>CM056605.1:34586943-35258289 GCA_029721355.1 Tegillarca granosa
TGAGTTTTATCACTTTAGACTATTGTAACAGATCTCTTGTCTTGTTGACAAACACCCTTCGGCTTCTATCCATCACTGACCAAAGTTGTATATAAATTCTTTACTTATCATATTGATGACCACCGTGAACTGATTAGTCCTCGGAAATCCCCTCGGGCTTTTCCGTAACGAGCTTCCGAAAAAGCATATTTCAGAACATCTTTTTATACATCAAAAAACGCCATAAATAAAAGGGCTATTTAGGGTAACATTGTTTTTCTAACCTTGACAGTTTGATTTTTAGATAAATTTTACTGATTTATTGTGGTTATTTATTTATTTGTAAATATGTCGTATGATGTCATAAGGTATAATATGACATCTTAACATCAGGTCAATTACTCATACACCAATATTTTTGATGATCAAAAGATTTTAATAAACAATATTAATCCCCCCTCTCTCTCTCTATCTCTCTCTCTCTCTCTCTCTCTCTCTCTCCTCTCTCTCTCTCTCTCTCTCTCTCTCTATCTCTCTCTCTTCCGTGTTGATTTGAAAAGTTTGTTCTAATGCGTATTCTTTAAAAAAAATAATAGAATAAAAATAAATAGAATAAAAATAATAAAAACAAAATATAATATAAAAAAATAGTGAAATAAAGTAATTAAATAGATTTTGAAAAAGTTGCTTCGTTGACAAATTTTTAGGCTTCTGTTTTTCTCTATGGATATGATAATCGCATTCGATTTTCTTGGTTTTCACGTTTTAATTATTTTTTTGACATGGCTATAACAAAATAAAACTGGACGTCTGTGGAACATATTGTAAGAAAAAACAAATAAAAACCTTGACCATTTTCAATAAACAAATTCAAAAACACCGTAAAAAAAACAATTAAATAATCAAAATGTTTTTTAAGTTCTTAATAAATGAGAAGTGCCTACTAAGATAATAAATGTTAGGAATTAAACTAATTGTGGTTGTCAAGGAGACGTTTTTCATTATGAAATTGGTTTTTTAGATGACCTCAGAGTCCGATAGATGTATTTTAGTTAAAAAACATCCGTGTAATTACTGGTTTAATTGTATTAAAGTAAATCAGTTTTCACACTAATAGAAATTAATTTCACATCCAACACTTGATAATGAACACTCTTATAAGCTGTGTTATTGTCATCTTCTCAAAAACAGGTATATCAGATGACTTTCAGCCAGTCTTTGTAGTTACAGCTACATGAAACTAAAGATTGAGTATTATCTTAAATCAAGCAGAAATTAACGGGGATAAAAATAAGGGATAACCAAAACTGACCGAAAAATGAAATAAATTTGTGAATAAAAAATTTAAGTATTTTGCAACAGCTAAAGGAAACAAGAAGATGAAACATTACAAGTTTAACGATAAAAACAGTCAAACAAAACAAGAAAAGACAAGAAAGGGCAAAAAGCATTTTCAGAAAATGTTTTAAATATACAATTATTTAAAAACAATTGTTACTAAACTGTTAAATGAACTATCGTATAGGTAAAAAGTTGTAGGAGGGGCAAAAGAAAAAAAAATAAGACGAAGCACGTGAAATATAGACCTGACGTGTTTGTAGCACGTATTTGAAGTCGAAGAGATTATTGGGACAAGGCGGTTTTGAAGAATGACTGTGAGTTAAGAAAGAGGGTTATGTTTTGAAAGTCTAAAATTACATAAAATTACAAACAATTTAATTTTCTTTACAAAAATATGTTGTATTTTTTTAGTGACCAAATGGACAACAGTTATGGTTTTTATTTCAAAATTATTTTTAATAAGAACTGATTGGTAACATAATAATTCTGATTTGAAAAAAATAAAAATGCAGTTCTAAAACAATGCCTTTTATTTTAAACAATATTTTATTGATCTGATAAATTGACATTTACAATATTGAAAACCAATAGGGATTCTGAAACAAGAATATAATTCTTATATTAATCAGTCTCCCACTTTAACAATGCCTTTTAACATAGACCCCACGCATGTTTGATAATTCTTAAAACTACATTTTATTATATATTTTTTAAGGAGAGAGAGAGAGAGAGAGAGAGAGAGAGAGAGAGAGAGAGAGAGGAGAGAGAGGAGAGGGGAAAAAAACTACAAATGTTATCATCTATTTACTGACAAAAAGTGACAAATTTAAAAACATAATATATTAAATAACATAAATAAATATATACATGAATACAGATGCTGATAAATAAAACTTGTTTTAAGGTGTTTAGGATTTTAAAAAAAATCTGCTAAAGGCGACAAAAATCATGTAAATATGAGCAAGTGTATCATATCACCCTGTAGCTGTTTCACGCTACCTGTCACAACAATTCAATATGACGTGTAAATAAGGATTATAATCCAGATTATTTTACTATTATTACACTCTATATTATGAATTCATTCAGAAAGATAATAAGCTCGCCAGAAGAAAGACAATTACATTGTTTCACTTGTCACATGAATATTTTTATAACAAGATATGGACCACGGCTGTTGGTTTGAAAATTAGCTAATGTATTATGTATCATTAAAATCAAAACAAAATATTAGAAGGCAAATAAGGGTGTCAGTTTGTTTCTTTAAATAGCGGTCATGTTAAATTCGCAAACGGAATCGAGAGTGAGACCGTGTCTCCTGTATGACTAATCAATAAATTTGAACGCATACTATAAGCATGATACGCAAAGATGCAAATCAGTATGTTAAAAGAACATGTTTGAAATAACGGCTTTACATGTTTTCAAAAAAAATCTAATTACACGTAAATAAAAATAAGAAGAGTTTTTATGATTGGATTGATTTGAACTTGAGTAATTGTGATTGACATCTTATCAAAGATTTTTCACTTATCGAGAAGGCCAGTTTTGTGATGACAGACAAAACCAGAATAGCCTGGAAAACCAATAGACCCCCCCCCCTCGAACTACCCGAGTTTTATTTAAACTCTAAATCTAGATGGTCATATTCCAATAGATTGTCAAATTCGTTTTGTGGTAAGCGCGCTTTCGACCACTCGACCCACTCGATCAACGGGCCCTCCCAATGAAGATATATGCGCAGCGTATATTCCTGTCAGTTTGATGTACAATGCTAGACAACTAGAGTCCCCAAATGCAAAAACTGTTTTTTTTTGTATTTTTTGCATTTAAAATTATTTGTCTCTGCAGTTTTTTGCACCATATAATTTATTCCAAAAACAAAACGGAACAAAATATTTACGAGAGTAACATATTTTACCATTGTTCATTCATTTTTTCATTTACTTTTTTTGTAAACTTTTACGAATTTAATATTCACGTCTTTGGTGGCAGCTTTATGAAATTCTAATTTCTGAATACAGAATGTTGTAACCATAATTTTGTCCGGAAACGGCTTGCTTATTTACATGATTTATAGGATAATGCAAATTATGATTTACATATATTAACATAAAAGTTTTCTCGTTTTTAAATGTCTCGTATAAATCACATATACCTTTGTTTCCATGTTTGATATATAAATATTAAAACTGACCCTTTAAGTGTGTATAAAGACCTTCGTGTACAATATTACTGAACTATTTCTTTGTCCTAAGTGATAATTAAATGACTCGACTAGTTACTTCACGAAATTTTGCTCATAAAATTGTCGAAACATTTGAATCCAATTTGCTTCAGAATTAGTAGTAATAATTATGACTTACGTCACAAGTTAAAAAAACTATTTAACAAAAACTCGCTCTTCCGTGGCACCCAGTCTCACATAATTTTATAAAATGTTATGATTAACAGGAGATAGTGTTCGTCAATCAATTATTAAATATTTGGTAAGACAAAAATATTTTGTTTTTGTGCTCATAAAATTGTCGAAGCGTGTAATTCTAAACTAAATCCAATTTGCTTCAAAATAGTAGTAATAATTATAATTCAGGCCACAAGTTATAAAAAAATTCAACTAAAGCTCGCTCTTCCGTGGCACTTAGTCTCACATTTTCTTAAATGTTATAATTTAACTGTAGATAGTATCCATCACTTATAAATATGTTATTTTATGTAAATATTGCAAAGAAAAGAAGCATTTCGTTTTTAGGCAATGATATTGGAGTTTCCCAAAGGTTTAAAATTCAAATTTGAGTTGGCTTTTAGAAGCCGAAGGGTTTTCATTCGTACCATTCTACTCAAATTAAAATTTGGACTGAAAAATCGGAATGTGGCAGAACTAAGCGATTTGAAGACTATTTTCAATATTTTTTTCTTTTACAAAAATGGGGTTTTGAGGTACAAAAGGAAATATTATTCTGAAGCTATCTATGCTATTGACAAACAAAGTATGTTTGAATGTTTCAGTAATGTTTCATAAGAACATAGTTTCATTTCAAAATCTTTATTTCAGAAATAGCCTATCACACTAAAGAAATACTGCTAAATCGCTGGCAAGATATAAAAAATCCGATTGCGTTTTCATTTATTAATTTCATAAAAGATTTAAATATTTAAAAATGTGTAAAATATTTTTGAGTTGCATCTGTGCAGTAACATTATAAACCTATGAATACTTTATACAGGTATTTATGATGTTTTCGTTTTAACGTTGCATGCAATTGCTTGTGTATTGAATGTTCAGCTAAGATTGCAATTACAATATTATTGCAATGAATAAATAAATAAATAAGTTTAAAAAAAAAAAAAAAAAAAAAAAAAAAAAAACCCTTTTAAGGAATCATACAAAACGCAAAAGAACGTGCATTTTATATTAGGAATTAAAGCCAAGATCAAAATGAAGTTTTTCTTAGTAAACGTTTACAGCGGAATATTAATTGTTATTGCAGATAGGGGTAGTTATTAGTTGTCCCTTGAGATGTAAGCTTTACAAAAAATTTACCATG
The DNA here is from genome assembly GCA_029721355.1 of Tegillarca granosa. Taxonomy (NCBI): domain Eukaryota; kingdom Metazoa; phylum Mollusca; class Bivalvia; order Arcoida; family Arcidae; genus Tegillarca; species Tegillarca granosa. The sequence continues at coordinate 34,591,812 of CM056605.1, forward strand.
AACATTTTAATCACTCTTACATTTAAGTGACCGTCACGAATGAGATTTCTTAATTTGGCATATAGCCTGTAAATTTTGTAAGATGTGAATCAACAGTAGATGACACTTCAAAAGCAAAATAAATCGTCACTAGTTGAAGAAATTTGAAAATTTGGTATGCAAATAATCCTGCTAATTAAGATATTTATTCCCATGGTCCTTGGGAGAGCAATTAGCGGAAGTTGCTAATGAGCGTGTCAAAGTGAGGTAACAGTGCCATTTCAAACAAATGGCCATTAATTTAATTTATGATTCACAAGTGTTGTGATGATAAGGTTACATATCCAGTTGTTTGTAAGTTTGCTCACAAATTGATAAAATTCAACAAATGGGAGTTTGGAGGCTATACCGACAAGATAGCCCTTAATTTTCTAATTCTAATTTTTGTCGGACCAATTTCTAGTTTCAAAAGATTAAACATTCATTTTATTATTCAAATTATTATCGAATTGAAAATTAATGCAAGACAATTTCTAGTTCAAAAGTTGTTTTTTAAATGCTTGAAAACCTTAATTATTGATATTTCATATTTGATTTTAAACAATTTCTGGATATTTGGTCATTTCGAAATCAAATCTTTAATGTTGAAACTATCTTTTAATTGAAGATAAGAAACAATTAATTAAAATCAACTACTTTGTAAAACGATACAGAATTATTGCCTCTTGGCATTTTGAAATTATTGAATAACATAATTCGATTCGTTGAAATCTGGATCCGGCATTTCATTTTATTTAATTTTATTTTTGATCTTTAGTTCTGTGACTTTTTCAAGTTCCTATTTTCGATTTATTGCATTTATAAACATATTTATATGTTAAAATTTTAAAATTCATAAATTTATATAAATTAGGTAACCAAAAAACGACATTAAATGAAATATATCTGGTCCCATGTGAATTACGGCATATTTCATTAGTAAGTCAAAATGAACAGCGGCATTATATCACCACCACCACACTCCTTATCGCATGCTAATATCTCATCTGTTTATTTAGCTCAGAGACAAGAAAACAAGACCACTAATTGGCTCGGATTGATGTCTCACTAACAAGTCGAAATAAGAAGAAAATTTGAAACCTCGTCCATCATGCGACAACTACGATTGCTGCAAAATGCATTTATCATAATTTCCCAGACAGAATTTATTTCATTGGCTGCTTGCTTGCTGTGCGCGAAACGCTCAAATTTCACCTGCCGTTTATTTTTGCGGTCATTTTTTAATTTTCTTCTCCTTCTATTTGTTCATCGTGAGATTTTATGTTAAACATGACCCCCTGTCGATTAGCTTTAAAACATCAAATACAGGAAACTGATACCTAAACTAACTCAATTAAAATACATATTTCTAGATTTTTTTTTTATTTATGTATTTATTCATAATGAGCTTCTAAATCACATTTTATTATTTACGATGATGATGATGATGATGATGATGATGATATATAACCAGTACTTTTCTACTTTTTGGTCGTAATAGATGTAGCAGCAATTTTAATTTTCTTGCTTATTTATATTTAATTTAATTTTTTTAAACAGAATATTTATTTATTTATTTATTTATTATTTATTTACTTATTATTTATTAATTATTTATTTATTTCTTAATTCATTATTTTAATATTGTTGCGTACAACTTTATTGATAAAGAACTCTTCTTTAAAACATCATTTCAATATTTGGTATAGCATTACCAATTGCAAAAGCTTTTTCATTGGATTCATCTTGTGTCTTTTCGACAAAATTATAAAAGAAGTGACCATCAGAAATCGACAAAACCCTGGAAGACCCATTAACCTAGAATGCAAACCAATGTTTTAGCGCTACATATGCTTTCAAGTCCAATCCCAATGCACCGAGTCATATCTGCACCTTTTTTGGCTTATAGAAACAAACCGAGATATTTTTTGATATTTATTTTCATGCAAAGATTTCAAAATAAGACAGCATCTTGTGAAAGACAATAAAAAATAGATTGAATGAGGGTTAGACGCCATCGAAATTCCCAAAAGGTTGGATGTTGTTGAATACCAGTCAAAACTGATGAGCAAAAATCAACAACAACTCATGTAGTTAAAACACGCTTGAGCTAGCTCTAATTCAGTTTCAGATAAACATTTAATGATATTTTCAACACATATATTTATAAACAAGCAATCCTGGGGTCCCCAAGAAACAAATTAGAATTATCTTAATGTTGAATCTTTTCATAAAACTCTATTGGGTCAAAATTATGATATATTTGGTGTTATACAAAGCCTTAATTTAGCCCTAACGAGGATCGTAAATCCGTTTAAATTATCATTCGTGATGACATATTATAACTATAAGTATTTGTTTGCGCCAGCTTGTGTTTTTGTTTTGTTTCTGAGATATTATAATAAAAGGACTCTACAGTTTTAGATCCCAAATCATCATATATCGCTTTGAGAGGGTTAAATACGGACAGAAAATAAAAAGAAATACTCTCATAATATTCACAAGTATCAACTTCAAAGACTTCCCAAGATGCAATTTTCCGCAGCGTCGATGATGACAAAAACACATTACTCTTGTGGTGAGGAGCTTTCTATCACTGTTCTCACAGAGAAAATAACACACTGAAACTGTTTCATTATGAGAAATAGAATAGTTCATAATGAACATTACTTATATATTTGAAACTTATTCATTATAAATTTTGATAGTTAGGTATAATTATTTTTCTTAATATAATTTTGTTACCTGAAAATCAGTTTTATGAAACTATTTATCTTATATAAATGTTTTTTTTTTTCTCATAACGTATAAAAAACATAATTATAAAAATCTATTTATCGTACTAATACTGAGCATTTTGACACATTGTCTGGAATCGATTATTACTTTTTTTAAATTTTATAATTGTTGATTAGATTTTTATACGAATTTTCTCACGGTAGTTTTTAATTAATCACCTCTAAATTAGCTTATTAATCATATAGATATAAATTGTGATAGATATGACAGAGAAAATGTAACGCGATAAATATGAACATATTACGTCATTGTTATACAAATAAAAAAAATCTTTTTTTCAAAAAAAAAAAAAATCTTGTTAATATTTTATTAAATGTAAAATTAATGATTTCATAAATATTTTAATACATTTTTATCCACGAATTACAGTAACTAGCATTTCGAATCTCTCTGAAAAGTTTGAAAAAAACCATGTATAAACCATATGACGATTTTCATGCAGTTTAAAACGTATCCTCTTCAGTAATACCTATCATTTTATAACGTGTAAAAATACGTGATTTTCTTTTACAGATGTTAAAATGTCGGCCACCAATCAATCACGGCATATTAAAAGAGTTTATTTATTGATAAAAAGAGATGGCTTTCATTAAAACGTTTAAAATATCTCCTCTGTAACATATCATTAGTTTTTATTGCGATAGTTACTCAATATTATATATTAATACCTCACACAACCGTTTTTTGACGAGAAATATAAATTTAAAAGTTTTGACACAAAAAAGACTTAGTAACTATATGTGTGTCTTCTTGGGTCAGTGCTAAAGAATATTACAAAGATATTTTTCTTAAAGGGCTTTAAATGTCTGAGATTTTATTGCAAACTCGGTAAAAACACCATTAAGTTTACAGAAGCACGGGATATCAAGATATTAACTAAACATCATTTTTATGCCTCTTTCTTAACTCATAAAAACTCTACAATACGTGAACATTTATGTCCGCGGTTTCCCGCCAACATCATAAAAAATATTATTACCCGGGTAGCAGACGACAAAATCATATATTTGATGACGTCGATTTTTAATTTCAAAGAATTTAAAGATGACAATCATGGATGCTGACGTTAATGATCAAAGATTCATATTTTTATAGTATCCTTTATTTAGCTAAAATAGACTCTTTTAGCCTTCTATCTATGGTCGTGAATAATTTTATGTGCTACTTATGAACGCCCAGTAAACTCTTATGGCTATGGTGAATGAATTTTGCGTTAGAATGGTAACGTGATACCGATTTCTAAAAGCCTACTTAATGTCTCATATATATATATATAATCTTTTTAAAACCCTCTATAATTTTTGCCAATCCATATCAAAATCTCAAAATCCGTTTCGTCAATGTTTTTCTTTCTAAGCCTACCTCATCTCCAACCCCCTTTGTAACGTCTACAATTTTTTTGAAATGAATTGTTATGAAAGAATAATTCAAAATTCTGCACATGACATTAGCAATAAATCGAGTTTTTTACTGTATATATGGATATATGGAGAAGATCAACATTTTATTTTTATTTTATTATTATTATTTCTATTATTATATTTTTATTTTTATGTCGTCTTCATGTCATAGCATATTTCTAAATCTTTAAAAGAAATTAAAAAAATCCCGCAATTTAGAACTTTTAGAAATTTTGGAAAACAACGTTTTAAGCTTCAAAATTATTGTCTGTTGAATTAGATTATTCGCCAAAAGAAATCATATAGTCATTTGTGATTGAAAACAAGGCGATATAAGAAAGCATCTGTTTAAATTCATTAAAGATCTATTAGAGTTTATTAGATTGTTTTTCTAATTAAGCAATAAGTAGGGTTTTTATTAAACCAAAGGGAAATTCATCTGTTATGCTTACAAGCACTGCGTTAGGCTCTGTGACAAGATGGATTGGGACCAAGAGTGCTTTAGATAATTGGCGGTTCTTAAAATTAACATTTTTTTGCAATAACTCAATATCGAAATTTTTTTTTCAACAAAAAATTATATTTTTTTCTTCTAAGATTTATTTCTACAATACAATTAATAAGCAAAATTAATAAGCAAAATGCAGGATGTCAATTAATATATGAGGTATGCTTACACCAAGGAAGAAAAAAACTTTTCTGACACAATGTTATTCAGTGCTTGAGTGATTACGAGGACATCTTGGTTTGTCACATAGTAAAACTCACTGAATATTTTATAATGATATTCAATAGGTTTTTTTTATACAAAAAACATCCCAGATTGGATATGTGTCAAAGTGCAACATACATCTGCAAAATGACGTTTCAGTTTTTTTTTCACCATGAATTCCCAAGATAAAATTAAAGTTGATCCTTTTTGCTGATCTGAATAGTTAATCAACACAAGATGACAACAATACACTAACACAATCTATTTAGGTAATTAATTTAATGATTTTATGAATTATAATTCAACAGAGCAATCAGTCATATGTTGCACAATTCGTTTTTTTTATTTTTCCCCCTGAACTCGGAAAGTTAACGTATATGTGTGTGGGCGTGTTCAATTAAACTTAGTGAGGCTCAGGTAAAATATTGAAAGGGAGAATTGAAGTTTGATACCATTTATTTGACAGAACAAGTCAACACAAGCAAACACAAATCGAACAAATTAAAAAAAAATAAAGAGAGGTAAATAAGAACTCGAAGGTTGTGGTCTCCAACCGCAAACTCATCATGGTACATAAAAACGAGAGAGAGAGAAGAGAGAGGAGAGAGAGAGAGATGAGAGAGAGAGAGAGGAGAGAGAGAGGAGTAATTCACAGTAATCTAATAACATTAATTAGCCTTTTTATATTTACTTACAATAATGGGGACACTACAGACGGTATGAGAACACTTTTCAAGCCCCCAAATTTACTATAATTCATAATATTACGTAAAATGCGTTACTTTAAATGCCTTTAAGCTGTTATTCATAATGGACAAGAGCTTTACAGCGTCATTTGACATGTGCACAAAAAGAAAAAAAAAGTGTCCCTCACATTTAAAGATAACGACTACCGAAACCTTCTTTTAACTCCACGACGTCCGAATTAAATCACAGATTTTGTCCTCATTTTAATTGTTATATCAGAGAAAATTACATAAAATTTAAAAAAGTAAAAAATAGGGTTTAAGAAAGGCCATTGATTTAAAAAAAAATCGAAGGTTGTGGTCTCTAAACCGCAAACTACTCATGGCATAAGAAACGAGAGAGAGAGAGAGAGAGAGAGAGAGAGAGAGAGAGAGAGAGAGAGAGAGAGAGAGAGAGAATTCCACGTGCCTACTACTACGCATTTAGAACTTATATATTTGTCAATGTTGTTATCTTGAAAGAGAAAAACAACATTCATCATATCACACATGCATGTGTAAGAAATTTTATTGAGGGTTATTGTTCCTCTTTATTTTCTCAATCGTCGTAAAACTTGAAGAAAAAGCAACATGAGGAATGTCAGAATATTCTCCTAAATGACAAGTAAGGAGAAGTATTTAGAGAAAGCTTCAACGTTTGCACTGTTATACCACTTATGTTAAACCAATTTCTTTTTATCTAATCCGACTCAAATGATGCATACGGAGTGTGGTAATTCTTTCTTTTTCTCATCATACATCAATGATGATTTCTGCTAGTTACCAAATTCTAATGACGAAGAAAATCCTTTGATTGTAAGATATATGTTCAAAAGCTATTTGCCACTCGATAGGCATGTCATTATACAATACTAATGTTAGCAATCTGTCTTTATTCGTCCCTTCACTTTCTAACTAGACTGTAGCCTACATAACTTTTGTTTATATATTTTATACTTATCTACTTTCACATAATAAGGACTGTTTTGAGCTTAGCAGTACATGATAGACAATTGATAACAAATTTATTATTCAGGTTTTTTGTCAAAAGATTTTCGTTATTGCTTTAGAATATAAATAATAGATGCGAAGAATTTTTTATATATATATTTGTATATTTTTATCTAATTTGTTATATTATTTATGTTTGTAAAAGATATGTCATGCATATTGAAAACCGCACATAACTCTATAAAAGTTTTAAACTCAATTACCTAAAGCATATGTCAGCAGTCGTCGTTAAATCTTCAAAGAGCTCTTACTATTTCGAGTATGTATAGCAGAGACACATTGTTACATATTTAGTGGGAGAGCGTACAAAGTAAAATATTATTAAAGGTGTTTTAAATAGGCCAAGAATATTTGATCTTTATTTACTGTATGGTTTTAAATATTAAGGGGCCCTAGGTGTTAAACTAATGGGATAGATACGGTCCTCTAAAATACTGGAACCGCGCCACTGGATATCATTGTGCTTGTTTAAAGTCAAGGATTTTATAATCAGTGGTCAATAAGAGCATAATTATGTGTATTTTGGGTCTTTGAAATATCTTAACCGCACCATTTGGATACCACAATGCTTGTTTCAAATCGGGAGTTTAAAATCAGTGTATATATAATAAGGGTATATGTATATTTCGGGTCCAAAATATCTTAACCGCACCACTGGATACCACAGTGCTTGTCGACAGTCGGGAGTTTATAAACAGTAGACAGTAAGTGCATGGATGCATTTAGAATTTTTGAAATATATAAACCACACCACTGGATACCACAGTCGCTGATTGTATAAAACCAGGAGTATATAGTCAATGAACTGCGTGTACTAGTAATATTTTCAACGCTTTTCCGTTTTTAAGCCATGAATTTTGTTCTCCGTCACATGTGCACTGGATTTTCTCGATCGAGTATTGGCTAATAGTCACATTTAATTTTCTTTATCCTTATTACAACCATTTACAATTAAAAAAAAATAGTCCCTTTTAAAATTATTTCAACAGAACATGACATATTAATAATCTACGTGACGTACTTTCAGTACAGAAAAGAAAAATGTCTTATACAAACCCAATATGTACTTTTTTCAATCACTTTATATAAAATTTATGATATTTCAGTTCCCCATTCCATGAAATAATTATTGACATAAGTAAATGATTTAAACATATACTGAAGCATGATATTTATATTAAGTAGAGTTTTCTGTGTTTTTATAACATTAATCTATGTACCTTTATATATATATATATATATATATATATATATATATATATATATATATATATATATATATATATATATATATATATATATATATATATATATATATATGATTTCCAATAATTGTGTGGTGTCAGACGGTCGTAATTTATCATTTTCCGAATTGGTTTTCGTTTTGAAAATTAATGGGCGGGACTTGTTGCAGGTCAATTCTTAAGGAAAAACACGATATGCAATACATGTCAATCAACTTATTAATATGCAAAGCATACGAAAATCTATAATGAACTTCAAAAAGTGCAAATGAACAATAACAATCTTTACTCAGGTAAATCAGACTATATGTACTGATATTAGGTATACTTTAACTCAATGATAACTAAAAATGTAGAATTCTTGCAATCGGTGTTCTCAAGAAAACATATATATTTGTTTAAACTATGTCCTCGGTTAAGAGTTACATGTACCTCTAGAGGAAACCAGAAGACCTATTCCGGGGTTCTTTCACCATTTGGAAATAAATGATGAAACTCTGTTATATATAAAAACGGACTTTGTCACAAAAAGTTTATAAGAAATACTTAAAAATTAAAAAAGAAAAAACATTAATTTGACAGAATTTTTTATATAATTATAAGCAGAAATTGAAAAAAAATCGGGAAAAAGGACTATATAGAGCAAGTTTCGAAGCAGAAACGGAAAATAAGCGCAAATAATGTTTAGTCAGAATGTTTTAGCAAAGATTGAAGACCCAAATACCGGACTCAGCAAAGAGTTTCTCGTAGAAACTGATAAAAAAAGAAGCAGACAATTTTTTAGCAGAGACTAAAGAATAAAAGGGGACTCTTTAATAGGAGAATTAAAAAATTAAAAAGCTGACTTTGTAAAAAATATTTCCAAGCATGAACTAAAACTGAAAAATAAAAAAAAAACTAGCTCCGTAAAAAGTTGTACACACACAATAACTAAAAAATAAAACATTAAAAAACGCGGCTTTTAAAAAAGAAGAAGTTTTTAAACAAGCAAGGGCAATTACCTTCACTCTTGAAACAAATTAAAATATTTTATATATACTTCAGGCTGTGTTGATGTTAAAACATATACATATTTCATTATATACATAATAAAATGCAAATTTTGTGTAAAATTACACAATGTGACATAAACCAGTGCTTTATTTTGGGTATATGTCATACTCTGTCAATCACAGCCCGTCACAAGTTCTGATATAGACATACTTTATGTTGTCAAACCTCGTTTATATACGTTTATATCAATTTGTAAAGATAATGACATTTATATATATATCGTTATGTATTTACTAATATATTGTAATTAATCCATCATTATTAATAACTTATATAATTGTTTGCCTCAGATTGTTACCGTTGAGGTGAAAGTTTGTGTTAAAAACATACAAAGAAATCTATTTTACACATGTTATAAAGATTTTATGCTTCAGAGTAACATAATTTTTATTATGTTAAAATTCAAATGAGGGGCATTAAAATTTCTCTGTCATATTTGCAAAGAAACTGTTTCAGAAACTGTCTGCATTTTTTATAGGTGACCTTATGAAACACTCTGTCTTTTGATATCCGTAAAATAGCTTTTGTACATTTAAAAAAAACAATTTATTTATTTTAAAACCAAAATTGAATCAAACCAACAAAAGCATGCAGCTTTCGTTTAATTAAAATTCAGGTTTTAAGGTATTATTTGCATATTTATTTACGATTTACAGATTTTAAAATTTAGAAACTGTGTCCCACATACACGTGCATGCATGAATGTGTATGCAATGTTACGATACATGTTCAAACGTATGGAAAACATTTTGGGTTTAGCAAACGGTTATCATCATTCTCCTAAACAAAATATATTATTTGTCATCTCGGACAGTTGTAAATAAATGAAGACGAACTAGATATATATTATAATTATCTTAGCCCCATCATTAGTGTCAGCGAGTTTGTGGTCATTAGACTTTCTTATTTTCTCTCTTGCATAAGGAAGCTGGGCTCCAATTGACAAGACCGCTGAAACAACAAATATCAGATTGCTCAGTGCATCTCTAATGAGCAAGCCTTATTAGTGTCCCCTACTGGGACAATTAATTCAAAATGACCGAATTAGCAAACTTCTTTCACACAAAGCGCCAAATAAAAACAAATGCATGTAAATTTATACAAGTTGAGTTAAAACTGTGACTGAGGGTTTAATTCATTACGAGTTCGCCATTTTGATTCATTTCCTTTTAAATTACTATTTTTACTAATGTGGAATTTGTAACTAAATATTTAGTTTATTTGCACGTTCTATACAAAACGGAAGCTGGTGAAGCGAGCAGTAACCTGTATCACTTCTAAAGTTTATTATTTTGTGATTTTTTTGTGTGTTCAGAAAAAATTGTCAAAAGAAAAATAAAAATAATAAATAAATAAAATTATTTACATGTTCGAGTTTTTTTTTTATTTTCTTTAAACAGTATACTTCAAGTCAAGTTTATGTTTATTTCAAACACTAAGATCTTTCAAATATTTTGATTGTAATGTCAGAATTTTCAGTTAGCGTTTTTAATTCTTACCGTTTCAGTTAAAATTCCTATTCATTTTCAACGTACATGTATATTTTAATTACAGCAAAAAAAATATGCTAGTTTTTAGTCTTTTACTCATTGAAAAAACAATAACATCGTGGTCACAGTTTTAATATGAAATTAATTTTGAATTATATATATACATACACTCAGTATTTAGAAGAAGGTTTTTTTTTAAATGTTCATGGTTATAACCGCAAAATGAAACGTTTTTTCATTTTTTTTATCCTAGATTTTTCAAATTCTAAACCAGGAAAACATAAGAAAAATGTAAATGAATTTTCAAAAATAATTCAAAACATTTTTATTGACTATTTTAGAACAGTTTATATAAAATGTAAAAGAAATGAACAAGCATGTGCTGGGTTTTAGATCGAAGCTGTCGGATGATGTACATACACAGACTATTTTTGTGTAAGTAAGTAGAGAGAGCTTGACCACTGGTTCTTGGCACCTATTTAATATGATAATTTGTCAGTTTTCACTATCGCAGTTAACCTTCTTCCACAATCAATTGACCATTTAAAAATCTAACTTTCGGCGTTAAATGTAACACGTGTTTACGAATCGACAATATGACTTTCGGGGATGTACCTTAATTTTCTTAAGAAAGAAAATCATTTGATGTATTCTTTTCAAACAGAAATAAATCACCTATTTGATTACACTTTCTGATAGAGTTGTTAAAGAAAGTCAGTCTATTATGGTCAAGTGCCCTCTTAATTGACTGCCAGTGGCTACTTGATCTTACCATTAAAATGGACAATGAGCTATAACTTGTGCAAGTTTATATCCTTGTGATTTCCTTTCATCTTTTTATTGAATTGAAAAGTTAGTGTTTTAACAACCGCTCAAATTGCGCAACTTTTATGAAAAGATAATTCAGATGAAAACCTACCCCCTAATAAATTTTATTTTTTATGACTGAATTTTATGTTTAATAAAACAATTTATGACTTATATATATTTTTACCTATGTGACAATAAATATGTATATACGACTGTTTGAAGATTTTTAGATAAAAGGTTTAATGTTGCTACAACATTGCTTTTTTTGATATTTATCAAAAAATTATCACACCTAAAAAATGGTTAAAGGGACAATAAAATGTAATAAAAATTATCATATTTTATCCACTATATTTTGTATACCTGGAAACAATTAATTACAAAAATACTGTAACATATTTTTTAAGAATAAAATTAAAGACACACTTTAAAAAAAAAAAAAAGAAGTAAAAAACATATTTAGTGGTTTGACATGATTTATATTTTTACGTGAAAATACAGATAAATTTTAGATATTAAAATAATTTAATATTTTCAAAAAAAAGGCGAGTTAAATTTAATATTTTACAAGGTAAATAACAAAAAGCGAGCTATGTCGTTATTTTTGAGATGCACAAATAAATACAAACGCTTGTAGAAAACTTTTTTTTATAATTCTTGAATTATAAACACATGGGAAATAAAGTATATAAAAAAGTTTATATATAATTTTATGTTGATCTGTCATCAGCTAACATTCTGACTATAACTTTATACTGTTATAACGTTTGATGTTTTTTGTAGATTGTTGCTTTTTAACTTTCTTTTTATATAGCGTTAAATTGATTGCAAATGCTTCAAGTAATAAGCAACTAGAAGATAATTTAATAAATAAACCCTTATTATTTATGAACTAATTGAAGAGTGTTCCATTTCTCTATGTAAACATATAATTTGCAATGTTTAAATGTTCACTTTATTTTCAATTTTATTTTTAAATTCTGTTTTTTTTGTTTGTTTGTTTGGTTTTTTTTTTTTTACAAAAATATTATTACATTTAATTCGTCTTACTAAACATATATTCATATTATAACTATGATTAAAGCAGTTTACAAAAAAAACACCTTTATTTCGATTCTAAATAGCATTTGGAAATTTTTAAAAAAAAATAATTTTTAGATATTTTTTTCTTTACATTACTAAATGTCTCATTTTTTTAGTTATCTTAATAAATATTACTTTTATTCAAGCCTGAAATTACAATTCTGAAATTTCAGTTTCATCATCATAAATGCAAAAAAACGCTATTTTTAAAATCCTTTTAATTTATATAAAACAGTGCATATGTCGTACATACCGGGTTAATTTCAAGAAAATGGTTGTCAAGTACCATATGATTTAACACCATCATTTAACTTAGGTTTTTTCAAAAAGAATTTTTCAAAAAAAGTTTTTATTTTTTCCACGTACCTGCAGACTCCGCTGTTTCTAAACCTTCAAATGTTTTATTTGCCATTTCCATAAGAGCATCTAAAGGCGAGACCGTCTTCAGAGAGGGCAAAGGTTCGTCATCATCAACATTGATTTCTTCATCCTCTGGATCAGACGACAAGTCACTGTCTCTACTGGGGCTCGATCTCGAGTCCCAAGGTCTAACAATTCTTGTATTTGTATTTAAACGTAAATTTCTATGATTTGCACAACTATGTCCTAATATGTCTTTTATCCCAAAAGATGTAAATGGTTTGTTAGGATTTCTTGGGGGCTGTAACTGGACCATTGCTAGTTTCCTTAAGGATGCATATTGGTCCCTACAACTATCGTCCGAATCACTCGCACCACTCGATGTTGACATAATTTTCATTTGAAAGTTTTTTGTAGTATTATCTATACCTCTTCTTAATATATATCCCTGTTTGCGTAATTCCTTTTCATTTGAATGCAACAACATTTAAAATCATCATAAATTTGCTATTAACTTCAGTGAGTCTAGTTCCAATATTATCTACAATGCTTACAAACACAAAAGTTCAGGACGAGGCTGGTTGTAAAATGATTGACGGACACTCACTCAATGATACTATGTCGTCTGCGCGTAAGGAAAACACCCTTAAGGTATGCTGCTACCACAAGGCGTGAAGTTTTGTCTGCCTTTAACTATTCAGTGTTAACGTGTACAAGTTGATAGCCCAAGGCAAGTTCAATGATGAGCATAGCATATGAAATTAGAAGAATTTAACAAATCCAAGAAAATGAGTGAATTATGGGTACGTTAATAGCATTTCGATTTTTAAAAAACAAAACAAAAATGCACTTTAACAAATAAAAGTCTTTTTAAAAAATTATGTAATGAAATAAAGTCCACTTTTTAAAAAATCGGTAAAATTTGTTATCAGAAATCTAAAAAACAAATATTTCGCAACTTAACGATCGGAAAATCGAAGTCAGAAATGTTGAATGAAACACATGGACACTGTAAACTTAAACCAGCCCCTCGACAGAGGTGTGGACGTCAGATAAATCTAGCCAATGTTTTGGTGACTTTTCCCATCATTTAACCTTCCCATGGTGCAATATCCCACCGCATTCTAATCGCCATCAGTTGACGCGTTTTCTAGTAGCAATTAGATTAAGAAAATGTTTTCGGACATCTAACCCAATGATTGCCATCATTTTAAATGGTTAAATTAATTACGAAGTAATACAACTATATTTATTGATGCCTCCATTCTTTCTAATGAAAGACAAGCCGGTTTAACGTCAAGTAAAATACAACTAAAAATCTGTCGAGTATTAAGTTTAATTCCCTGATGACAATACATAGAGAAACCATCAATTTTCATATTGAAAAGACACTTTGATCGTTAGGGTGCCTATGTAATGATCAACTCAATAAAACTTCATTTTTAATCTAATAACGTCGCCTTAATTTATCATAAAGTTTTCTGTTAATTTTCAACAGTTTATTTATTTATTTATTTATTTATTATTTATTTATTTATTTATTTATCGTTTATTCGTTAGTTATTTTTCATTCATTCATTCATTTATTTATTTTTTAAAATTAATTATTTATCGTTCATTCTTTTATTTCTTAACTTATATATATATTATTTATTTATTTATTTATTTATTTATTTATTTATTTATTTATTTATTTATTTATTTATTTATTTATTTATTTATTTATTTATTTATTTATACCCTGAATTATATATATAATTAGGAACGGAAAAGTTTAAGTTTTTTTTTCCTTGTGGAAAATATTTTCTTACCCCTCCAAATTTATGAATTTGCCTCAGCTTCATTTTTTAAAACAGCGCAAAAAATAATATTTTGTATTTATCCGTCGGCTGGTACTTTGTTCAAGGAAATTTTTAAAAAATTTTCTCCTATTTTTTTACAATTTGATAAATAAACACTTTTACTTGGTCATTATTCGCTTTTTGCAAACACTTATTTTCGGTCGTAAATTCCGAGAAAATTATTATTTTTAAAACCGAATTAGCAGTTTGATATTTTTCTTTAAATTTAAACGTTAATAATTAGTAGTTTTGAAAACAGTCATATTCTGTCTTTATCGGAGTAAACCATTGAGACAACTAAAAAGGCGTTATGTGATGAAAAATATGTTACAAAGAAAAACCTGAAATAAATAGAATTTTAATATGTTAAAATCTGTCATTAATGAAATTTCTTCTCCGTATTCGGTGAGATTATTATTGTTATGATTCTAGGTTTCGCGTTACTTCAAAGGAAAAATATGGCATAAATTGCTAGTAATTCTCAGGGTACTTAGATGTTTAAATGTTTTGTAAATATGGCTAATAAATAATATTTATCAATTTTCTATCTATCTCTGAAAAATATGTGTCATGTATTTACTGTGATCCATCTTCTAAATTGAACCATCATACATGTAAAGAAGACTCATCATTATTGAACCTTTAAATGATTTGTCATTTAAAATAAATAAGTAAATATTTTACGATACCTAATAACGATTAATATTAATTATCATCACCAATTTTTTTAATGTCCCCAAATGATGGATGTGGACATACCGCATTTGTCATGTTTCTACCGAGAACTTGTCATTTATATATATATATATATATATATATATATATATATATATATATATATATATATATATATATATATATATATATATATATATATATATACTGAAATTTATTAACATTAGATAATTAAAAAAATACAAAAATTATTAACTTAACGCCATAACCATTCCTAAACATTTAATTTCCAAAAAATCAATCGCGGTTTTTTTAAGTGCATTTTTTTATTTAGTAAAATTGATTTTCTTGTTTAAAATCTATTTTAAAAACTAAAATATGAATATTCTCCAGACTCATTGAATTTGCCGTAATAAGATATTACAAAAGCAAATTATTTAAATTTGCACTTTTCACAAAAAAAAAATCAAAGAATTTGAAGTAACAATGATTGATTGATTATTACACCAATATGCTCAATACAACAAAAAATACATCTGTCTGTCGAAGCCGTTTATGTTGAGAAAATGTAAAAAATGGACAAATGATAACTTGTTTTGGAAATACGAGATCGCATTAATTTATAATCCACAGCAAGGGAACAAATTATAAATGTTAAAACAAATCTTTTTTACAACTTGCAGACGGATAATTAGATCCCGTGGAGATCCGTCCTAAAATAAAAAAAAATCTACATGTTTTAGCATCATAACACAAATTTCGTATTCATGTAAAAATAAAATGTAAAATGTCCTCCTCTTTGTTAAATGCTAATTTTTATATTATTTATTCAATGAAGAAAGTAATACATGTAGTTCTAAAAATGAACACGATAGTTGGTAAGTTTACCGAAATATTTCGCCCGTTTAATTACTGAAATTCGACATCATTTTAATATAATTTAGACTCCGAAAACGCTATACGCAAATAAAAACTAATAATTCATTCCGATTGTTGATTTCGCTTTTTTTGTATAGTTAAAATGTAAAAAAATTTCGAAAAACTATAAAAACAGAATATTACTCTGTCATAGACGATTTTTGATTTTAATCATAAAATATTAAAAAGGTATATGACATTCTGATGATAATTCACTAAAATTTAACAAAAATTTGTAAATTTGTATTTGTCCAGAAAATTCTTCGAAAATATCAACACAAAATATGTTATGTTATGTTATGTTATGTTATGTTATTTTGTGTTGTGTTGTGTTGTGTTGTGTTGTGTTGTGTTGTGTTGTGTTATTTATAAATTTATTTATTTTTATTTATTTATTTATTTATTTATTTATTTATTTATTTATTTATTTATTTATTTATTTATTTATTTATCGTTCATTCGTTTATTTGTCTCTTTACTGATATCATTTATCTTTATTAAAAACAGAAATAAATTTAATATGTACTTAGTGCTATGACGTGTGTGTGTGTGTGTGTGTGTGTGTGTGTTTGTGTGTGTGTATGTGTGTGTGTGTGTGTGTGTGCAAAAAAGAAAATAGTTAATCGACGCTAAACTTAGTTAACGAAATCAAGTTACGAAGTTGTAGTGATATAAATGTTTGAAACTCGTTTGAAATTTCGCGGTTAATCTTAACATTAATTTTTCTTAATTTGAAATAAATAAATCGGAGTTTTTGAAATAAAAAAACGATAATTTTTCCCCGACAGTATTGTACACAAATGTTTTATGAAAACAAAACGGAAAGCTACCCAATGCATAGCGTTAGAAATTATTATTATTATTATTATTATTATTATTATCATTATTATTATTATTATTACTACTAACAACTTTGTGAAATATTATTCATTAATTTAAATATTCCCAAAAATGTCTTAATACTAAAGACAAAAAAAAAAAAAAAAAAAAAAAAAAAAAAAAAAAAAAAAAAAAAAAAAAAAAAAATCAAAACAAAAAACAAACAAAAACAAAATTTTAATTTCATTGTATGAAACCATTTTTATAACCAATTCCTGATTGCACGATACAAAATGCTTCAAATCCATCGTGGACCTTACTTAAGACGTTATATCTGAGCAATAAATGTTTGATCTGGTGTATTTTAAAACTGAATTTAAAATAAGAATTTATCTTTGTTTCTTGGATCGGCTTGGTGTTATTTTGATTTTTTATTGCAAACAGAAGTAACAACTTAACACTTTGATTATCCATTATTAATGTATAAATTCGTCTTGCCTTTTCAAATTGTTTTACTTTATTATGATGGTTTGCCTCGTCGATCCATCACCATTAGCTCGCACAGAACTGGATAAATTTGATTCTGTTCAATTATTAGAACCACGTGAGACCATACACTACTCTTCATTCCATTTAAATCAAGAGCAGAATGGATTTAGATTCATTCACGTGGGGCTTAAATAAAGGTGTGAAGTGGATGCCGATTGACTGCAGCCGGAATGTGATTGATTCCCAAACAAAATTGCTTCTGAAGCAGATCGAAATGGCATACCGAAAGTGTATCATACAATGTATCGCATTTTGTGTTAAATCTCGAGAGACTTGACTATAATGATGTATTGCTACTAATAGCGTCTGTAAGTGAATAAAGATGGCTAACGTATTGTTTTGAAGATTGGTTAAATCACACAAATTAAGTTTTGAATGAGATACGTTATGGAATAACCATCATTTCTACCACTTAGGAGAGAGACGTGCAAAGTGAGGAAAAATAAATAAAATTTATACGAGTATTAAACTTGCAAAATAATGGCTTTTTTCGAAGAAAAAAGATAAATTACAAACGAATATATACTGTTGTTGTCAAACAAAAGAGTCATTAATATATAAGGGTATACAGCTGTTTTTAGATACCGCTATACGATAAATTTTTTTTTAAAATAATTCAATAAAATAAATTTAGATAAATAAATTTTAAAAAAAACTAATTAATTTAGCAGAATTTATTTATTTATAAATATATAAATTAATTAAAAGGAAGTGCGATGTCGATGTTTTATTGTTTTTTTTTTTATTTTTTAATTAATTAATTTATTTATTTATTTATTTATTTATTTATTTTATTAATTTTATTCTTTTTGTTTTTGTTTTCTTTTTTTGTAATGTGTTATTTTTTAATTGTTTAAAAATAATGCATTCAAAATTAGAATATGTCATTAAGTTGCAATATGCTCTTTTTTAATGCATTATTTCATAAAAATTTAAAAGTCATACATGACATATGTCAACGTTAGACAAATAGAACAAAAAAGATAACTAAAATTACGTTGATTTTTTATTGGACCCTAAAACATGCTTCGTTGATTTAACTTTATTTTTTAAATGTCTGTTTAAGAATTAATTTTAAATCCAAGTATAGTATCAATAACATAATCAATGTCGTTTTAAAAATGTTTTTATAGTTTGTTAACGTCCATGGCCAGTTTAGGTCAATATATCTAATGCCCACCAAGGTCATAATGAAACAAAAGTTACCAATATTTAGGAATAATAATGGCCTTGTCATTTTTCCATCGTGCATTTGTTGCTAGCATTGTATTATACGTTGGTGTAAAGAAACCATTTAAACAGAAGGAAATTTGCATGGGAAATAGCCAACTCATCCAAGAACATGACACAGTACAAGTAAACGATAAAGCATTAAAACGATGGAAGACAAGGAAACAATCACATATATAAAATTATTGACTTTGGAGAGCACTTTGCAACTCAACTAAGTTAGTGATGAAGCATTAAAACGATGGAAGACAAGGAAACAATCACATACATGTAAATAAAATTATTGACTTTGGAGCGTACTTCGCAACTCAACCAAGAACACGACACAATACAAGTTAGTGATAAAGCATTAAAACGATGGAAGACAAGGAAACAATCACATATATAAATTACTGACTTTGGAGAGCACTTGAGTTATATCCAGTGGTGTTGTTAAATATTATAAGAGGGCCCTAAAACATCCTACGTATATTATGACCAGTTATGCCTAAATAAAAAAAATTAACAATAAGCAGTTAATCCTTATTTTACCAAACAGTTAACAAATAACTCTTATTTGTATATGTTAACCATGAAAATGAAAATTGACCGTATTTATATTATTTATTATTATTATTATATTGAACAAAAGAATTGGCACTCACTCAACCATCTTCAAACTATCTTTGTTTTTTCTATTCTAACTGATAATTCAAAAAGATTATTTATTCTCAAAAATTAACCCTTTGTTCCTTACATCTACAATACATAGATATTTTAGTAAACCAATTTGTTGATCCGCTTTGGTTATTCCAAATACCATCTAATAATTAAAAAAAACTATTCCGAATTAATTGTTTGTCACCAAATCCATAAAAAATACTATATATTGGATAAGTAAAAGAACCTACATGTACACGTAGTTAATCACATGTAAGCATAATACCGTTGCAATTGCAGTACTAGTGGCCGTGTAGTCACTTGTGTTAAAAGTAACTTTGTGCTTTATAGTGAGGACTTCGCTATAACTAAATGTGATAATTATAAACATCTTTAAAAATCGGGTATAATGAGGTCTCGATCGATTCATTTTGTCGTACGTTCTGCTTTATTTAATTTTAAAACATATTTTCTCTACTCTCAATTTTATTCTATTCTTTTACGAATTTTGATAAAAAGTTTAAAAAATCAATAATAAATACAAGGTTTTAACACTATATGATTAACAAGAAATATCAAAAATTTTGTACACCAAATTTTTTCAATTAGATTGACTGACTGCTTATTAAGTCGACTTTGGACACCAAAGTGTGAAACAATAAGACGTATTGAAGGCATTTCTTTGAGATAGCTAAGGAAAATTAGTGCTATTTTTGCTATTCCATAAACTTACACTTGCACGTGACGGGTGTAGCTAGCTAGACAGTAGGTGCTTACCCTTCCGGAGCACCCGGCCTCACTTCCTTGATGGATGTTCACGTATCACATATTTTGCCAGTTTGCAAAGTTTTTACTTTGTTTTTGGGATTGTGATATGGACAAGGACTGGTATGTTTGTTTTTATTAAAATCAAGTTAAAAGCCTTTTTCGTTGTTACTTGGTCAATTCTTTAAGTCATATTAAAGACTTTTTTGTTGTTACTTGGCCATTCCTTTAAGTCAGGTTGAAGAACCTCTTCTGTTACTACTTGGCTTTTCTGTAAGCCTAGTGAAATACCTTTCACGTTGTTACTTGGTCATTCCTTTAAATGACGTTAAAGACTCTTTTCATTAATAGGTGGCCATTCCTTTTAAGTCAGGATAAAGACCTTTTTCGTTTTTACTTAGCCGTTGTATTAGTGAGAATTAAGACCTTTCCTTTGTTTCTTTGTTACTTGGCCATTCCTTTTAAGTCGGTATAAAGACCTTTTTTATTGTTGTTTGACCTTTCCTTTAAGTCAGGTTAAATACCTTTTTCGTTGTTACTTTGCCAGTTTTAAGTCAGGTCAAAGAATTTTACCTTGTTAAATGGCCATTCCCTTAGGTCAAGTAAAAGACCCTGATCATTTTTACTTGTATATTCTTTTAGTAAGTTTAAAGGTCCTTTTCGTTATTACTTTGCCATTCCTTTAAATCAGGATAAACACCTTTTTTGCCGCTTCTTCGCCTTTCAACTTTTTAAGTCGGCTATGACCAATACTGTGCCGTAGCTATTTTTTTATAGTTATCTAAGGGACATTAAAGCTATGATTTAGCATTTAATTCTAGTCAAAATAGAGACTATCAGTGCTGTGACTTCACCTTCCTATAAGTCAGCTTAGAAACATTTAGCATTGTTACAAGGCATTTACTTTAAGTCAGCTAAGAGGCATTTAGAGAAACCAAGGTATTTGACTTAGCTTTTACCTTAAGACAGCTTAGAGACAACCACCTTTCCTTGAAATCAGATCAGAAACCTTCAAAGCTAAGCTCTATCTGCATTTCAGCTTTGATGTATATAGAGATGTCACAATCTTATCGGCGATAAAATTAATCCTCGTTATTGTTTTTTAACTAAAGTAAACACAAAAAGCAGATATTATATAACTAAATATTATAATGGATTCATAAAAACATTAGTACTTAAGTTTCCAAGAAACACCTGTTGAGTAATTTTTTTAAAATATGTCAGATGTCCAAGGCATGTTTTACCGTCTGCTATAGTGTAAAGCAGGAGTGCATTCTAAATTTCAATTTAAATAAAAAACTTTTTTATTATTCAAAACATATAAAAATAATTTCTTTCTGATATAAATTTATCATGTGCCTAGAATATATATGAACGTTTGGCATAAAGTCATTGCATACAGCTGAACTCTTTTATAAAATATGAACTCGATGGACGAAAGTTTATATTTTTCTCCACCATTCAAGAGCCGACTGCCAAAAATCAGCATCACAACCATGTTCGATACAACAAAGAAAAATTTGGCTTCTGTAAAAGTTCGGATGAAGCAGAACCAAAAGCAATAAAAATTTTACAGCGATTTTTCTTTTATAGTAGACCATTTTAAAACTAGATTTTTAAAAATCCTACTTGAGACATTCATTGAAATTAATTGTGAAATGTTATATTTTGGTGAAGTATATATAAAGGAAGTTCTTAACCATCCCACGTAGCGAGGTCACAGCCAGAGGTCAATAAAATATAGATTAAAGTTTGTAATAAGCATTATTACCAACTAATTAACTATGTCTAAAAAAGACTGTTACGTAAACTGGACGAAACCATACAAATATATAACACAATTACCTGTTAAATTTTGATGTGCCATATGTGCACTTTTCGGAAAAATTTTTCGTCAACAGTTACATTAGGAAGTGCTTATAACCATTAAAATACATAATACCGATAATTGGATCACTGTTGAAGATTGTTATAAGTTACTGGTCTCCACTAACAGTTTCTATGGTAAGCACCTAGCCCTGAAAAAAAATTGTGATTGCATTTTAAACAAAACAGGGGAAAAACCTTGCACAAGAAATAAGTCATTACTTTAACAACTAAATATTTAATAAATTCTTTTTTGAATTGTCTTTATTAGATAGGAAAGTATATTGAGAAGTAAAACATTTTGACAATTTAAGACGGTACGTTTTTCTTTGCAAATGCATAAAGACAATAGAAAATAACTTCTTTTTAAAAAAAAAAAAAATCATAGGACTTCTAAAACTGTACGTTGTACTTTGCAAGTGTATATAGACAATAGAAAATTACATTACTTTTTATCTACATAAATTTTTAGGAATCTAATATGGTGTACATTGTACATCCACAAAAATTTTCTGTAAATTTTTTTCGTTATTTAAATACTAGTATTTAAGATATTTTAAAGTCACTACTGGTTCACTGTTACAGTCCATGATTAAAATAGACTGTCAACGGAGAGCATGACGAAACGTCTTTATGACTTCACGCAGAAAAAAAGGAGTGTAAATGCTAACATCGTGGTTACACACATAAAAAATAGATTCGCAGCTGGTGGAGTAAACTCCCCGAGGGTATCCATAACTCAGTAGGCAGTACTTTGTGCTGTCAGAAAATGTACCGTTTAGCAACATTTTCAGCCGTCTAAAATTTGAAATCTATTTAAAACTAAGGTTTGTTCCCTCATACAAAGCATTCCTTAGCTGGATTTGGATTTATATAATTTTGGAACTTTTGATTCATTATTTTCAACTGTTTAGCTTATGTTTTTTATTTATCAAACTTTTCGGTCTGAGTAACACTGATGAGGGATGAATTTTCGAAATGTGCACATCTGGCATATCAAACTTTAACTGGTATTTGTGTTTTATATTCATATACTAGTATATAAGAGATATACTGTATAACAATTGATGTAGATTTTTCAAAGGAATAATAATTTCTTGAGATAAGGTTTACACTTTACTCTTTTTCTTAAGAAATGAAGAAGGAATCTTGTAACTGAGAAATATGTACTCTGCACAGCCAAAGCAACCAAGTCAAGGATAAAGACATCAAAAGACAAACCAATCTTTTGGACCACTAATTTTGAAAATCTCGCTTTTTATTGGCACTTTAGCGAATGTAAAATATGTGTTTTTATGAAAGAATAGAGTTCGATAATAATAATAATAATAATAATTTACGTAAATAGGTAGGGGCTGTTGGTTTATTGTTCGGTAAATTTATGTAATCTTTAACTTAGAGATGTTTAAATTTATGGTTGACCAATAGTTGTTAAAAATTGGAATTGACAAGTTTAATGCAAAATTGGTATAAAACACTATTGGGCATTTACATTACTGATCGTCGAAATGTAGAGGATTTTATAATCAGTTGTGTCTATATGTTTCTCTCTCTCTCTCTCTCTCTCTCTCTCTCTCTCTCTCTCTCTCTCTCTCTCTCTTGGTTTTTTTGTTTTGGTCTTGTTCGAATGTTAAGACATAAGATTGAATTGTTTCGTATTTTTATAGCGTTGTCTGTTGCAAGACATGTTTTTTTATTTGCATATTGTCTTTTTTTATTTTACCTTTGTTCATCTCAACAAGAAAGACGTTTACAGTTCGTCGTTGACGAAACAAAATAGCTATTCCTCTCACATATGTATTGTGGAAGTAATAATTATATAGTTGCCTTAGGCTTATGGTTTCATGATTGCCAAACCACAGACATATGGATATTAAAAAAGTTATTAAATTATTGCATTTGCTTTATAAATTCAATATATTCTGTAAAACCTTTTATATGGCAACTCTTTTGTCAGATAAAATCTAAAATAGAAAAAATTTTGATATACATGTAATTCAGATAAAGAACAAATTTCATTAAACACCAGACAAAAACTGTAAGCCAATTAATTTCTGATATAACTTAATTATAACATGAAATATTAATAAATCGTTTTCTGCTCAATGTACATTTGTGAGAAACGCATCTTTTATCGAAATATCTGGCTTGTTAAAGGATCGGATTCTGCCTTGTTATAACCGATCAATCATAAACTCAAACCATTCGACGGAATCCATTTAGTCGGCTCATTATCAAACTGAAATATGTTCAATATTTCGTATAATATCATTAATCTCCGTAAAATAACTCAATAAAAGAAATGATCGGCAATATAATGTAATAACGACCCCTCCATAATGGTGACTAGCATAAATAACCGCTCCCTGGAGATATTTGCTTCTATATTATGATGCTTCATATCATCACGTTTAGACCCAAGTGTAATCATTTAAAAAAAAACTGTCAAAAATAAAGAAATAATCTTTCCACAATCTAATACCTTTAATCATAAATCTAAAGTTGAAAATTTGATAGGATAAAGAATACAAAATACGTTTTCAAAACACTTACAATTTTCTTGTTAAACAAATTAAATTTAAAAAAACACAAAAACAGAAAAACAAATATTTTTACATAGATCATATCAGAACTTTGAAAGCAAATCATCAAAAAAGGTTCTACCAATGAACTTTGCAGATCGTATTACAATAAATGTCGAAAATCTTTATCTTGGAAATGTTCGTTTGTCTTGTCATTATGAAACTTTTCATATGAAACAAAGGACCAACAGCACAAATAATTTTAATACATATTTAATAAGGTATTAAGGTATGTTTTTGAAGAATAGTATGAAGGATCAGAATAATTTCTAAATCAAAAATCTTGTTTTCCTTTACCAACTGATGTTGACAGGGGCTCCTCTTCATTCCGCTTTAAACTGAAAATATGAGTAGAAACGTTGAAAAGTTACTAATCTCAATCATAAGTGATTGACTTGTGCTGCAACACTGTTAGTGGATTAGATGAAATTAATTGAAATCACTTTTTTTTCGCAATTTACCATATTGCTGTAAATAGCAAATACGGCA
Source organism: Tegillarca granosa (assembly GCA_029721355.1). NCBI lineage: Eukaryota > Metazoa > Mollusca > Bivalvia > Arcoida > Arcidae > Tegillarca > Tegillarca granosa. Next base: position 34,616,890 of record CM056605.1, read on the forward strand.
TTAGATTGTGCACCCAATCATTAAAATTGAAACCCCTATATTACTCTGGAATAAATGAAGTAGGACTGTAAGCTTGCTCTCGTAAACTGAGACTAATGAAGTTATAGGTTACATAGGTAGAATACTGTATATCCGTTGCAAGTTGATAAATATAAATTGTTATTTAATAGTATAACCGCTTTGGAAAAAGATATCATAGGTTTAAGTGATTTTATTCAGAACTATTGAAGACTATTGTTGTTTTTGCATTGGGAGCGGTGCCCCACAATATCGTCGTTCTTCTTTTATATATATGATGTTTCCTTTCTTTATTTCCTTTTATTTATTCATTCATTTATTTATTTAATATTTAATAATTTTACTTCTTATTATTTTTGCAATCCTCAATCCTACAGATATTTAAACCTCCATTCTCCACAAATTTTTTTCCGTAAAGAAATGCATATGTTTGTTTTTGTTAATTTTTCTATTTTAAAACCACATACATATTTGCCTGTGATTGAAATACCTATACCTGCTTCTTGGAACCGATATATAAAGAATTATTTTATTCTATAAAATCTTCACAACAAATGCAAAATTTGTAGAAAAAAAGTAAATGAATAAAAGTAAACTAAAAAAAAAATTAAGAAAAAAGGAAAAAAAGATAATTAATGCTTCTTTAATATAAAAAATAAAAAAGTAGATACATATTTCAAAAGAGTAGATTAGGAAGATATGTAATTTAAATCAATTATTATGATACAATACAAGGAATCTCAAATTTACCAACATTTAATTTATACCATTATACAGTCCTTTGATAAAGGATATCATTAAATAAATATTAAAACTTCTTTACACGTGGGCATTGGAGTATATCTATTTTTATATATTTGAAAGTTAACAAGGGAATTAGTATAGAAATGTTCCAGTCCTATATATCAAATAAATTGTAAATGATATCGCATTAAGGGATAACATGAAAAGCCTGGACTATAAGTTTTCAATCATTAAAATTCCCTAGGGTTGTTCTCAAGTATCTTATACCGTACCATGGAACTTCTATGTCCTCAGACATGGACTTCAAGTAACTATAATTCCAAGAGAGCCTATATTTTGTTTTGGTAGCAGCTCAACAAATAGTATATTGTTGAAAAGCACATACTACCTGTTAAAAGTCGGCTTGTTTCATTTTAAATCTTTGGACACGTTCCGATTTTTTTTTTATTTCTATTCAGATATTAATAAGGCTGTGAACACGGAAACTGTTATTTATGTTTTTACTTTATTTTCTCTAATGAACCTTGTCAATGTTTCTGTATATAACAACCCATTTAAGTATTAAAGTAACTATGAATTTAGCAACGATATTTAGAGTATACAGAAAAGAATGCAATATACCGGACACGTCTACTGAAAAAAGTCGAGAAAGAGTATGATTTGGATATTTTTGGTAAGAAAAGTCATAAGTTGAAAAGAGGAAATAATATCAAACAGTTTCTGGTTGAATCATAATATAAGAAATGGAAAAAATACCTCAAACTTGTTGTTGGCAGCCGCTTACATAGTCAAGAACACACCACAAAACAAATAAATGAAAGAAACCGTTAAACAATGCATGCAACAAAAATCAGAATTGAACAATTAATTATAAATATTATGACCTTGGACTGACAATAATGTAAATTTAAAGCAGATGTATATGGATTAATTTGAAGGGCCCATCAACCACCTGATATATTTGATAATCAGTTCATATTTGAAAAGTAAAAAACAAGCTTAATTTTACAACAACTAAAAATCAATGTACACTAAACATTCACCCCGATAGTAAAGTGGAATGTGTGTTTTCTCCAGAAACCATATGTTATCTGTACAATGAATTTCCAAAGATAAAGAATTCCAAAAATAGTACAAAATTTATTAGCACATGTCATGTGAAGAAAAGTCCTTACTTTTTAAAGAAATTTAACGCACTTAAAGTACCTATTTGACCGTTGTGTTTTTTGCTATGCAGACTAAAGTTTACATATATTAAGATAATTGATCTGCAATTGTCAAACAGTAAAAGCAGAGCCACGACGTGGATAAATTTTGGAACTGTACCAATTGTACTTAAGGAAAAAAAAAGTTAATAAAGTAAGAAATTATAGCAGGACCAAAAACTTCATGACCATGGATCATTGTATGACTTATCTTTTTATCAACTATAATTTCAGCCAGTCACCTAAAATCTGTTAAATAGCAATTTTTATCAAAATAATTGTTTAAAGTACAAGATAAATTGAAATGTGTGACATATAAATCTGAATAAATTGCATTATGTTTTAAGCTCAAACTGATTTTTTATGAGGTTGTATCCTATGTCAGCACTGTTAGAACCGATTGATATTTTAATTGCTGACAATAGAAAGGATTAAGACTTAAACTAAAAATCGGTTGACTTTTCATGGTTTATGATTTACGTCATCTATTATTAAACATTCTATTTTTATCATGTAATCATCAATTACTTGTCAAAGTAACTAAATCATTGCTTGTTGTAAACAACATCGTATTCAGCATATAAGGAACATTGCGCAAATAAGATCACACTTAGCCTTCTTCGCATGTTATAAACTCTTAAAATGAAACACAGGCGGGCGCCAATAGCATGACAGTTGAATTCAGTTATGCTTGTATGGTATAGTAATCATATTTGAACCCCATATACATCTGGCAGACGTCTGCTAATAATCATACGCAGATCGGGTAGGCGACTTTTCTGATATCGACTGTACACAATTATAAAAAAATTTCTTCCTAACATTGTTCTATTAGCGAGAACGTAGTTCTTTTATAAAAGTTGCGAACTCTATTCCTACTACCTGCCAGAATTGGTTTAATTTTGGATTTGTCTCACTACTCCTATGCATGATTAAGGCGTAATTTCTATGTATACTTGTACTTCTAACGTTTACTTTTCTTCTATGTGGGGCAATAGAAATCAAAGCCTGGTTTATTTTAATATCGAGACGGTCTGTTGTAGGACGGTGAAGGAAACCTTATTACGAGGAAAAGCAAACTGACAAGTTTTTAGGATCTTATCGGCATTGGTGATAAGAGCCTCTGTGATCGGGTAACACACTGTTAATGCCTTGTTTAACAAAAACTACATTTTCACTTGCAACGTTAAGGGTTTCAAGAGACAATGAAATGAATTTTAAGATGCCTAACAACAACAATTTCAAGTTTTGATCTTAGTAAAATGAAGGTGCTAAATATGTAACAAATACTAGTACCTGCTGAATTTTGATGTGCAATATGTGCACATTTTGGAAAAACATTTCTCATCAGTGCCACTAGGGGCCGACAAGTTTGAAAGATAAAAATCATCAGCCAAACAGTTGAGAAATAATGAATCTAAAGTTCCAAAATTATATGAATCCAAATCCAGCTAAGGAATGCTTTGCATGAAGGAACAGACCTTAGTTTTAAATAAATTTCAAAAATTAAGACGGCTGAAAATTTTGCTAAATGGTATATTTTCTTACAGCACAAAGTACTCGGGGAGTTTTACTCGACGAAGCAGCGGTACCCGCTCAGGGGTAGTAAATATATAACAAATAGCTGTTGAATTTTGATGTGTCATATGTGCTAATTGTTTTCTTGCATTTCATGTCAAGCTTAGTTTTTGTAATCTAATCTTTCTCTTTTGTTTTGAGACTAGTACTATTGTTTCTGTTTTAACATTTACTCTGTTTTGTTTGGTTATATTGTTTTCATAGTTGATCATTTTCCAATCATATTTTTTTTTACAAAAGTATATTTAAACAAACTCGTAAACTAAAATGATTCAAACATTTTCAAAAAAAAACTTTCCTTGACAAGTTGCCTTAATACAGTTTTACCCAATCTATATATTTCTAAAATAAAGATAATCTTAAAATTTGTTTTCCTCTTTAAGTTATAGAACATATATATGAAAAAGTTGTCAAGTCATTAGTTGGTTAAATTCGACTTATTCGTGGAACCGCGCTTTTTAAATTGTGGGGTAATTTGGGGTAATTTAAACTCTTTATAAATGCTCGTCTAGAGTAAAATAAAAAAAATGTCGAAATAATTTATCTTGATATATATATATATATATATATATATATATATATATATATATATATATATATATATATATATATATATATAATATTGTTTATCTAGATGTGTTATGACACTTACCTTTTTTGCTTTGGTTGTTACCAAGTGCATGCAATATAATCTTGAAAAGCGACATTACGATTTTAACCTATTGGAAAGCAAAGACAACATTATCTGATCGATCAGGTTTGTGTTAGCTCAATCAACCTTGCATCATTTAACTCATTTTATAATAAGTATGCAATAAATACCAATGTTTCAGCCTTATTTTATAAAACATTAAACTAAACTTATTGTAGGTATACATTTCAAAGAATAAAATATGTAATCAAACATTTTAATAATATTCCTGATTGGCAAAACTACATTTAAATATAGATAGTTTTTTAAATCTTGATAGCAGTATTTAATTTATTCCATTTTGAAAGATACGACATGAAGTTATATAGCTTAAAGAATTAAATCATATTTTTGTAAAGTTCAGTTCGATAGATTTTCCCTAAAACTGGAATTTTCTCCGATACCCATTTGTACTTTTCTGTTGACATGATAAGAAATTGTTCATGTGTCTAAGTGAATAAGCATATGTGTGTGATTGTTTAATTACAACCAATAAAAGAGATAGTTATTCTGACTGGGAGCTAGTATATTAGCGTGTAAAGACAAATGTCAAAAATTCTCATTGCTGCCAGATAACATCAGAATATCTTTTCTAAAGATTGCCAACGTATCAAAAGAAACAGAATCAGTAATTCTAGACACACATCATCCCGACTCGCACGCATTGCTTAATCACAAACATGTCTAATTGTGACAGGTAGCTGATTAGCTAAACAAGCTAAAAACTGGTTTTAATAATGGAGTTAAGTCTAACAAGATGCCTTAAGGTGACGTCTCCCACCCAGAAATGTACCAATACATTTGTTTAAAATGACATACCTAGATTGTATATGTGCTTGTTATAACAGTTAATAAGGAATTGATTGATTGGCAAATTCTATATTTCTGTCATCTTGCAGAAAAGTGTCAAACTTAGTTTATTATACATGCAATCTTTACAAACAATGAGATAAAAACTGAGAATTTTCTTTTACATTATTTTTTTTTAAAAAAAATGAGCTGAAACGCAATTCCTGTCAGAACAAATTGTATGCTATTTCAAATTACCTTTGTCTAATATAATCGACAAGGTACGGATATCCTAAGTTAAAGTAATTTTTTGCGTAAAATCTTTAACTTTATAAAATTGGGTTATATGATCAAACAGTTAATAGATTTCTTTAACAAAAATTTAAATGTCTCAGTTGGTTAATTGTTCTCAATTTGTGCTTTCTGTTAACTAGATTATGCAATTCACTGTATAAAACAGATTTTTTGTCATGAAAACAAGACGAAGTTTCAGTGTTTAATTCGGATGCCAGCCAGTCTAATGATGCCAATCAAGATAATTCTGAAGAAAAAAAATCCCAAGTGCATTAGAATGTTTTACAATTAACCATTTATAGCTCATTGTTATACTGTCAATTTCATCTGCCGCTTTTTGAAGCACATAAAAAGATACGATGTGTTAATCTCAGTTTTTAAAATCTGTTAATAATTCGTGTATACAGTCTTTTCAGCGTTTCATATAGAACAAACATGGATTAAGTGCAGCTTGAAATATCCAGGCTTTTATATTGACCATAATCATGGCTGCAGAAAATTTTATTGAAGCTATTTAGTTTAACATTATAGCTTAGGTCCTGGTTCAACAAACATCATTTAAAACTAAAGGTCTACATAATAAAAAGTACAGACCAGAAAAAAACAAGTTTATACAAATAATATTAATTAAACTTATACATATATCTCTTTCGAATTAATACTCTAGTCGTAAAAGTTTTGATTCGTTAATTGGGAGAGGTCGAGCTTAAAAATAGAACTTTATCACTATAGCAATTTTTACTGGAGAATTGTTTTTAAAATAAACATTTAAAACAAATACCAGTTAAATTTTAATGTGCCAGATATGCACAAAGTGTCCTTATAATCGGTTGTTTCAATATGTGTGTTGTCCTGGGTAAGTCCCTTGTTGAATACATACATACTTACATACATACATATAAATTCTTCAATTGTACGTTATTTATATATATATATATATATATATATATATATATATATATATATATATATATATATATATATATATATATTTGTGTTCTTATATATCATGTTCTTACTTAGCTTAGTCTTTAAAGTAGGTAGATATGGTATGGAAGGTTCAATATTAAAAACAAGAAAACAAACCAAAGCTGGACAAGATATATACCACATCCTACCTAAATTCTCGGAAATCTTTTTCTGTTTGGTAATTGAATATTTTCAGTAAAATCTTTTTTTTTTCAATTTCTGTCTTATTTCTTAAAATCACAGTAAACATTTTAGAACAATCAGAACACAATCAAAGGTTATATGTAAGCTACAGCTGATTGTAAATAGACAATAAGCTACTATATTAAAGTAGTAGCACAAATTCTTAAAAATTGTTTCTCTATTTTAACTTTTGTGTCGAGTGCAAATATCTGACAAAAATACCTCTTAAATTTTAATATGCAATATGTAGGACATTCGGAAATCATTCCTAGTGATACTAGGAGCCGAATAGGTTGATAGATAAAAACATAAACAAAACAGTTGAAAATTAATAAATCCAATTTTTTATAACCGTTTTGTAGCCACTTCAAATCAACGAATGACATACATGATTCTATACCTTTAGTGCAGAGATAAGGTCTCAAGCTTGCATGCTTTTTTTAATGACAATATGAAATACAAATCAGATAATTGGATGACATTCTTAAAAAAAGTTTTGTTATGATTTTTAATAAACCTTATTCAGTATGATTTCAATTTAAGTAATTTTCTTCTTCATATTCTTAAAAAAAAGCTTGATCAAAACTCTTATCTGCATTTCAAAAATGTTTTCATGTGATTATAACAATGCTTATTTATTTTTCAATTTACACAAACATCGGGAACTTTTTTTCATAAAATCATTCAGGCATACTAGTATAGAAAAAATAGCAAAATTGCTTTTCATTTAATTGCATCTTAATAATTTTTTTTCTTATTCCATAGAGAAAATGTAAAACTCGGTCAATTAGATAGAAGTAAGAAAACCATTCAGAATTAATTTTGATTTAAAATAAATAATTTATTATGCGCATATTGCTAAGTTATCAATGATATAAGTTTTATCGTAATTTTAATTGAGAACAAATTGGATAGTCAATATTAAAATTTTAACGCAGAAATTTCTCTTAAACATTTACTATCCCTAAGCGGGTACCGCTGCTGGTGGAGAAAAACTCCCCGAGTGTATTCTGAACTCAGTAGTAACTACTTTGTGTTGTCAGAAAATGCACCATGTAGCAAAAATTTCGTCTTAGTTTTTAGAACTTCTTTAAAACTAAGGTTTGTTTCCTCAAGAAAAGCATTCTTCAGCTGGATTTGGATTCATTAAATTATGGTACTTTGGAGTAATTATTTTTTAAATGTTTGGCTAATTTTTTTTATCTATATACATTTTCGGCCACTAAAGTAACTGATAAGGAATGAATTTCCGTAATGTGCACATAAGGGACATAGGTATTTTTGTTAAACATTTATTATTGTTTTGATTATTATGGTTGTTGACGATTTTAGAGTACAATGATCGATGAATTACAAAATGTCAACAATAATAAATCTTGACTATTCTATTAGTTTGCATCGTTGTATCTGTTATAACAAATAAAACTAAATACATTAGTTTTCTTTATTTTTAAATGAAAACAAACTTATACATTGGGGTTGTATATTCATTTGTTTGGAAAAATACTGATGGTTCGTTTTTTTTAATATTCCCATTTATGGGCTTTTAGTTCTAAAATCAATTGAATTATAAGCCTGCTCATATATGTTGTAATCATCCAAATCAGGGAGGTTTTCTATTAGTTGCAATTTTTTGCTTTTCTTTTCTTTACCAAGTATGATTTTATTATCGTCATTATTATTATTATTATTATTATTATTATTATTATTATTATTATTATTACTATTATTATAATAATAATAATAATAATTATTATTATTATTATTATTATTATTATTATTATTATTATTATTATTATTATTATAGTGTGCTGTGTTGAATTAGCTGAGTTAAAGTGTATTTTCCCTCTTCCATAATTAATAGAGTAGCATCTAAAACCTCTCTGTTTGTGGTTTTGGTTTCTTCTTCTTCTTCACAATCAATAAAAGTACACCAACAGCAGTAACAGAAACAATAATAACGATATTATCAGAAGCTTTTTGTTTCAATTTGAAAACAATTGCAAATTAATCTAATAAAGCAAATAAAGGATACACAGCTTTTATAATATTTTCTTATCACTACTATCAATGACACCAATAGCAAGAAAAAAGCAAAAAATAGCTACGAAACATAAAACGGAAAAATTACAGCAACAACAGAAACAACGACAACATGACTAGTATCATGTTTGTTTTTATTTATTTATTATTGTAAATGAATCCAATAAGCACAAAAGAATACACGGTTTACATACAAATGTCCTTATCACTTCTATCGATGGCAAAAACATAAAAAAGCTACGAATCATAAAAAAGAAAATAAAAAAGACATGAAAATGTTGCAAAATAGAACCTCTCCAGAAACAGACACTATCAAACGCGAAAAAAATGAAATTAAAAAAAATTAAAAAGATGCAAAGAACAGGTACTCGAAGGACAATCACAAAAAAATATTATAGATTTAAGTTTAAGTAAATGATCCTTGCGCAAATTAAATCCATCCAAAATAAAGCCCTAGGCAACAAGGGAAAACGACATATATTGACACCACAGGTTAATTATTCAATAGTTTTCGATACCTTACGTATTGATAAAATTGGTTTAAATTTTATTATTGAAGACTAGTATAGCAATTTCAATTAAAACTACATAATGTAACACGGATAAAAATGAAAATAACCATAACAAAACCAAAAACAACAACATAAGAAAAAGCATAAATGACAACAGTATAAAGACTAAGGTAAACGATTTACGCTTTTAATCAGGATGTTTCAATCTATTGTAATCAGTGTGTAACTCCGTGGCTGGTTAGCGCAGCGTTAGTCAAGACAGTGTTTAATGTCTAACCAATGCCGTGACATATTACTGATTGAACCGATTTTCTGTTACAACTGATGATTTACAATATGACTAGCGATAACACTTGATATTTAAATATGGTGGCTGTCAAGGTTATCTACACATGGTGGTCTGATATTGTTAATTAAAAAAGAAGTTTTATTGTTGAATGTTATGTCATTCACTTTTCAAATATATTTAATGTATTGTTGTGCAAGGTTATTTGTTTTCAATGTGTTTGCAGTAAATGTCAAGTTCAGCAAAGATTAGTTTAAAGCTGTTGAAACTGCGAAAAAAAGATTTAATTAGCAACTTTTTCAAAATAGACATAAGGGTTTAAGATAAAAGTCAAATACATGTATATACACGCACCAAAAAGCAGTTTTAAACTATGGAACGTTAACACCAATCATAGGAAACAATTATCATACTACCAAATTGCAAAGTTTTTTAGACAGGGTTTAACTATTTAACAAAAATACCTGTTTAATTTTGCTGCGCCATATATGCACATTTCGGAAATCAGTGACTATGGATTGAAAAAGTTGATAGATATAAGGATAATTCAAACATTTGAAAATTAAACCTTAGTTTTAAATAAATTTCAGAAATTAACACGGCTAAAAATTTTACCACAAGGTCTATTTTCTTACATCACAAAGTAATAACTACTATGTTGTTAATGAGTTATGGATACCTTTAGGGAGTTTTACTTTACCAGCAGCGGTACCCGCTCAGGGGTAGTAAATATATAACAAAAATATCATGTTAAAAAAAATAAAATTTAATTTTCGTCGACAAAATTGGCGCCTAGGTGTTTTAAAACTCAATTGCAAGAATAGAAAGTCATAAAACAAAATAAAAATTCGTATTTGCAGGAAAAAAACGGGCTACTGCCGCAACCCTCAAGAACATGATTAATTAATTTTAGAAACGTACATTCAATATGACAAATAGAACTATTATTTTATAATCTTTTTATGATTTATGTTACGAAATTAAATATCCAACATTATATTGCTAACTCATCATCCTCAATTTAACAAATGAATTTTTTTTATCTTTTTCAAAATTTTACTGAAGTATTGGTATAATAATTTATTTATTTGAAACACCATTGGTGTTAAAGACTAGAATGATTTCCTATGTCCTTTAAAAACAAATGGGTTTTTCATTTTCATCTGAAATAAAAACTTTCGGTTTCAACAATCACAAACTCAGTGGCACAAAAAAGACATAGGAACCACCGAATGTTTATTATTAACTTATGATTCATAATACTAGCGATCAAGACGAAATGTTTGCAAGTTGTTTAGTAACATAACTGTTTTTTCTTTTTATTTTTTTTTCTTAACTTTGTGAACAACAACTGATATTCGTACTTTATAGACCCATTATAAAAATTCATAATTACGACATTATATGTTAAACAAAATATTTTTAAGTGTACATCACTAAAACGAGTGACGTGTGATTTCATCCCATTTGTCCTAGAATTCGAAACAATTAAAAAAAAACTAGGAAGCAAAAAGACAAGCAATGATTTTAATGGCATTATCGCATTTGAATTTTTTGTTTAAGTAATTTGTACGATCCTATTACAACAACTTTCATTTTACAACAAGTGGAATCTGTACATAAAATTTTTTAACTATTAGACAAAACCTAATTCACCAAACACTGAAATGATAAATTTTATTTCTCATTTCAAAGTATTTAAATGACTATATAACATACGCATTTTCTTTGATCTCTGTTCGTATACAACTTATCGACGGTTTCTTTTCCGTCTTAATTAGTGCGACAGAAAATCAAATCAAACTTGACATATATATGCCTGTGTATAACACAAATGAATGGAATGGTAAAGTGCAATCCCTGAAAGCTTTGTTTATAAATTTTAAGAAGATGTTATCTTTTGTGGACCTCAAACTATTCAGGTAGTTAACATTTCAATGAACATTTTAAAGAAGCCTTTCAGCCAAGAATGATCTTTGAGTAGTTTTTGCCAGTGGAGGTCTTGGGTTTGTCAATGTTAACAAGTGGGTCATGATTAAACTGTACTGGCTTTCTTTTTGTGTTAGATTTCAAGATACTAATATATACGCTAATAAGAATATATATATATGTGTGTGTGTGTGTGTGTGTGTGTGTGTGTGTGTGCACATCTGGCACATCAAAATTTAACAGGTATTTGTGTTAAAATATATATAAATATATATTCTTGTTCATTTTGGTTGTTTCAATTTTAAAATTTGACATTTTTATTTAAAACTTTAAAAATAACTTATAAATTATTTTATTTTTGTTTTTAAATCTAAATTCAGAAATTCAATCAATTGTGTATCCAGAATTCAATTCATGAAAAAAGTTTTTATACCGTTCACGTTTGAATACAGAAAGATTGGATGTAATTTTTTGCAGTATTAGTCATTTTTCAAATATTTATGACAAACAATATTTTTAAAATCAATTTTTAGCATCAATGTAAACAAAATTGCACGCGAGTAAGTTTTTTATCACCTTGGTATCATTTGGCTACCTTTTGTGAGCGACTGCACTTTTCTCTACTCTGTAGACAGACATCACAGACCAGTCAGTTTATTATACCTGGACTAGTAAACCACGAAATGAGATTTAAAATTTAATGTCTGCCTTATCGCACGATTTTCACGGTCCCAAAATGAACAAAGAAAAGTAAAATGAAACAATAATTTTTGTATTATTTAAAACCAAATTAGGGACTTTCATAAATATTAAAAAGTAAACATAAGTATGATCCTCAGATTATGAATGTCTGAAATAAAAAGGTTGAAAAACTACTCACAAATTAGTTAATTGTTTATGTATGGATTATTGGTGATATTTGAAAAAATTAAAGCTTATGGAATCGTCTTCCCGATGATACTTTGACGATGTCTACAGTTTTTGTGAAAACAATTAACAGAAATTCTTGTTACACAAATATAAAACAGAACAACGCGTTTAGATATAACAACCACATAAAATGTATGGAAGCTACAGAGATATTTACCAATGTTCTTTTTATTGTAATTTTTATTTCTAAGAGAAAACGTTTCCTTTTCAACATTGAAAAATATTCTTTTGGGCAACTTCTTTGTTTGCTAACCATTACACAAAATTGAAAGCTTGAGCACGAAAAGAGAACCAAAAATAGCAATAGATAACAAGAAAACCCATGAAAGGACAGATATATATTCGAGATTACAAAACAACCCTTGTATGAATATGAAATCAATAAATAATTATCAAAAAACAAAAGGAATTATTTATGTCTAGCACAAAATGCAGAACAAAACTTTGAAACTTTTTGCTGGCAACAAGATCTGTATCGTTGTAAATATTTAACTAAATTTTTAAATTTTGAATTTTTAAATCACTCTTTTAATTGAAAAAAGTGGAAACACTATGCAAAGACTTGGCATATAGAGTTTTCAAATTTTCTCACATAATTACTTTTTGTTCCTCGTGTTTATCGATATCTGTGTTAATTTGACATATTAAATAGCACTGGTATATTTGAGTCAAATTAAGACTTTTAAGTACTGAAAAATCTTTCAACCATAGACTTTTCTCAGACAATCACGAATACGTATTCTATTAATGTTTATTAATTCTTTTTTAAGATAATTAATTTTAAGAAAAAAAAAGTTTCATCAGAGAAACAAAGATGTAAGAGATTTTATTTAACTTTTTTACTCCATCAATCATTAATATATATATTTACCTCGGAGTTCATTTCATTTTCCTTTTACAGGCATTAATTTATATATTCTGATAGGATGTCAACATGATAGTATTTTTAACCTTATATTGATAATTGATTACTTTTCGTCGTGTTTTAAACAAGAAAATCAACTTTGAAAAATAGAAGGAGGCAAAACAAATTTGTACTAGGGTGCAATTTTAACAGTGAGTTAGATTTAATAAAATTGTAATAAAATTATATTTTATTTATTTTCGATATATTAATAAAGCCACATAAAACACTCTTAAACAGACTTCAAAGAGTTATTATCATATACATCTTTTAACTTTTTGTCGACGAATATTTCATAATCCATTTCCTTGGGTAATTTGATTTAGGACTCAGATTTCAATCTCTCCTTGATGCAAAATAAAAATGCGTTTTATAGTAATGTATATTCGTCAATAAAGTAATAAAACTTCTTAAGAAGCCTTATTTATATTAACGATATAAACTATTAATTGGGGTGTAATGCATTTAAGTATTCAATCTTTGACTTCTTTAAACTAACTTAGAAACCAAGTCTGACCCTCAGAAACAACAATTAAATATTTCCATTTTTTGGATGCAACGACTTGCTAATTCTATGGTGTATCGTTTGTTGATGGTTTTATGTTAATATTTATTTTATATGAAATATTTCATATGTACCACAGATCTTATTTTATGCCTCTAAGTTTCTTACTGCAATGTCAACGCATTTTCATATCTTTGCAAGTAGCTTCAAAATATGTTTACTACTAAATAAATTTAAAAAGTATTTATTACACTAGTAAGAATATACCCGATGACAGCAAACGCAATTGTATATGAAAAATTCAAAAAAGGCATAAAATTCACAAATATTGTTTGCAGCTACTTATTACCTGCCCGACATTGACCGGACAACGGAGTAAATGAATAGTGGTATGGTCATAATGGTTATGTTACTGTCACAAGTCCTCCAACTTGTCACTTGTTTGACAACCGTTGGTATTCACACACACACACACACACACACACACACACACACACACACACACACTAAAAACGAAGGTAAGAGTAAAAACATTATAGTATTTTCTTACATCATGAGCCTACAAGTCCAACTTTTGAAAGTTATAACCAAAAATTGAAGAATATATCTGTTTTATTTTTCATTTATTCTAGAAACTTTTAAAATCTGAATGTATGAATACACACAAATTAATCTTGTTTTGTTTTCAGCACATGTAATTCAACTTCTTCCTGACTATAATTTAAGTTATCTTGAATTCTCAATTGCAGGGTCAAAGATTGAAAACTTTTCGTTGTTGAGTTTTATCTCTCAAGTTTATTACTTTGAATATAACCTTTAATAAAGAACTGATTTGTTTTGAGAATTCTTCTGTTATGTTTAATCATTTGAGTCAGCTTGCATACATCTTACTTAGTAGTTTATGTTAGTAATTACACAAACCAATAGAAATTTTATGTCCTTTTGAATCAATATCCTTTCATTCTTAAATTAATTTTTACATGGTGTAGCTACGGGAGTAGCTAGAAAGACAGGAGGTGTTTACCCTTCTGGAACAACCGGCCTCACTTCCGTGATGGAAGTGAACGTGTATATCTAGATTGGCTAGTTTTTATTGTGATTTGAATGTGGACTGGGATGTTTGTGTTTTATTTCCTGCATTGGTTTGGTCCTGTTATATATATATATATAAACGTTCTTTATTCCAAGCGTAACATCACAAGCAAAGATATGAAAATATCAATTAAATATCAAAATTAATTTACCAAAATTTGTAATAAAATAAAAAAATCATAAAAATTATTTGTGTTGAAGACTGGTACAAAAATAACGCAAAATGTTGAAAAAAATATAATTGCATATTTGGATTTATTGAATAAATATTGAAGATAAGTATAAAAAAAACTAAAACACATTTTTCATATTTCTTCAACTTTAATCAGAAGGCGGAAAATAATTATCACTAACATTACGTAAATCACAGACAGATTTCTTTATACACAATCAGACTTTATCTTGAGTCATATATAAATATTCTATATTACTCTTTATAATATACTTATTGTATGTTGGAATGTTACTAGGATTCTGTAACTTTATCATTAGTGATGTATATTTTTCTTCTTTTCAAGAAACAAATACAGTGTATTACAAGTAACGTTATGATATTTTAATGAAATTACCATACAACCGCTGAAACCCTTCAGTTAGCCCTTTTAACATCCTCGGAGATTTTCAATTACCTAGTATTTAGACCTCCTATCAGCTTCAAAAGGATTCAGTTAGACAAAAAAGCTTAGTATTTCAAAAACATCCCATCAAATCTTTCAAATTATTCTCATGTCCCATCATTCAAACTGCCTAAGAACTTAAAACAATTAATTTTACAGTTGCAAAGCTAGAATGAACTGTTAGTTAGCTAAATTGAAATTGACAAGCTCAGTAGTTGTTTATGTTAACTATTACAAAAGATAAAAGAGGGTGGTGATTTTAACATGATAAGCTTTCAAAACGTAAATTGTATTTCTTTTATAATATAGTTCTTAAACAATAAATACTAGGAAATTGAGCATGTTAATGAGTGTACAATGCAAACAAACTTTAAAAAGATGCGATTACATAATTCTAAACTTTGCATGTTTAAACCATTTTTATGGGTTGTTTTAATCTTAATTACAGCCGATTCAATTGTTTACCGTGTTTTA
Source organism: Tegillarca granosa (assembly GCA_029721355.1). Lineage (NCBI taxonomy): Eukaryota > Metazoa > Mollusca > Bivalvia > Arcoida > Arcidae > Tegillarca > Tegillarca granosa. Next base: position 34,632,653 of record CM056605.1, read on the forward strand.
AATTGATAAAAGTGTTATCTAAATTTCCATTTAAAATGTAATTAAATTGAATTTTACTTGTTTTAAAAATTATTTCTTTATTATATGTAAATATAAAATTACCCGTATTTTCTAGATTATGGACCAAAATTTGTAAGAGGAGTTACATAATTGTCCGTTTTCACGGCATGTGTTCACTTAATTTCGATTTTCTTCAGTTTTTCTGTAAAATTTATATTTTTTACTACATCATAAATAATATTTGACATGTTAAGTTTTATTGCAAATCAATAACGGTCTCTTTAATCATTTATTAGTTTATTTTACATTTTAAAATAAATAATAAAACACTTGCGGACAATGGAAATCGTTGAAATTGTATTTGTTTTTATTTCAAATGGAAAATATTTTTACTAATTAGTGGGGCTAATGTGACTAAAGATTATTAATTGATTTAGGGTCTATTATAAAACAGAGATAAAACATGAAATTTAAAACGATGCCAAATGAACCTGATAAACAAAGAACAGATATTTGTTATTGTCAATTTTGTCAGGTTGAAGAAACTTTTTTTGGCTTCCAAATGTATTCAATATTAAAAAAAGGTATATCTCACACATCTTATTTAAACATAAATCGGATGTTTTAGCGTTAACGTAATAATTATGTAATTACAGATGTCGTTTAGTTGTTAAAGATAAAAGATTTGTTTATTTTTATGAAATTTATTCTACACGATTACATTTTACCGATTTTGAACATTTATACGTGTGTTCAATTTTTCATCCTTCCCTTTATTTCAGAATTGAATTAAACTAATAATTATGCGTGTTTTTAGCAAATTTCTCCCTTTAAAATGTTTGAGATGCAAAAAAATCAAATTTTTTAAAATATAAAAATTGATAATTTTAGATCTCGTGATACGATTTAACAATTATTATAAGGTAGAGTGTGTAATTGACTACCAATCATTTTATAATATGATATTGATTTGTATAAAGAATTAAAGTAAGTCATAGAGTTCATCACCACAAGCAATTTTTTTTTTAAATATTAAAACCAAAAGTTGATACAGGTAAAGGTAATAATTCTTCTGATTAACAAAAGATAAACACTTTTATCATTTAAGGTTTGCTTGAAGATGTTAATATAAGTCATATATTTATAAAGACATAATCAAGAATTAAATAAAGCACTAAGCTTATATTATTTTTAATAGTATTACTGTTGAACCGTTCAGTGAGACATTAATTGTTAGCTTATGACAAAAGTTAACAATTATAGTATTTGTCTTTCTTTTATATCTATGGGTCATTATTTGTTTAATAAGTGAGATTGCACAGTCGGACATTATTTAACACAACCCTAGTTAAAGCATCATATAACGGACGCATTCATTTTTTCATCTGTTCTTGATTTCGGTTTATGTTAGAAAGTGCATGTATTTCACAAGCAATATGTATTTTTCTAATGTTATACTCTAAATCATAAGAGGCAATCGTGATAAAGTATTAAGTACGACAGAAAATGTTCTAAAAAGCCTAGACGCTCCCTAGTTATTCAGATTAAGCTTGATGCTAAAACGATAAAATCATATAAGGTTTACAGTCACAGGTGTTTTTAAAACGCCAACAAAAATACTGCTAGCAATTGAGAAAATAAAGAAAACTAAATATTATGAGAACGCAATCATAATCTGTGTTTTATCTACAGACAAACTACTGGAAAACTTTAAAAAAAAAATGGAGAAGTTAAAGCATTATCAAAAAATAATGGCCATATATTATTGAGGTGTTGCATTAACAGTATACAGTCTTAAGTTGTATTTTTGATGCAGTAGATAATTTTCTTTACATTATATTTATTTAATATGAAGAAACCTGATGGTCAGAACCTATCAATTATCAGGTCTATAAATTTCTTTGAAGTTCCTAATGACACAACTTATAGTATATTACTTAAAAATCTTTCTGTTACCTTTCTAACCTTTTAATGATAAGTTGTCGATCAGGTTATGAATTAAAGACAGTTTAAATATAATTGATTATTTATTTCTTTTTCTGATAATTACAACTCTTAAAACAATAAATTTATATAATGATAGATCATTCTGTATAGTATCTTACATGCTTGATAAGGCGTAAATGAATTACAACACTGCATTTTGTACCGACGTTTTAATAGTTTAAGGCATTTTGTATTTGTAGCTTCTTAACTTTCAGTTATTTTTATTTCTCTCCGTCTACCTTTTTGGTAAATGCTGACACAGACACAATGTAACATTTTTTTTTATCCTCGCAAAGTATGCTTTTGTCAATTTTGTTGAAGATCTGCTTCTTGGTGTTCTGGTTGGCTTAATTATAAGCTTACGTTCCAAAGCAGCTCTCATCTACTAACCCCTACTGATAGTTTAAATTCTAATATTATCAACTGGGATTTACCTAACGACAGACAATAGTTTTTTTCCGGTACCTTCAGTATCTGAGGACTGACCGCCTGGATTGGGCATAAAACTTAATTTTATTTCAATTTGTCTCTTTTTAGGCTGGTTTGGACATAACAACATAAAACTGGGTACTTTTTAAATTACCTTGTCCCTTTTAGTCATTTTTTAGGCTACCAGTATTCACAAATGGTTGTGCATTTTTTTTACATTGTAAAATATAATTATACATAGGATATAATTAAGTATATTACCGTCTCTGGATTAATTGGAGATGTTCATCAGTAAAACAAGACTTCATCAAACAAAGTATTATTACTTCAGATGTAACAAAATAGTTTACCATCAGAATAGTACAGAAATACTTTTTTAAGCATTGTCGTGTGCCAATTAAAAATTTTAATAGAGTATTGTTCAAAAACCACAAACGGCAATATAACCATTCGAAAATTGTTTCCTAGTTCATGCTATGATAGAATACACAAACAAACAAACAGATCAAAAGATTTCTTGCTGGTGAAAATACGAAATTACGTGTTACCAAATATAAAATAAATAAAAACACTGAAGCTTGGAAATATTTTCAATAAATGGAAACTAGGTTTTTACAAAAACAATAACTTCAAAAGTCAATTAGTTTCTTTGAAATTTTAGCGCATTTTTACTGTTCACAAAGTTTGTTTTGACAGGGTCTCAGTGGACTTGAACGATTTCACTTCAATCATATTGAAATTGTACACTATATGTCATGTTTGATATGCGTATCAAGTATGCCGTACTTGATGCAAAGTAAACAATGACATACAGGCAATATAAAGAGTGAAGCGATGAATTTTTACATCTTGGTTAAGAATCTTTTATTATCAACACTGAGGCTATCCCTGCATATTAGCTTAATAAAATGGTTGATTAAACAGGGTTTTGCGTCCCAGTTCAGATTATTCACTTATATCGAGACGTCATTAGATCTAGAGGAAGTGACAGAAACTAAGAAACTGTGGTAAGGGCAATACGCGGGGGGGGGAGGTCTTTAGCATGCCATGCCTGCTGCGACACGAGATATCGATTTTAAGTTTTCTCCGAAGGACCCAGTGACTTTTATTTCTAACTGCAAAGAACAGTCACTACTAATTTTAAGTCTTGGTCCAACCCGGCCAGGATTCGACCCCCCCCCCCCCCCCCCGACCTCCAAAATACAAAGAGGGTATTCTGCCAACTAAGCTACTGTAGTTGTCCCTGCACATTTGAAGAAACCGCATTATCTGGACAAAAATCAACAACATTTAGCAAGCGATCTGAGAAACTTTCTCATACTTGGGTATACCCGAGTGGTATCCGAACTAAGGCCATGAGAATCGTTGTGTGGACTGTTAGCCGACGGTTAAGACTACTTAGCAACCGAAACCTCGGCAATTGTAAACTTAAGGCATAGGCCGTTGGCCATGATAAGACGGTCAGTACTATAACAATTTTATATTGCTCACAATTTCGTTTGTTTTTAAATCGATCTTTTATACAAGTTATTTCTTTTCAGTTTCTTGCAAAATTTAAACAACTTTGATTGGGTAATAAATAAAGAGCTTTTCATTTTATTTCCTGCATTATTTGACATTTACAATTGAAAGAAATTTGATGTCACTTGTAAAAATTGGTTATTAATAATAGGTCTATGAATACCTTTTAATCAAATGCAAAAACAACTTTTTCTGTCTTTCTATTGCAAATGACATATTCTCAAAGCAGTTAATCATCTAGAATTATGATTTTGATTTAACGTATGCTAATATAATCGTTTATATGATTGATAAATGAGCTTTTAATGCTTATTTGAAAAATATAATAAAATATAATTTCATATGTTTTTTTTTCTTTTTGGTTTCGTCAAAATTTGACGAAACTTAAAAAACCAGGAAACACGAGAGTGAAACTCATAAATCATTCATTGCATTCTAGTCTGTATGACAAACTTTCAAAATTTAATTCGGGCGCCCTAAATAAAAACAAATTTTATGAATATATTTATATATATTATAAACTCCATTTATTTTCTTTTGAAAACACTATTCACGAACTTGGCTTTACTTTTAATCGAACGTCTTTGACGCTATAATTGTATACTTATGGCTCTGTTAGTTTTTGTTTCATGGCCGAATAAACGAGATATTTTGGTTTATTATTATTTATTTATTTATTTATTTATTTATTTATTTATTTATTATTGGTGATTTATTTATTTATTTATTTATTTATTTATTTATTATTATTATTTTTATTTATATTTTTTGCATTTGTGCTTTTGTATTTAGATTTAATTGTGTTGTTTTCATGCTTGCTTAATCTGTTGCCAAGAACATGGTATTTTTTCTGTTACAAATGTATTTTTTCTATGTTGAATAGTGAGTCTTCATAATTGGGGTCGCCAGCGTCCGCCGTGATGCTTAACTCGTACATTTTTGTGAAATTGAAATTCCAAATATACAAGTTTTGCTTGACACATCTGCCAAGATTTATCGCAAAACCCCCTTATAATACAAAAAAATCTGACTTTAAAAATCTCCATTTAACCAAGATACTGCGATTTTTTATATTTTAGTTATATATAAGAGACTGATCCATCAAATATTTTTTCAAAATCTTTTTATTTTAACATAAAGTATTCGCTTGCAAAAATTTGATTTATTTTGCAAAACTATTAATTACAAGGTGATTACCAGTGGTAAATCTTAAACGGTACAAAAAATGAAGAAGGTTTACACCAGATTGTCATCTTTATAGCCATAATTTATATCTTTTCAATGTTAATCAACAGTTTAACGTCAATATTAAGAATGGTGATAGGAAACAAATGTAATAATTCATAAAGTAATCTAACAATCTTATCACGAAATATGATTAAAAGAGCTAGGCGCGCATCTGCATCACCTGCAATGAAGCATGGAATCATGGTATCATAAATGTTTACTTGAACTGGGGTTTTTCATACAACTAGATTAAAGTAAACTAGTTAATCTATATCTTATGATATAGTCTAAAACGCAGCAGTGATCCAGATTTGATAAGAACTCTCTAATATTTGAACAAGATATTTGTCTGAAGGCTACACCTTTGCTTTGACATTTCACCATGGTTTATATCTAAAAACGTCATAACTACTGATAAAGTGCATATGTTTCAGTAAAAATCATATTTAAATATAATGTATGCCGTCTGTTAACATAAGGGAAATGGGTACACTTTGCAGTGATGGGGCAAATATATCAATTTTGGTTTTTAATGATGTAAAACACGGGGATAAGTAGACTAGTATGCTAGTATGCAATACACAAATAAACTCTCAGTAATATTTGGAAGAAATCTCATTAACGTTAATATTTTAACCAATCAGGTTGCAGTTTAGTTATCAACAAACTCTCAGACATTTCCTGATTTTATTGCTTACTAAATGAAATATTTGGTTTATCATTTTCTACCAAAATACAAACTCTACATGAATCCTATAGGCTTTCTTTGATATTCGATGCTATGGAAATAAAAACAAAAAATGCTTAAAATCTTTAATCTCTGCTATGATTTATGAGTGCGGCAAAAAAATAATTCTCATATGTCAAACCACAGAAATAAACCTCCTTATCCCAGCAGTTTCTGTTCAACACATTCTTATGGCTATAAACCAAAGCTTTTTCTCTAATGGGGTCCATAACCTATTGAAGTTTGTAAAAGGAAACACACACTAAACTAAGAGTTGTGTATAGTCCTTTAGAATTTATTACATTTTGTGAGATATGTTATACATTAGTTCAGTTACAAGTTTTCTTTCACTGTATCTGACAGTTTCGTATTTATTTAAGCTGTAACAAGCTTATTTAGAAGTTTCTGTCTTGCTTTTCGGTTAGGGCATCAAACCGTCTATGATAGTAGATCAGGTTCCGGTGAACGTTGGTTCGAATCTCAGCGACCATAAAGATATATTAGGCCTATCAAGTCGGTTTTTTTTAATTATCCACATCTATTTCCTGTCATGCAGTTCTGACCGGGTAAAGTCGTACCCCTAATGGGATAGATAATTTTCTGTCGTCCCAAGATTCGATTTGACTTCCGTGTGTAGAAAGTAGTCTAGTAGCTCACCAGTCCGTCTAAACAAGTAAATTAGGTTCCGTAGTCTGAATCTGACCAACGTCAGTGGTGAATTATTCCGATTATATTTTCAAATTTAACATAAAAGAACCAGATCCAGATAAGATTAACACACACACACACATACACACACACACACACACACACACACATACATATATATATATATATATATATATATATATATATATATATATATATATATATATATATATATATATATATATATATATATATATATATATATTAATAAGTACATGTATACTGTAATTGTCTATATTTTATTGTCGTGGTTTGTTCTTGGTTATTGTGGCCATTGTCAAATACTTGTTATCCACCTTTAACAATATCGATGTTATTGTTGTTGTTTGTGTTTAGATTGGCTTTTGCCATATAAGGGCAGCTACTAATGATTTATTTTCATTTGATGGCACAACATAAATTATTTATCTTGGTCTATTTTGAAACACGCGAGTTTCATCATGTTTAATTAAAAATGTATAAATAAACTGAATTCAAATCCATCATGCATGGCTACATTAGAAAGAACATGTCAGCTTCATACAAAGGTGCATTGGGCGGCGGTCTGATTTTTATTCCATCTCATAACAGTGCGTTAACGATATGGCATTTTATGTCTGATGTTGCTGGTACAACGATCCTTAACATAACAGTGTCATTATAATATAAGTTTTGAATTAATTTTTAAGACATGTAATTATTTTAAAATTATTAATGACTGGATAAAGGAATTTAATTCAGAAACACGACACTTTCCGGTGTCATAGGTCTGAAATAAATATTTAAATAGTTTTCCTGTAGCATTTATTAAGAAGATGGATGAAATTCCAATTAACTCTGATAGAAACAGGAAGTTTACAAGTGAAAAACATGTATATGAATATGACAATAGCAAACGCAACAAAGATTATGAAGTATGTATAAAACAATATAATGAAAAGGAAAACGTACTGGAACCACTTATCATAAAAATTGAGTTTGAAGAATAAATTTTCAGTCAAATTATTATTATTCGTTTCGCAAAATTTCAATTCCTATAAAATATTTTATCTTAAATAAAAATCTGTGTAAATTTTCTAGTGAATTATTTCATCCTCAAAATCATAAAAATAAAATAAAAATATAGATTATTCGATTTTAGCTTGTTTAAATAGAAGATTTTTTGTATTCAAATGACGGCATTTTTTACTTTAATGAGATGCTGTTTTAAACCGTAAGAAGAATTTAAAATTGTGCATACTTAGTCTCTGAATGAATACATCAACGGATTTTAAATTACATCATGTCATTTGAAACAATTGTATCAAAAATGTGACATTTATTAAATTTTAAATTACCAACTAATTTATGTCATTTGTTAATTTTCCATCACTGTGTGTCACTTCTTTCAAATTTGCTAAATAAGATCTTGATGTTCCTTCTTACTAATGAATTTATGTATCACGTTTTTGGCTGCCCTTGTAGTAATAATTATAGTGCAGTGCAAATATTTATTTAAATAATTTCAATTTTATTTAAATTTTTAATTAATTTTTTATCGTCTTAAAACCGTATCTTTTTAACCGCTCAAACTGCAGTGCTTGCGGCGACAAGTCAAAAATTAGAGTGAAACTTTTATCATGATTGACTAAACGATCATCTCCAATCAAACTGAAGTTAATAAAATATTTGATCAATTTCTAGAATTTTTTATTCTTTTCATTTTTAATTAATACATTCACTCTTTTTTAAAAATGTACGGTAATAAATGAATAAATAAGAAATAAATAAATAAACAACTGAAGACTTATAAGGCTATGCTATAAGCGACCAATGGGTAAGATTTCAACTCTCTGTCATTCAGTGCTTGAATAAAAATTTCATACCTTGATTTTTTTTACCTTAATAAATTATAATGCACAAGCGGTTATAAATAGGTCAAGTGACAATTGTTTCTGGGTTTCTGATATTATTTGAACTGTTAATTCTATTTTTTAGACCAGAAAAATAAAGTTGTGTGCAAATTTTTATTTCAAAAAAATATATAAAAACAAAACAAACATTTAGTTAAGCAAATGGACATTTGTAGCTCAGAAGAAGAATTCAAAAGATATTTATATTATAACTTGAATTTTAGATTTGTTGACATTTATTACTGTACCAAACTGCCAATGATCGATTGGTTTAATAGTTTATTTTTGTTCACTAAAATTTTGACGTTTCAATTTTGCAATGGCGGTTTTAGAGTATAAATGTTGCAATAACATAATATTTTATTACTTTTTCAAACTATGAAATGGTAACAACCTCGAGGCCATATTGCTGTTAAACCTGAAATGGATTTTTAAAAATTATTTGATGGCTTAAGTGTGTGTGTGTGTGTGTGTGTGTGTGTGTGTGTGTGTGTGTGTCAAAAGCTTTATCTATAACGTTTCGCTGTATTGTGATCCTGTAAAAAGGTTCTCAGTTGAATTTGTTGCTTTGTATTTGACAAAGTACATGTAAATTTTGTTGATTTTTTATTTAACAGAGTACGTGTAAATTTTGTTTCTTTTGTATTTGTGGAATTACATGTAAACCAACTGCAAATTTCATAATTTCTATTTTCATAAAAAAAAACATAATTATCAAAGGAGTAACGGAATGTATGCATCATAGATTCGTTCATAAATACACGTATTTTTAATTATCACTAAACAGTTGTTCTGTATACACAATGGAGACTTTCCTTTTCCGTTTACGATAAGACATATTTTTGTGTAATTACACATTTGTGAAATGATTTATAATAATGTTTGATGTCCATATGTAAATGCATGTACTGTAAGTTCGGCGTAACAAATTCATATGGCATTTTATTCAATAACTACATTTACAGATCATTACGTCGACTTTGAAGTGGATTATAATTCGACGAGAAAAATAAGTTAACCCCAACAACTGGTAGACATTTGTCTTCTACTGATTGACATTCCAAAAGATATATCGACAGAAATGTCGCCGAGTTAGCCAATCAGAGTAATTTTTCTATGACCTTTTTGACCCAATATGGCGTTGTTTTTATACATTTTGCAATTAATATGCCCAGATTATATATCATTTGATTGACTTGTTTATGCATATTTAGTCGTGAACAATGGTGCAAAGGTTAACTTTTCTATGCTTTTTTGCATGGAAATCATGATCTCGTGCAATCATATGCAAATTATGTTTTGCAATGTATCCTTGGTACGGGTCAAAGAATTCTTTAGATCATTCTGATTATGTCAGGTAATGGTGACGTCCTGAAATTACTAATTGCTTCTTAACAAGCTTTGTGAATTCGAATGCTTTAAATTAAAAATTGAAAAAAAAATTGTATACCAAGGTTATTATTGTATTTTTTTATTTGTGAAATTGAAACAATGAAAATGAATAACCAGTAATCATGTTACGTTTGATATGTAAATTAAGCTGAAAATGAAACTTGTTAATCCATGAACAAGATAGAGAATTTTGAAGACAGTATTGAACTTATACCAAAAAAATTCCTGATCTCAAAATTAAATAGCTATTTTTGTTAAATATTTACTTCCCCTAAGCGGGTACAGCTGCTGGTAGGGTAAAAATCCCAGAGGGTATCCATAACTAATTAGGCAGTAGTTTGCGCTGTAAGAAAATTTATCTTGTGGCAAAATTTTCTGCCGTCTTGATTTTTAAAATTTATTTTAAAGTAAGGTTTGTTCCCTCATGCAAAGCTTACCTTAGTTATATTGGATTTATATAATTTTGGAAGTTTGGGTTTATTAATTTTCAAATGTTTGGATTTGTTTTTAATTATCAACTTTTTCGGCCCCTAGTGTTACTAATGAGGAATTAATTTCACCGAAATGTGCACATATGGCACATGGAAATTAAATAGGCATATTTGTTAAATATTTAATTGTTTTTATATCAGAAAAATTGGCATACTTTGATAAATATATATATATTTGCCGCAAATAATAACAGCCGTGCTAAAAACAGATTGTATTGTTATATTGTTTAATTTCTTTTAAATAATTTTGTGTGTGTGTGTGTGTGTGTGTGTGTGTGTGTGTGTGTGTGTGTTGACAACTCATGCATATATATAATACATGCTGAGCTTTTGATTTTAATTTTTATTCAAAAAAGTTTTGCAGTTTCATAAGTTTTCTAATATTTACCCCTAGTAATACCAAATTACATTTTGAATTGTTGAAAAAATAGCTTTTAGATAATACAGCGAATGTTTTCTCATGTGTAATGAAGTGGTGTACCAAAAATTGTTTCTTGTTAATAATTTTATAATAATTTTAAAAAAAGCATTTTGAAAATTAAGTCACGGACAAGTTTTTGCAACTAGTAACCGCCATTGAGGTTTTGTTGTTCATTAGTTAAATCACAGAGTCAGGGTTTTAGGTAAACTCTATATACCATTCAAATATGAAACTAATTCAAAAAACAGAATTACAACGAGAAAAAAACGCAAGGAAATTGCCTAAGAAGACGACCAAAGATGAAAAATTTGACTGTAAATATTTTAGAAATTATTATACAAAACCATTTAATTTTTGAAACAAAAGAAATAAAAATAGATAAATAAATAAAAATTATGTAAGATCTGCCATTAGTAGCATAATATAGAAACATTTGTGTCTTTTGGTGCGCTTTTAAGTGAAGGATCTCCTTAGGATTTAATTGTTTGATGTTACTTATTTGTTATGTTAATGTATGGTTTACCAAGATGTTTATTTTTTGCCTATATTTCATTTTGTGATATTTTTATTTACTTTTGATTTATTTACATTTATGATAGATCATCTTTTCAAAATAAACTTATATTTTATTAGTATTAATATACATAATTTATAGTCTTTCTAAGTTCATAAAGTAAATATAAATTTTATTCGTGATGATTTCCTGATCTGGCGAGCTATTTCGATCAGCTGAAAAATAATAATAACCTCCAAAGCAGCTTTATCGCTTGATGCCGATAAGTCCTTTTATTCGTTCATTCGTTCGTTTTTTATTCATTGAATCAGTTTTTTATTCGTTCATTTCTTCGTTAGTTCGTTTATTTATTTATTTATTTACCCTCAAAGAAGTGCATAATGGTAAATCAAAGCGGTGGTTTGTACTTAACCAAACGATAACAAGATTTTTTTTTGACTATCCAAAATGTCTGTTAGAAGCGTATTAAATAATAATTTGTTCTCGTCCCAAGTCAAATAAGTACCCTTTCCCCTATATCTTGTTAAAAAAAGTTTTCTTATGACGTACAGTGTCCGACCGAAGCTTGTATATGTGACTGATTGCTATTAAGCACGCGCTTACGGATGACAATGCGTCTTACCGCCTAGTTTTGATTCCCGCTCGGGAAAATCTTATTATAACTAGTTCTTCTTGCTGAAGGTTGGTTTTCTCGGGGACTCTGATTTTCTTAACATTCTAAAATGGCTGCCTCGATACAATGAAGGAATTTTGACTTGGTCGTAAATCACAATAACTTAACTTTACTCTTAATAATTAATAATTAGTATTTATGAAATATTGGTTATATGGTTTGGGCTGTTTTGTTGGTTGTTTTAATGTTGTTTTACGTCACATCAGCATTTTTCAGCTATTTATTACGAGAAAATATTCACCGATCTTGAGGTTTAACCTTAACACAAGTTCACGTGGTGCATAAGTGCGTAAGTGTTGAACTGCAATGCACTAGTAAGCAATCTTGACGTTTAAACTGCTAGCCAAAACAACCGCAATGTCGCAAATAAACATCGCAGATTACACAGTCTTTTAAACTGGTACCAAGCAAGTCGTGGTGTTTCGTGTTATTTTTTTTATCGCGTTTGCAGTAGCCAAGAACTTTTTCAATTGCAAATTAATAAAGGTATGTAGGAATAAGTTAAACAGAAAACCCGTTTTGTTTTTAGTTGAAACAGGTGTTTGTTTACCAAAGCAAACATATTTAAGTTATAAATCATTTTCAAAGATAATGTTTTAAAAGTTATAACATGAATAAATTAAGATAAAAAACGCTAATCTTATTTAAAATTTTTGAATTTTAAGGTGTTCTTGCGTACATTAAAACATGACATTTAAGACCATGTCAATAATCTATTTTTTGTTTTAATTAGAGAAACAAGTACCTTAAAATTGGAGGCCATTTCATCGTATCAAAGTCTTATTTCATAACTTTGTATAATTTTTTTTGTATTAATTAATAAACATTGTGACAACCACAAAAATTCACAAAAGGTCACGTGTAATCTTATGACCCTGATTTGATAAACCTTAATAAACCTTAACATGTTTTTAGAATATAAATGATGTCCTCTGAGGCATTAAAGAAGAAAAATAAGTTTTTAGTAAAAACAAAAATTATAATTATTAAAATAAATGTATATTATAATTAACTATGAAAAAGAGAATATGTAACCTTTATCTGGTGCATTAAAACAACATTGAGACCAGATGTATCTAATATATCTCATGGAGGTCAAAGGTCAATGTAATTCATGAAGGTCAAAGGTCATTATGTAAAATATATCAAGGATTATATATTAAGTGTTATCAAACAGTACAAGTACGTATTTTAATATGTTTTAAAATTTATTCTTCTGAAATGTTTCTTTTTGTCAGTGGTTTATTGTACGGCAATATTCAGAATTAGATTTCAAACCAGTAATTTATTTTCTCTTTTATAATACCGCAGTGTTAAGGGGCACTTTAACATTTGTGGTGAATGTTGTAAGGTTGGTTTGTTTAATTGTTTTTATGAACCAATTACCTTCAAATTATGAAAGACGAAATTAAAAATTTTATCGTTAGTTGTTTGTTTTGTTCCTTGACGTCGTATCAGTATTTTTTCATTATTCTTCCATTATTTATTTATTTATTTATTTATTTATTTATTTATTTATTTATTTAAATGAATTTATATAATATTATTTTTAAAAAAATAAGGAAAACTTGTCGGAAACGCAACGCTAAAATTTTAATGAAAAAATTTACGGAAACGTTTACAAATAATTGGTGGAAACGTAAGTCATTTACGTCTGAAATATCTACGGACCGGGTGTTATTATGTCTGCCTATTTAAACCTTTTAAAAATATTTGCATCTATAATCTTAAATAATCCAATGTCAAACCTTTTGTTACAGTTTTCTGAAATACTAATTTATAAATATTTGAAAAAGAGCGATAAAGCGACAAATAGACCACATTAATAATAATCATTCACAAAATAAAATAAAAAAGGCGGAAATAAGATAACAAATGAAAGGCAGGACAAAAAGATGTTTAAGGTAAAAAAAGGAAATAAGACAGCGATAGATGAACACAAGACGGATAAGAAATATAGTCAATAGAAAGGGTAATTGTGTAAGAACTTACTTTTAAAATAACTATGTTCTGCTAGCATGGACCCAATAGAAAGTTTCAAATTCAAAATGTTATCAGAATTAAACAAATTTATTACATATTTATTATTGATATCACTATTGACCTACATTCGCTTGTATGCATTAGTCTTTGCACCAATGGATATTTACTTTATTGCCCGTCCGTTTTGGCTTGAAACCACTGGACATTTACTTTATTGCCCGCCGTTTGATCTACTCCAAAAGTGCTATAACTAAACCACTGGATATTTTTTTCATTGCCCGTCCGTTTGGGCTCCTCCAAAAGGGCTATAACTAAACCAAATCCTCCAAATCCAAAAGTGCTTTACTTCACAACTGGACATTTACTTCATTGTCCCTCCTCTGAAGTCAGGAACTTGCTCATCAATGCCTTAGTTCAGTTTTACAACCAACATACAAATTATGGATTTTGATGTTTGTTTCTTGCTCCTTATTCAATCACACGTTGATTCATTTTTTGACTGCTTTGTCTCATGCGAAGTAATATTTTTAATCTGCTCGCCAATTTTTCTTGATTTTTAAATGTATTTGTTTAAACTGTGATCCCGGTGACCGAGTTGTCTTTAGTAGTTTTGGTTTGAATCCAACTCGGACAGGTAGTGTAAAAAGCTATGGCTTGCTGAAGGTGTTGTTTCTCCGGTTTCGCATAGCCAACATCTTGTAAAACTTTATTTTCTATTATGCACGATGCATGTTTATTGTTAAACATACCTAAACATCATTTTTTGTTGGTTGTAAAACTGACGTACGACACTAAACATATGATGGAAAAGTACCTGTGAATGTTCCCCTAAAGGCCACACCTTTTCAATTTTTCTTCAAACTTACAATTTCACTTATTTTGCAGTTTGAGGTTATCATTTTCTCTAATCAAAAAAAAAAAAAAAAAATTCGTGACTTGGAATTTATATTCGACAAACTAATTAGGGAGGTCATAACAAATACATTTCCGGTGTCTAAAATAGGTTTTGCAGTTTGAATTCGATAAAAGCATTGACATCGACATACAATTTTAATCAATTCGAGATGTAGATAAAATCCAGCTTCGAATGTGAAAATGTTTGCTGATAAATATCATTCGATTTTTTTTATTGATTTATTGATTAAATTGATTAAAATTTCATCCAGTCAAAAATATATATCGAGGCGTCACCAGCTATGGGTGGAGTGGCAGGAATATTAACCTTTGAAGTATGCTCAGGGCAAGTGCAAGGAGGTTCTGGATTTTAATGTCTCCTCTAAAGGGTCTGGTGACTTTCATTCCTTAATTACAAGTGCAGTCATAACCTAATCAGACCTGGCCGGGGTTCGAACCCCGACCTCCCGCATACTTAGCGACCACTCTACAAGCTAAGCCATCGTTGTATGTTGGTTTATATTAATCATTTTGTCAATTCGATTTTGATTTGTAACGGTTATTTTATTCAGTTCATTCATCGCCTTTCTACGGAAGCCGACACGTGCCACCTACAAAAAATAAATTATGTCGTTATTACGACATAGCTTAGTCGTAATTTCGACTGAACTTAGTCGTAATTACGACATAACTAGGTCGTTATTGCAAAATACTAAGTCGTAATTACGACATAATTTATTTTTGTTGTTGGTACGTTTTCTTCTTCCGTACCTTTCTGTATTTACGTTAAGTGAAAATAGAAAAAAATCCCTCGCATTTATATGCCTTATATCTTTAAGAAAATGGAGTAATATCTAACACGAGTTCAAGTTCGAAGGTTTTATATCATTGACCGATGTGAAAGTTTTTTTTTTGTTTTGTGTTTTTTTTCCGTTTTTTATTATTATTATTATTATTTTCTTGATTTTCGCTTATTGTAACATGTTCTTGGTTGCTTCGACTATTTCTAGGTACATGTACAAGTTTATAAAAAACAAATACTTATACTACGCATTGCACATAAATAATGCATTATGCCAGACCAATCGATTTTGTTCTCTCTCTATAATATATGATTGATAGTAATCGTAATTTTTCCGTAAGCACTTACGAAGCAAAACAAAAATTTTCAATATAGAAAAGGAAACCACGTTACAAAAACAACACTTGAATGTTAATTAACAATGTTTGCACTAACCTTCCTGCATTTATATGCAATAAACAACATAATTGCAATTCCATATGCAAAATCAATAAATGAAAGTAAAATTAATAACTTTAATGATAAATTAGTACAAGAAATTCGTCTTCAGTTCTTGGCTTATTAATCTATAAATTAATGAAATACTGACAAAATTCTGGCGACAATTAAATACCACACATTAAGTTTTTTAAGACCAACATGGAAGGTCGTAAATTCTATCTCGTTTTAAGTTATTCATTTAAGTATTCAAAACTAGATTTTCTTAAATCATAAATCAAACAATTCGCTTGATATCTAATGTAATAAATTTTCCATTTATTGTATATTTCTCATATCTCAAATCATTTCTATCTTGACCATCAAACGTAACAAATATAATAAGAATACTTAATATACAATAAAATAGTCCTTCAGAGGTGGTGGCCTGTTATTGGCCGATACATTTGTGCTTCTTAGGTGGTTTCATTGAGTCGTTTTTTATGAATAGTTTTAATAAAAATTTAAGAAATGAGTGTGCTAAACAGAGTAAATCATGATTCAGTCATTAAGTTATTTTTATTTCGATGTGGGGAAGATAATGGTCGCTATTAATATGAGAGTTGTAAATCATTTTTAATGGTTTCTTTGATTTTAAAAATTTTATATTTTATAAAAATAAAATCTGCCCGTGTAAGGCACAGGCTTTGTATTAAAATATGTTTTGAAATAGTATGTCAGTAATATTACATTACAACTTTTAATAAATGCTGGAGAAAAAATAAACTTAATTTTACGTTTTTTTTGTTATTAAATGCAATCTAAATATCAAAAGAGAAAATGATACGAGTTTTAAATGATTTTTTTTTCTTCTTTGCCTTTCTTTATAAATCAAGCAACTTAAATTGACTGAATTTTAACAGGCGTTAAAATAAATCACAATGCAAGATGTGTTTTCAGTTAGTATTGTAGTGACGCCCCAACTATTTCTCTACAGGTAAGAACGCCTCTGTGGCTCAGTGGTAGAGAGTTCGCCTCGAAAGTCGGAAGTCCTGGGTTCAAACTCTGGCTGGGTTATACATAAAATTGAGACATTGCTCTTTCGTCTGGCGCTCTGGCCCCAGTTTCACAATCAATCATTTACCTCAGTGTACACTCAACTCAAATAGTCTCATTTTTCTCTAATCAATATTTTTAAAAATTTAAGTTTTTATGAGACAATGTTTTTGTTTTGTTCAACAAACCTACACAAAAGAATTTAAATATTACTTTAGATTTTAAATTTTAACTGTGAAATGTCTTAGAAATTGACAGTTAAATATTCACGAATTTGAGTTCAATGTACACTCAGTTGAGTGAATGATTGTGAAACCGGGGCCAGGTATCAAAGTATTGACTGGTTTAACCGGTGCCAGAAAAAATGTTACTGAAGAAGTGGTATGTTTGTCTGTGGTATATTGGCTCAGTGAGCAAGTACCTTAACAAAGGAATCGCCCAGCATTTACATATAGATATTTAAACGTCGAGACAGAAGACCAAAATAAGTCATATTCTCTGTATTTGACATCTTTGTGTGATTCGACTTATAGGTTATAAAACGAATGGCGCGTTGTGCAAACTATTAAGTCCACACAATAATAATCGGTTTTATTAAATGTAGTATCCGACCAAAGTTAGGAGTGAGATAGAGTAATTGGTGTCCAACGCCACAGTCAAGATTTTTTGGTCCGAAAAAAAACCACCCACCTTGGCAAGCAATTAACATTGCTATAAATTACTTGGCCACCATTTGGCATAAGTTAGTTGAGTAATTATCAGTGGTTTCACATTTTTCTTTTTCTTTGTCATTTGTGGAATTATGTTGGTTTGATCATTGTCAAGTGCATGAGTACCTTAACTTATACAGTCCACGTGGATTTGGATTTGGGTAGTTAAAAATACACTCTTTAAGCACTGTAAACATTACCTCGGAACTACTCTAGTGTCAATCGAAAGTAGCAACCTTTTTTACCTTTTCAGTTGTCCAAATGTTTGTTGTATTGATTTACTTGATTGTTTTATAATTTACTTTTATTGGGCCGTGTCCTTCATTGTGTTGCCCGTTTCAAGGTTGAAATTTTTACTTTATCGTTTTTTTTTAAAGTGACCTTTTTCCTTTTTTTCCCCCAATATTTTAAGTAAATTTATTCTTCTCTTTTGAAAACAAAATTGAGTGGGTTTTTTTAATTTTAGATACATTTCTTTTGTCTGTGTGTTAAAATAGCGACCAAACATTTTGTATATCTAGTGATCTTGTCGTCAGATTTGCTAAGATTGTAAATGACGAATGATTCCGTGCTTTAACCGGTTAACAATGAATAAACAACTCTGAATTAATCAACTCTGAATTGACACATGTTTTTGTAACTCGTTCTACTAATTTATTTTTTCAAAAATCTTTTTTTTTTTGCCTTGTTAATTCAAGTTTTATTTATTTGTTGTCTGTGTTTTTGGTTTGATTTGTTATGACAAAGTAGGTCTTTTCTGGCTTCATATTTATTTTATCTATAGCATTAACCCTTTTCATTTTCAGGCTAATTTGGAACATTTCATAGGTCATATATGCACTTTTTTCTACAGCTGCATTTTTTAATTTATATTGTGCCTGCAACAAAGGCAAGAGACCTATTGATAATAAATCGAAGGACTTGGCAAAATTTAATAATACATTTTGAAGGTCAAATATTGGCACCAAGGTCATGAAACATGGGGTCAAAGGATCAACATATTATCATTTTCAAATGCGGAAAAAGTGGAAAGTTTGAACTGAAGAACAAAAAAGGGTTAATTCAAATTGAAATTAAACCTAAACAAATTGAGTGTAAAAAGACTAATTTCGAATAAAGTTTCGTTAAAAAGAAATCCTTATTATTCTCTATATACATGTATTACTATTCTTTCTCAAAAAGTGTGTGTGTGTGTGTGTGTGTGTGTGTGTGTGTGTGTGTGGTGTGTGTGTGTGTGTGTGGTAATAATCATTTTAGTTCCGTGTGTATTTTTAATTATCACACAAAAGTAGATCTTAACTCTTAAGCGGTAATTATTTATTATTATTATGTAATAAACGTTAAACAGAAATATCGATCATTATAATTTATTTAATTAATTTATACACAAAAATATCAGTCACAAAATGGCACAAAAATTGCATTTAAAAGACAATAAAAATTTAATTTCAATCAATTAAAGAGATCATAAAGATGCGTATTTTAGAAATTTGACGTAAAAATACAATAACATTCTTTTTAAAATGCCTTTAAAATGCACTTTTTATGTGTATATTTAATTTAATGCAAGATTAGATAAACAGTCACGTATTGATAGCTGAAATAATATCAAATGAAAAGAGTTAAGATCTCTGAGCAGAACGTACAACAACATTTATCATCTTTGGTTTCATTGGAGATGTTCATCTAAGTGGTAATGATAGTCTTTGAAATTTTACAAATTGTCCTTCAATAAAAGATACTAGACGGTCCTAGCCTAGCAATATACTTTCAGTAATATCAAATAGGAAAAAGATATAATACAGTTAACAGTTTACAATGTTTATTGAAAACCATCGTATAAATTATAGATAGAAAAGCAAGAATCATTAAAGAAAAATTAATTCTAAATCACAGACTGTATTTGATATAAAGCTTGTTGACCGACTGATAAGTCGTGTAAAAAGCATATAAATTGATCGAATAACAACTAAAATAAGATGCTATGCATTTGGAACAAATACGTGTTGCAATTTAGGAAAGCTATCAAAACGTAAGGCAGCAACGGAGAGACAATGAGCAGACGACAGAAATTTTACAAAAACATACAAGAGGCAACTCAAAGAAAAACATCAAACAATAAAAGTTAAAAGCATAAACGACCGGGCAAGAAAGTACACACACAAATTAGAACAACGCAATATAAAATTCGCCACACGGAAGTGTATTGGACAAATATTAAGTCATGTTGTTTATTTTTATCATCGTTTTCATTTCTATTACAACTAGTGGTCCAAAAATATGTATATTTTTAAAATTATAGCATTAATTTGCCAAACAATGAAAGAAAATCTCCCCCTTTAAAATTATCGACAAAAATGTTAAAATATATATATATATATATATATATATATATATATATATATATATATATATATATATATATATATATATATATATATATTAATTTTTTATTTATTTATTTATTTTTATTTATCTATTTATTTATTTAATTATTTTTTAAATGAAATTGGTAATTTACATCAGGGCCCTTTAAAGTTGATTTATAATCAGACGACCCATCTTGCGTTTTTCATTTATTTTCATGTTTTTTAGTGTTTTATCATAAACTGTTATTGTTTTCTTTTTTCTCTGCACTAACTTACAGTGTCTGTTTTCAAGTACTTGTTTTCTTGTTGCATATTGCCTTCTTCTATTACATTTTATTCTACTTTCGAGTACTTTTTGTTTTATTTATAAAAAAATCCTTGGAGAATATCACCATCAAGTGTGTTGCGACTGAAGAATGAATTTGAGTAAAATTATTAAAAAGATATATACCCTCATGAAAACATTTATACATATTTTATAGGTAAGCTCTCAACTTTGGGTACATATGAGATTCTATAAAGTCCATTGTATAGTGTTTATGTATGTTTTACGACAGATGTCTATCGATACAATACCTCCACTAGCTTGGCCATGATACCTTATCATACCACTGTGTTATCGTAAAGAGCTTTTTCTGTTTTATCACTGTATTTAACTTGAAGTATATTTATATTTTTTTACAAAAATTGTGCCATAAAGTTTCTCTAATTTAAAAGTAACAACCCCAAATTGAAAGTAAAATACCATCATAAAATATAAGTTGAGAACGATATTTATCTTTCATACCTATTATAAAGCAGTATCAATGATATAGTTATGGCCGATTTATAAATAAATTTTTCCTAAGAGGTAGGGAATTCATGTGAAAAAGGGGGCATTAAAGGTCAAAATGAACTGAATAAAGATCAAAAGACCAGAGCAGAGGTGATATTAAGAGCCATGTAGCACAGCA
This sequence comes from Tegillarca granosa, assembly GCA_029721355.1. Taxonomy (NCBI): domain Eukaryota; kingdom Metazoa; phylum Mollusca; class Bivalvia; order Arcoida; family Arcidae; genus Tegillarca; species Tegillarca granosa. The sequence goes on from CM056605.1 coordinate 34,653,797, forward strand.
AAAGTTGGTGAAGAAATTATAGAAATGATAGTTGTTTTTTAACTACCCAAAGCCTCTATTTAGTGAAAACAATAATAGAATTATTACTTCTCAGATATCGAGATGGTCCAATTTTGTAAGCATAAACTACTCATCAATGGTTTTACTGTCTCTTATCAAATTACAAGTAAAAAGGAATGAAGATTCAAAAACAGGCTTTGAGTGACGGTAATGTGATCATTATTGCGTACTAAACTTCCCTTCTTATCCTAGGTCTTGTCATTTATAATAGTTATCCAAACTTTTAAGTGAAAAATCAGCTTAATTCACCCTCAACTGTCAGTTTGTTATGGTTAAATTTCATTGCCTTTTTGTGTTAATGTGTTTATCCAAACTTTTATTTACCCTATTTCAAAATCTGTTTAAAAAAAGATAATAGTGTGAGCTTCATTCATTTACTTATTTAAAAGACAAATAAAAAATGGTTAAAATAGATGTAGGATATTTGCTGAAAAAAGTTATTTTGGTACGGTTTCTTGTCAAATAATAGATGGAAATGCAACATTGTGTTTTTCAAATCCATCGTTAAAAAGGATAAAGATATGAGTTTATCTTTTATTGATTTTTGATTTATTTATTTATTTATTTATTTATTTATTTATTTATTTATTTATTTATTTATTTATTTATTTCTGCTTATTGGTAAGATAAACAAACGGAGGCTGGATTTTTTCAAATTTTGATCACTTGCTACAGTATTTCGTCATAATATTTTTTAAAAATTGTGACCATACCAAACATATTATAAGTATAATCTGAAGAATCCAAATTTAATGTTAATTCTGTTTGTTTTAATTCTTTAAATTACCTCAGTGACGTGTGAACGTTTAAAAGCAGCTAAAAGTATTCAGAATTTTTTTTACATATATAGTTCTGAACAAGGTAACATAGAATTACTTGTATCAAGAGCAACATAAAAAATCACAATGTCACAACGGAATAAAAACTTTGAAAATATCCGCATTAAAAGCACAATATTAATGCAATGGTAGATACAAAACAGCACAACATTGAAGACCTTGACAAAATATACCTACTTATCATCAGCATAAAAATCACAATTCAACGACATTGGTAAAAAAAACAATAATAGTTTACAATGCCACGACTAAAAAATAAAATCTTTCATAAAAAGCAACATGAAAAAAATCACGACGCCACGATGATTTATAAACTTTGAAAAAATCTTATTAAAAAACTGAATGACACGAAAAAATGTAAACTTTACAAACACCAGCAAAGAAAAGCACAAGACCACGATAAAATGTAAACTTTATTAATATCAGCAAGGAAAACAACAAAGCCACGACAGCATGCAAATTGTATAAACATCAGCTAGGAAAGTACAATGCCACAACAAAATGTAAACTCTCAAAACCACAGCAGGGAAAAGCAAAGTGCCACAACAAAATGTAAGGTTAATAAACATCAGCAAGAAAAAGCACAATGGCACGACACAATGTAAACCCCCAAAACCTCAGCATGGAAAAGCATAGTGCAACAACAAAATGTAAGCTTAATAAACATCAGCAAAGAAAAGCGCAATGCCACAACAAAATGTAAGCTTAATAAACATCATCAAAAAAATGCTCAATGCCACAACAAAATGTAAGCTTAATAAACATCAGCCACGACAAAATGTAAAGCAAACAACAGCACAATGGAAAGACGAAATAAAGAATTCATAAACATTATCATAGAAAAAATTAATGTCACGACAAAGGATATAAATTTTTATAAAAAGCAGAATAACTACTTAAAAGTATAAAATGTATTAAAAGCAGTAAAAAAAATCACATAGTCACAACAGAATATAAAAAATTATAATCAGCAGCATAAATCAGCAAATGCCACAACAGACTATAAACTTTATAAAACATAATTATAGAAAACACAATGCCATGACAGAAAATATTAACTTTCAAAAATTAAGATTTCAAAGTTTTATCAACGTGTCTGCATCTTAAGAGTCTTTTCCGTAATGACTACTTAGTTGTATCTAACTGTTGATTAAAATTCACTTAAATATGTGTTTTCTCTACATTTAACGATTTAATTTTATTCTCCCCACTAAATCATTTAAGAAGACGGATCAATCAACTTTAGTGCATAATTAAATCAACACAAATGCTACATCAGTTTTACCATATATAGTCACGGTGGTCCATTGGTAGTAGGGATTTCTATTTTAAAAAGGACCAATTACTCAATTATAGAATTCAAAGCCATAATTTTAATTTGCTGCACTAAAAGGCAATAAAAGACAAAATATAGTGCTTTAAACATAAATCAGAAGAAAAATGCAGAATCTTGTATTTCGTTTTAATAATAACCTTCTTGAGTGGTTAGTGATACGATACTTTATTTACTGTAAGGATATCATCACACATGGCCAGGTGACGAGTTAATTGATTTTTAGTATTCTTAAAAATTAATGATCCGCAACAAAATTGCCGAGCTGCACTCATTCTGTTAGTTTTTGAACGAAACTTTAAAAGGGATTCCAAATTCTGATTTATCGTGTATGAGCATACTTTTAAAAATGAATTCTTTGTTGCAGTTTCGAAATAAAAATGGCCGCTATTTCATGGGTGTGCTTTTGGCAATTTTGATACAAGAAGCTTGTATAGATTCAAACAAAGACTCGAATAAGCTATTAAATTGAACACAATTCTATCTATTCCGATAAGGTTAAAGGTATTTATATAAATCATAAGCACATTAAAAGAAGGGTAATTTTACGTTACAATCTCATAAATATAGATATAATATAGACCATTGTTCATTTAAGATCGCTGCTCCCCACCATGGTAGCGATCTAGAGAGAGACATCGCTGTATGTTATGAAAGTTTAAGATGATATATGTCTTTTTACCTTTCGACTTTCTACCTTAAAAAGATTATAAAATATGTACTCAAAATACAAAATATTACAGCTCGTTAATGAAGTCAACCACCTGCATTTAACATTGTGTGATGGCGAGAATTTTTATAATATTTTATATTAGACATTTTATCTGTTTTCATCATCTCATTTTAAAAGTTCTAAATTGGTCATATTTTATGTTATATTGAAGACCACACATCTGCGTAACCATATTTTATCAAAAATACAACATACACACGCTTTGTTAACAATACAGCGAAGAGTGGAGAGTTTTGGCAGAGTTTTACGCTGTAGTCGTGATTATTTCATTTATATTGAGTAACTTAAGTTATGAAATCGTTGGGAAACCGGAATTCTCTGAGAAAACAAACGACGAGCTTTCCCACCTGCCCAAATTTATTTCAAAGCTTAGTGATGAAAAGATCTCTGATCTGTAAGCTCACGCTTTAGACCACACCACTAAGACGCTTAATTAGACGAAGGCTGTTGTCTCAAAACTTAGTGGATGTGTTTTTCTAACAACAAAACCAATTACTATAACTGCACGACTATTACTCAAAAAATTGCAAGTACGATTTTTTTTTTAAATCTCTTTGCTTATTACTTATTCCTTCAGTTTTTGCTTAATGCGTTCTCGGACCCGATTTGAAATCTAATTGATTCATACATACTTGTTGTAAATGAGTTTTTTTTTTTTTTTTTTTTTTTTTTTTTTTTTCTTTCTTTCTTTCTTTCTTTCTTTCTTTCTTTTGTTGTAAATGAGTTTTTTTTATTTATTTATGTATTTTTTTTAAATCAAAGACAATTTCCAGGTTGTAGAATGGTCGTTATTGAAAATCCTGAAAATTTTAATTATACAGTATCTTTACCCAAAGAAAAAAAAAAAAAAAAAAAAAAAAAAAAAAAAAAAAAAAAAAAACAAACAAAAAAACAAGTTTAAATCAGAAAACTGTAGAGAATATTTTTGCTACTTGAAAATGATAGCATCACAATTCTTTACCAATTTTTTTAAAATTACAATCCCCAAATGTAACCATTATACTTTTAGAATTGGCAAAGATTGCAGAATATACCATAAAAAATTATATCTGCATTTGAAAAAGTTTCTGTTCAGCAAATCGGGAATAAAATAACAACGTTTTTCTACAGCCATCTTTCTACAATTTGTGTTAGTTATATGCCATTTCCCGGTGACAAGGAGCCGTGAAGACGCTATTTGACAATTTTAAGAACAAAAATACAATCCAAAAGTACATTTAGTCAATAACAATTTTGTTTTTTGTTTTTCTTGTGTGTGTGTGTGTGTGTGTGTGTGTGTGTGTGTGTGTGTGTGTGTGGTTTTTTATGCTTTAAAAAAAATTACAAAAATCATAAGCAGCGGATAACTGAAGTGACACGCAAAATATTCCCACAAACTTTTTTCTATCCTGTGCAACAGCACAATTTATTTACAAATCAAGGACCTTGGTGGCTAAATGATATAAAGAACAGGCTTACGGATCCATCAATACTCACATTTAAAAAATGAACAAAAGGCTAATTTTACCGAACAACAAAATAACTATTGTTACTTGTATATTATAAAATAATATTAATAAATAAATAGTAAATACTGTTTTTAAACAAGTTTTTAAAACAAATAATCGGTTATTTCAAGAAAAAACAAATAAAGTAATTTAGTTATAAGTATAATGTTTATATTTAAATACAAAAACAACGTGTTAAGAATCCTCTAATATAAGTAATACCACCGGACATTTACTTCAGTGCCTGTACAAAATAGAAGACTTTATTATCAATTACCTCATTATATTATTATTTTTATTTATTTATTTATTTATTTATTTATTTATTTATTTATTTATTTATTTATTTATTTATTTATTTATTTATTTATTTATTTATTTATTTATTTATTTATTTGTTTGTGTGTGTGTGTGTGTGTGTGTGTGTGTGTGTGTGTGTTTGTTTGACAATTTCCAAGAAAATGTCAACGTTATTTTTTGCAAAATTCATGGCGAAATGCCCATTCAAAGAGCACTTTAGTAATATTTTTTTCCAAAATATATCAGTTTAAATTCCTAATTTGAAAAACTTGTGTACAAAGATATCTACTTCAAAAAATTACTGTATTTTCATTTTGAATTCTACCCAAAACGACATTATTTGTTTTTGGAATGGAGTTTGAAAACTACAAAATGAAGAAATTCAAACAGTTTAATTTACAGAGGAAACAAAAACCTTAAGTTTGATTCAAATAATACAACGATCCATTTAATTTAGAAAATTGTAAAATAGTCAAAGGGAGACTACTCCAGCACTGAATTATTGCTTGTAAACAGCATCTAAATAACCTATTCCAGACAAACTTGGTTTAAATTGCTTTTAAAGTATTTGATTCAGTAATGTTATACACGTACGTTGATTTTGCGCATTATTATCATATTTCATTTCTTACTTTTTTAATGAAATTTTTGAGATGATACATGCCTCTTGATTCATTAAAACACTTTGTCTTCATTTTGACGAAATGGTTACAAGCAGTCTATGGACTAGACAGAATTCCTGTTTATACATAACTTTAAAATCTGAGATGTTTTTTTTACCGATTTAAACTGATTGTAATTTATTAAAACAACTGCTCCATGCTCTTCTGAAATACAACCCCAATAACTGTGTATATAAACTAGTACATGTTCTGGTGAAGTGTTTGTGGTAATTCCTATAATCAAGTTCAACGTTTTTGTAAAATTTATCAAGGTTTGATTGTAAATACATGTAAGGGTTTTTGGTTCTTTGTAATTGTATCAAGTATTGGCTTATTTTTAATTTTCAATTTATTTATTTATTATTTTAATTATTTATTTATTTATTTATTTATTTATTTATTTATTTATTTATTTATTTATTTATTTATTTATTATTATTTATTTATTCATTCTCTTATTATTTATTTTATTTATTAATTTATTATTTTAATTATTTATTTATTCATTATTTCATTTATTTATTTATTTATTATTCCGGCTATTTATTTAATTTTTCATTCATTCATTTATTTATTTATTCATTTAATTATTATTATATTATTTAATTATTCATTATTTTCTTAATTCATTCATTCATGATTGATTGTTGATTTATTTATTTATTTATTTATTTATTTATTTATTTATTTATTTATTTATTTATTATTATGATTTTTCCATTACATATTTTGCGTGCACTTTGTTAACTTATGTTGATAATGTAAAAAAAAATTGTTTCAACTTTAAATAAAATTTACCAAAAACAAAACAAAATATTAAACTGAATCGCTTATCGTTTCAGTTTAACTGGAGATGTTTATCCAATTCAACTAAGTGCTTCCATTCCAAATAACTAGATGCCCCTAGCTTTATGAGCAATATTGCAAGCAAATGATATAAAAAAATATCAAACGTCTTAGCGTTTTTTAAAGTCTATGTGGGATAAATTTCAGAAAACGCCTAAATGCTTGAAGAAGTACTCAAACAAATATGTTGGAAACATTTGCTCGCCTTAGCTCAAGTTCAACATTCGAATGAAACAAAAATACAACTGGCAAGTTGTACATTTAAGATGAATAATGTTTCCTTATTGAAGTTACAATGGAAAGCAAGAAAATACATGTCAATATTTTGTTTGGGGAGGCGATTGTGATCTTTAACACATTTTCCAACTTTTCATAAAACAGTACTGGAAAAAAAAGAATATAACATAAAACTGTAAGGAATTCCGATGTGAATAATTCCATGGCTGAAAAAAAACAACAGTCAGGAAACATGTGCTTATACTGTGTTTAGAGTAGGCGTTTAGGATCTGTAATTTAGCAATCTATGTCTCAAATAGCTGAAATTAGTGATTTAATCAATAACATGCCGTTTATTTTGTGATAAATTGGTGTCAGCTTAGTTCGAAAAATAATGCATGGGAAAATAAAAATTGTTACTTTCGTGATGTAATCAATTTATCTTAAAAAATTAGCCTATTTTCTTGAATATAATTTACCATGTTTACGGATAATATTTGCTTCGTTAAACTATTTATTATGCCTAATTAGAATCTTATTAATTTGCTAAACCGGCATAACTGGGATTTTCTCGGTAATTCCAGTAATTGGTTCTGTCACAACTGCAAAGTTGTTTGTTTAACAATTTTATATAATTGATAATTCAAGATATGCATAATTTTGGTGCAACTTTAATTTTGTTTATGACATTTTTTTCTTTTTTAATTTTTATTTTTAATTACTGATTATTATTTGTTTACTAGTATTTATTTAACAAATTTCAGGTTAAATTTAGATTAAAATTTTACGACCCAGTTCAGAATAAATATACTGTTTTGTTTATAATATATGCAAATGCACAGCAAGTGCATATCGATAATACTGATAATTAAAAATGACATACATGTATTATTGATTTTTATATTAATTCAATATTTTATTACCTACCTATTTTATTACCTAAATGAATATTTGCTAACAAAATTATGTTTCATACAAATCAAATTGTTCTGAAGAATAAACTCTAGATTTTAGTATATTCATCAATCTATTCATTTCTTGCAAAATTTTAGGACAAATGGATCTTGATCAACGACAAAATGGCCTTTGGTGAGAGGCACTGAAGAGAGAGAGAGAGAGAGAGAGAGAGAGAGAGAGAGAGAGAGAGAGAGAGAGAGAGAGAGAATTCTCCTAAGATAATGATACATGCATATTCTTACCTATACTTTTTATATTATAACTCATGATCATGCGATATGCAATCAGAATAATGTAGTAAGTGTACTATCATAAACTTTTAAAAAAGACCAAAATTATTATTATTATTATTATTATTATTATTATTATTATAAGTTGTTGTTGTTGTAAATATTCTTTTTATAATAATCTAAGAATAATTTTGGATACCGATTTCTTCTTTAGGTAAAGCATGGACAACAGCACTGCAGTATCATTATGAATATCAATTCAATTCAATTCAATTAATCTTTATTGCCATTAAACATACAAATGTTTATAGCCACAAAATCCAAGGTGGCAAAAATTACAAGAACCTTAACTACATACATATAAATATATATAAATATATATATATTTATATATATATATATATATATATATATATATATATATATATATATATATATATATATATATATATATATATGAATATCAGTTACGTGAAAACAGCACAATAGAGAAAGCAAGTATCAAAGTTGTGTTGTTATTTGGAAGAATAATCCATGAATTAGCTTGCATATTTATATTTAAGAGAATACCTTCATTTAAAATTTCAAAATTATTTTTTTTTTAATTTTTATTTGATATTTTCAAAATAACCAAGTTTTGTAAAAGGGTAACATAGTACACAAAACTGATAAATTTTACTCTCTTGAGTCATCCAATTTCATCAGGCTTCTTGATTTTTTGTAAAATTATACATCTGATCTATTCCCACAATTCATATTTGCTGAATGATAATACATTCCAATCTTGCACAAAAAATGCAAAAAATGAAATTTTGAGAGAAGGCTTCAGATTCCACGCGTGTTTAGAAACGACACTTGACATAAAACAGGTTTGAACGTTAATCAGACATTTGAGATGATGCAATATTTTATAGTAGAAGTTATTAAAACATACATTGTTATTAATCTAAAAATGTCAACTCGTCTGCATGACACAAAAAGTTAAAATTTCAAGACATTTGATTTCAATTGTGTAATATTAACTTGATTTAGTTATTATATCAATGTTATCCGACCCGCTATAAACAACCATCAACCTTTCAAGTCAAAAGTTAAGTTTGCACATTTTTATGTATAAAATAAATTCAGGCTTGCATTTAACTTTACGACTTTTTGTTATCAAATTACAATCATTTTCAAATACGACAGTTTCAGGTACATCCATCCACTCAGTTGGAAAAAAAAAATCGCAATATCACGTGACTGTAATAAAGTTGATTGATTGGGTAATTATGTTTTGTCATAAACATGTTTTGTTTGTTTTATCATGGTTCTGTGTATCGTTTATAGAAAGTGTTTTATCTTGTTTTCTTGGTTACAAAATCGCAACACGACAAAAGGTAATTGGTCTCGTATAGATTTCCCTAATAAGAACAAATGTGTTATATTCGTGTTGTTGTTGTATTTATCTTGATTTTTCATTTTAAAATGATTTTAGTTATTTATTCGTAGCAGACATTCCTATTTAGTATGTCGATTTATTATGAATTTAACAGTGTTGAACCTATACATGTGCATGAAAAGAATAAGTTGCATTAAGCAATTATTTCATATAATTTGTTGTTGATTGCGCTCATACTTTCCGAGGTAAATAACTCTAAAATGAATAGGTTTTTTCCAAAAAAAAAGAAAAGACATGACATTTTTAAATTACATACGCGTTTACGTCATATGGACGCAATTGTTCCTTGAAAATACGATAAGATACATATTGTAGTTTTTACTGTTTTGCCAGCGGTAAGCTTCTAACTGCATTTATAGGCCAGATAGGCCCTTTAACTCTTTTATTCCATTTGAATAACAATCTGTGTACCAAATATTCTATATCTTTAAACAAAACACGCGAAAGTTAATCGAATATCAAACACGATTTCCTAAGTTGAGGTTATACCATTTAAGTGAAATTAAGTAAAAGTTTTACATGCACAATGGCATAAGCAAATGCTGATATGATTTTTCCACATTGGCAATAAGAAATTAGTTGTTAGATTAATTCAAAGCATTGTGTCTTCGCCATAATGACCCTTGATAACTGCGTCTCACATTTTTTATTTATCTATTTTTATTTAATTGAAAAAAAAACTATTTCTTAATCAGTTTCTCATTGATTTAATATTCGAAATTTTACTAAGCTAATTGTGGAATTGAATAAAGTAGGTTTTTAACTTATATTTATTTTAGTATAAACAATATTTTGCTCATCAATAATCGAGTATTATAAATAACAAAGTATACAAAATTTGGGATTCTGGAACAAGAGTTAAAAATCTTATGTTAAACAGTCCCCTGCTTAATCAATACAACAATTAAGAAAGCTACTCTTTTATCGAAGTTATAATAATAATAATAATAATAATAATAATAATGATGATAATGATAATAATAATAATAATAAATGCTAACAGATAAGTTACTTAGTTAAATGAAGTTTGGTGAGTGTATATTGTAACGTGTTCATCAAAAGTAAAATGTCTTAAGTCAAACATACAATTAAAACAACTAGGTGCTATCAGTGGCAAGTTCATTTTGTTTAGATTGTACAATAAATTTTTGGACTTTTGAAATAAAATTTTGGTTTGATCAAAAGATAACAAGTTGGATTTTCAAATATTTATTTATTTTAAACACTAATTAACATATATTTAATATAATGCAATCTTGAATACATGACATTATAATCTAGTTGATTTTGCAAATTCGTGGACCAAATTTTTTTTTTGAAATTTATGTATATACAATCTAATTCTGCTTGTGTCATAAATCCACTTATATTTCAAAAGTGATTAACTATTCCATAAATAACCCAAAAATATATTAAACGGCATAATAGTTTCATTATTTACCTGACAAGGTAGTTCATTAATATCATTGCTTACTGCCAATTTTTTTTCAATAGTGACATAAAACCCTCCTGACTGATGATAACATCTCTGACATTGATTTGTTAAGATTAAATAACACATTATGAAAAATACAATAAATTTATATGCACAATGCACATGTACACAAACATAGTTTTTTGACGCAGTGTGCATAGTTTTTCAATATCTTGTTAGCATATCTTTTTTTTTCTTTTTTTTTTTGGGGGGGGGGAGGGGGATTAAGAGCAAACTACTTTGTCGAGAAAATATGTTTAGAAATATATAGATATATAGATTGAATATGCAGTTTTTGATGCATGCATCGCTAAATATATATAGATTAATAGCACACTGCTTTGTCGAGAAAATATGTTGAGAAATATATAGCATTATATATAGATTGAATATGCAGTTTTTGATAATAAATGAAAATTTTCCAAACTAATTTTAGGTAATATATTTTCAAATTGTAAAACAATTATCTTGCGTGCATCGCTAAATATATATATATATATATATATATATATATATATATATATATATATATATATATATATATATATATATATATATATATATATATATATATAAAGTCATTTTTAAAATCTTGTTAATACGAAGTTTAAGTACACTAACGTTCAAACTATCATGTGTAAATGCCATGCCTGGTTTACTTTACTGGGCTGATATCGATTTTTATTTAGTTTGGAAACATTTGCACAAGTTTAATTGGTCAATTTACTGTGACTTAAAATTTACTATGATGTCGGGGCCTCGGTTGTCGAAACGCTCGCTTACTAACCACAGTGCCTCTTACCATCCAGGTTCGAATCCCACTCGGGACAGATCCCAGTAAATTTTCTCAGTTCGCTTGCCGAAGGTCGGTGGTTTTCTCCGGGTACTGCGGTTTCCACCACCATTCCATAACTGACGGCCACGAAATCAGTGAAAGAATCGTGACTGGGGCGTCCACTCGATTATCATGAAGTCGAGAAATATATATATATATATATATATATATATATATATATATATATATATATATATATATATATATATATATATATATATATATATATATATATTATTTATTTATTTATTTATTTATTTATATATAGTTGTTAACCATTTAACAAACCTATCCTTCTAATGATTGACAGAATTAAACCGTTAAAAGAAACACGTTTTTGGAGATTCCTAACATCTGAGAAAAAAAAAAAACCACATATAATGCATTTTAGACTTACAAATTTATTTTTTGGCTTTCTGCTTTTTCACTGTGTTTAAATCGGATACATTATACATTCATTCAGTATTCTTGTTGTAATCAGGGTACAGTGTTGAAATTAACATCAACAGTTACAGTGGCAACTATAATTCTGTAAAAAAAATAATAAATATATAAATAAACTGTAAACACACACACACACACACACACACACACACACTCTCTCTCTCTCTCTCTCTCTCTCTCTCTCTCTCTCTGTGTCAACAATTGTAACTGCATAAAAAATGAGTTATCAATTAAATTTAATATTTTACATAATATTTTTTAATACTTGAAGTAAAAATCTTTCTCTAAAAGGGAGATGTACTCTTTTTCTGAAAAGGGATATATAGCCAATGAATCAAATCAATAGTTTGTTTTAACCACATACATATTACTACTAAATCATCTACTGCAATTTTGTTGACCGTTGTTTGCATTATTTAAAATATACCATTTCGAGAGAATGAAAGACTTACGCATGGGAATGAATCTTCCAAGCATGGGAACGCACAATTTCCGCATTAGAACAGATGAAAATGATGTGGAAACTCAAATCTTTTGCAAGGGAAAAATTGTCTGGGAAAGCAATACTTTTGCGAGGAAACTGTCATATTATAAATTTTTTTAATTGTCTGAATGATCTAGTTGTCATATTATAAATTTTTGAATATTTCATTCAGAAAACTCAAAAATTTATAATATGACCAAACGGATAATTATTGCTTGGGAACGAATTTTTTACGAGCGAACCAAATAATTTTGTGTGGGACACAAAGCTTTTGCGCTAGAACAAATGAAGGCAATAATTTTAATTATTAACAAATTAAAATTAACAAATTAATATTGCATGCAAACGAAATGTTTTTGCGTGCGAACGAAATGTTATTGCGTGGGAACGAAATATTATTGCGTGGGAATTCCCATGCAATGGATTTTGATGTACATTTAAGTTCTGCTATTTGGCCACAGGTTTAACAAATAAATACATAGTAACATTTGTTTAAATCACATTTTACTAGTATCGGGATTCGCAGATAAAGAAACGTCTTCCCGAACAGGCATAGTCATCCCATCTGTAGTCAAAAGATCTGTACATTTCCAAACAATCTGCATCCCTATGATTTGGCTGGCCCGGATACCAATCCGAAAAACCAAGTGGTTCACCTGTCCAATATAGCCACGTTCCTTCCCGTGCTGCGTCATTTCCATCTATCCATATATTCCCTGCAATGAAATATAGAAAAACTTGCTGTTGATTTTCACGTACTGCATTATTTTTAAAGTAGCAGTAAACCTCATAACACAAAATTATCAACTATTTCTCCCGATGTCAGAATAATATGACGGAGGTGGGGGCGGTTGCTTTTCTCAGGCATACAGACTCGGTGAGTGAGCACCTTATCAAAAACTCGCTCCGAGTGCCAGTACACGGTACAAGGCAGACCATAAGAAAAATAGACACATCCTATTCATACAAGGACCTGTTCTAAGATCAATTCATTAGATTAATTAGCAACATTAAAACCAACCTCCAGTAAGTATTGCTTGCCTCTTCAGAAAATTATTCTCAAATATGGAGTTAATTCTCGCTAAGTATCCTCTTTGAGATTGACACATAGACTAAAATATAAAAAAGATAGATATTAAAAACCTTAACTTCAATAAAAGAAATTAAAAATGCTTCACATGTAATAAAACCATGCAAAAAAAATAATCATGAACTTGTAATTCGTGCTAATCAACGCAAAAACCTAAAGGAAGAAGAGAACAGAGTAGGAACAAAGGAGAAAGAGAACAGAGGAAGAAAAGAACAGAATACAAAGGAAGAATAGGACAAAGAAGAAAAAACAGAGGAAGACGAGAACAGAGGAAAAAGAAAGCAGAGTAGGAACAGAGGAAGAAGAGGACAAAGAAAACAGAGGAAGAAGAGAACAGAGAAAAATGGAATGGGAAAACGGAGAATTACGCTGTAGTTTATATTCGTTAACTTTTATCGGGGCAATCAGTTCCGGGATGGTGGGGGAAATCGGAGTGCCTAGAGAAAACCAATGACCTTCGGCAAGTTAATTGCAGTTTTTCTTACACTAGAATCCGGTTTGAATCGCTGCTTTAGACCACTCGTCACCTAGACCCGAAGAAGAAGAAGAAGAAAGCAACATACAAAAAGTAACAGCCTGGAGAAAACGGAAGAAGTTTCAGTTTATATGGGATTTAGAATTTTCAAGACATTATTTGAAAAGTTGCAAAGTGTTTTCCAAACATATCGTGCATATTTTTAGCAATGATGCCATGCCAAGATAATGAACCAGGGGAGTGATATGCTTGTCTACGGCATACTGACTCAGTAAACTGGCACTTTACCAAACAATCGCTCTGAGTGCGCGGTAGTACACGGCAGACCATACTACACAATCAGTTCTTGGATGGTGGAGGAAATCAGAGTGCCTAGAAAATGCCAATGACCTACGGCAAGTTAATTGCATAAACGCATACATAAACTTGTTCTTTGATTAACCCATAGAGCTTAATAAACTTGCCCTCTTCTAGTTGCAACATTGAACAGCATAACAACAATATCATTACACACTTTAGTGATGCCTAAATCTGCATAATCACCATATATATCAGGCCCGTATTCAGGGGGGCACCCCCTATGGAAACCATTAAGCACTGTTAAAGCCTCGTTAAAAATCATTACCACTATAAACCCTTAAAATCGTTTTAAAAACATTAATTGTGAAATTAATTAGTTTTAAAACAAGAAAATGGAACTTCAAAACAATATATTTGACTATTAATACTCCAAAATGCACCATTTTGCGTTTTATTTTCATAAGTTTTCTTTGGGGGCTATCTCCTAGTAAGGGTACCTGTGATGCACACAAGCACGCTGGTGCGTGCGACTGCATTTTTCAAAATAATCGCACCCCCTCTCTAAAAAATCTGCCTATGGGACTGTATATATAAATATATATATATATATATATATATATATATATATATATATATATATATATATATATATATATATATAACTTACCTGTACGTTGTGCCATGTATCTTGGTAACCGCTTACAAAGTAACAATGATTATTGTAACGTCTCCATCCTACCCTGCAAGCTGAAATAAATGAGCCCTTCATATAAAAGATATATAAACATATATCTACATGCAAATACTTTTGTGTTTTTGAACAGGACTATCACGTCGAATTGAACCTTTTAAACTTGTTTCACTTTTTTGTTTCTTTCTAGAAATGTTTTCTTCATTCAATTCTGTTTAAAAATTTATTTATTTAATATAATCATTATAAAAAAAATGTTGCGTTGATAGCATTGACTCGCTTAAAAAATATTCAGATTAATTCTTTTCCATAAAATGTGGTCATTATGTCCTGGAGACGCAGTTCCAAATGTAAAGTAGAAATATATTAATATAAACGACAATTTTGTATTTCAAACATAATCAAATTGACAATATAAATATCAACAAAACTTGTTCATGACCACAGAGGATAACAAACTGTAAACCAAAATGTTTGATGAATACTTTACTTATCAAGCATAAAATATTAGAGAGCGCAGCGATGCTTGCACCGAAGGTGCAAGCTCGCAAAGCGAGCTCTTTAGATATCGTGTACGGAGACCAGTTGAAATGAGTAATCCTTCAAGTTTTGTTTTTTGGCACCAGTGAATCACGTCACTTCCGAGGTCGTGTGGGAAAAAACAGAAGTGAAAAATATTTTTTTGAAAATCGCTTATTTAAAATAATTTACGGAAATATTAACGACAACATAACTGTCTTTAAAAAAAATAACTTTCGTCATGGAACTTACAAAAACTCACAATGTCGATTTGTTTATGAAAATGTTACGGAAACAAGCGGTTTATGACGAGTGTCAATCTTGTTGACAAAAGAACTTGGCAGATACCCAATATGACGTCACGGATGATGAAGGTCAAAGGTTAAAATGGGACCGTCATGAATTCTACAGAACAGAGGATGACAAATTTGTAATGGTCGTGTTTTTAAAACTGTTCAGAGATGACAAAAATAAAAAGAAATCCAAATGAACACTTAAAACATATAATCTACCGCATTAGCTCCAACTTTTACACAAGATAATATCTGAATTTGGCATATATAAAAATTTGTAATGGTCGTGATGAGCAGATTGTCACCACTCACTGTTATTGTATTATTATACAATTATACTGATGAATTATTGTTTTCGATCTCTAAAACTACTGTGTCTAAGATGTTGCCAAAAATTTAAGGTGTTAATATTAGAAAGAGATAAGTTTTCATTATTGACTTACCTGAACAAATCGTTATTAGAGATCCAAAAAGTATTTCCAAACAATCAATAGAAATAACGTGTAGGTCTATCTCCAGTAGATTGTTTTGATTTTGGCGGGAATGTGACGTCATCATTACATCATAGTGTCACATGGCATAAATACAGTGAGCAATTTTTTGTGGGATTTGGGGTTGTTGGAATAATTTTTTTTTAATTTAATTTTTGTTTCTACTAAAATATTATGTACTGAAATATCTTATTTATTACCAAAAATAGAATTAAGCATAATAGCAGTTTGTCTCACGTTCTTGTGCATATTGGTGAATACATAACTGTCATAATTAATTAGAAAAAAATCAAGTTTGCAATATGACTTACTGCAATTAAAACGGAATAAAATTCCCCAATTATTTGGGAAAATTTAAAAAGTGCTTTGATATCAAAGTATATTTCTTTGTCGTCAACCGTATGCATTAATACGTAAAACTAATTTTCAAAAACGATATGGTTTCGAAAGTAAGCTTATTTCTTAGCACAAGATCACAAGAAACAAAGTATTTAAACAGTCGCATAGTAATTTTATGATATTGTAAACTACCCAGTGACATGATTGATCATTAAATTGAAAACAGTTGCAACTTCTGTAACCTGTAACCTAAGCATGTAATTTATTTATTCCATGTTTTCGGCAATTTTAACTAAACTGAATTAGGTGTATAATGTTGTTCTGTGTTGAAATACTCGACAAGGGAGTAGCGATTGTTTCAATTCTTCAAAGAAACACAGACCACCATGTGTTTTTTTTTCTGTCTGTGTTCACAGCATTTACTGACAATCGTCTTGCTTATACCACAGTATGGTTGTTCTGTATGCGACATCCTTTATATCACAAAATCACATATTTGGGACTTTACCATAGAACATGCCATTTGCTTAAGACGAAACCTGACAGTGTCACAAACAATACTTAAAATCTGGGCTGAAAAACATTCCAAGATTAAAGTACCATCTATCAATAAACAGCCATAGTTGCCTCCCTAGCTAACACCTACCCGATGGCTGGAGACAAACGTATCAGAAATTTTCATGATAGAAGAAAACCATCCAAGTTCAATTTTCCCCAAGGACCTTTCGCAAGAGGAGCAATTTATCATCACACACTGCTAAGGACATAAGGACCATGATGAATATGCTTCCAATAACCATAAACATCCTCTATCTAATATATCCATTATTATTATAATAGAATTTATTCAATTTTATTTCTTTGGATTTTCTTATCTTTATGAAACTGTCATATACCACTTTTTGAATTTTTTCATGAAATACATTCAAAAAGTGGTATATGACACTTTTTTAAATGTATTTCAAGTTATGATTAAATTCAAAAAGTGGTATATGACAATTTAGCAGTTGCCGCTGAGTACGCCAATGTATAGATTACAGTTCCTCTCGTGAACACGCTAGGTTTGAACTTACCAGTGCAGAAGTTCTGGTGTAGGAGAATTTTTCAGGAAATTGTCAGTCAAATCTTTTTGATTGGGGATTTCAATAAGCTAAACACATCTACATTGCTACTTTGTATTTTATTGGCAAATGACATATTTACTTAGCCTAATTAAATTAGTGAAATGAAATTATAATAAAATCTTAAATTATAAACAATATAATAAACCATCATAAATGGAAAAATATATATGCATAAAACAATTTGCTGCGCTCTCTACATAGGCTATGCCTACAATCATATTACCAGTCAAAAGTGAACTTCAAATCCTGTCGGAAGTTAACTTTGAATGATAATTTCAGAATAGAAAAACGGAACATTGCGGAACATGATTACTTGACACTGAGTTAATTGACCTTTCGCGACCTGTCAATCAAATTAAGTTGGTCAAATTACTTCCACCAATCAGCGTGTCGCATTGTGACACACCTCCGGACAACGCTATATCCGCCATTTTACTCTGACAAACAACGCGACATTAGGCAAGACAAATAGGAGAAGACAAAATGGTAAAACGCTGTCAGTGGGGCTTGTGTAAAACTGATGATCGGTATCCAGAAAGATTAGAAGGCAATGTACGTTTTATACCGTTTCCAAAACCTCGAAGAAGTAGAGAAAAGTGTCTTCGCTGGATAAAACTGTGCGGGAGACCCCATTCACAGCTCAATGTTGACATCGTTGATGGAAACAAAAATTTGTTTGTGTGCACAAAGGTATGCCATGTTTGTCGATATATATTATAATTATTATTTATATAAATGATAAGAAATTATCTCGTCACTTCCTTTGTTACATAACACACTACTTAGCGTGTGTGTGTTTGAGGGAGGGATGCCCAACATCCGATTGTTGTCGATTTTTGATTTTTGTAAAATCGATTTGACAAAAATTAAAATAAAATAAAATGTGTTCAGTCCCGGTTTGGCAACTGCATTATCCACTTTCCCGTCACAAATATGATGTTACCAAGAGGTCTGTGACATTGTGTGCTAGCACTTTAAAAGATACCATCAGTGCATTCTGGTACAAAAATCATGTGCATTAATAATTAATTATTAATTTGATTCATAAAAATTGCCTTGCTGTGAATAGCTGAAAAATTGCTGATGTGAATTAATGGTGTGCAAACCAACCTCTAAAACCTTTTTATTTTCTTCAGCATTTTATAGATGGTGAACCAACTGAACAATTTCCAGATCCTGTACCAGCTATACCAAATTCAACAGCCAGCACTAGTATGCATACCCCAGCAAGGCAGCCTCCTAGGAGACGGGCACTTTCAGAACCATCAAAAAAGCGACGCAAAATTTTGGAGGAGTCATCAAGGTATAATTCTTTATTGTAGATAATTTGCTATGACAGTCATTGATAAAAAGGAAAAAAACACTTATATAAATTTATATATATTTTATTGATTGTGGGTAAATGTAAAAATATGTTAATTTACAATGACATCTGTTTATAAAGACCATCAAGTTTGGTCCACTATTACACAGAATATTCAAATACAGCATGAATAATTTCAATTTATTATTGGGTCTTATTGTTGACCAGCCTTAAAACTCCATTTCACAATTCACGAATTAATGCATTAAAATTTGTTCCTGTAACACATTAGTTTTTATTTTCAGTTTCGAAAATGTCCCATTGGAGGTTCAGCTACAACCATTGCCAGAAGAAGAAAATTTAGAAAATAAAACTATCCAGAGAGGTAAACATTTTAATTATATGAATTTAATTTACACTTTTTTTTTGCTGAAGAAATGGTTTTACGTAGTGTACATACACACTTGACATCTTGCTGATCATATCTTGTTGGGTGTTGTAGTTGGGGTAAATACTCTGTACATTAAAATCTCTTCGTGTATATGTGACAAAATCACAAAATGGTGAACCTGTCAACAGTAGCTGGCCTTGAACCTGAAACCAGTAATTATGTGTCTGCTTTAATGCAAGTTTATCACCATCCTGTGTTAGACTGGAAATCGCGGCCTGTGCTGGCTTCTTGAAGTGTCATATCTCGTGCTGAATATGGACACTTGATCTCTAGAATGCCAGACTCACCATTATCACACACTTTTCCATCAGGTGTAGCACCCAGAAAAGGGAGATTTGGATTGACAATAAGTCCAATGTCATGAACGTGATTGTGTGTCTTCTTGGCGTACATTATTCTGGCAGCTTTTTCATTGACTGTGCCATATGTGGTGGCTTTAGAAAAAAATGTTTGTTTTTGAAATATTGATTTTAAGAACTTTTCATTAATTGCTGATTTTCTTTTCATAATTTGGCCAAAATTTGATGCTGTTATTCTGCAGCTTCTTTCTATTTGCCATCTGTGGCTCCCTGCTTGATCTCGTGTCTCCTTTTCTATCTCTTTAGACACAATGATGTCACATTTTAGACAATTCCATTCATGTTCGTATTGCTTGACATCTTGTGGCATATTGATTTCTTTGTCTAATGGAAATTCTAAAGTCCCACATGCATTATAAGTTTCAACTGCAGGTCTAATGTCATCCAAGTTAATGAGTGGTGACTAAAATAGAAGGAAATAAAATATATTGACATCATAATAATTTTTGTGCATCATTTCATTATTTTTTCACTTCTTTATACTTTCAGATGTATGTCCACTGGACCTGTTGGCCCTTACAGTGGAAACCCAAGAACTGAAATCAGAGAACCAGCAGTTGCGAGAACAACTTGCAAAAGTAGTTTTGGAAAATGAGAATTTGAGAAGAGAACAGCATAAGTCACTTGAGAAAAATTCAAAGTTTAGTGGGCGAGAAACTCCTACTGTCTGCCACTGAACTGAATGACAGCCATGTCAAGAATAATTTTAAATATTATACTGGTTTTGTTTATGAACAATTCAGGCATATATACAGTTTCCTTGTGTCCGGTGATGATGAGTTGCCATTTACCTACACAAAGGCATCATCCTGTTGGAGAACTATTAAAGTGGAAGATCAGCTTTTGCTAACAATGATCAAACTTCGTTTGAACTTTGATCATAAACACTTATCAAATTTGTTTTTAATTTCTCAACAAGATTCCAGTTTAATTTTTACCAACTGGATAAATTTTATGTTTTTTAAATTTGGATCTGTGCCAATTTGGCCACATAGAGATGTTATTATGGAGAAAATGCCATCTAAATTTAAAGCCGAATTTAAAAAATGCATGGTAGTATTAGATGGGACCGAAATAAAAATTCAAAGGCCATCATCACTGACAAGTCAAAGCCAATGTTATTCGGACTATAAGTCAGCAACAACACTGAAGGGACTGATCGGTGTTGATCCACGTGGATCAATTATATTTATATCTACTTTATTTTCTGGGTCAACATCCGACAAAGAAATTAGTACCAAAAGTGGCTTGTTAGACCACTTAAAAACATTGCTAGATTGCAACATGTTAGAAACAGGTGATGGTGTCATGATGGACAAGGGGTTCAACATAAAGGATGAAATAGAGGGTCTTGGACTTGAGTTCATAATGCCACCATATGCATCATCTGAAGGACAAATGAGTGCTGCTGATGTAGCTGTTACAAAAAAAATTGCCACAGCATAGAGTCCATGTTGAGCGGGCTATATCTCGTATAAAAAAATTCAGAATACTTTCTGATAGACTAAATTTAACATTATTTTCTTCAAGTGAACCAGATTTGGTTTGTTTGTTGTTTTCTCACAAACTTTATGCCTTACTTAATACAAGACTAACAGTATACATACATGATAACTAAGACCTGAACCAACAAGTTGAAGACCATGTGGAGTGTTTACAGTGACGTCACTTTTATTTTGTGTTACATATGCAATAGGACAGTCTTTCAAGTTTTGGAGATACTGTAAATCAGTTGCCTGCAACTTTTTCCTCCTGAAATGAAAGGATGGATTTATTAAAATATTTGTAAACATTTTGTAGATTTTTTTATACTTAAATGTCTATATATAAATATTATTGTTAATTAAAATGTAAATTTTTATTTTAAATGTAATTGAGTTAATATCTCTGTTACAGAGGAAAAAATATGTTCATATGCTGAATATTATATGGCAAGATACTTCACTAAATGCAAATTAGTTGCTTAGTTATTAAAAGAGTGCTTGCTTGGAGTACAGAGTCTTAATTCATAAATGCATATACCTGTTATCATGGAAACTTGCTACTAGTGGCTTTCTTTTCCTGTTCGTGTTAATTGGTTTCACTATTACCATCTGTGTAACTGGTTCTCCTTGCACTTTTTCCCCTCTTGGCTTATCCCATTGCTGTGGCAAGCTTGTACATGAAGGATTTGCAGGTACCTCCTTGTAACCTTCTAAAATCCAGTTCTGCAGAGTCATAACTACTGCAAGTAAATGTGCACATTCACCTGAAATGCTAAAATAAGGAGGAAAATCATTTAAAAAAAATGTGCATTACTGACATTGTAAGAATTAATATTTTTGTATTCAGTCAGAATTTCATGGTAAAGCAAGTAGTTTATAACTTGATTGAAAATGAAACTTGCACTTGTAGCTGAAATAAATGTACTTGAAAACAGCTAGACCTCTGTGTGTGTGTGTGTGTGTGTGTGTGTGTGTGTGTGTGTGAATTTATAATTTGAATATGCATTCTCTATCACTGAACTACAAATACTATAGTTGTAGTTTGGTGAAGTGCCAGTAATCAATAGTAGTGAAACTGTAGCTATAGACTGGATTTACAACACAATCGGACATGTCTGGTAGAATACTTGGAGGGGTTAAAAATGTTAAAAATCGGCGTTTTGACACCAAACGATCTACAAACAAGTTCTAGTAAATATTTACCCAGCTTTACAAGAGCAGTGTCCTTCTGTAAGCGTTTTTGTCAGCGAATTTATCGTCATGTTGACCGTATGTGGTGCTTCAGTTTTCCTCTGACTCCTGAAAATTTTCGCCGATATATGAGTTTCTCCAGAGTTTTCACCAACTGTGATCCTAATTTTCTGTACATAACTGTTTTTGCTAAATGCATACGCTTTTTGTCGCTGTCTCAAGGTAGGTTCATACGGCAAATATGCATCTGATAAATCAGATGGGATATCTACGAGTCGGCCCACGTTCGCCATGTTTACATACAAGCTTGTCAGACCAAACTTTTTTTACCGATCACGTGATCAGTAGGCGGAGCGATCGGTACAAGGACGATAGGTCAATTGAATGTTAACTTCTTGTCCTATTCTATTCTTAAGTCATAAATCTTTTTTATGAAATATAAAAATAGTATTGCTCATTCATTTGAATGCTCATTATGATATCCTAAAATCAAACTATCTCGATTTAATAACAAACAGAAACAGAAATTTACAAAATCTAACATAATTTTTTAAGACGAATTTACTAAATAAATAGATTTTGAACAAGATTATTCTTTGATGCTTATCAAATTTAGTTTTGGACTAGTCAATTTTTTCATTTCGCAATTTAATCATTTGCGCTTACATAAAAATACCTTCAAAGTAAAGATCTTAATATTAAAACAACTCTAAATCACCTAAAATATTAAAGATAAATTATTCAGTTTCATAAAATGTAGTCTTTATTTTCTGTAGACGTAGTTCAAAATGTTCAAAATTTGCATTTCATTACTCTAATCAGTTTTGATGACTCAGGCTCCCAAGGAATTTCTATTTTGACCAATCAAAATCATTTCCAAATTTCCTAATATTCGCTTTGTGTGCAAATGTGAACACCCTTTTCTTTTTTATCTAAAATCATTAAAACAAACCAATTCGGTTAATTGGCTATGATTTTGAGGTGGCATTCGTAAGTGATTAGGAAAGCAACCTATTTTTCCGCGTTTTATTAAATAATATTAGAGTCCATATTGTTGTAAAAAACAGTGACTAGTCAATTTCCCAAATTTGAATTTCTCAACAAAGATGCCGTCAACTAATATAAATGACAATAACTAACACCTTTGACACTAATTTTATTTTGAAAATACACTTAATGTTGACATTTTGAAAATAAGGATAATTTTAAAATCTAATTCTTCTAAATCATGTTATGAATCAAAACATTCATTTTTCAGTCTATTTACAATTAAAATGCAAAATTAAGTCAAAAACAATTAATTCATAAACTACATGTATATACATCTTTCATTTTTGATCATTTTACCCTTGTAATAAAATCAACCTTAATGCGTACCTTGTCCAAAAGCCAACATAACAGCTATGATAATTAACTGCTTTATCATCATGGCGCTTCTTTTGCTGCTGCAAATAATGAAACGTTAGCGTTCATACGCTTTTATACATGAAGATTATGAGGATTTAACACTTACACTAAAGTGTTTGAGGAAAAAGCTCAATTTTCAAAAACAAAAAAATATGATAATAATAATTGAGAAATATTAAAGTGACCCATACATGACATACTGTTTAGTATACACACAATACCGTATAAGCAATGCAAAATAAGTGAAATGGAATAAAATAAAATAAAATAAAATAAAATAAAATGAAATGAAATGAAATGAAATGAAATGAATTAAATTAAAATGAAATGAAATGAAATAAATTGAATTAAAATGAAATGAAATGAAATGAAATGAAATAAAATAAATAAAATATGAAATCTATCACTAAATTATCAAGTTTTTTATGTTAAATTAATAAATAAATACACGTATATATATATATATATATATATATATCAGTAAATATATAAATTAATTATTGAAAGTTCATAACTTATATTGACGTGAAATTCAATATAAACAAATAAACTCTAATAAAAAAATTAATGAATTAGTGTTGTAAGTTTAAAAAATTTATGAATATAAAAACATTTTTATGAAAAATACAGCATTTAATTTATAGTTTAAAAATTAGTGTAATTATTCAATTATGCTTCTGATACATAAAACTCTTTTCAGAATTTTATACCTTAAATAATTGTGGCTCGGTTGTAGAGCGTTCGCATCGAGAGCGGGAGTTCGAGAGTTCTAATTTAGATCGGATAATTCACATAAGATCTAAAATTACCACTTTCTCGCCTGGCGCTCGGTATGCAGGGACAAAGTATTGACTGTTTCACCTGGCGTTAAGATAATGTGACTAGGGAATTGGTATGCTTGTCTGTGACATACTGACTCGGTGAGCTAAAATCCTTACAAAAAGGCGCCCGAGTACGCTATACTGTTTCACCTGGCGTTAAGATAATGTGACAAGGGAATTGGTATGCTTGTCTGTGGCACACCGACTCGGTGAGCTAGAATCCTTACAAAAAGGCGTCCGATTGCGCTCTTCTTTTTCACCTGGCGTTAAGATAATGTGACTAGGGAATTGGTATGCTGGTCTGTGACATACCGACTCTGTGAGCTAAAATCCTTACAAATAGGCGTCCGAATGCGCTCTGCTTTTTCACCTGGCGTTAAGATAATGTGACTAGGGAATTGGTATGCTGGTCTGTGGCACACCGACTCGGTGAGCTAGAATCCTTACAAAAAGGCGTCCGATTGCGCTCTACTTTTTCACCTGGCGTTAAGATAATGTGACTAGGGAATTGGTATGCTGGTCTGTGACATACCGACTCTGTGAGCTAAAATCCTTACAAATAGGCGTCCGAATGCGCTCTGCTTTTTCACCTGGCGTTAAGTTAATGTGACTAGGGAAATGGTATGCTGGTCTGTGACAAACTGACTCGGTGAGCTAAAATTCTAATAAAAAGTCGCCCCGAGAGCTTACTAATATAAGAATTACCCTAATTCACACTCGCACATCTTACGAACTTGCTGTTGGATTAATCCATAAAAATGAATTGCATGTACCTTGTTCTCGTTGCGAAGTCGTACGCGTGACATTATATAACATTACCCCCTACCACCCATCTTTAATTATATTGTACATCTTCTATTAAGGGGTAAAATGAAGAAATGATTTCAGGGGCAATTATTCACTGTCTGTTCTGAAGTAAAATTTTTTAAGGTTTAATAATTCGCGTTCTGCTCTAGAGTACGAATGTGCTTATTCTCTTTCTGTCCTTAAGTTTAAATGTTTTAGTG
The DNA here is from genome assembly GCA_029721355.1 of Tegillarca granosa. Lineage (NCBI taxonomy): Eukaryota > Metazoa > Mollusca > Bivalvia > Arcoida > Arcidae > Tegillarca > Tegillarca granosa. The sequence goes on from CM056605.1 coordinate 34,679,483, forward strand.
TAATATTTTACTTTCCGTCATCGGATTAGCAAAGCTGATAAGACACAGTTATCCGAAGGCTGGTGGTTAAGACAGCTTAAGTGACACCGTGATCTGTAAACCGATGCTTAAGACCAGCTTAAGTGACACTGTGATCTGTAAGTCGGTTTATTTAGACAAGCTTAAGAGGCACTGTGATCCGTTAGCTGTGCTTAAGACAAGCTTAAGCGGCACTGCGATCTGTTAGCTGATACTTTAAAAAGGCTTAAGAGGCATTGTGATATGTAAAGTATACCACTAAAAAATCGATCCCTAAAATGCATCGACGAAAATTTATTACTTAATAATTTCATTTCTAAATTCGTTTATATAATACTGCAATACAAAAATAACGTAAGCTCACGCGATCGTTTTTCACGTTATACTCCATTAAACTACGCAACCATAGCAACGCTAAATGTGAATGGCGTGACGTATGATTCTTGCAATTGGTTGAAATTTTTCGATTTGTTCCAACGCGGAGGATTTTTTTATTTCAATTGTAAAACATCAAGGAAAATAAAACAAAATATTCTCTTATGTTTTAGTTTAATATTTAAAATCAAATTATAAGGAAGTAAGTCGCGTTTTAACAAGTTTATTGAGTCATAACATGAAAAACGGTGTACACACTTCATAATGCGGCAAATGGGAAAAAAAGTTCATTGAGATGTTTGTTCAATTTTTTACGATGTCAATAATGAGACTCCTTAAAGTATGAACACAATTCAACAATCGGTCCAATTTTAATTGTTTTAAACAATTTAGCAGCTTACTTGACTTTACAAAAAAATTTTGTCCATGACATTTTTTTATCCCGGATAAGACATTTGATTGGTCGATACATTTCAACCAATGGATGATACTTAATTCATAAATTGATCTCCACTTGACTTTTAGTCCGTTAGAATGTTATAATTAACAATTATGTAAAAAATATGTCATCGTGTTACAGAAACAGGAAATCATGAAAGAATGAAACTTGTTGCTCTTGAACATTTTGCATTTGGTGATAAAATATGATCACATCAATAAACTGTTCATCTACAGCAGAAACAATGTTACAGTTACAAATAAATAAATAAATAAATAAATAAATAAAATTAAAAATTATTCCCACACAATTCGTCGTACTTAAAAATTATTTGGCCTGTCATTTGCAGAATTATGATTTTTTTACCAAAAGAAATTTTCAAAATTAATATTTTTCATACGGCAATTTTCTTTTGTACAAAATTGTGAATATTTCTTTTGGTATAAAAATTGTCACGTGCAGAATTTTGAATACTTCTTGTCGTCTTTTTCGACACCCTTTTCTCAAAAGGGTCAAATACAGCATTTATAAATGTAAAAGTTGAGTTGAGTAATGGCGTAAAACATCCCAGTCAAGATACTTACACTGATATCCAGACGATGAGTTCCAGAATAGTGATAAAACCGAATCCCTTGACCTTCGTCAAGCGATTTGACAAAATTTCTCACACTAGGCTCTGCCGGAGCGGGTTTTTTTTTTTTTTTTTTTTTTTTTTTTTTTTTTTTTTTTTTTTTTTTTTACCACGGCAGTGAGATATAAAGTGCGCGCTCTAGATGCCTCATATGAATAAGGAAGGGCAGCAAAACGCTGTTTGATTGGTCAATAAAAGTTCATAACATAGTTGTTGGTTAGTTGTACATAGTGTTTTACATCGCATTATAATTTTTTCAGCTATTCAAGAGGAGATCAATGTTATTAATCTGTAAGGATTAATATTAGAATCATTTAGTGTGTTTAAGATTTGAGTATTTAGGAAGAAATTGCATGTTCTGGACCACTTTTCCCCCAAAGAGTCATCATTAGTCCCCCCCCCAGTCCCTCTTAACAAAGGCGAGGGACCGAATCGTACCGCGTTACCCTGAAACCTAAGTATAAATGCACTAATTGGCCATTATTTATTTCAAAACAAGTCGAGGCACGTTTAATGGGGTTTTCCTATTAAGGGAAATTATATTTATTTACTAAGTCTTCCTCTTGTCACGATAGGCATAACACGATAAAGAACCCTGCTTTACCATGCGTGCCATCAGCGCAACGCACAGGCAAAATCTCTACACTTTCGCCTATAGCTGGCGACGCCTCGATATAAGTGAAATATTATTGACTTGGAACTTTAAACACCGTTACTCAACTCAACCACTCCACAATGGCGGGGGGGGGACTTACTGCTTTTGTACTGCTTATTATTATTATTTTTCTTTCGCCTTTCGAAGCCAAATGATGTCCGACACTTTTCCCAGGAATGGAGAGTCATATAAACTTTCTACAAGTAACTATCATCATCTAAAGGTGTGTTAACAGTACGCAAAATGCAAACAATAGCTATATTTATCAGAGTTTATTTCGCCCTTCAACAACATGTTTTTTTTATTGAACAGTTATTTATCCCTTAAAACTTAACAGACCATGTTGAAATTTGGTAGGTACTTAATACAACAAATGATGTAGTGATAGGAGACTTGTACGTCAGCGTGCCGGTTCACTAACAATGTCTAGTTTTTTTGTTTGTTTTTTTTTGTTTTGTTTTTTTTTTTTTTTTTTTTTGTTTTTTTTTTTTTTTTGTTTTTTTTTTTGCATCCTTTATATATTTTCAATTTCTTACTGTGTAGTTAAATTTAGAATTAATGTAACGAATTATTTACTTGCAGCTGTTGGAGAGAGAGAGAGAGAGAGAGAGAGAGAGAGAGAGAGAGAGAGAGAGAGAGAGAGAGAGAGAGAGAGAGAATAGGGTTGTAATTGGAATTGTGTTTAATGGTTAAATGTTGTTTTTTTTTAATTTTACGTAAATCGCCTACATTGGTTTCTGCAAAATGACAACAGCTTTCAATTCTTTATTCACATTTTTATAGCTGAATAAAATTCAAAATATATTTTCAATTTTAAAAGATAAATTTAATTTGTGTGGAGATGAGACTCGTTACTCAACTAAATTTTAAGATACAATACCAGATTTTAGGCGACACAATATCTGGATCCTTGACCGATACGTTTATGTAAGTAAGCACATCCGTCTCTAATACATGTACTTTAGAACTTGGTCGTATAAAGAATTAAATTGCCGAAATTTGGTACCTTTTGTCACTTTGTCATATAACATTTTTTAATTTAATCATAAAATACTTTCAAAAATGGTATATGACAACTTGATAAATTTGCCCTAACTTCTGCGATAATAATGGTTTTGACGTGTGTCTTCAAATGCGATGCTCTTTTTATTTGGTTCACTTGAACTTTCATCAGGGTGTTAGTTACCTCTTCTAAAAATGTATACATTTCGTTTTACCTTTACCAATATATTTCTAATAATAGAAATTCCATACCAAACTTTTTTTCGGTGATAAAATTGTTTCTTACACTGTTTTCCCTTCATATAGAAGTTTTGGAGAACATTTTTTTGAATGTATCTTATAAACAAGAGCACCACTAAGAAGGAGTGGAGTGGAGTAATGGTGTTTTACGCCCCGGTCAAGATTTTTTCACTTATTTCGAGGCGGTCAGTCCTGGGATGGTGGAGGAAACCGCAGCAGTACCCGGAGTAAACCACCGAAACTTCGGCAAGCGAACTGACAAACTTTCTCACACTAAGATCTGTCCCGAGTTGAATTCGAACCTAGCCAGTAAAAGGCACTGTGATCCGTTAGCGCTCGCTTTAATCCACTCGGCCACCGAGGCCCCACGCCACTGAGAAGGGGCAATATATATCCGCCAGTGTACAATGTAAGCAAGATTAATAAGGGTAGGTAAAATGCTATTGAAAATGTCAATTTTGTGGAAAGTTGAAACGCGACATAAAAATCACTTTTATATGTTAAACATTATTGCTTCTTGCGGAACCAATTTGAGAAAAAAAAAATTAGATGTCAAATAAAAACGTCCTTGCATTTTCTACATTATGTCCTGAGACAAAAACTCCTAAAAATTTCCATGCAGCATATTCATTTAATGATATGCAAATCTTCATATGATTCCGATAACAAATTTCAAAACAATCAGTTAAAATAAGTGGGACAAGTTGCACCCACAAGAAAATTAAAAACAAGATACCGGAAACTACAAACAAAGAACCATAACTCCAAATCTGCAAAAATTTAAACGCGAAAAAAAATCCTGTTCTATATGTTAAACATTGTTACTTGTTGTAAATGATAAATCCATACCAAATTTGAAAGAAATTAAATAAAAAGTAAGAAAAGTTCTTGTATTGTTCTACATTATATCCTTATTTGACCTTTGAACTCAACCTGTGAGATTGACCTTCAAAACTCTGAACTAACTTGATTTTATACGCGACACACCGCATTCCCATAAGAAATGTCTGGTAAACGTTTCATCTTGATATCATCATCAAGTCAAAAGATATGGACCGGAATATGTTAAAAAATATGGCCCGGAAAATGTTAACAAACAGACAGAAGGACTGATAGACAGAAGGAATGACAGACGTACGAACGGACAGACGGACAACGAGTAGGTTAAGGAAAATCTCTGTTAGGAAATGATTGTGAAACTACTTCTGATTTTTGTGGTTGATAATAACCTAAATTACTTTTACTTTCGAGACTAGATACACATATCAGATTTTCTATACAAAAGGTCGTAAAGATCTTGGAGACTAAGTAGTAGGGCGTCCGCTTTGAAAGCGAAAGACAGTGGGTTCGGACACCGACAGGGTCTTAATTATGACTTTAAAATTTGAAACAACTCAACAACTCTTGAAATGTGTAAGCAAACAATTTTTTTTTAATTTGTCTTTGAACCCATCTTAATACCTCCGTATCATAAACCGAATAAAAGAAACCCATTTGTTAATTTCAATTCATGCCTGATGAATTTTTCAATTTTAAGTTGAATTGAACTTCACTAGTACGCTTGCACCTGTTTGTTGCTGTTCTAAATCGTCAAAAAGTCGTTATGTTTAACTGTAATTCTATAATTTGTAACTATTTCACAAAATTGTAATGAGTTCTTTTGTTGTTTTTAACCTCAAAATTCAATCAAGCCAGAAGTGTTAATTCAACAAACTTTTAGACGAAATGTCGGATAAATGATTTCATACTAAGTAACCCCGTGTCAATGAATCCCTAGTTATAATCAACAACTCGAAATTTAAAACAATGGTAGATGTCATATTATTTAGAAAGATCGAGGACTGAGCAATCAGTATGCTTATAAACGATATTGAAGCAAATCTTGACCCTCTAACAGGGGACTGTGCTCGGCAGTTTGATTTAAATTGTTGTTGTTGCGTTGTTGTTGTTGCTGCTGCTGATGAAGATGATGATGATGAAGATGATGGTGATGACGATGATGTTACTGTTGTTTGTTAAATATGTTAAAGACATTTTCACCTTTAAAAACGTTTTGGAAATGAGCGTAGCAGAAATATTTTTCAAACTTTTACTATCTTCGGTATGATTTTTATATAACCAGTCATGATGAAGTCTTCAATGTTAACGTGACATAAAAATTAAACAATTCACGCTAGACGCCTTCTAGTACCCAATTTTAAAGAGTATGATAAAGCATGAGAAATAAAAACTGAAAATTTATTGTTGAAGCAATTTTTAAACCAGGGATCTATAAATCATCAAATTCTAAATAACAAGCATTTTCCCAACCTCCCTTTAAAATCAATTTTAGTGAATCAAACTTACCGAGTTTAATAAGACCGCCTTTGAAGCGGGAGTTCTTGGGATCGAACTCAGGTTGATACAAAAGATTGCTCCTTAGACTGGTTGTCGGCATTAAGAAGATAGAGTAACCGACTGGTTCACCCGGTGCCAGGGTAATGGACTGGGTGTGTGATATACTGTCTGTGGCATACTGGTTTGATGAGCCAGCACCTTCCCAAAAAAGTCACCCTGAGTGCGCGCTAGTACATGGCAGACCAAACTACACACTCGCGTATTACATTGTTTCATAAACTTGTTCCTTGATTAATCCATAGATATTCAAAACCTTGCTCTCGCCGCGAATCACTGAAAGAATTGTTGATGCGACGTTAAACAGCATAACAACAACAACAACAATAGCAGAGGCAGCAACAACAACAACATCAACAATAATAGCAGCAGCAACAACAACAACAATAGCAGCATCAACAACAACAATAGCAGCAACAACAAAAGCAGAAGCAACAGCAAACAACAACAGCAGCAGCAGCAGCAACAACAACAACAACAACAACACTCTATTACAGTCGCAGTTAAACGATGACGCAAAACTGTTTAGACATGCCTTGCACCATTTGTGGACAGATTTAAATATTTCAGGAAAATATTTATAGAATTACAAATTATAGTACTATATAACTAATAATTATCTAAAGTGTAATTTTAAATAATTATTTCATCAATATTTTAAAAATGAATAAATATACCAGTACAAATCTTGTTGCATTATATATATAATTATTCCAGTGAATTAACAGCAAGTTGTAATCATGCAGTGTTTTATGTATCAAATAACGTTGAATTATACATCAACCAAACCAGGTAAATTTAACATGACAAAAAATACAACCCAACATTAGCATGGCAGGGACAGTTTCAAGCCGTTGGTGTTTAAATAAACGATCCGAAATATCCAATTTTTAAATGGCATTAATAACAAACCAAGTAGCTACAACTTTCTTGATTTATGAGAAATTTGACTAAGAAAATGCAAATAGACATTTGTTTTCTTTAATAATTACTTTAGAAATAAATAAATGACGTATAACATAAAATCACGTAAATTAACAGCAACACCAGTAATACTATTCAACATTTACTTCAGTGCCTGTTCAAAATCATGGCAAAGATTTCATTATCAATTGGCTCATTATATTATTATTTATTATATTATCATTATTAATTTATTTATCTATTTTATTTATTTATTTATTTGTTGTTTGTTTGTTTGACAATTTCCAAGAACATGTCAACGTTATCTTTCTGCAAAATTCATGGCGAATGGCCCATTCCAAGAGCACTTTACTAATATTTTTAACAAAATATATCAGTTTAAATTCCTAATTTGAAAAACCCGCGTACAAAGATATCTACTTCAAAAATTTACTGTATTTTCCTTTTGAATTCTACACAAAACGACATAATTTGTTTTTCAAATGGAGTTTGAAAACTACAAAATAAAAAATTTCAAACAGTTTAATTAACAGAGGTAACAAAAACGTTAAGTTTGATTAAACCAACTGCTCCATGTTCTTCTGAAATACAACCCCAATACCTAAATGATTATTTGCTAACAAAATTATGTTTTGATACAAATCAAATTGTTCCGTAAAAAGTTTTTTTTTTCTTTTTGAATAAACACTAGATATTAGTCTATCATATCTTGCAAAATTTTAGGACAAATTTTTATTTGATATTTTCGGAATAACTAAGTTTTGCAAAAGAGTAACATAGTACACCAAAAAAAATGAAAAATTGTACTCTCTTGAGTCATCCAATTTTATTAGGCTTCTAGATTTTTTGTAAAATTATACATCTGATCTATTCCGACAATTCATATTTGCTGAATGATAATACATTCTAATCTTGCACAAAAAATGCAAAAATGCAAAAAATGAAATTTTGAGAGAAGGCCACACGTGTTTAGAAACGACACTTGACATTAAACAGATTTGAACGTTAATCAAACATTTGAGATGATGTAATATTTTATAGTAGAAGATATTAAAACATACATTGTTATTAATCTAAAAATGTCAACACGTCCGCCTGACACAAAAAGTTAAATTTTCAAGACATTTGATTTCAATTGTGTAATATTAACTTGATTTAGTTATTATATCAATGTTATCCGACCCGCTATAAACAACCATCAACATTTCAAGTTAAAAGCTAAGTTTGCACATTTTTATGTATAAAATAAATTCAGGCTTGCATTTAACTTTACGACTTTTTGTTATCCAATTACAATCATTTGCAAATACGACAGTTTCAGGTACATCCACTCGGTTGAAAAAAAAATCGCAATATCACGTGACTGTAATAAAGTTGATTGATTGGGTAATTATGTTTTGTCAGAAACATGTTTGTTTGTTTTATCAGGGTTATGTGTATCGTTTATAGAAAGTGTTTTATCTTGTTTGCTTGGTTACAAAATCGTAACACGACAAAAGGTAATTGGTCTCGTATAGATTTCCCTAATAAGAACAAATGTATCATATTCGTGTTGTTGTTGTATTTATCTTGACTTTTTCATTTTAAAATGATTTAAGTTATTTATTCGTAGCAGACATTCCTATTTAGTATGTCGAATTATTATGAATTTAACAGTGTTGAACCTACACATGTGCATGAAAAGAGAAAGTTGCATTAAGCAATTATTTCATATAATTCGTTGTTGATTGAGCTCATACTTTCCGAGGTAAATTACTCTAAAATGAATAGGTTTTTTCCAAAAAAAAAATAATAATAAAAAGATATGACGTTTTTAATTACATACGCGTTTACGTCATATGGACGCAATTGTACCTTGAAAATAAGATACATATTGTAGTTTTTACTGCTTTGCCAGCGGTAAGCTTCTAACTGCATTTATAGGCCAGATAGGGCCCTTTAACTCTTTTATTCCATTTGAATAACAATCTGTGTACCAAATATTCTATATCTTTAAACAAAACAGGCGAAAGTTAATCGAATATCAAACGATTTCCTAAGTTGAGGTTATACCAGTTAAGTGAAATTAAGTAAAAGTTTTACAGGTACAATGGCATAAGCAAATGCTGATATGGTTTTTTCCACACTGGCAATAAGAAATTGGTTGTTAGATTAATTCAAAACATTGGATCTTTGTCATAAAGACCCTTGATAACTGCGTCTCACATTTTTCTTAATTGATTTATTTTTATCTATTTATTTATTTAAAAAAAAAACTATTTCTTAATCAGTTGCTCATTGATTTAGTATGAACGGATGCCTCATAAATTCAAAATTTGACTAAGCAAATTGTGGAATTGAATAAAGTAGGTTTTAACATATATTTATTTTAGTATAAACAATATTTTTTCATCAATAATCAAGTATCATAAATAACAAAGTATACAAAATTTAGGATTCTGGAATAAGAGTTAAAAAAATCTTATGTTAAACAGTCCCCTGCTAAATAAATACAACAATTAAAAAGCTACCCTTTTATCGAAGTTATAATAATAATAATAATAATAATAATAATAATAATAAAAGATGAGTTAATAAGTTAAATAACGTTTGGTGAGTGTGTAGTTGTAACGTGTTCATCAAAAGTAAAATGTCTTAAGTCAAAAATACAACTAAAACAACTGGGAGAAATGAGTGGCAAGTTCATTTGTTTAGATTGTACAATAAATTTTTGGACTTTTGAAATAAAATTTTGGTTTGATCAAAAGATAACAAGTTCGATTTCCAAATATTTATTTATTTTAACACAAATTAACATATATTTAATATAATGCAATCTGGAATACATGACATTATAATCTAGTTGATTTTGCAAATTCGTGGACCAAAATTTTTTTTTTTAATTTATGCATATACAATCTAATTATGCTTGTGTCATAATCCACTTATATTTCAAAAGTGATTAACTTTTCCATAAATAATCCAAAAATTTATTAAACGGCATAATAGTTTCATTATTTACCTGACAAGGTAGTTCATTAATATCATTGCTTACTGCCAATTTTTTTTTTCAATACTGACATAAAACAATCCTGACTGATGATAACATCTCTGACATTGATTTGTAAAGATTGAATAACACACATTATGAAAAATACAATAAATTTATATGCACAATGCACATATACACAAACATTGTATTTTTAACGCAATGTGCATATTTTCTCAATATCTTGTTAGCATATCGGTAAAATATATTGACAAGAAATAAATCAAATCGGCTCTGAGACTTTAGAGGGCAAAAGTTCTCAATTTATGGTGTGCAGAATGACATGCATTTCATGGTTTTGTGGTGTATTGTTATATAACAAGGGTAGATATTTATAAACAAATCAATACTATAAATTATTGTATTTATTTAGAATTTGTATTGTAAAAAATGTACGTCATGGAATTATAGTTACGTTCATTTCTACATTGACTTATTATCAAGATAAAAAATTTCCTTTGAACCATTTCTGCATTTATTGATTACAGTTGTGACTTAATTATATATATATTTTTTTAAATATTTTTTTTTTTTGTATTCATTCATTTATTTCATTTTTTTTAAATTTTATTATTTATTTTTTTTGTCTTGCTCGCATTTAATTGATTTTTTTCTTTTATAATATTCTTTAATGGAGTTTTGATTCTTTAAAATATATCTAGGCCGTCCGTTCTGGGATGTTGCCGATTTCACGCTGAAAAACCATCTACCAACGGTAAGCTTAAGTGATCTGACAATTTTCCCAAACATGGTGATTATGCGAGATTGAGATTCGAACTAAAGCCGGAGGTACTTTAATCAGAAAACACGCGATTTTTGACTTCTTGGCCACCTAAGCTTAATCTTTATATCAGAAATGTTTTTTATTTTTTTTGACAACAATCCGTTTTCACAATGTTCCGATACATTTTTAAATAGTCTAGAAAGTATCGATTTACCAATACTGTAATAATAATAATGTAAAAATATACACCTGGTTTTTAGTCATTGATTTCTTAGTTTAATTAAGTAATCTATTGAAAAAGGCCACTTCATGAATTGCTTTGACATATTAACAATGCAGACAAGATTTGTTTTCATAATTTGAAAATTTATATATAACCTAAAATTAGTTTTGAAAATTATAATTTATTATCAAAAACTGCATATTAAAAAATCTTGACAAGTTCTATTCTCTAATAATAAAAAATATCGTTAAAGATATAAATAATAATCTTATGATTTAAATTGGAAAATTGCAGGGTGAATGGTGATATGAATGTACTCATTAACTTCTTTTTGAAAGTGAAAGCATTTTAAAGCATATATGTCACTATGGCAAAAACTTTCGACAGCTATTTCTTTAATTTTTTAAGTTATTAACCAACAAAAGAAATTTATAATTTTTATTATTATTATTATTATTATTATCATTATTATGCTATGTATTGTCATGAGCTGAATTTTAAAAAAATAGAGAAAAAATATGCAAAATTCTGCACATGGTAGTATATTTTCCTTATCTTTTTTTTTTCTTTTTTTTTTTTTTGGGGGGGGGGGATTAAGAGCAAACTACTTTGTCGAGTAAATATGTTTAGACATATATAGATATATAGATTGAATATGCAGTTTTTGATGCGTGCATCGCTAAATATATATAGATTAATAGCACACTGCTTTGTCGAGAAAATATGTTGAGAAATATATAGCATTATATATAGATTGAATATGCAGTTTTTGATAACAAATGAAAATTTTCCAAACTAATTTAAGGTAATATATTTTCAAATTGTAAAACAATTATCTTGCGTGCATCGCTAAATAAATAAATAAATAAATAAATAAATAAATAATATATATATATATATATATATATATATATATATATATATATATATATATATATATATATATATATATATATATATATATATGTCATTTTTAAAATCTTGTTAATACGAAGTTTAAGTACACTAACGTTCAAACTATCATGTGTAAATGCCATGCCTGGTTTACTTTACTGGGCTGATGTCGATTTTTATTTAGTTTGGAAACATTTGCACAAGTTTGATTGGTCAATTTACTGTGACTTAAAATTTACTATGATGTCGGGGCCTCGGTGGTCGAAACGCTCGCTTACTAACCACAGTGCCTCTTACCATCCAGGTTCGAATCCCATTCGGGACAGATCCCAGTAAATTTTCTCAGTTCGCTTGCCGAAGGTCGGTGGTTTTCTCCGGGTACTGTGGTTTCCACCACCATTGCATAACTGACGGCCACGAAATAAGTGAAAGAATCGTGACTGGGGCGTCCACTCGATTATCATGAAGTCGAGAAATATATATATATATATATATATATATATATATATATATATATATATATATATATATATATATATATATATTTCTCGACTTCATGATAATCGAGTGGACGCCCCATATATTTATTTATTTATATATAGTTTTTAACCATTTAACGAACCTATCCTTCTAATGATTGACAGAATTAAACCGTTAAAAGAAACACGTTTTTGGAGATTTCCTAACATCTGAGAAAAGAAAAAAAACACATATAATGCATTTTGGACTTACAAATTTATTATTTGGTTTTCTGCTTTTTCACTGAGTTTAAATCGGATACATTATACATTCATTCAGTATTCTTGTTGTAATCAGGGTACAGTGTTGAAATTAACATCAACAGTTACAGTGGCAACTATAATTCTGTAAAAAAAAAATAAATATATAAATAAACTGTAAACACACTCTCTCTCTCTCTCTCTCTCTCTCTCTCTCTCTCTCTCTCTCTCTCTCTCTCTCTCTCTGTGTCAACAATTGTAACTGCATAAAAAATGAGTTATCAATTAAATTTGATATTTAACATAATATTTTTTTAATACTTGAAGTAAAAATCTTTCTCTTAAATGAGAGATGAACTCTTTCTCTTAAAAGGGATATATAGCCAATGAATCAAATAAATTGGTAACGTAACCCGAAGTTTGTTTTAACCAAATACATATTTCTACTAAATCAACGGCTGCAGTTTGTTGACCGTTGTTTGCATTATTTAAAATATACCATTTCGAGAGAAGGAAAGACTTACGCATGGGAATGAATCTACTAAGCATGGGGAAGCATAATTTCCGCATTAGAACGGATTTAAATCATGTGGAAACTCAAATCTTTTACAAGGGAAAAATTGTCTGGGAAAGCAATACTTTTGCGAAGAAATTGTCATATTATTTTTTGAATTTTCTGAATGAACTAGTTGTCATATTATAATTTTTTGAATATTTCATTCAGAAAATTCAAAAATTTATAATATGACAAAACGGATAATTATTGCTTGGGAACGAATTTTTTACGAGCGAACGAAATAATTCTGTGTGGGACACAAAACTTTTGCGCTTAGGCAAATGAAATCGAATTTTGAAGGCAATAATTTTAATTATTAACAAATTAAAAGTCACAAATTAATATTGCATGCAAACGAAATGTTTTTGCGTGCGAACAAAATGTTATTGCGTCGGAACGAAATATTATTGCGTGGGAATAATTATGCAAAAGATTATGAAGTACATTCAAGTTCTGCTATTTGGCCACAGGATAAACAAATAAATACATTGTAACATTTTTAACTCACATTTTACTAGTACATTGTTTTCGGATTCGCAGATAAAGAACCGTCTGCAGGAACAGACATAGTCATCCCATTGGTAGTCAAAAGATCTGTACATCCCCAAACAATTTGCATCCCTTTGATTTGGCTCGCCCGGATACCAATCTGAAAAACCAACTGGTGCACCTGTCCAATATACCCACGTTCCTTCCTGTGCTTCGTCATTTCCATCTATCCATATATTCCCTGCAATGAAATATAGAAATACAATTACTTTCTGTTGATTTTCACGTACTGCATTATTTTAAGAGTAACAGTAAACCACATAATACAAAATTATTACTATTTCTCCCGATGTCAGAATAATATGACGGGGATGGGGGCGGTTGCTTTTCTCCGACATACAGACTCGGTGAAGAAAGCACCTTATCAAAATTTCGCTCCGAGTGCCAGTTTACCGAACACGGCAGACCATAAGACAAAATGACACATCCTATTCATACACGGACTTGTTGTAAGATCAATTCATTAGATTAATTAGCAACATTAAAACCAACCTCTAGTAAGTCTTGCTTTGCTCTTCAGAAAATTATTCTCAAATATGGAGTTAATTCTCGCTAAGTATCCTCCTTGAGATTGACACATAGACTAAAATATAACAAAAGATAGATATAAAAATCTTAACTTCAATAAAAGAAATTAAAAATGCTTCACATGTAATAAAACCATGCAAAAAAAATAATCATGAACTTGTAATTCGTGCTAATCAACGCAAAAACCTAAAGGAAGAAGAGAACAGAGTAGGAACAAAGGAAGAAAGGAACAGAGGAAGAAGCGGACAGAATAGGAACAGAAGAAAAAGAGACCAGACGACAGAGGAAGAATAGGACAATGAAGAAAAGAACAGGGGAAGACGAGAACAGAGGAAGAGAAAGCAGAGAAGGAACAGAGGAAAAACATAGGAAGAAGAGAATAGAGAAAAATGGAGTGGGAAAACGGAGATTTACGCTGTAGTTTATATTCGTTAACTTTTATCGGGGTATTCAGTTCTTGGATGGTGGAGGAAATCGGAGTGCCTAGAGAAAACCAATGACCTTCGGCAAGTTAATTGACAATTTTTCTTACACTAGAATCCGGTTTGAATCGCTGCTTTAGACCACTCGTCACCTAGACCCGAAGAAGAAGAAGAAGAAGAAGAAGAAGAAAAAGAAGAAAGCAACATACAAAAAGTAACAGCCTGGAGAAAACGGAAGAAGTTTCAGTTTATATGGGATTTAGAATTTTCAAGACATTATTTGAAAAAGTTGCAAAGTGTTTTCCAAACATATCGTGCATATTTTTAGCAATGATGCCATGCCAAGATAATGGACCAGGGGAGTGATATGCTTGTCTACGGGATACTGACTCAGTAAACTGGCACTTTACCAAACAATCGCTCTGAGTGCGCGGTAGTACACGGCAGACCATACTACACAATCAGTTCTGGGATGGTGGAGGAAATCAGAGTGCCTAGAAAATGCCAATGACCTACGGCAAGTTAATTGCATAAACGCATACATGAACTTGTTTTTTGATTAACCCATAGAGCTTAATAAACTTGCCCTCTTCTAGTTGCAACATTGAACAGCATAACAACAATATCATTACACACTTTAGTGATGCCTAAATCTGCATAATCACCATATATATCAGGCCCGTATTCAGGGGGGCACCCCCTATGGAAACCATTAAGCACTGTTAAAGCCTCGTTAAAAATCATTACCACTATAAACCCTTAAAATCGTTTTAAAAACATTAATTGTGAAATTAATTAGTTTTAAAACAAGAAAATGGAACTTCAAAACAATATATTTGACTATTAATACTCCAAAATGCACCATTTTGCGTTTTATTTTCATAAGTTTTCTTTGGGACTATCTCCTAGTAAGGGTACCTGTGATGCACACACGCACGCTGGTGCGTGCGACTGCATTTTTCAAAATAATCGCACCCCCTCTCTAAAAAATCTGCCTATGGGACTATATATATATAACTTACCTGTGCGTTGTGCCATGTATCTTGGTAACCGCTTACAAAGTAACAATGATTATTGTAACGTCTCCATCCTACCCTGCAAGCTGAAATAAATGAGCCCTTCATATAAAAGATATATAAACATATATCTACATGCAAATACTTTTGTGTTTTTGAACAGGACTATCACGTCGAATTGAACCTTTTAAACTTGTTTCACTTTTTTTTTCTTTCTAGAAATGTTTTCTTCATTCAATTCTGTTTAAAAATTTATTTATTTATTTAATATAATCATTATAAAAAAAATGTTGCGTTGATAGCATTGACTCGCTTAAAAAATATTCAGATTAATTCTTTTCCATAAAATGTGGTCATTATGTCCTGGAGACGCAGTTCCAAATGTAAAGTAGAAATATATTAATATAAACGACAATTTTGTATTTCAAACATAATCAAATTGACAATATAAATATCAACAAAACTTGTTCATGACCACAGAGGATAACAAACTGTAAACCAAAATGTTTGATGAATACTTTACTTATCAAGCATAAAATATTAGAGAGCGCAGCGATGCTTGCACCGAAGGTGCAAGCTCGCAAAGCGAGCTCTTTAGATATCGTGTACGGAGACCAGTTGAAATGAGTAATCCTTCAAGTTTTGTTTTTTGGCACCAGTGAATTACGTCACTTCCGAGGTCGTGTGGGAAAAAACAGAAGTGAAAAATATTTTTTTGAAAATCGCTTATTTAAAATAATTACGGAAATATTAACGACAACATAACTGTCTATCAAAAAAATAACTTTCGTCATGGAACTTACAAAAACTCACAATGTCGATTTGTTTATGAAAATGTTACGGAAACAAGCGGTTTATGACGAGTGTCAATCTTGTTGACAAAAGAACTTGGCAGATACCCAATATGACGTCACGGATGATGAAGGTCAAAGGTTAAAATGGGACCGTCATGAATTCTACAGAACAGAGGATGACAAATTTGTAATGGTCGTGTTTTTAAAACTGTTCAGAGATGACAAAAATAAAAAGAAATCCAAATGAACACTTAAAACATATAATCTACCGCATTAGCTCCAACTTTTACACAAGATAATATCTGAATTTGGCATATATAAAAATTTGTAATGGTCGTGATGAGCAGATTGTCACCACTCACTGTTATTGTATTATTATACAATTATACTGATGAATTATTGTTTTCGATCTCTAAAACTACTGTGTCTAAGATGTTGCCAAAAATTTAAGGTGTGAATATTAGAAAGAGATAAGTTTTCATTATTGACTTACCTGAACAAATCGTTATTAGAGATCCAAAAAGTATTTCCAAACAATCAATAGAAATAACGTGTAGGTCTATCTCCAGTAAGATTGTTTTGATTTTGGCGGGAATGTGACGTCATCATTACATCATAGTGTCACATGGCATAAATACAGTGAGCAATTTTTTGTGGGATTTGGGGTTGTTGGAATAATTTTTTTTTAATTTAATTTTTGTTTTTACTAAAATATTATGTACTGAAATATCTTATTTATTACCAAAAATAGAATTAAGCATAATAGCAGTTTGTCTCACGTTCTTGTGCATATTGGTGAATATATAACTGTCATAATTAATTAGAAAAAAATCAAGTTTGCAATATGACTTACTGCAATTAAAACGGAATAAAATTCCCCAATTATTTGGGAAAATTTAAAAAGTGCTTTGATATCAAAGTATATTTCTTTGTCGTCAACCGTATGCATTAATACGTAAAACTAATTTTCAAAAACGATATGGTTTCGAAAGTAAGCTTATTTCGTAGCACAAGATCACAAGAAACAAAGTATTTAAACAGTCGCATAGTAATTTTATGATATTGTAAACTACCCAGTGACATGATTGATCATTAAATTGAAAACAGTTGCAACTTCTGTAACCTGTAACCTAAGCATGTGATTTATTTATTCCATGTTTTCGGCAATTTTAACTAAACTGAATTAGGTGTATAATGTTGTTCTGTGTTGAAATACTCGACAAGGGAGTAGTTATTGTTTCAATTCTTCAAAGAAACACAGACCACCATGTGTTTTTTTTTCTGTCTGTGTTCACAGCATTTACTGACAATCGTCTTGCTTATACCACAGTATGGCTGTTCTGTATGCGACATCCTTTATATCACAAAATCACATATTTGGGACTTTTACCATAGAACAGGCCATTTGCTTAAGACGAAACCTGACAGTGTCACAAACAATACTTAAAATCTGGGCTGAAAAACATTCCAAGATTGAAGTACCATCTATCAATAAACAGCCATAGTTGCCTCCCTAGCTAACACCTACCCGATGGCTGGAGACAAACGTATCAGAAATTTTCATGATAGAAGAAAACCATCCAAGTTCAATTTTCCCCAAGGACCTTTCGCAAGAGGAGCAATTTATCATCACACACTGCTAAGGACATAAGGACCATGATGAATATGCTTCCAATAACCATAAGCATCCTCTATCTAATATATCCATTATTATTATAATAGAATTTATTCAATTTTATTTCTTTGGATTTTCTTATCTTTATGAAACTGTCATATACCACTTTTTGAATTTAATCATGAAATACATTCAAAAAGTGGTATATGACACTTTTTTAAATGTATTTCAAGTTATGATTAAATTCAAAAAGTGGTATATGACAATTTAGCAGTTGCCGCTGAGTACGCCAATGTATAGATTACAGTTCCTCTCGTGAACACGCTAGGTTTGAACTTACCAGTGCAGAAGTTCTGGTGTAGGAGAATTCTTCAGGAAATTGTCAGTCAAATCTTTTTGATTGGGGATTTCAATAAGCTAAACACATCTACATTGCTACTTTGTATTTTATTGGCAAAGGACATATTTACTTAGCCTAATTAAATTAGTGAAATGAAATTATAATAAAATCTTAAATTATAAACAATATAATAAACCATCATAAATAGAAAAATATGCATAAAACAATTTGCTGCGCTCTCTACATAGGCTATGCCTACAATCATATTACCAGTCAAAAGTGAACTTCAAATCCTGTCGGAAGTTAACTTTGAATGATAATTTCAGAATAGAAAAACGGAACATTGCGGAACATGATTACTTGACACTGAGTTAATTGAATGTTAACTTCTTGTCCTATTCTATTCTTAAGTCATAAATCTTTTTTATTAAATATAAAAATAGTATTGCTCATTCATTTGAATGCTCATTACGATATCCTAAAATCAAACTATCTCGATTTAATAACAAACAGAAACAGAAATTTACAAAATCTAACATAATTTTTTAAGACGAATTTACTAAATAAATAGATTTTGAACAAGATTATTCTTTGATGCTTATCAAATTTAGTTTTGGACTAGTCAATTTTTTCATTTCGCAATTTAATCATTTGCGCTTACATAAAAATACCTTCAAAGTAAAGATCTTAATATTAAAACAACTTTAAATCACCTAAAATATTAAAGATAAATTATTCAGTTTCATAAAATGTAGTCTTTATTTTCTGTAGACGCAGTTCACAATGTTCAAAATTTGCATTTCATTACTCTAATCAGTTTTGATGACACAGGCTCCCAAGGAATTTCTATTTTGACCAATCAAAATCATTTCCAAATTTCCTAAAATTCGCTTTGTGTGCAAATGTGAACACCCTTTTCTTTTTTATCTAAAATCATTAAAACAAACCAATTCGGTTAATTGGCTATGATTTTGAGGTGGCATTCGTAAGTGATTAGGACAACAACCTATTTTTCCGCGTTTTATTATATAATATTAGAGTCCATATTGTTGTAAAAACAGTGACTAGTCAATTTCCCAAATTTGAATTTCTCAACAAAGATGCCGTCAACTAATATAAATGACAATAACTAACACCTTTGACACTAATTTTATTTTGAAAATACACTTAATGTTGACATTTTGAAAATAAGGATAATTTTAAAATCTAGATCTTCTAAATCATGTTATGAATCAAAACATTCATTTTTCAGTCTATTTACAATTAAAATGCAAAATTAAGTCAAAAACAATTAATTCATAAACTACATGTATATACATCTTTCATTTTTGATCATTTTACCCTTGTAATAAAATCAACCTTAATGCGTACCTTGTCCAAAAGCCAACATAACAGCTATGATAATCAACTGCTTTATCATCATGGCGCTTCTTTTGCTGCTGCAAATAATGAAACGTAAGCGTTCATACGCTTTTATACATGAAGATTATGAGGATTAAACACTTACACTAAAGTGTTTGAGGAAAAAGCTCAATTTTCAAAAACAAAAAAATATGATAATAATAATTGAGAAGTATTAAAGTGACCCATACATGACATACTGTTTAGTATACACACAATTAAGAATTGACTGTCATTTTTTCCTGGGTTATCAAGGAATGAACCAGATTTTAAAACTAGCAAATCTGATGAACTGCGAAGCAGTTCATTTTAGATTTGCTAGTTTTAAAATCTGGTTCATTCCTTGATAATATTTTTCCTAACATTCCTTTTACAAATTTCTCGAATGCGTCATACAAATAAGAAAGAAAAACCGGTATATACCGAATCTGTCGGCAATGTAAACATTCTGGGAACAGCCAATATGTCAATCAAAATAATTCCCGCCTTCTCACTGATTGTGTGACGTAATAGACGGCTTAAAAAATAGTACGCTGGAAACAAAATAACATTTCATACAATTTTATTCGAATAGACAAACAAAGTTACAAATTCATATTGATTGTTAAATTACAGCTATTAAACGTTGAATTTGTCAAAAATCCCGATTGTATGGATGACAGGGTATTGGAAACACCAATGCGCGACGTTTTGTTGGACTGGGTTGTGCACAGGTCCGAGCATGGAACCATCAGTTGCTGGTAGAGAAGAAGAAGCATGGTCAGATGCAGAGGGAATTACGGCAGTAGTATTACCATTGACAGTTGATGAAAGAAGCGTCGCTGCGAACTTAAAGCATGTTTTTTTGCATGGTCGAACAGTCGCGAGAGTAGCTCCTGACAGAAGCCTCATTACGACGACCGCCCATAAACATTATCTGTCTGGTCTCAACACCGGCATCGCTCATAGCTTGTATGGCAGTGGCCCGCATGCAGTGTGCCGTGTAGCGTTTAGAACACCCTGACGATGGAAATATTTTTAAGTATACAATAAAAATCGAAACAAATATTTTATTTATTTATTTATTCATTTAAAATTCAATATTTTTTCTTTCATTTTCAATGTATATTTAATTGAATAACACTATAAAATGTGATGGCTTGAATGTTAAAAATAGATTGATAAAATTAGGTCACGGGAATTGCCTAAAGTTCTAGATTTTCTACAATGAGTTCATCATAGGAATTCAATAGGTATTGTAAATATTTTTTATTTTTTGAAAAAATATTTATTTTGCTATAACGTGAAAAAACTTGAAAAAAGAAGGAAATATCGAAGTATGTACGTGGTTTTGTGAGATAAAAACAGATAGCTAAAAATAGGTCAGTTAGGGAAAAACCAGAATTGGTATTCATGTGCGATGTGAAAAACCGATGTTTATGCGAATAATGAAAACAAAAATCAAACTGGGTTCAACATAGAAATTATTTTTCTATTGTAAATATTACCGTATAAACAATGCAAAATAAGTGAAATGAAATGAAATGAAATTCGGTGAGCTAAATCCTTAAAAAAAAGGCGCCCGAGTATGCTCTACTGTTTTACCTGGGGTTAAGATAATGTGACTAGGGAATTGGTATGTTGGTCTGTGACATACTGACTCGGTGAGCTAGAATCCTTACGAAAAGGCGCCCAAGTACGCTCTACTGTTTCACCTGGCGTTAAGATAATGTGACTAGGGAATTGGTATGCTTGTCTGTGCCATACTGACTTGCTGAGCTAGAATCCTTAAAAAAAGGCGCCCGAATACGCTCTACTGTTTCAACTGGGGTTAAGATAATGTGACTAGGGAATTGGTATGCTTGTCTGTGGCACACCGACTCGGTGAGCTAGAATCCTTACAAAAAGGCGTCCGAATGCGCTCTACTTTTTCACCTGGCGTTAAGATAATGTGACTAGGGAATTGGTATGCTGGTCTGTGACATACCACTCTGTGAGCTAGAATCCTTACAAATAGGCGTCCGAATGCGCTCTGCTTTTTCACCTGGCGTTAAGATAATGTGACTAGGGAATTGGTATGCTGGTCTGTGACATACCGACTCGGTGAGCTAGAATCCTTACAAATAGGCGTCCGAATGCGCTCTGCTTTTTCACCTGGCGTTAAGATAATGTGACTAGGGAATTGGTATGCTGGTCTGTGACATACCGACTCGGTGAGCTAGAATCCTTACAAATAGGCGTCCGAATGCGCTCTGCTTTTTCACCTGGCGTTAAGATAAAGTGACTAGGGAATTGGTATGCTTGTCTGTGGCACACCGACTCGGTGAGCTAGAATCCTTACAAAAAGGCGTCCGAATACGCTCTACTTTTTCACCTGGCGTTAAGATAATGTGACTAGGGAATTGGTATGCTTGTCTGTGACATACTGACTCGGTGAGCTAAAATCCTTACAAAAAGGCGCCCGAGTACGCTCTACTGTTTCACCTGGCGTTAAGATAATGTGACTAGGGAATTGGTATGCTTGTCTGTGACATACTGACTCGGTGAGCTAAAATCCTTACAAAAAGGCGCCCGAGTACGCTCTACTGTTTCACCTTGGGTTAAGATAATGTGACTAGGGAATTGGTATGTTGGTCTGTGACATACTGACTCGGTGAGCTAGAATCCTTACAAATAGGCGTCCGAATGCGCTCTGTTTTTTCACCTGGCGTTAAGATAATGTGACTAGGGAATTGGTATGCTTGTCTGTGGCACACCGACTCGGTGAGCTAGAATCCTTACTAAAAGGCGTCCGAATGCGCTCTACTTTTTCACCTGGCGTTAAGATAATGTGACTAGGGAATTGGTATGCTGGTCTGTGACATACCACTCTGTGAGCTAGAATCCTTACAAATAGGCGTCCGAATGCGCTCTGCTTTTTCACATGGCGTTAAGATAATGTGACTAGGAATTTGGTATGCTTGTCTGTGGCACACCGACTCGGTGAGCTAGAATCCTTACAAAAAGGCGTCCGAATGCGCTCTACTTTTTCACCTGGCGTTAAGATAATGTGACTAGGGAATTGGTATGCTGGTCTGTGACATACCACTCTGTGAGCTAGAATCCTTACAAATAGGCGTCCGAATGCGCTCTGCTTTTTCACCTGGCGTTAAGATAATGTGACTAGGGAATTGGTATGCTGGTCTGTGACATACCGACTCGGTGAGCTAGAATCCTTACAAATAGGCGTCCGAATGCGCTCTGCTTTTTCACCTGGCGTTAAGATAATGTGACTAGGGAATTGGTATGCTTGTCTGTGACAAACTGACTCGGTGAGCTAAAATTCTAATAAAAAGTCGCCCCGAGAGCTTACTAATATAAGAATTACCCTAATTCACACTCTCACATCTTACGAACTTGCTGTTGGATTAATCCATAAAAATGAATTGCATGTACCTTGTTCTCGTTGCGAAGTCGTACGCGTGACATTATATAACATTACCCCCTACCACCCATCTTTGATTATATTGTACATCTTCTATTAAGGGGTAAAATGAAGAAATGATTTCAGGGGCAATTAATTCACTGTCTGTTCTCAAGTAAAATTTTTTAAGGTTTAATAATTCGCGTTCTGCTCTAGAGTACGAATGTGCTTATTCTCTTTCTGTCCTTAAGTTTAAATGTTTT
This sequence comes from Tegillarca granosa, assembly GCA_029721355.1. Classification (NCBI taxonomy): domain Eukaryota; kingdom Metazoa; phylum Mollusca; class Bivalvia; order Arcoida; family Arcidae; genus Tegillarca; species Tegillarca granosa. The sequence goes on from CM056605.1 coordinate 34,702,615, forward strand.
AGTGTAATATTTTACTTTCCGTCATCGGATTAGCAAGCTGATAAGACACAGTTATCCGAAGGCTGTTGGTTAAGACAGCTTAAGTGACACCGTGATCTGTAAACCGATGCTTAAGACCAGCTTAAGTGACACTGTGATCTGTAAGTCGGTTTATTTAGACAAGCTTAAGAGGCACTGTGATCCGTTAGCTGTGCTTAAGACAAGCTTAAGCGGCACTGCGATCTGTTAGCTGATACTTTAAAAAGGCTTAAGAGGCATTGTGATATGTAAAGTATACCACTAAAAAATCGATCCCTAAAATGCATCGACGAAAATTTATTACTTAATAATTTCATTTCTAAATTCGTTATATAATACTGCAATACAAAAATAACGTAAGCTCACGCGATCGTTTTTCACGTTATACTCCATTAAACTACGCAACCATAGCAACGCTAAATGTGAATGGCGTGACGTATGATTCTTGCAATTGGTTGAAATTTTTCGATTTGTTCCAACGCGGAGGATTTTTTTAATTTCAATTGTAAAACATCAAGGAAAATAAAACAAAATATTCTCTTATGTTTTAGTTTAATATTTAAAATCAAATTATAAGGAAGTAAGTCGCGTTTTAACAAGTTTATTGAGTCATAACATGAAAAACGGTGTACACACTTCATAATGCGGCAAATGGGAAAAAAAGTTCATTGAGATGTTTGTTCAATTTTTTACGATGTCAATAATGAGACTCCTTAAAATATGAACACAATTCAATAATTGGTCCAATTTTAATTGTTTTAAACAATTTAGCAGCTTACTTGACTTTACAAAAAAATTTTGTCCATGACATTTTTTTATCCCGGATAAGACATTTGATTGGTCGATACATTTCAACCAATGGATGATACTTAATTCATAAATTGATCTCCACTTGACTTTTAGTCCGTTAGAATGTTATAATTAACAATTATGTAAAAAATATGTCATCGTGTTACAGAAACAGGAAATCATGAAAGAATGAAACTTGTTGCTCTTGAACATTTTGCATTAGGTGATAAAATATGATCACATCAATAAACTGTTCATCTACAGCAGAAACAATGTTACAGTTATAAATAAATAAATAAATAAATAAATAAATAAATAAAATTAAAAATTGTTCCCACACAATTCGTCGTACTTAAAAATTATTTGGCCTGTCATTTGCAGAATTATGATTTTTTTACCAAAAGAAATTTTCAAAATTAATATTTTTCATACGGCAATTTTCTTTTGTACAGAATTTTGAATATTTCTTTTGGTATAAAAATTGTCACGTGCAGAATTTTGAATACTTCTTGTCGTCTTTTTCGACATTCCTTTTCTCAAAAGGGTCAAATACAGCATTTATAAATGTAAAAGTTGAGTTGAGTAATGGCGTAAAACATCCCAGTCAAGATACTTACACTGATATCCAGACGATGAGTTCCAGAATAGTGATAAAACCGAATCCCTTGACCTTCGTCAAGCGATTTGACAAAATTTCTCACACTAGGCTCTGCCGGAGCGGGTTTTTTTTTTTTTTTTTTTTTTTTTTTTTTTTTTTTTTTTTACCACGGCAGTGAGATATAAAGTGCGCGCTCTAGATGCCTCATATGAATAAGGAAGGGCAGCAAAACGCTGTTTGATTGGTCAATAAAAGTTCATAACATAGTTGTTGGTTAGTTGTACATAGTGTTTTACATCGCATTATAATTTTTTCAGCTATTCAAGAGGAGATCAATGTTATTAATCTGTAAGGATTAATATTAGAATCATTTAGTGTGTTTAAGATTTGAGTATTTAGGAAGAAATTGCATGTTCTGGACCACTTTTCCCCCAAAGAGTCATCATTAGTCCCCCCCCCCCCCAGTCCCTCTTAACAAAGGCGAGGGACCGAATCGTACCGCGTTACCCTGAAACCTAAGTATAAATGCACTAATTGGCCATTATTTATTTCAAAACAAGTCGAGGCACGTTTAATGGGGTTTTCCTATTAAGGGAAATTATATTTATTTACTAAGTCTTCCTCTTGTCACGATAGGCATAACACGATAAAGAACCCTGCTTTACCATGCGTGCCATCAGCGCAACGCACAGGCAAAATCTCTACACTTTCGCCTATAGCTGGCGACGCCTCGATATAAGTGAAATATTATTGACTGGAACTTTAAACACCGTTACTCAACTCAACCACTCCACAATGGGGGGGGGGGACTTACTGCTTTTGTACTGCTTATTATTATTATTTTTCTTTCGCCTTTCGAAGCCAAATGATGTCCGACACTTTTCCCAGGAATGGAGAGTCATATAAACTTTCTACAAGTAACTATCATCATCTAAAGGTGTGTTAACAGTACGCAAAATGCAAACAATAGCTATATTTATCAGAGTTTATTTCGCCCTTCAACAACATGTTTTTTTTATTGAACAGTTATTTATCCCTTAAAACTTAACAGACCATGTTGAAATTTGGTAGGTACTTAATACAACAAATGATGTAGTGATAGGAGACTTGTACGTCAGCGTGCCGGTTCACTAACAATGTCTAGTTTTTTTGTTTTGTTTTTTTTTTTTTTGTTTTTTTTTTTTTTTTTTTTTTTTTTTTTGCATCCTTTATATATTTTCAATTTCTTACTGTGTAGTTAAATTTAGAATTAATGTAACGAATTATTTACTTGCAGCTGTTGGAGAGAGAGAGAGAGAGAGAGAGAGAGAGAGAGAGAGAGAGAGAGAGAGAGAGAGAGAGAGAGGAGAATAGGGTTGTAATTGGAATTGTGTTTAATGGTTAAATGTTGTTTTTTTTTAATTTTACGTAAATCGCCTACATTGGTTTCTGCAAAATGACAACAGCTTTCAATTCTTTATTCACATTTTTATAGCTGAATAAAATTCAAAATATATTTTCAATTTTAAAAGATAAATTTAATTTGTGTGGAGATGAGACTCGTTACTCAACTAAATTTTAAGATACTATACCAGATTTTAGGCGACACAATATCTGGATCCTTGACCGATACGTTTATGTAAGTAAGCACATCCGTCTCTAATACATGTACTTTAGAACTTGGTCGTATAAAGAATTAAATTGCCGAAATTTGGTACCTTTTGTCACTTTGTCATATAACATTTTTTAATTTAATCATAAAATACTTTCAAAAATGGTATATGACAACTTGATAAATTTGCCCTAACTTCTGCGATAATAATGGTTTTGACGTGTGTCTTCAAATGCGATGCTCTTTTTATTTGGTTCACTTGAACTTTCATCAGGGTGTTAGTTACCTCTTCTAAAAATGTATACATTTCGTTTTACCTTTACCAATATATTTCTAATAATAGAAATTCCATACCAAACTTTCTTTTCGGTGATAAAATTGTTTCTTACATGTTTTCCCTTCATATAGAAGTTTTGGAGAACATTTTTTTGAATGTATCTTATAAACAAGAGCACCACTAAGAAGGAGTGGAGTGGAGTAATGGTGTTTTACGCCCCGGTCAAGATTTTTTCACTTATTTCGAGGCGGTCAGTCCTGGGATGGTGGAGGAAACCGCAGTAACCCGGAGTAAACCACCGAACTTCGGCAAGCGAACTGACAAACTTTCTCACACTAAGATCTGTCCCGAGTTGAATTCGAACCTAGCCAGTAAGAGGCACTGTGATCCGTTAGCGCTCGCTTTAATCCACTCGGCCACCGAGGCCCCACGCCACTGAGAAGGGGCAATATATATCCGCCAGTGTACAATGTAAGCAAGATTAATAAGGGGAGATAAAATGTTATTGAAAATGTCAATTTTGTGGAAAGTTGAAACGCGACATAAAAATCACTTTTATATGTTAAACATTATTGCTTCTTGCGGAACCAATTTGAGAAAAAAAAAAATTAGATGACATATAAAAACGTCCTTGCATTTTCTACATTATGTCCTGAGACAAAAACTCCTTAAAATTTCCATGCAGCATATTCATTTAATGATATGCAAATCTTCATATGATTCCGATAACAATGCCAATTTCAAAGCAATCAGTTCAAAATAAGTGGGACAAGTTGCACCCACAAGAAAATTAAAAACAAGATACCGGAAACTACAAACAAAGAACCATAACTCCAAATCTGCAAAAATTTAAACGCGAAAAAAAATCCTGTTCTATATGTTAAACATTGTTACTTGTTGTAAATGATAAATCCATACCAAATTTGAAAGAAATTAAATAAAAAATAAGAAAAGTTCTTGTATTTTCTACATTATATCCTTATTTGACCTTTGAACTCAACCTGTGACCTTGACCTTCAGAACTCTGAACTAACTTGATTTTATACGCGACACACCGCATTCCCATAAGAAATGTCTGGTAAAAGTTTCATCTTGATATCATCATCAAGTCAAAAGATATGGACCGGAAAAGATTAATATTAACAAACAGACAGAAGGACTGACAGACAGACAGACGGACGGACAGACGGACAACGAGTTAGGTTAAGGAAAATCTCTGTTAGGAAATGATTGTGAAACTAGTTCTGATTTTTGTTGTTGATAATACCCTAAATTACTTTTACTTTCAAGATTAGATACACATAGAAGATTTTCAAAACTAAAGGACGTAAAGATCTTGGAGACTAAGTGGTAGAGCGTCCGATTCGAAAGCGAAAGACAGTGGGTTCGGACACCGGCAGGGTCTTAATTATGACTTTAAAATTTGAGACTACTCAACTACTCTTGCAATGTGTAAGCAAACAAAAATATTTTAAAAATTTGTCTTTGAACCATCTTAATACCTCCGTATCATAAACCGCAGAAAAGAAACCCATTTGTTAATTTCAATTCATGCCTGATGAATTTTTAAATTTTAAGTTGAATTAAACTTTACTAGTACGCTTGCACCTGTTTGTTTAAGTTCTAAATCGTCAAAAAGTCGTTATGTTTAACTTAATGTAATTCTATAACCTTGTAACTATTTCACAAAATACTACGGAATTGTTCTGAAATAATGAGTTTTTGTTTTTTTTTTAACCTCAAAATTCAATCAAGCCAGAAGTGTTAATTCAACAAGCTTTTAGACAAAATGTCGGATAAATGATTTAATACTAAGACTAAGTAACCCTGTGTCAATGAATCCTTAGTCATACTTAACAACTCGAAAGTCAAAAACAATGGTAAATGTCATATTATTTAGAAAGATTGAGGACTGAACATTCGGTATGCTTATAAACGATATTGAAGCAAATCTTGACCCTCTAACAGGGGACTGTGCTCGACAGTTTGATTTAAATTGTTGTTGGCTTTGTTGCGTTGCTGCTGCTGCTGCTGCTGATGATGATGATGATGATGATGATGATGATGATGATGTTGTTACTGTTGTTTGTTAAATATGATAAAGCTCGTCGTGGTACAAAAAACAACACATTTTCACCTTTAAAAACGTTTTGAAAATGAGCGTAACAGAAATATTTTTCAAACTATTACTATCTTCGGTATGATTTTTATATAACCAGTCATGATGAAGTCTTTAATGTTAACAGTGACATAAAAATTAAACAATTTACGCTTGACGCCCTCTAGTACCGAATTTTAAAGAGTATGATAAAGCATGAGAAATAAAAACTGAAACTTTATTGTTGTAGCAATGTTTAAACCAGTGATCTAAAATCCTCAAATTTTAAAATTTCAAATAACAAGTTTTTCCCAACCTCCCTTTAAAATAAATTTTAGTAATTCACACTAACTGAGTCTAATAAGACCGCCTTGGGAGCGGGAGTACATGCATTCAACCCAGCTGGGTCATACATAAGACGTCAAAATTTGAGATATGGCTTCTTAGACTGCTGCTCGGTATTAAGAAAAAAAGGGTTTCGCCTGGTTCACCAGGTGCCATTATTATGAACTGGAGGAATGGTGTGCTTTTCTGCGGCATACTGACTCGTTGAGTTAGCACTTTACCAAAAAAAGTCGCCCTGAGTGTGCCCTAGTACATGGCAGACCATACTACAAATAAGCACATCACACGGATAAAGGAACTTGTTCCTAGATTAATCCATAAATATTGAAAACCTTGCTGTCGCCTGCGAATCACTGATAGAATTGTTGATGCGACGTAAAACAGCATTACAACAACAACAACAGCAGAAGCAGCAACAATAACATCAACAACAATAGCAGCAGCAACAACAACAACAATAGCAGCAGCAGCAACAACAACAACAACAAAAGCAGCAGCAGCAGCAACAACAACAACACTCTATTACAGTCGCAATTAAACGAAAAGCCTAGAAACTTTCACTGCATTGATGACGCAAAACTGTTTAGACATGCCTTGCACCATCTGTGAACAGATTTAAATATTTCAGGAAAATATTTATAGAATTACAAATTATAGTACTATGTAACTAATAATTATCTAAAGTGTAATTTTAAATAATTAATTCATCAATCTTTTAAAATTTAACAAAAACGCCAGTACAAATCTTGTTGCATAATATATATCATTTAAATACTTTATTATTCCAGTGAATTAACAGCAAGTTGTAATCATGCAGTATTTTATGTATCAAATAACGTTGAATTATACATCAACCAAACCAGGTAAATTTAACATGACAAAAATAAAACCCAACATTAGCATGGCAGGGACAGTTTCAAGCCGTTGGTGTTTAAATAAACGATCTGAAATATCCAATTTTTAAATGGCTTTGACAACAAACCAAGTAGCTACAGCTTTCTTGATTTATGAGAAATTTGACTCAGAAAATACAAATAGACATTTGTTTTGTTTAATAATTACTTTAGAAATAAATAAATGACGTATAACATAAAATCACGACATTAAGTCATTTTTGTGTAATTCCATTCCACCCCGGGTGTAGAGGCCAGTTAATTGTCTGTAAATTAACTGTTGAGTAATCATTATATACTACAGTAAATGACAGTTTTTAGAGCTAGCTTTTGATATGTTAATGACATATAAACACAGGCCGGTACAACATGATACCGCGATAGGGTGATTTTTTAAAGCGGTATGTGCATTAAATTTCGACATGCACAAAACATAGTCTGTTTGAGTTATGCAAAGGATCTCTGTATACTAAATAGGTCAGATTGTGACATTCATGTTTCATCAGAAGTCGTCAAAATGCTAAAACCCTATCACCATATCAAAAGACTGCACATGCAGAGATGCATCCGAACAATGCAATCCATGCACAAGGTCAAGAGGTCAAATTAAGCTTTCAACAAAATCGTTAAAACAATTTTTAAAATGCACAAAGTTTAACAAGATCTTGAAATAATGCGAAGTCGAGAAATAAGATAATTTCTAGATATTTTTTACTTGAATGATTATCATGTGTTTTTTTGCATGCAGCGATTATTGCAAACAATAACAGCATGTCACACTTAACACCATGCTATGTTGGGCTTACATAATCGTGGTTAATTCTGCATTTTGATAATGTCTAAAATTTCATAATAAGACGTTATTTATTGACAAGTATAAACTACTGCATAATTTGAAAAAAATATATCTGTAATAGGAAGCTTAAATATATAAATAATACTTTCCTATTTGACACGTTTTTAAATTCAAAACAAATTGGATGTGGGTTCAAAAAGTTTTGAATTAACATATAAATACATTTCTTTAAAATAGCCAAAAATCCCAACAAAAAAAATATAAATTTTTATGTTTGAATGGGGTCCCAGTCAAGAACTTTACTTATGTCGAGACGTCACCAGCTATAGACGAAGTGGCAGAAATTTTGACCTTTGAAGTGCGCTCCAGGAAATGTACAGAGGAGGGTTCTTTAGCATGCAACACCTGCCCTGACACAGGACATCGGTTTTTAAGGTCTCTTCTGAAGGACCCCGTGGCTTTCATTTCTAATTGCCGAGTGCTAGGCGACAGAATGGTTACTACAAACATGTATTTTCAACTCTTTTTCAGACCAGGCTGGGGTTCGAACCCACATACGAAGCGAGCACTTTACCAACTGAGCCACCGCAGTGTTGAAAACGATATATTAAGACACCAGACATGAAAAGTAAACATTAAAGACCATTGATTCTAAAATTGTAACAAAAATATTGTATTCTTTTAGTTACAGGATACGTAATTTATTTAATTTTATTTTTATATTTTTTTACGTTGATTTCCATAGCTATTTATTCGGAATAGAAACTTAAAACGTAAAAATTGTCCTTCTTGATATATAGAGTTATTATGAAGTAGAATAGATTTTAAATACTGCATTTAAGCAAAATCAATGTATTTTATGACGCCATATTATATAGAGAAAGTATACCCCTTACGATTCATTTCGCCTTAAAATCAAAGTCGGAAAGGCTGAAAGAAGAGAGTTGGTAGGTTGTAATTTTATTTAACGCCACATAAGCAATGTTTCAGCTAATCCCGATGACAACAACTTTATTAATCTTTGAGTATTAATTTTAGACAAGTGCGAGTGTGTTTTATGGTCTGCTTTGTACAAGTTAGCACTTTGGACAACTTTAAAGTCGTCTGCTCAGAAAAGTGAGCACTGTGGGCGACTTCAATGTTACTTGCAGAGAAGTGAGCACTGTGGACAACTTAACGGTCGTCTGCTCGAAAAAGAAAGCACTGTGGGCAGATTTAACGTCGCCTGATCAGAGAATTAAGCACGGTGGGCGACTTTACTGTCGTCTGCTCGGAGAAGTAAGCACTGTGAGCAAAATTAACGTCGTCTGATCAGAGAATTCAGCACGGTGGGCAACTTTAACTTTGCCTGCTTTGATAAGTGAGCATCGTGTGCTACTTTTAACGTCGCCTGCTCAGAGAAGTGAGCACTGAAAGCGATTTAAACGTCGCCTGTTTAGGGAACGGAGCACGTTGACTGGCTTTACTCGTCGCTATCTCAGAGTTAGTCTGCCACGGACAAGTAAACCACTTTCCCAACTGCATTATCCTGACCGGGTGAACCAATCTACACTGTTCTCAACACAAGAGCGTCAGGACACAGAGTAGTATCTAAATTTTAAAGTCTGATGTGTGACCCGATTGCGGTTCGAACCCAAGAACCCATGCCTTTAAGGCTTTCCCTTTAAATATGAATCTCAGAGTGTCAATTGTCATCTATTTTTCCCTATAAAATGTTCTTTATATTATACATGGAAAAATTTAACTTTATGGTTAAAATATTAATGATGACTTTATTAAGTTGGAATTAATCAAACATCTTAATGTTTCTCCAAAAACAAAGAAAGAACGTCATTTATATAAATTAGTACATATTTTGGGCATGCTTTGAAATTAAAAGGCATTATGATGACAGATGGCTATATTTACTATTAAACTTGATTTGATGAACAGTTAAAGAGAGATAACTCTTATATTTCAACGGGTAATATAATTAGCGACAAATTACATTTCGTCAGTTGTAGTGTATTTGTTAAACTACAGTTACCACAAACCTAGTTTTTGGTTTGATACTAAAATATAAACCCTTTTTTATCATATTATCTTTTACGTATTGAGAACTGTTTTGGGCACTACTAAAATGGCTTTATGTCTGCAATGTCGTATAAAATGGCAAATGTTCCAAACATCGAACAGTGACAAAATATAAATAGTGTCCTTGGTTTTCTCCGAGGGAAATATAGGTGATTGTCTCCCCGAGGGAACATTATCTCCCGAGCCGACAGACAAGGGAGATAAAGTAACCCAGGGAAGACAATACTCCATATTTCCCTCAACCAAGGGTACAATACAAAATCTGTCACGTTAAAATGCGTAAAATTGCATCTGGTAAAGAACTGTAGAAGTTACTGGTCTACAGTTTACGTAATCTTCAGTAGAATTTCTCGGTAGTTTCCGTGATGAGCAGTCATAAGTTTTCGTGCCTAGTAAAGAACATTGCTATATCTATCTTACGGCAATGTTGACCGCTGCTTCAAACATTGTGAATTATTTAATACCACGTGATTAGAAATTGACCAATAACATTAAATTTAGAGTTGAGTAATGGCAGAAGTAATTCATGGACTTCTGGTAATGGTGTTTAACGTCCCAGTCAAAAAAAAATTTATTTATATCGAAAACGACGCCAGCTGTAGGCGAAGATGCAGAAATTTTGCCTGTGCGTTGCGTTGATGGCATTATACAGCAGGGTTCTTTGTCGTGCCATGCCTACCGTGACACGGAACCTCGTTTATTTCAAGCTCCCATCCGAAAGAACCGTGACCTTCATTTCTTAATGTCGAGTGCTTGTTGAGAGAAGAGTCACTACCCACGTTTAAGTCTTGGGTGAGACCCGGTCGGGGTTTGAACCCATGACCTCCCACTTACGGAGCGAGCACTCTACCAACTGAGCTACTACAGAAATTAAATTTAAATCGGCGCATGTTATCATGGTGCCAAAATTTCAATGTGAGCTCTTCAGAAGCTGGAAACACAAAATCATTACACTGTCTTCCAAACATGTCTTACCTCTTTCGAAGAAAGCTACACAATGACACACATAACTTCCAGAAAGCCCTCAGATAAACTGGTCACATAAGCTGTTCAACCAATAAGATTTCAGGATGTTACACAATCGGCCTCGCTTGTGGCGGAACTGTATCATCATGCAAATCCCGTCGATTACGGGATGCACTGCCATTGTTACCACAAATGTACTAGTAAGTGTTTCATTGTTTAAATATATTTTATGATCTGTAGTTATGGTATGATTAAAAATACTGATTATAATACAAAAATAATTTAATTTTTCATTGCAGATAAAATCCAAACGATTTTACTGATAATGCCAAAATTTCCATAAACACTTAAAAATTACCAAAGTTAAAAAAAATTACTTTGAGCCCTCCATAAGTTAAAATATAAACCGGAAGTAAACACGTTTACAAGCTAAAGACGTATTTTGACAAGAGGTTTTAAGGCGTGCTCATTAAATTTATACAAACAAAGCAGGTAGAGGTGTTCATAGATGTTTTAAAACAATTTTACCTACTGACAATATGATAGACTGATAATAAAGACAATACATGTATTATTCTTAATTTAGGGAAATATTGATGAATGTCATCCTTTGAGTACATATTTGGAATCTAGGTTGCCAATCGATCTGAAGTGTTTTTATGGATTACAGCTCTCACCACCGGGGCGGAGGGCTCGGTGGCCGAGTGGTCTAAAGGGCTTGTTAACTGATCATAGTGCTTCTCATCACCTGGGTTCAAATCTTACTCGACATGGATCCTAGTCTGAGGAAGTTTGTCTGTTTGCTTGCCAGAAGTCGGTGGTTTCTCTAGGCACTCTAGTTTCCTCCACCATCCCGGCCCAGAACTGACCATCTAGGAATAAGTGAAAGAATCTAACTGGGCACACAACACCATTTTTCATGCCTTATTATTATAACGGCAGGAACAAATAATTAACTTGTATTCACTAGCGCTTTCATGCATTACATCTTGCAATCTTCAGGTGAATGATTTTTACTTAGTAACGCTATTATGACGTCACTGTTGGAACACGGGAGATAACTTTTACTGTCTGTAAAAGGGGACGTTATTCATCGTCCATTCAATTTCGGTTTAAAAATATTTATAAAATGTTCCTCTTTTGATGATCTATAGGAGACATCTTCATCAAAACATTTCACACGTTTGAAGTAAACAAAAGTGAAGATTCACGATGCGGAACATGTTCATACTTACAGACCGGTAGTTCAATTGTTTTACTAAATGGTAAAATCGTAAGACCGAATTGGAACTTTACCTGCAAAAGCAAGAATTAAATCTACATGATTATATGTGAGGGGTGTAAGGAATCATATGTGGGGTCAGACTGGAAACACTTTATGTGAACGCGTGAGAGTTCATAAACAGCAAGTTAGAGACCCACGAACAAGGCAAATACCATTAAGCGGACATTTAGACACGTGCGGAAACAAAGTGTTTAAAATTTTCCCGTTTTTTAAATGTTTTGATGAAGATGTCTCCTATAGATCATCAAAGGAGGAACATTTTATAAATATTTTTAAACCGAAATTGAATGGACGATGAATAACGTCCCCTTTTACAGACAGTAAAGATATCTCCCGTGTTCCAACAGTGACGTCATAATAGCGTTACTAAGTAAAAATCATTCACCTGAAGATTGCAAGATGTAATGCATGAAAGCGCTAGTGAATACAAGTTAATATTTGTTCCTGCCGTTATAGTTTTTATTTTTTTATATCATCTGTATACAAAGTTAATATTTAATTGTATATATATATATATATATATATATATATATAATATATATATATATATATATATATATATATATATAATTATATATATACTAGTACATCATAAATATTGAAAACAAAACCAGTTTAAGATATATAATTGTTTAATTGACACATCAAAGCAAAAATAAGTCAATTTTTATCACTTATATAAAACAGAAAAAGTCACTATTGGTCTCTAATCTCTAAAAAAATCTGGTTTCTTAGGCTTATCCATTTGATTAGGAACACCCATCTCCTTTGCGAGATTATTCATCTCATCTGTAAATATAAAAACAAATAAATTTGAGTATGCAAGAGGCTAAATAAAATGTCATGCTTAAACTGGCTAAATTCATTAAAATTTGGAGTTAACAGTTCCAAAGAAGACGTGCAGGGATGCATCTAGGATTAATCATGTTAGGGACTTCATTCTAATTTTAAATTAATGTTTTTTAAAGTGATTTACTTCCAAGATAGCTTTGTAATTTGTCACATTGAAAAGCTAAACACAGTTAATGTTATGTGAAAATTTTCGACTTGAAATGAAGATGTGGATGTTAAGATCTTTTCAGAAAGACACATGACCTTTATTTCTAAATACAAAAGCTTGGCAAAAGAACAGTCACTATCTACTTTCTAATTTTTTTGGGAGACATGGCGAGGGTAAGAAACTGACCACCTTCATAAAAAGCAAGAACTCAATCCACTGAATTAAAGCTGTAGCTTTAGGCCTTAGCTTTAGCAGAGAAAAGTTGCTTAAATGTTAAGCTTTGTTTTAAAATCACTATTGACTTGAATGTAGTTAAAAGTCAGCAACTTTTACAAACTTGGTCAGACTCTCTCTATTTAAAATTTCAAGAGTTTGTGTTTGATGTCAAACTATGTTTAAAATTATCCTACTGAATGTAAGTCGAGCAAAAAAGCTTTACAAATTAGGTAGAGCTTCGTATCATGATGCTTCACATGAATTTTTTAGGGCAACAACATGGATGTTTTACGGTAACGTTTTACTACTTTAGTTGATTGTGACTGTTAATGTAGGTCAAAGTCAGCCAGATGCACAAAATTGGTAGAGCTTCCTGGCTGATGCATCGATTCTACATATGACATTTAAAGCTTTTAAGTTTCATAGATTGTTGCCCATGGGACCATTATTCATTAGGCAAGTCGGAAGCAATTAAGCATTGAATCTGGTTTTCATTCTGGTCATTGAGAAATAACCTGAACGGACGTTGTGCACACTGTGTAATTCGCAAAGCAAATTAAGCAAAAGTGTGCAGTTTCTGTTCAGGTAAATTCTCAATGACCCAAACGAAAATCAGATTCAATGCTTATAATTAATTTTTAAAGACAAATTAATCAAATGAGATAATAACTTTATACAAATTTTGCTTTTTGTAACTTTAAACAAACTTTTAAGTCAAATGACATTCATTAAAAGTAGTTCGTTCTAGATTATTATGTCACAAATACTTCGGATCATGAGTTCAGGTCCCTGAGAAATGACCTGAATGAAATTTCCCTTTTCAGCCAATGAAATCGTTATAAATTTGTCAAATTGTTTTTTTACAAATTATTGTAGAATGAAGTCACTTGCTGAATGCCGCAATGTGCCACCAACAAGATTTGAATGATCAATTCAAATGATCAATTTGATATGGAAATCATTTCCAAACAAAAGCAGCTTTTCTTTCATAAGCAACTGGGGGCCTTTGTGGCCATGGTGGTCTAAAGCATGAGCGTACAGATTACAGTGCTTTTTACTTTTAACTTCCACTCAGGCAGATGCTAGTGTGATAAAGTTTGTCAGTTTACTTGCCCACGTTCAGTGGTTTTCTCCAGACACTCAGTTTTCCTCCACTATCCCAGAACTGACTGCTATGATATTAGTGTAAAACTCTGGACTCTAAACACCATTAATCCATCCATCTTTAAAAACTCTGCAACAGTCTCTTAACATGCATATGATTTGATTTTAACCAATTAATTAATGTTTTATGTCAATGATGTATATTGCAAATTTTATAACAGATCTGACAATTGCCTGGATTTTCAATAGGTAAATGTCCCCATAGCAACATCAATCTGCTCTTGTAATTGTGTCATGTGTTGATTTTGAATTTCTATAAAAATAATGCATTCAAAGTCAGCACTTGACAAACTCACATGATTTTGAATGCATTATTTAAATAGGAATTCAAAATCAGCATGTGACAGATGAGATACTTCACAGATGTGCATAGCCATTTTTTCCATTATGACCAGGCTAAATTGTAAACCAAATCATACTTTAATTAAAATGTACTGAAATACCTTTGAATCTTTTGCCCAATTCATGGTCAAAAACACAACAACCCAGACAATAAGTTACACATGCCAAACAGCCCTAGACATACTATTATGATTATTGAATCTCACACTTACTTGAAACCTTTATATCAGCCTGGTATTTCTTCATTAGATTAGCTCTTTCCCTGATCGGCTTCTCATAAGTTTGAGCTTCCTTTTCCATGTTAGTATATTTTTCTAAAATTTACGTAAAAGAGGTTAATAGACTTTAAATCAGTCACCTGAGGAAATAAAACTTGAAGCAACATCTCAAAAGCGATTTTGTAGTATTTAAACATCACACAAATGAATTTTATTTCCACATGACGAAATTGACAAACATGATAGAAAATTATCATGCAGCCTTATAGCCAATATATGAAGGAACTCAAAACCAGTAAATGAATGCATCTTAATTTGGGCGAGCACACCATTACCATTTTAACTGTTTTTGAGTCGAGTGGTGTTGCTATAAAAAAATAATTACCCATCTATTTTTGGACATAAAATTGACCTCACATATTACCACACTATTTCGAAGTCCCTTAATTTCACTTATAAATTTTTCTTTAAAGTATTCTCTCTATCTATTGCTAAATCTTTTTACAACTCAAAAATCTGACTGAAATCTTAAGTCTGACTGTACATTAATTATTAATAATTGCAGTTCTTCTGTCATACTTGTCAATCAAGTGAAATACTTACTTTGCATGTATCTGCCATAGAATATACCCGAAAGAATTGATACCCATCTTGCAGTCTGAAAATACAATGCTCAAATTTACTCAATTGATACATAAAAGTAAAAGAATGACTCTCACTGTTTTAATGTTTAATAGGACTTTTGTGTTTGTTTCGTTTTAGGATAGGAGGCTCCAGAAACTTCAGTGTTCAAGCGATCTAAGGTGCTGACTTTCAGATCACAGCACTTCTCACTGCCTTGATTGAAATCCCACTCAAGCGGATCTTAGTTTCGGAAATTTTGAAGGTTAACTTCCTGAAGGTCAGTGGATTCCTCTAGGAACTTCAGTTTTCTCAAACATTCCAGAACTGAACATTTTGAATTAAATGAAAATGTTTTGAGCAGGATTTGAAATATCATTTCATAAATATAAATATTTCAAATAATGCTCAAAACATTTTCGTTTAATTCAAAATGTTCAGTTCTAACAATATTGTTAGAAACATAACAAGGTTTGCAAATTAAACCAATTGATCAGTACTTTTTAATACATGTATCTCTAAGAAATATTTTGGAAACTTTACACACTCTTAGAAAAAAATGTAGCTTTTTGGAAAAAAATTCACCTTTTACATTTCCATATCTCCAATGGAAATTCTGCATAATCATGTTATCAAAGCATTAAATATAGAATTTAATTTGGCTCAGGCCTTGAAAAAAATTAGGGCCATCTTTTCAAAAATGGGGCTAACATGAGATAATGTGTTGCTTACTTCACTTCCATTAGGGTAAATAATATAAAGCATATACAGTAGTGATGTCACTATCAATTGTCGGTTATTGTCAGGGCAGCGATTCTAAGAATAGATCACAAGATAAATCAATCATGGGCGAATCCGATTATTTTTAATGACGTCACAAGTATGGCCGCTTACACTGTCCGCCATGTTACTCGGTGAAAACAAGATCTTGACGACACGCTTGGTAACGCTTGATGGTTGTGCACCTTGTCCATTATTCATTTAGCCGTACGATTGTTCAGTTGTGTTGTTGATTATTCCGTATTTTAGAATGAGTTATAACTATTTTGAGGGACTCGACGATGTTCATCAAAAAATTTATAATAGTAAATTATGTGCATCGGGACTCCAAATGTGCCCTTATAAAGTTCATGCAGACTGTGGAATATGGCAGATTTCTTAAGAACGTTTTCATGAAAATGTGAAATTTGTATGAATCTTGAAGAAATTTTGAAATCATTGGTAGCAAAAGGCTATTTCAGCTTTCAATATTAAAAATCTAGACAGTATTTTTATCAATATCATTCTTTGACATTTTATGCAGTTTATAATTAACTTTTTTTTTGTTTTTTTATAGTAGAAAAATCAATGATTTTATTGTGATTGTACTATATTTTAATAATGATAATACTTGTTAATTATGATTATACTATTTGTGTTTGATTTCATATTAATTTATTTTCTTGTATAAATTTAGCATTTTTAAGGATTAAGAATATATAATCATTAAAGCATAATTAAAGTAATTAAAACTTGTCTTCATTTTTTCAGTAAGACAAACAATGTAGATCTTATTGTAATATATTTAAATAATGATAATACTGGTTAATTATGATTTTACTATTTGTGTTTGATTTCATATTATTTTATTCTCTAGTATTAATTCGGTGTTTTTAAGGATAAGAATATATAATGAAGCATAATTAAAGTCATTAACACTTGTCTGTATTTTTTCAGTAAGACAAACAATGTGGATCTGAACATACATTATCTTTTTTATTTTACAAAAATACATAACACTTCAGTAGTGAAATATGTGATAAGAACTAAATGAGAAAGTTATCAACACAATTGCCAACCACCAATTATAGAATGTATGAAGAATGATGGCAATTTAAAGAAATTCAAGAATCATGCAACAGAAGAGTGATTAAGATGGTCAAAGAATAAAGTCATCTTAAAAAATGATGCGAAAAAAAATACAAAAGATATAGCTGACTAAAAGAAATGCATATCTTTGGCAAATATAACATTCATCCATGGATTTGTTATCTCCTATGATCGTGTTTCCTAACATAAAAATCTAACAAAATCCCAGAAAAATTACATCAATAATTAAATGAAGATGCAGAATGCACCTGTTATTGTTAACATTATAAAGAGGACAATGTTTCAGAAATAGCATAGATTATTAAGTGGGGTTTTAAGAAAGGATGGACAGAAAAATAAATCTTATTAACTTAATTCCTGTCAAAATCTTGGTCCAATATACATTTTAAATGTAGTTTTAAACAGCCTTTCTCTCTGTTGAATTCATCTCAGGAGCCTGTAGCATGTCACTTCCTCACCTTTTTACAAAAAAATCATAAATCCAGGTAAAAAACAACACCATCCAATGCACTGTCTCAGTAAACAAAGGTGTCATAATAAGTAGGATACATTTATTGTAGGAGTATTGAACCCATCCATATATATATATATATATATATATATATATATATATATATATATATATGTATTTGTAACTTAAGATTTTTATATGTTTATATATTTATATATATAAACATATAAAAATCTTAAGTTACAAATAACAGCCTCCCGGTGTACTTAATTACTGTCGCAATATACACATGTGTCATAATCAGATAATGAAGTTGATTGTACGACTATTGAAACCATAGGTATCCAGGTAAATTCCATTAACCCTTACATATGACTGTTTATCCAGTAATTTTTACTTACTGGCAGGTAACATTATTTATAGTCATGAAATATATCACGATTGAGTGTGGTGTTATATATTTACGGTGCGAGCAAAAATGGCAAGAAATAAAAAAAATCATTTGGCGATCTTTTTCAAATTTTTAATTTTATTAACATATCTAAACTGCAAAAAGCCCTCGCAGACTTGAGCTGCAATAAAATAATGTAAAACGTATAAGTTATGCACCAATATTTACGTGCTATATTTATATATCCGCCATGTTGATTATTGTTTTCACCGAGTTTACTGTTACTAGAGCATGCATCGCAGCGACCCCTAGCGGACAAAAATCATCGTATAGTTTCTGGATTGTCGTCAAGTCTGCTTCCTGTCCAGTTTTTGTTACTAAAAACAACAATGGCAAACAGCAATCAAATAATTTATCCTATCCAGACACTTTTTACACCAGTACATACTTTGGCCACTGTCAGTCTGTCAGGGCAAGGAGCTGTCTGGCCTTTAACTTACAATCACCAAGCAAGAACACTTGGCCTCACAATAAAAGTACTTATATTCAGCTTTATTTGTTACTGAATACTGATGTACAATTATTAAGTAA
The DNA here is from genome assembly GCA_029721355.1 of Tegillarca granosa. NCBI lineage: Eukaryota > Metazoa > Mollusca > Bivalvia > Arcoida > Arcidae > Tegillarca > Tegillarca granosa. Next base: position 34,721,207 of record CM056605.1, read on the forward strand.
TTCTAATTAATAATCGATTATGCCTCTCTGATTATCAATTATTAATGTTTATCCAATTGGACATCCCTTATCTACAGCAACATAAAACAGTAATAATTTGTTTTTTGGTTTATTTAGATGTGTAAGTTAAGGTCACAAGGTAAAATGGAGCTGTTGAGAAGCTAGGGGTGTATGGCTTTCAAGAGACATTTGTAGTTTTATCTTGGTAAGAATTTTCTGATTGAAGGTCAATGTAAGTATACAATGGTAAAACCAAGAAGCTTAAACGTGTCTTTAGATAATTGGAAAAGTAGCTTTGTCTCAAAAAGCTACAAAATGTGCATCATAAAATAAAACGATTCTAACCCCCAAAAAGCCAATAAATCCGAGCGCTGATCGTCATGCTTGCATTTGTAACTAAACAGTCATTTATCCAATTATCAGCCATGAAATATGTCAAATAAAAATGGATACCGGTGACATCTAGCAATGTTGAGCTAGAACACAAACAAATTCGGTTAAGACAAAGCCTATTTTTAAAAAAAAAAAAACATAACAATAAAATACAGCCGGCTTGTGACAAATTATTAGTCTTGATCAGAAACTAAACAGTGTTGTAACTAATGCCTGCCAATGAATTATTTGACAGGCAACTGTGGATGATGTCGAATTTCTTTGCATCTACCTTGATATCCGACGTAATGTTATTTAACAATATTTACCCTAAGAAGTGGTGAAATTTCTTTCGGAGCTTTAGCAACTACAGTAGATGCCATTTTGTTCAAACCAATGTGACCTTAACACAGGTTATAACAATAAAGATTATTACACTACGGAATAAATAAACCTTACATGCTGTTACTGCCTGCGTATGTTCTATTTTGTTTGGATAACCAGTTATTTTTAATGTTTACTGAATGCGTGTTGTTATATCATAACACACCCTAAATCGCTCATGACCTCGAGTTTCATTTATTCAGAGTTTTCAACGATCTAAAAATAAAAATGATTAACGGTAATTTCAAATGCACTTTAAAAAAAAAAAAACAAAAAAAAAAAAACAAAAACAAAGGAAGACATTTTCAACAGATAATACCAACTCGATCATTGACAACAGACTGTGAACGAATATATATATACTGGTAGGTAAATAAATAAATAAATAAATATAATAAGTTACAGGAAGCACGAACATTTAAATTTTTGTTATTTTGATGGTTGGCTGTACTGAATGTTGTTAACGTCGCATAACATTTTTAAGCTATTCCCGACAAGAACAAACAAGAAGAATTATCTCTAAGAAATAACATAAGAATAAATTTTTGCATGTATTGAAATGCGCAAGATTGTTTAATGGACTAACTTGTAGTAGCGTGCTCTTAGAGAAACTTAATCGGGCTGACTCATCGAGAGTCAATAGGCCCCCAGGCAAGTATACCACTCCAAACAGTAACATTATCCTGCACACTGGATGATAATACCGAGAACAAGTCTAGACGTCTAGAACCAGCGGGGTTCGACTCCATGACCGCTCGCTGTCATCTTCTTACCGTCCGCCGAGACGGTTAATTAAAAATTAACAATATCACGATAAATTATAAAATGTAAAATGCCCTGGTTTGTATAATGACAAAAGGAAACACTTCTGGTTTTAACAGAAACACCACTTCCGGTTTTAACAGAATCGGCTATATTTTTAACATCTTTCTAGTGGTAATCTTAGTTGGTGATCCTTGGGGCGTTAGGAAAATAGTCAATGTTGTTATCAGTACCAGCAAATCGTACTAATGATTTGAGAAATGTAGTCACGCTATAATAGCAAGAAAATTTAGGTTGGTTTGGGCAAGCTTATATATCATGGCCGTTTATTAATCTACAACGATTGATCAAAGATCAAGTTCATGAATGCGTAAAATACGCGGATGTGTATTTTGATCTACCTTGTAATAGCACACACTAGGGATACTGTTGTCAAGGTGTAGCTCATCGAAATATCGTTTTTATGACGTCAAAGATACATTGCCGTTAAAGCTGACATAACCAGATACCAATAACCGTCCGTTTCGTTTCGAAGAAATAACCCAGTTTTCAGAGTGACGTCAAAGTAGTATTGCCGCACAAGCTGACAGAAACAACAAGATACTAGCTAGTAACCGACCACTTCTTTTTTAAGAAATAACCCAGTTTTCAGTGTGCCGTCAAAGTAGTATTGCCGCCTAAGCTGACAGAAACAACAAGATACTAGTGATCGACCGCTTCTTTTTTAAGAAATAACTCAGTCAGTAATCAGTGTGACGTCAAATTTAAAGGAGTTATTGCCATCTAAGCTGACAAAACAGCTAGATCTCCAACCGTTTGTTTTTGATGAAATAACACAGTTTTCAGTGTGACGTCACGGAAGTAATACCGTCTTAGCTGACAGAAACAACTAGATCTCCTACCACTTTCTCTGAAGAAATAACTCAGTTTCATTGTGACGCCAAAGGAGCATTACTGTTAAAGCTGACAGAAAAAAGAAACTAAGTAACCGACCTTTTTTCAGTTTAAGTGTCACGTCAAAGGAGTATTGACGCCTAAGTTGACAGAAACAACTAGATCTCCGATCTCTTCTTTTAGAAGAAATGCAACTCCGTTTTCAGTGTGACGTCAAAGGAGCATTGTCGTTAAAGCTGATAGAATCAACTACATGTATATCTCCGGCCTCTTCTTTTTGAAGAAATGCAATTCCTTTTTCAGCATGACGTCAAAGGAGCATTACCATTAAAGCTGACTGAAACAGCTAAATAACCGATCGCATCGTTTTGAAGAAGTGTGACGTCAAAGGTGTTGTAACAAAGTTACCTTTCATGGGCCTCTTTAAGATGTGTGTTTACAAACATACAAATGTACTGTTTTGATTTGAAGTTAAATGAAACACCTAGAATCATGAATATATTTTTTTATTTGATATTGATAATATAATGACTTTAATTTTTCATCAAGCTAACACAAAGCTTATAGCACAAACATAAAAAATTTATCTGATGTATATAAAGGGGGGTCAAGAAGATTTTGGCGTGTGCGGTTTTGATCTTTGCAAAGTAAGCTACTCCATGCACACTGGGAGGTAGCCGCTGAAGTAGTTTGTTTAATATGTATTTTTTGACAATTAAGTTAAATTATGACATCATTAGTTCATGGTGTAAACAAAAGGAATTAATTAGAATTATATAATAAGATATGAATCTCTGGACTGCCGGTATATATTACTATGAACGCAACATGGCTGAGTTTTATCATGGTACAATGTTGTAGTAGAGTGGTGTAGACCAGTATATTATTTATGTTTGACTTTTTGGACTAAATATAATATTAAAAACATTAAATTATCATTTCTATTAATGTGATATAAATATAATGACATAATTATTCCGGACTGTTAATACAACATTAGAGTTGAACGAACGCCGATTTATTTTCAATTTATTGAACACAACGTGGGGGATGTGGGCCCTTAACTTCTTGTGCCGTGGTTGTTGTCGAAGCATATAGTCACGGTCACAGTGTATTGCCGCCTAAGCTGACAAAAACAACTAGATGACCGACCGTTTTTCTTTCTTTCCGTTTTTTCTTCTTTCTTCCTTTCCTTGTATCTGATGATTACGTGAGCCTAGGAAATGATTAAACGAAGAACCGACCGTCTGTCGGTATAAAATTAATTTTGCTTAAAATTGGAATAATTTAATAATTTGGTCTTGGGGATTTTTTATATGGCAAATTTATTATTAAATCATTTAAATCATCTTACTTTGAATTTCCATCACCTCAAGTTCTCAAGTGTGTTATTCAGTAAACGGATTTAGTTTGGACGCTAGCGAACATGTCTTATTAAAGAATATATAAATTTATCACTTTTAAAAAAATCATTTCAGTCATTTAGTAGTATTAGACATAGAATAAATTTCATAAAGATTGTCGAAAGACAAAAATATCACTCTGCTCTCAGTATGCGGTAACTAATATTATCCTGTATCGAAAATCTTTATCATACACAATTCGAGTATTTTTTTCTCAGTTGTGTTCGAAGATGTCACTAAAACTTCCCCATAGTATAGCCAGTGGTCATGTTTAAATGTTATTTTGGACAAAAGATAAAACATTCTTGTCCTGTACATATTCATGATTTAGTATTTATAGATTTTCAGTTTTTCGATAGAAATAAGGTCGCGTAAATGTAAATGATGGCACTGAAAAATTATGGTTTCGTTACCATTGATTAATGTAAACCATGTACGAACGCAGCCAATTTGAACTAGTTTTTAATGAAAAGAAAAAACTTTTTTTCTGAAAGAAAGATATAAAATATTTCAATTTACTGTTTTTTATATATCAAAAGATTATTTTTATTTAATAGAAGTAAAAATATAATCGAAAATCTTATTTGCCTACTCTAAAAACTTCATAAAAATCCATTTTTTGTTTCGTTTTGAAAATAAAATCTCGAAATTTTAAGAACCGGGTTTGGAAGGCGGAAGTGTCACTTACTGAACTCACAATTTTCTACTTTCTATTCGTTATCCCAGATCTTTTAGTCTATTTTGTGACAATGACGTAATTATAAGCTTTCACGGAATACGACTAGAGGTTCCACATACAAATAAGTGAGCCCCGAAAGTTCAGTTTAGTACACTGTCCGTCGAAACGAGAAGAAAGATGTCGCCATGGTCGTCAGATGTTTTGGTGGACGTTGTCATGCGGGTTCCTACGTTATATATGATGGATAGTATTTTAAACAAGTCCTTCCTTTCGGACATCTCGATTTTCCATTATTCGGCTACAATGTCGTGGATGCAGTTTTTTAGATGGTTATTCTTGATGTCAACACGTTAGTATCTGAGTATATAGTAAACTGTTGTATCTGGATTTGATCATATCTGGTTAAAAAAACAGCAAGTGTTTGTAAATTAAGCACTTTTGTCATATAACGTGTCATTTGGCCCAATAACATTGCAAGTGTCATATATTTTTAAACTGTAGTATAAAAATTAAATGAGGTACATTGGAATTTCCATAGTCCCATTTTCCTCTGAATCTAACATACTTTATGCCTCATGGCTGTGTGTAGGGTCAGATCAATTTCTATACCAAAACCTAGGGATACCAACTGGAGTCAGAAGGGGTGATGCCACATTTTGCTTCAGACTGAAAATCATTAACTTAACTAGATTTAAACCCACTGCATACAACTTAGTAACTTAATAATCAGAAATCAAAGAAAGAAAGAAAAAAAGTAGTATATCTTTAGCATGAAGTATGTCATTGCATTTGATTTTGTCCACCAATGCTTAAAAAGTCTTTAAAAAGTTTTTTTTTAAAAATAATAACAATAGATTTTTTAATAACTTTACATGTACTTGAAAAAAATAGTAATTAACACCACATTAGCCATTTTTCAGTTATTCACAAAGAGACACAATGTCTCGGGTATTAATCTTTACACACAAGTTTATTTGGTGTTCAACAAGTGCTTTAGATATGCACTAGTATTCCTACTAGATTTGATTTGACTTAATGGGGTTTTAAGTCCCAGTCAAGAATATTTCCTTAATATGGTGATGTCACCAGCTGTAGTTGAAGTGGCAGAAATTTTTACCTTTGCAGTGTGCTTAGGACGAAGTGCAAGGTGTAAGGAGGGTTCTTTAGGGTACCATGCCTGCCTTGACACGGGGCATTGGTTTTTAAGGTGTCATTCGAAGGACCCTATGAATTTCATTTCTAAATACCCAGTGCTTGTGAAAGAACAGTCACTACCAATTTTCAAGTCTTGGTCAGACCAGTTCAAATCTTGACCTCCTACATACAAAGAAAACACTTTTCCAATTGAGCCACCATAGTGGTACAGTTGTATTTGGATTAGACTACACTGTCATAGACAATGTCCTCACAAACCTCATGGTCCAAAATACTGATTTTAGAGCCAAATTACTGGATAAATAAATTTGAGGTTTTTACACAAAAGTTTCTATATTTCTTTATTTTCTAGTTGATGTTAATAAGTTTTTCTCTTTTTATTATAATTTCAGTATTCATGGTAGCCTTTGGTTTATTCTTGCTATCTAATAAGCAACTGATGGACATCTACAGTTACCTTTTATCCATGATAGTTATGCTGGTGTCATATTTTTGTAATTTGAATTTCATGAAGGCCATTTACACTGAAGAAATTAACAAGTTTTACCCAGAAAATCGAGATCTTTGGATATTGATAAAAGAAGATCCAATGAATGTTACAAAAATTTTATTTATTCATCTAACTACCTCATTTCTGTTTACAAAAATTTGGAAATTCCGTAATTTTAACAGTAGAAGAACAAGGGTAGATGGAGAGTATGCAATGCAAATTTGGATATTTTTTTCATTTATATTTCCATTAGTGTTACGTGCTGTCTATCAAGATCTCGATTGGTTTATGTGGTCCCCTGTCATAGCACTAACAATGCCATTTGTCATCTTGACCGGCGACACTTTTAAATCTTTTTCAATGCATTATCAAGAATTATCCGTTAATATCCAAACAGCATGGATGACGATTCAAACGCTTGGATTACAGTCATTTTTGGAAAACCAGTGGATTAGATTACATGTACCCAAAGTTTTACGAATGTTTTGGTGTTCTCGTTTTGTGTTCCACTTCATTTATTATTTTTATGCTATCTCAACAGAATATATTGCAGCCAATATCGACACTACATACTACGATTACCAGTTATGGAGGATGATCGTAAAAATATTAATGATCAGAAGTTGTGATACAACCGTCTCTTTATTAGGATTAACAAGTATTGTCTCATGTGTAGCACATTATTTTGGTATATTAATGGCCTTCTGTGTAGGGTCCGAATCAGAAGAAGACAGGAACATGGGGACCGTCTCAGCAGTCTTATTTTTCATATTAGCGTTACAGACTGGCCTAACTGGTTTAGAGCCAGAAAAAAGATTAGTAAGGTTATCAAAAAATTTCTGTTTACTTTTTACAGCCATTTCACATTTCATTCATAGTATGGTTCATCCATTACTTATGTCTATAAGTGCTCAAAGAAATACCAATTTAACCAAACATATACGGATATTAGCCATGTGTGCTTTTTTAATCACTTTTCCAATATGCTTGCTGGTGTACTTATGGAGTGAATATAGTGCAAGCACCTGGTTACTAGCAGTTAGTGCATTTAGTATAGAAGTTATAATGAAGGTCACTGTATCCTTGACTGTATATGTTTTGTTTATGCTCGATGCTTACAGAGTGACGTTTTGGGAGAAATTAGACGATTACGTGTACTATGTTCAATCAACAGGAAATACTATAGAATTTTTATTCGGAATTTTTCTATTTTGTAATGGAGCATGGATAATGATTTTCGAATCTGGTGGTTTTATTAGAGCAGTGATGATGTGTATTCATGCTTATTTTAATATCTGGGTTCAAGCTAAAGAAGGATGGAAAGTCTTTATGAATAGAAGGACTGCAGTGAAGAAAATTAATTCCTTACCAGAAGCTACAGAAGAGACACTGAGAGAGTTGAATGATGTGTGTGCCATTTGTTACCAGGATTTAAACACGGCCAGAGTTACCCCGTGTCATCATTATTTTCACGGTGTTTGCTTAAGGAAATGGTTATATGTACAGGATAATTGTCCACTTTGTCATAAACTTATATATAAACCAGAAAAGGAAGAAAATGAAGATAAAAATCAAAATAATTTACAAGTACCTGCTGCTAATGATAACCATTAATATGGCTTCAATCAGTTTGACCTTTGACTTTTAGGGGTCAAAATGACCTTCATACTTTTAAAGATTTTAAAAATCAAACCAAATAGTATAACCAATTCCTCTTGATAATTTGGAGTCAAATTCAATATTCAAGAGTCAAAAATAGTCTCAAAGCTCTAATGAAAACTCTGAATAGTTTACCTGTTGATAATGATTATCATTAATTTAAAAAAAAACCAAAATGACAGGGTTTGCCAGCACACTACATGATAGCCATTATGTTTTTCTAAAACACTTATTTCTATTGGATGTAGAATTGCATCAGTTGACATTTTTTCTCATGAAAATGGCATTATTTTGGGAATTTTAAACATAAACATTTTCTGAAACATCTCACACAAATGTTTAAGGAACTTTGAAGAACATGTAGTTTGATGGCAAATCACATTTACAAGTGATATTTAATGTTGATTAACTCACACTGGGTGTGCTATACTTCCTATAAAATGTTCAGCATCACCCATTTTTCAAGGTATATTTTTAGATGTTAAAAATAATAAATTATTAATTTTTATCACTTTTATATGTTCAAATAACAGTGTTTATTTTTGGATAACTTTTCATTAAATTTCTCGCATTTTTTTTATAATTCTTTTTATAATTAATGAGTTTCTTACATCTTCCAAATTTTAAACAAACTAGTACAGTCTATTTTAATTTTTCAAAAATCTAAAACAAAGCTTTCACAAATTTTATGAGTAACAAAAGGGTGTATATGTGTTAACAATGAACAGTGCAATATTAAACATTTCTCACGAGATATTTCAATGCATACAGAAATATGTGAAGGTAACCCATAATTTTGATTTCAAATGCATCAATTTTGCATCAAATTTGGTGGAGCTGATACAGTAATTTTCTAGCACTGCAAATGTCTGAAACAACATATACATTATTTAATATGCCAATGCTAATATGCATATATTTAATATGCCCATGCCAATGTACCAATATTCAATATGCTGATACAGTGTATTAAAATTATACATTGAATTTGATGATAAAAATATTTATTGAAAAAAAAAAATGAATGGTGCTGAACTAAATTTAATGGGAGTACATTTGTGCTAAGCACCTCTGACAATTCAAGATTACAGGGCTCAACATTCACAAATTTATCAACTTGTCCCGCTGGACAAGTACAGCCAAAAACTTGATTTGTCGGCATCAGAAATCAATTTGTCCGGGAAAAACTCTTTATAATATACTATAATAAAATAACTGCCAGATATACCATTTTTGTATTTACTGGAAAAGCTGTTATCTTAAAGGATGATTGTGTTTTTTTAAACATGTTTAGATTTTTAACCCTTTTCTAGAAATTAGTAACAGTGATGAAAGCGGAATAGCACTTTATATCATACCAGTGACCTGTAATCATAAGTCAACCTGGCCAGGCTGCAAAATATATTTAAAATCATAGTTACTATTGCATGAAACCAAAATATGAACAACATTTCTCAGTAATATAATCTCGCTAGCTTACGATAGAAAATTATGACAAAAATCAACTTTCCCGACAGGACAAGTACAGCAGGCGAATCACTTGTCCGGCGAGAAGATCGTCTGGCACCAGACAACCGGACAAACGTTAATGTTGAGCATTGGATTATTATAAAAATTGAATTAAAAACAAATATTTATACATGTATATATTAAAATTATACAGATTTTATTTAATTGTTAAATAATTTTTGAGAAAAAAAATGGATATTGCAAAACTTGGGAGTATATATTTCTGCTTAGCACTTCTGATAATATATGTTGTTGGAAAATTGTTTTTTTAATATTTATAAATTATACTTGCATATAAAAACCAATCAGTTGTGATACATGTCATATTTTAAAATTGTAAAATTTAATTACCACCTTATTCTATATCAAGGCACAATATAGTTACCAAATTGTTTGATTACTAAACAAAAAAAATTGCTCATTTTTGTATAAAACTGTAAATGTACACATGCAAAATTGTTTTATTTATATTATCATTTCTTGCACTTTGATTCATTGATGTGTTATAACTACATATCTTAATGAATGAAGTTTTACTGAGTGATTAAAATGTTACTTATTGATTGACATGTTACAAAATTAAATAATGTGTTCCTGATTGCTTAAAGTGTTCCAAATTGATTAGAGTGTAATCAATTTATTAAAGTGTACTCAGTTGATTAAAGTGTACCCAACTGATTAAAGTGTACCCAATTGATCAAAGTGTACCTAATACCCAATTTATTAAAGTGTACCCAATTTATTAAAATGTACCCAATTGATTAAAGTGTACCCAGTACCCAATTGATTAAAGTGTACCCAATTGATTAAAGTGTACCCAATGGATTACCCAGTATCCAATTGATTAAAGTGTATCTGATTGATTAAATATAACTGATTAAAATTTACCTTATTGATAAAAGTGTACCTAATTGATTAAAGTGTGACTGATTGATTGAAGTGTACCTGATTTCTTAAAGTGTACCCAGTTGTTTAAAGTATACCCAATAGATTGAAGTGTATCTGATTGATTAAAGTGTAACGGTTTGATTAAAATATTGAAATGTTACTGGTTGATTTAAACATAACCAATTGATGGAAGGATTACTAAGTGATTGAGAATTACTGATTAATTGAAGCATTATTGATTGATTGAGGAATTACTCATTGATTGAAACATTATTTATTGATTGAAGAGTTACAAGTTGATCGAGCATGTAGTATTTGGGCCTGAAAGCATCATGCTATGATGTGGGCATCTTACCAACTTGAGGTTCCATTCTGAAAGAGGTCTTGCTGTTGTTGTTAGTTGTTAATGATGTACATTTAACAACAATTTTTATTGTTAAACAGAACTTTTGTTACGTAATTGTTAAAATATATAATAGTTTATTTTGTAAAACAGTCTCATAGTTATAGTTGTGCAAAGGGAAAAAGTTACCAAAAAATCTGTTACATATATATGAAATGCCCAGAGTTTTACTTTTTATATACAAAATTTGAACCAAATTGATGGACAAATAAATATGTAATGGCCATTTTTTTTTTTTTTTTTTCAATTGATAATAATGGTGACCATCTTGGATATAGGTTCTGGTTAAAACAAAATCTTGCCAAGATGTTACCATGATAAACCCATGTTTATGAAATTTTGTTGAGAAATAATCTTGTTAGAGCACTGACAAGGAAAGTGTACAAGCATACTTATGTATGTACGTACATAGTCATACATGAAAAATCCTTAATTCCCTCCAAACTTCGTTTCAGAGGGAATAATAAAAGGGTTCTGCAAAATTAGCTAAACAGAACATGCCACAAAAACATCAACCAAAACTTTTATCATCTCTGGTTTGATTTAAGATGTTAATCTAGTCAGTCGTGATGAAGTCTTCAATATAGCACAAAGTGCCCTTCACAGGTAACTAGGTGCTCCCTAGCATTACAGTTTAAGCATTGTTATAAAGGTTAAAGTAAAATAAAGTTAATGCCATTAATGGGTTCCATTAAATAATGTTATATTTTATTTCTATATTTTGACATAATTTTGGGGATAATGATTTTTCCCACCATTAAAAAATACACTTGCAACAAATACAACATGGAATTTTTAACAATATCTTGTTAACAATGCAGTAATCTGCACTTCACCATTTTTATTCAATGAATTGTTAATGTATAAAATAAAATATAAACTAAGATGGATAAAAAGGTCACAAATTTCATGTGTTATACAAGTTGAAATAGATTGTTTTGATGATATGTTTGATTTTAGAAATATTTATTATTTAGTGTGTGTGTGTGTGTGTGTGTGTGTGTGTGTGTGTGATAGAGAAAGATAGAGAGAGAGCATGCATGTTTGTGTGTGTGTGAAAGAGAGAAGGAGATGGAGAGGAAGAGAGAGACGTCGACAGGTGTGGGTGTGTGTGTGTGTGTGTTTGTAAAAGAGATAAAGAGAGAGTGTGTGTGTCTTAGACAGAGAGAGAGAGAGAGAGAGTGTGTGTGTGTGTGTGTGTGTGTGTGAAAAAGAAAAAGCATGTGCATGTGAGCATACATGTGTGCGAGAAAAAAAGATAATGTGTGTTGTTATTAAGTTATTTAATTTTCTCAGATTGCATAATTATTAATCATAATTATCATTGTTAAGTATGTAGCTATTTTATAAATCAAAATCAGCACACAATTGTAATTTATTTAGTTTGAGATAAAAATTTGTATTATAAGTCTCTAATTCTCATATAAAAATTGTTATATTGTGAGTGTTTGATTTATAGCAAAAATATGTAAGTTACGGTACCTTGGTCTGATCGGAAAATGCATACTATTGCACGTGAGTTCGTACATCAGAAGTGACTTGATAAGAATGAAATTTGCCAACGTGTCACATAATCAACACCTCTTAACGTTTGTGCGAAATATTAAACACATTTACAGGAAAGCTTCGTCTTTTGTGATGCTGTTGCCAAAAGAAATAATTGTCCAGCACAAAACGCTATGAGGTACTATGTGGTGCGTTGGTGAAATTCATTTTTTTTATTTGTAAGTTCACTGTTTTTTTTTTAATATATATTTTTTCAATTTCAATCAGATGATTAGTGCAAATATTTCTACAAGTTAGAAATAAATTCATGAAACTGAAATTTTTTATTAGTCATGTGTGTTTGTTAAAGCACATTTAAAAAAATAAATAAATAAAACATTGAAATTTAACATTTATTTATTTATTTACTTAGTTTTTGTTTATTTATTTTCTTAGTATTTATTTTATTTTATTTATTTTTTTTTTTTTATTGCTGCTATGGTATAAGGATTTTACATGATAAAATATTTGTTGAATAACATTTTTTTTGTGCTTACCTTTTGACATAAAAATATCATAAAGGGCTCAGTTTCTTTCTTGTCACTGCTGGTGTAGTGTCCACCAAAGAGTGGGAGGTAGTGGGTTCAAACCCAAGCAGGGCACACATAAGACTCTAAAATTTTAGACTCTGCTTCTTTGCCTGGGGCTTGAAATATGAAGGACAGATTTTTCAATGGTTCACTAGGTGCCCGGATAATGCAGGAGAGTGGTGTGCTTGTCTGTGACATACTGACTCAATGAACTAGCACTACACTAAAAAGTTGATCAGAGTTCTTGCCTGTACAAGACAGACCAAATAGGAGACTTGCACATCTCAGACATCTTGTTAGATTTAAATCCTTTGGGATTAATAATGTTGCTTTCATCGCAAATAGCTAAAAAATTGCTGATGCAATGTTTAAACAACAACAGTAGTAACTTGTACCATGTACAACATGTATAATTTCTATAGTGGTACAACAACAATAAAAATTGGTGTTAAATGTCGCGGGTAGTACCGTTATCTTTTTAACAGGAATATTCCTATAGGTATCCAAGGATGTGTATTTAGTTATGAATAGGCTCATTAAGAGTGAAAAATATCAAATTTTGTTCAAATTCAATGGATAACATTTTTCAAAATCAATGTCACAAACACAGTTACACAGATATTAAAGTTTCATAAGTGAATATAAGGCTCATTTGTTCAAAGCTCCATTACTTCAACAAGTTGGTAAGAAAAAAATTATATGCATGTTTTGTATTTGTCAATATTATTGAAATTTCTTTTTAAAAGTTAAAGCATACAAAAAAAGAAACAAATTAAGTCAAAACTTTATGTTTTCAATAAATGTTTTTTGATTTTAATAACATTTTGAATTTTTACTTACCATTAGGTTAAACTAATGAAGTTTTGAACAACCGAGCCCAGAAGTTTGTTATACTCATTGGAGTCAATACATGCATTAGGTATGAAATTCTCATTTAACTTTTACAGATTTTCAGTAACAACCAGTTTCCTCCACCATTCCAGATCTGATTGCCTCAATATAAGTGATTCTTAACTCGGGCATAAACTCTATTACTCAACTCATTCCAGTGGTGTTATATTTTTTTGTGTGTGGAAATGGAACTCCTGCATATTCAAGACATTGACTGTAGAACAAAGGAACAAAATGTCTGTTGCAAAACCGATTTTTTTTTTTTTTTTTTTTTTTTTTTGATTATACAATAAAAAGAATGTTTCATACTCATATAAATTTATTAAAATATATATGCAAGTAACCCAAGGCTTGTTGCAGTAAGTCAGCTTTTAAAATTAATTCATTATTGCATAATAAAATGAAAGGTTTATTATATAGTGGTTGTTAACATGATTGATACAGTTCATTATAATATATTTTAAATAGATCAGTTTAACATTCAAAAACTTTACATGATGAATTATTCGAAATATATAAGCATTGGGACATCAGTGGCCAAGTAGTCGGAAATCTGGGCTTGTAGTTCACAGTGTTTTTTACAGCCAAGGTAAAAAACCTGCTCAGGCAGATTGTAGTGCAGCTTGTTTGCCGAAGGTTTCCTTTACCCTCCAGAACTCACTTAGTATATGCATCATACAAATTACAATATTAATTTTTATTCAATTGGAAAAATACAATATGTGAGAAAAATACATTTATATCTTATCATATTAATTGAAATTCATATGAAATTGATGATACAGGGTGCAAGTTTTGATGATGATAATGATTGATGATGATGATGATGAAGTTGATGATGATTGATGATGATAATGATGATGAAGTTGATGATGATTTATGATGATGATGATGATGATCCTTAGCCAAAAAGTTTAACATCTCCTGTTTAATTAGAGAGGTTTATCTTCCCTGCCATTATTAAATGAGAATTCCAAATGTTAATACTAATCATCATCATCATCAAAACAACAACTAAATGTCTGAAGTAAAACAATGACCAATGAGACTAACCATGATGAGCTAACTTGATGCTTTCTGTCTAGTTGAAACGCTTAAATTACAAAACAAAATTGACTTTGTTTTTGAATTTTGTAGATTTTATAAAAATCAGTGATTAAATAAAAATTTTTGTAGCAAAATTTCATTTGTCAATATCTTATTCAGCGACAAACAAGCTGCAAAAATGCAAGAAGTAGTTCTTCAACATAAAAAAGACTAACATACAAGTTATGAAATTTTATAACCTAACAAAAGAAATAAAAATCTGATTCAAAACATATCCATAAAAGTCCAAAAAATTGATAACAAGTAGGTCATGGCCTTGACTTGATTATAAAAGATACTGCAGCAGAATGAAACATCAAGAACGAAATCTCCATATCAAAAACTTTATATAATTTACATAAAGTCATCAATACTGTCAAGACCCTCACCTTTGACCTTGTTTTCAAATAGAGAACATCCTCAGAAAATAAAATAATAAACTTGTGCTTAGAAATGTTTTTCAAATTTTGATAAAATAGTAACTAAGTATATGTTTCAAAACTGGGTAATTTACGCTTATTTTAAAAGTGACTTTATAAAAACACCAGAACTTGAAATGAAAATGAAAGGATAGTTAAAATCGCTAGGGATAGCAATTGTAAGCCAATAAATAAAGCCATGACCATGACCTTTGACCTTGGCTTCAAGTGTAAAAATGCTTCAAAACGTGAAAAATTTAAAACTACATGTACATTGAAATCTATGCGTAGAATAGACCTGCATAGTTTTAAACATTTGATGCACAATCAAAAATGCTAACGAACGGACAGACAGACAGACGAACAGGTCCTATTTACCTATTATTGCCTCTTGTTGCGGGTGTAACGACGAAAAATGACCCCCATAGAATAATGACCGGGGGTCATTTTTCTGGGTAGAAATTTCACCCCCTGGTCAATATTCTACGTAGAGAAATGACCCCCTTTTTCGTAGAAAGTATGGCCTTGGGGTCATTTTTCTCCGTGTGGATTGTAGAAAAATGACCCCGTAGAATAATGACCTATGTCATTTTTTGATGCAAAAGGCTGATTTTGGTAGGAATATTCTTGTCGGAAAATAAATAGGGGTACTTGAAAATCACGCAATCTTCTGATGTGAAGTGTTTATTTCATGCGTTCTACCCACTATACCTAAAATCAATAAAACAAGATGATTTATCCCAATTAAAGGAAAGCGAATAACAGTTCCATGACTATAGAGCAAGAATACCCACCTTCTTAGATTTGTTTTATCAAATTTAATTTATAAAATATATTTCCACCGTGACTTGTTATTATTTAAAAAAATCAAGATCATCCATAAAAAATGTTCAGTTTCAATAATTGTTATCCTCTTTGATTTTACTTTGGGTAAATTATGTGCAAAATATCCCCAAAAAAGTCTCAATTTTTTTTCAAGTTACAAGAAAAGTTTATGTTTCTGAACCCCCAGTTAATTAAATTTGCATGAAAAATGGGCAATTGTTGAAAAAAATTGTATCTCATAAATATCTTCAATCTCAGGAGCACAAACTGTGATTAACTTAAAACTTTAACTCACAGGACCGTAAAACGCGAGGGTTAGGGAGGGGGGCACCCTCAATTTTCTGAGTATAGTATTTTATTACAGTAAATTTTCTTTTAGATGTCCCCCCCCCCCCCCCCCCCCCCCATCTTCTGCTAATACACGTTCTCTTTTTATTGCTTTAAGGTTGATCACTAGGAAGTTCCAGTATTTTGACAGATAATGATTTTTTGTCTTTTTTCCCCCTAAGATCTCCCCATTTTTAAAACCTGATTATGTCTTTTGTCGTTTGCAAGTACCACCAAAGCCCAAACAAATTGATACATTTTATATCAAAAGATTTGATACATATCATATACACAAAAAAATTACAGAAGTCTATACACAGTTATATTGCCTTTTTCCTTTTTAGTTATATCAGAAGTCCATTAATTACTTAATGGACTTCTGGTTATATATAATATTTTTTTACCAATAGAAAACCCGAATGTCTGCAGCATAAAAAATCTTCCCAGTCTAATATACATAATTTTTTTCCCCGAGTATGATTAGCAATATTACAACATTTGATGTTGGGTGTGCACAAATATAAAACATTACTATTACTTGTTTTTGAATAACTGATTCAATCGGATGAAACATTTTCTTGGGGGGGGGGGGGGGGGGGGGGGGGGGGGGGGGGCAAGGAATACCTAAGTTCAAAGATTTTCCCCATCAAGTAGAAGGTTTAGAAAAATTAAGCGAGGAAATAGATCCAAATGTGTTCAATTTATTGTGTGAGTGGGAGGATTTGGAAGACAAGTTTGTGGCAAAAAAACCTAAATATGATACCCCTCAGTAAACGTTGAAAATACATTAAAGTTAGAGGCAAGTTTCTGTGCTCTTTTTATAGTTGTAGTTATAATAAATAAATAAATAAATAAATAAATAAATATGTATATATATATATATATATATATATATATATATATATATATATATATATCAATTTGGAATTTTTTAATGTACTTTAGTTGCTAAGAAATCAAAGAATTGTGATCTCCGCTTCCGGTGTCAGTGAATGGGAGACCATTATTTATGGCATGTGTCAAATATAAACACCCTATCATATAATTATGTCATTCAAAAGTAATTGCCAACGATTTTTTTTGGCAAATTAGGTCAAACATGAAGGTCAAGGGGTAAAAAATCATAGCATGCTCGAGAACTTCTTGTTTCAGGTAATGCAAATACGAAAGCCCTATCTTTTCCCAATCAAGAAATATACCATTTTTGAAAAGTAGGTCAACCTTCAAGGTCTAGGTCACAGGGTCAGAAAACGTAGTTTTAGAAAGGTCTTATCACAGATATTATACATATATAAAATGATAGCCATATCTTTTTTTTATCAAAAATCATAGTATATTTGGTAAGATCTTGTCGCAGGTAATATACATGTGAAATATGAAAGCCCTATCTCATTTGGTAAGATCTTGTCGCAGGTAATATACATGTGAAATATTAAAGCCTATCTCATTTGGTAAGATCTTGTCGCAGGTAATATACATGTGAAATATGAAAGCCCTATCTCATTCAAAGGTTACGACCAAGGTTAAAGTTTTTGTGACAAATTTAAACAGACAGACTTGCAGACGAATGAGATTAAATGTCCCCTTGTCCCATTGAGGACAACAATGCCAGGCTCTTTCATGGGATAGATTTGGGGGGGGGGGGGCGTTATCAGGGGAAAATGACAGCTGAAAAAAATTATTAGCTCGCACATCCTTCTTCCCAACCCCCTACACCTTGAAAGTCATGTGCAGATAAATATAGTAACATTTTTTCTACATTGGTGAATCTCGGCCAATCACAAAGAAATAGGAATTATCAAATCATATTATATAGACTCTAGGACCCATATAAGAAGTGGTGTTAAATTTGCTTCCACGTCATTTAAGGATATTTTTCAAAAAAAAAACAAAAAAAAACAAAAAAAACAAAAAAACAAAAAACAAAGAGACACAGTTATCTTCACCGACCCTCACCAACCCCGGGATGAACGCATATCGAGTATTACATCTCATTTCATATTATTGTATAGGGGGTCATATTTCTATGGGGGTCATTTTTCAACGTGTGTGGTGTCGTAGAATAAACGGTCTGGAAGGGTTTTCTACAGTCGAAAAATGACCCCACTTGTCGTAGAATAATGACCGGGGGGTCAAATTTCTACGTTGAAATTTGACCCCCCCGGTCATTATTCTATGGGGGTCACTTTTCGTCGTTACACGGGCACTATGCTCTCAGTGTTGCTTTGGGTAGCAATAGTGCCCGAGCGATAGCGAGGGCACTATTGCTACCCAAAGCAACACTATGAGAGCATAGTGCCCGCAACAAAAGGCAATAATGGGTTTAGTGCATCACATGACCTTGATTAACTTCAAAATTTTGATTTCCGAAACGTCCGACAGCCTCCATGTTGTCGTCTGTAAACAATAACGTGAGCGCCACCTGGTGAAATTAGGAATGGAAGATAACTCCGTCATTGAAAATTGCAATAGTGCCCGGCACTATGCTCTCATAGTTCCTACTGTGTTATCCAATGGAATACCTAGTTTCTATCATGTGATGCACTAAACCATAATACGTCCCAGCAAGTGCCGGGCGTATTCATAACACTGACTGCATATGGAGTTCAATGCACTAGGAATGTGTAGTATAAAAACCAAAGTAGGCCGAGAGCAGTCATTTTTTTCAATCTGAAAAAAAACCTTCCACAGCATCCTCAAGTCATAAGTAACACGCCAGCAAAGTATCAAAACGTTTGATCCAAAACAGTTGAAGAAGTTTTGCACAAGGAATGTGTAGACTATGAAAACAAGATGGCCGACAGCGGCTTTAAATCCTCAGGTTATGAGTAACACATCTGCAAAGCTTCAAAACATTTTCTCGAAAACTGTAGAAGTAGTTCGATGCGCAAGAATAAAACAAACAGAAAAGACGGACAGAAAGAGGAACGGTATACCACCACAATATGTCCCGTCAAATGACGGTGTATAAAATTAGTGAACATAGTAGTAAAATCACAAATGTTAAAATGTTAAAAAAAAATGAAAGAAAAAACAAATGTTCAGGCTTTGGCAGCGTGTTTGCACATGTGCTAAACACATTATACAAAATTTTTATTGAAATTTCAGGAGTAAATGTATGGGCACTTAGCTTCTAAAAATAAAATTGATAAGCGAGACTTTCTACTAATAATTACTGATAATGCAAAAAGCAAAAGATGAATTGGTCATCACCATGACGTACTGCTTTTGTCATTGCAGTGCGTGGATATAAAAACCAATATTAATAACAAAATTAAACACACACACACACAACGTGACACACACACACACACACACACTTATTCAGATAATATGCAATACTATGAATTATTCAAGAAATTGCAAGTCAGTATTTTTCAGTTAACAGTAGTTCTCTGTTATTACCTTCACATAAGTATCGGTTTAGTACAAAAGTATGATTAAGAAAAGCTTGTCACTTTCATTTTAGCCTCGGCTGTATCGCTGCAAGCAACCATATAAAATCAATTAAAATGGTTTTGTTTTCAGACAGATAATATGTTACATAAATGCCGAGTTTTGTTTTTATCAAAACTATTATTAATAGAAGACAATCCGGTGGAAAAACTGAATGATTTAAAAAAGTTTGAATAGAAGTTCATGGTGATGTACGAAATTAACCGAGTTGTGATGAGTGCAATATTTACAAGTACTTTATAAAATAAAGCCAAAAAAAAATATTACAATTTGAAAACACAAACTCTGTTGTTATGATCACCGACCCAAAGACGAGTTTTGGAATCAATGGCTAGCGCGAGAGGATTGTCTAAACTCATTTTCATTTTCAGCATCGACACAGTTACAAGACAGTTTGAATCCAGAATAAATTTAAGCACACAGTTATTTCGAATGTCGGATACAAATATGGCTCCCTCTGAATCACAACAGACATCGCTTGGTAAATACGGGTGTTTCAAAACATGTCCATAAGCGATCGGAACAGTTAATTCTGTGAGGAGTTTCAAGTTGCTATCAAAAATTAACACCTTTTCTTTTTCCCTATCTGATATACAATAATATCCTTTGACGTTACACGATATCCTCGTTGGTCGATTAACCTCTGACAAAGGACGACAGTGAATGACCTTCATATTACTTACAGATAAAATTTCTACCAATTTGTTTGAATAAAGAACAGCTACTTTTCCTTTCTTGTCACATGACAGTGATACTACTTCCGGTTTAGCGCTTTTGTTACTATTGGTATTTTTGGGAGTATCTTCGTTTTGTCCTTGTTCCAAAGGATTAACGCATTCTTGGTAATCGGCTCCTCCTTTTGCACGTAAAGGGTGAACGAGAAATGTCTTTGATAAATCATTGTAACAAATCACCGTGTCATTATTCGTGAACGTGATATCTCTAACATTTGGTAAACTGCAATAATCAGAGATTTGTTTTTTCAAATGTATCTCTAAAATATTTGCTCTTCGGAAGGAAGAAAATCCCAAATTATGAAAATGTCCAAAACGATGGTCAAACAAGACTAAGACGCCATCATCGGATACTGGACAAATAGAAACGATATTTTGATTAGCTTCTACAGAACAAGAGAACCATGTTATCATATCGGTTTCTATGTATTGGATATTTGCTATCCATTTGACACCATTGAATTGAAAACCTGGACGCTGTCTTAACTTTATTTTTACTTCATCAGGTGGAGCCCATGTTGGAATCACTGATTTCTCTTGCACTTTGAATTCATTTTCTTTAATTTTCTTTTTATCTAATGCCTTATAGGTGTTGATAATGTCGGCAATAGAACCAACGTTTTCAATCTGTTCAATGTGTTTCACAACCTTTTTGCTAGCTTGAATATGTTTCTGAATTTCACTTCTTTCTTTTTGAACTGCTTTCGTTATAACGAGCACCTGTCTTCTAAGTTCATCTTGAAGCACTTTTCCAGATTTTCTGATCCTCTTGCAAATTTCATCAAGACAGTTTTCAATATTCGATTTTACAGTTTCACTGACAACTTCAAGATCTCTTTGATAAGCTCCTAACATTTGATCAGAACTCGATAATGCATCGATACGGGAGTTGTAATCAGTAATCAAACGAGACATGCATAACAATGCATCCCGTGAAACATCATCTATATCAACAGAGGAATGACCCTCGTGGATAGTCAATTTACAATCCCGACATATGGCAACTTCGCATTTCTTGCAGAAGAATCTAAGAATCTCAGACTTGTGCTTTAGACAATATGACGTCTTCACCATTTTCCCTTTTTCAGAAAGATTAGCAATTTTATGTGACTTAGTAGCTGCCAACTTTAAATGGTAGTTAAAGCAAGTTTGACATAAAAACTGGTCGCAATCTAAACACATTTTGACGGCTTTTATACATTCTGTACTACTTTCGTTACAAATACTACAAGTTTCCTCCTTTGCGTTAAGGGTTTTCATCACAGCAATCATGAAATAATTAATTGGAAAACCCTTCCCACCCTCCTTTGGAATACTGTGAAGGGTTCTACATAGTGGGCATAAAAATTTACCGTTCTTTCCATCGGATTTCAGCAGCTCGTCCAAGCACAATTTGCAGTATGTATGAAAGCAAGGTAAAATTCGTGGATCTTTAAATTCCTCAAGGCATAACGAACATGTGATTTCATCACGTTTCGTAATCTTGTTGCTGTTTGTTTCCGTAACAACTTCTTCAGAAATTTTAGGTACACTGCAACCAGTCGCCATATTTCAATTTGGTGGCTTGAATTTAGGCAATATCAGGATTCCAAACAAAAGCTGAAATTAATAATGTACAGAATTTATATTACATATTGTGTAACAAAAAATCCTACTAAATTCACACACACACACAAAGAAAATCACGACGGAACAGAATTAAATGTAATAATCTTTCAGCAGTAAAAATTAGTAAAACCAATAATTTAAATAAAAATCAGAAACCATGATGTAATCAGCAGTTTTTTTTTCATTGTGACAGCAACAATAAATAAATAAATTAATTAATTAATTTTTAATTTTTTTTTTAAAAAAAAAAAAAACTTGAAAAAGGGGGCAAAAGGTTTCTTGAATAGCATTGTCAACTAGTGTATTCCATAATGACAACGCCATTACTTTACATACCAAAACAAATATTTAAAAAAAGGAGAGAGAAAAAGAATCACAGCAAAAGGATGCACTCAACAAATATCGACAGTTGAAACTTTTAATAACGCACTTTAAAAACCGTGTGACCATCTGGAAACTATCGACCACTTGGCCGAGTGGTTTAAGGTTTTCTACCGCAGTCGGGTCGACCAAAGGGGATTGATCGAATGGGGTTTGTAAATAACGGGTATTATAATATTAATAATTAGCCCTCGGGAGAGGTGGACTGGCATGATTGCGGGTCACTGAAAGTCTATTCGAGGGAATTTAATGTGAGATTTTTCGAGAAACTCGGGAATAACAGGAAGCTCGAGGAATGTAGAGCTCTGGGTAGAAGTTAGTTGGTAGAGCACTCGCCTATAGTGCGGAAGGTCCCGGGTTTGATCCCTGGTCCGACTTTGCATTTTTTTATCCTTTCAGTTACAAATACAAGCTCTTGTGGTCCACAAGAAAGAAAGGGTTTCCATAGCCGTAGGCCTTTACTGGTAAACTAAGTATCTATATAACAGAATATGAATGAGAGGTCTTGCTTTGTTTATTTTCAACGTTGTGGGAGAGTGTGCTAGCACTCTGAAAGGTCGCCATTAGTGGATATTAATTAAATCTAGTACAATGCAGATCAGAACTGCTTTGCACTCCCATACAAAGTACCACTAAAAATTGATAGAAATCTCTGGTTAAAGCACCTCTAAAATTGATAAAAATCTCTGATTAAACTTAACCACTAAACATTGATAGAAATCTTTGGTTAAACTTAACCTCTAAAAATTGATAGAAATCTCTGATTAAAGTAACTCTAAAATTGATAGAAATCTCTGGTTAAACTTAACCTCTAAAAACTGATAGAAATCTCTGGTTAAACTTAACCTCTAAAAATTGATAGAAATCTCTGGTTAAACTTAACCTCTAAAAATTGATAGAAATCTCTGATTAAAGAAAACTCTAAAATTGATAGAAATCTCTGGTTAAACTTAACCTCTAAAAATTGATAGAAATCTCTGGTTAAACTTAACCTCTAAAAATTGATAGAAATCTCTGGTTAAACTTAACCTCTAAAAATTGATAGAAATCTCTGATTAAAGAACCTCTAAAAATTGATAAAAATCTCTGGTTAACCTTAACCTCTAAAAATTGATAGAAATATCTGGTTAAACTTAACCTCTAAAAATTGATAGAAATCTCTGATTAAAGTAACTCTAAAAATTGATAGAAATTTCTGGTTAAACTTAACCTCTAAAATTGATAGAAATCTCTGGTTAAACTTAACCTCTAAAAATTGATAGAAATCTCTGGTTAAACTTAACTAGAAATCTCTGGTTAAACTTAACCTCTAAAAATTGATAGAAATCTCTGGTTAAACTTAACCTCTAAAAATTGATAGAAATCTATGATTAAACTTAACCTCTAAAAATTGATAGAAATCTCTGATTAAAGAACCTCTAAAAATTGATAGAAATCTCTGGTTAAACTTAACCTCTAAAATTGATAGAAATCTCTGGTTAAACTTAACCTCTAAAAATTGATAGAAATCTCTGATTTAAGTACCTCTAAAATTGATAAAAATCTCTGATTAAACTTAACCTCTAAAAATTGATAGAAATCTCTTATTAAAGTACCTCTAAAATTGATAGAAATCTCTGGTTAAACTTAACCTCTAAAAATTGATAGAAATCTCTGGTCAAATTACCTTTGAAAATTGTTAGAAATCTCTGGTTTAACTTAACCTCTAAAAATTGATAGAAATCTCTGGTTAAACTTTACCTCTAAAAATTTATAGAAATCAGTCTGGTTAAATTACCTTTGAAAATTGATAGAAATCTCTGATTAAACTTAACCTCTAAAAATTGATAGAAATCTCTAGTTAAACTTAACCTCTAAAATTGATAGAAATCTCTGGTTAAACTTAACCTCTAAAAATTGATAGAAATCTCTGGTCAAATTACCTTTGAAAATTGTTAGAAATCTCTGGTTTAACTTAACCTCTAAAAATTGATAGAAATCTCTGGTAAAACTTTACCTCTAAAAATTGATAGAAATCTCTTGTTAAACTTAACCTCTAAAAATTGATAGAAATCTCTGGTTAAACTTAACCTCTAAAAATTGCTGATGCGACGCAAACAACACTCAACCATAAATGAACTATACCTGTAAAAAAAGTCTTTAAAAAAGGGACATATTTTAGCCTGTGAACTTCAAAACAGCGACGTTTAAAACGTTTTAAATGTCATTGTTCAACTTTAAAGTAAACCCCGCCCCCTCCTTTTACGCATATTTAGCACTTCACTTGTATCAATGAAATAATTTCCGCAAACATTGAGTAATGATTTTTGTGGGTTCCTGGATAGAATGTGTTTATTTTTAGAGGTTGATTTTACTTACTGCAACTCCTACTTACTGTACGTATATCAATTCTGTAATGGCGACAAGTTCTTGTGATTTAGCAAACCGAAAGTACACACATACATTGATGACGTAATCAAATATTCTTCAAGGTCGCTCGATAAATGAAAAAATTATCAAAAGAATTCAGAATAGATTTAAATATAAAGTTTTCATTTCAATCATTAGATTAAATTTAAATGGTTATATCAGTCAATCAAATTAATTAATATTTAGATATAAAGTACATACCTAAATAATAATGCTCTTTACGTTTAGGGAAACTATAGTAAAGAAAAAGAAGAAGGTGTCATTCAAGATGCGGGGTTCAAGATGCTGCAGACAGTCTGTTGATGTAAGACTTTAGCTATGTGAGTTCCAGGTGTTAGGTGTGGTTTTGTTTGTATCATTATCTTTCTCTTTAAGTATGTTAAATTTGTTTAAATATCTTTTATTTTTAATATACGTTCTATGAAATGCATACTCTCTCTCTCTCTCTCTCTCTCTCTCTCTCTCTCTCTCTCTCTCTCTCTCTCTCTCTCTCTCTGGGGCCTCGATGGCCGAGTGGTCTGAAGCGCGCGCTTACGGATCACAGCGTCTCTCACCGCCTGGGTTCGAATCCCACTTGGGACAGATCCTAGTGTGAGAAAGTTTGTCGGTGGTTTAAATTACTCCGGGTACTCCGGTTTCCTCCACCGTCCCAGAACTGACCGCCTCGAAATTAGTGAAAAAATCTTGACCGGGCGTAAAACACCATTGCTTCACTCCTCTCTCTCTCTCTCTTTTCTCTCTCTCTCTCTCTCTCTCTCTCTCTCTCTCTCTCTCTCTCTCTCTCTCTCTCTCTCTCTCATATAGATATATATATATATATAGCCTTATATTATATGTATTATATGAATATTTTGCTTTACTCATTTCTTCCCTTAGCATAGTATTTTACTCTTCCTTTCATATTAAAAAAAGAAAAAAGAAAAAAAACCCAAGAATGTTGCATACCTTAAATAAAGTAAAATTAGTAGTTATAGAAACTATAAATATGTACATTGTATTAATGTAATTATGGTAAGTATTCATTTTTTATTTTGCAATAACTTTTAATTTCAGTGTTGAGTAATAAAGTATTATCATTATTATTATTATTATAATTATGATAGTCAGAACATTCTACTGACTGAGCCACATGGTCACCTATCAAGCCCAGTCTGCCACAAATGTAACAATATTGTCCGTAAATGAATTCCAATCTTTTTAGAAAAATTAAAATCAAGCACAGCATTGATTGTCATAAATGTATATCATCTTAAGTCTGTGTGATACGTTTTTGTGTTTAAATGACAATTTTAAAAAATTGATAATTCCAGCAACAAAATTAAATTATGATTTGTTACTACATTTTTTTTTTAATTTTTTTTTTCTTCAGATGCAAAACAGAATTGCTGAGCAACAGAATCATAATTAGAAATGAAATGGAAAAGATTGATTGATGTTAATGAAATCATTTGTTTATGATCATACTGTATATCAATGCCTCAGGTAGGACAGAGAAAAAATTTTATGTGAGCTAAATCCATGTCTATAGAAAACTATTGATGATCTTATAAAACTACTTACTGTAAAAGTGGCTTAATTTCTTATCTGGAAAAAAATGCCTCTGCTGAGTTAAAGAATAAGACACCTCACAATTTGGCATGTCTTATTAATGCTTTTAATCAACATAAACGGTTGGTTGGTTTAAAGCTGCATTAAGTTTTCCAAAGAAAAAATTAAAATGGTGCTAATCTAATTAATGATGTTCCTAATGAACAATGTTACATTTGGTTCAACGATAAAAGCTCAAATAAATACAGAAATAACAGTATTTACCCAGCGAGATGCAGCATTTGGGATCTAATATTAGAACATGGTTACGTCATCAAAACCCAGGTCATTTAAACACAACTTTCATAATGGTGAAATACGATAAATTAAACACAGAACTTTGTTGAATTTGTCATTTGTGACTACGTTTATTTACAGCTAAAAGAAATGAAATTTTAGAAAATGAATGTCACGGATCGTGGTTAGAAGATATCTACTTTTAAAAAAATATATTTTTAGAAAATCAAAAAAAATTCAGAAAATTCAAAACTTAATGCAGCTTTAATGTTGCATCAACAATTTTTAAGGTATTTAGATCTTGAAAAGACCGAGGATTATTTTCTATGGATTAATCTAAAAATAAATTTGTGTATATGCATTGGACATGCAAAATTACTGGTTCACACTCAGGGTGAGTGTTAAAGTGGTAGCCCACCAAGTTAGTATGCTGCAATTAGGCATCCCACTCCACCTACCTAAAAACATTTCACAAGTTTTTGTAGTAAGAAATATTAGTTGAAGAGAATAAGAAAAAATTGAAAATTACCCAGCTGTTTGAGTAAAGAATAAAAATATGGGTAAAAATATGTAAATTAACGCAATCATTTGTTATATGTATAAGATATTTCATCATTTTTTTCTGATCAAATTATCATTTGCTTAGAAGTTGTCGAGAAAACACTGTGTGTAAATTAATTAATAATAATGATTTAGTACAGGAAGACAGTGGTTTCAGAGTCTTCTGCCCTGGTAATGATCAATTATCCAAACATCAGGTACTTCAGCAGCAATCTTTAATGTTTTGTCTTTATTTGCCACCTACTCAGTCAGATTTTTGCATTCTAAAAAGTGGAGAGGGATAATGCTGTTAAAATCCTCTGTCAAGATTCTTTCTTTTATATCGAGGCAGTCAGTTCTTAGAATGTAGAGGAAACCTGAGTTACTGGAGAAAACCACTGACCTTTGGCAAGTGAACTGAGAAACTTTCTTACACTAGGATCTGCCAGAGCAAGATTCAAACCCAGGCAGTTAGAGGCACTTTAATCCATAAATGCATGCTTTAGACCACTCAGCCACCTAGACGAGGACAATGCATTTGAAAGAGGTTTTGTCTTTAAATAAGGAAGTCTTGAAGAAAAAAAAAATAGCATTTCGGACTTCATATTCATGTTGCAATAAGCAAGGTGGCAAAACTATAGAGTGAAATTATAATGTAGTTTAAATTTGTTAAATCTAACATTCGTCAGGTTTTAAATATTTTCTTTAATTTTACAAGTATAACTTTGAACTTATTTTTGCATTAATTTTTGGTAAAATGTAATTTTCAGACATTCAAAATCCGTGTCCATCAGCAGTTAATATTACTGGAAACAGACATGATAGAGAAAAAAACATTTTAGTGCTATTTAATAAGAGTACAACCATCAGAAAATGTAAATATATACTGATAGTTCCATTTACACTTGCCAATGGAGCATTAAATATTACAACATGGTTTAATAGAAGCCAGAAAAACTTAACTATTTCAGATTCTGATATTCCTATTGATGAAATTCAGTTCTCTGTAAGTGAAGTTGGCAGTCCTGTAAAGGTAGGTTGTCATGGCTACTATAAACTGACAAACATATGGTGTAATAAAAGGAAGTGGAGAAATGGTGTTTTACTTCCAGTCAAGATTCTTTCATTTAATTGAGATGGTCAGTTCTGGAAATCAGAGGCGTGTACTCGCGTTGAAAATAATTCATTATAATCATCTAGATGTTTTAAAAAATAACCTCCCTTAGATTTAGACACCGATACTCGACTGGAGAGAAAATGTCAAAATATAAATTAAATCGGGCAACTGTACATAAGTTTTAACTGATCCTATCATTCAAATTCCTTCTAGAAAGAAACCATACCCTTTGGATGAAATATAAATTGAAATGCATGCTGGTTTCAGAATTTATTTAAGCTATTTCTTACAAACTTTGTCCGAGGGACGCCATCTTGAATCTAAGGCAAATAACCTTAAAATATTGATAGTGGTCGCACTCTCGCATACAGTCATTCCTGAAAGGCTTGAAGTCAATGCGCAAGCGTACATAATGTATCTTGAACGGGCCTCAGAATGCCAGAACACCTGCAAGTGAACTCAAAATTTTCTCGCACTAATATCTACCTGAATGGGATTAGAACCTAGGCAGTGAGACATATTTTGATCCATAAGTGCAGGCTTTAGACCCCAGACACTTTAAAGTTACCGAGGCCTCCTCTCATACTTGCTAGGATCTTGATTTGATTTATTAGGGTTTTACGTCCCAGTCAAGAATGTTTTACTTATATTGAGACATCACCAGCTATAGGTGAATTGGCAGAAATCTTTACCTTTGCAGTATATTTAGGGCAATTCCAGGGAGGGTTTTGTAACGTGTCACGCCTGCTGGGACATGGGACATTGATTTTATAGTCTTCACCAAAGGACCCTTTGACTTTTATTTCTGAATGATTAGTGCTTGGCAAAAGAACAGTCACTATCAACTTTCAAGTCTTGGTCAGACCTGTCTGGGATTCGAACCCCAACCTCCCTCATACAAAGCAAGCTCTCTACCAACTAAGCTACTGTAGTGGTCTCATACTAGGATCTTCCCAAGCTGAATTTAAAACTAGGTGGTGAGAAACCAAGTGTTAAAGTAAGAAAGGCAATAGGAAAAATTAATACAGCTAGTTTATAAGAAAGTTAGTAAATTAAGGTGTTCTGATTATGTGTAACACTTGAAAAACTCATTGAAATGTATTTTATATATACATGTACTATTTAAACTAATACTAGTATACCACAAACAAAAATGATATATGTAAATTGATAATCATTTATTTGATGTTTTAATAACTTTGCTCAATAAAATCC
Source organism: Tegillarca granosa (assembly GCA_029721355.1). Classification (NCBI taxonomy): domain Eukaryota; kingdom Metazoa; phylum Mollusca; class Bivalvia; order Arcoida; family Arcidae; genus Tegillarca; species Tegillarca granosa. The sequence goes on from CM056605.1 coordinate 34,750,712, forward strand.
AAACGCAGGATTTGTTGCCTTGCAAACCTTTAAATATTGGTTGTTTCTTATACATGTAGCTCATATAAATGTTTGATTACAGCTGTATCCCATTTTTCAGATAGAGTTTTAGATTGTACTATTGGAAATATTTTAAATAGAGAGTTTCTTGTGAAAAAAAGGACTTAAGTGATTGAAATCTCACTACCGCAGATCTATAAATGTGAGCAAGTTTGTGGGTTTACTTGCTAAAATTTGATGGTTTTCTATGGTTACTCTAGGTTCTTCCACCATTCTAGAACCGACCACCATAAATTATAATTTATAATATCCTTCCACTCTGCTCTTTGTATTAGGTTTGCATGGCAGCAGCATGTCAAAAAATATTGTCTGTGGTTTTGTTTGCCCAAAATTACTACAGAATCAAGCTAGTTTCCCCTGGGGAAATTTCCCAATTTGAACACAAAAATTTCCCGAAAACTAACAGTGACACACAGTTAAATAGTTTAACTTAAATCCAATTGTCCAAAACTTCTTGCGTACAAATTATGTCAGATATTGTCAAAATATAAAATCTTTGCAATGAACTTCAAAATTTTGAACATATAAAAAGTCCAAATTTTCCCAATCTGAAAGTTAGATTTACGTAGTTAACGTTTTCAACAGCCGTGGCAAAATCACTGATTGTGCAATTATACACGGTGGTCATTAAGTCCATTATTTTATGGTGTTGGCCACATCATTGGGTCAAGATTTCATTACACAATCTCAACAAATCAGAATTTAGGAAGAATCATTGATGGTATAATACACAGGAAAATATGATTTTTAGGGACATCATGATTTATTATATCTGTGAAGTTCCGATATAAACTTTTACCGGTTACTGTATTTACTGTTGTTTTTATATTTGTAGATATTAAAAAAATATAAACTAGGTGAATGGATTATTCTGTGGCCATGGAACACAGTTGTTGTGACATTATTGCTGCGTCCAGTTTATTCAACAGCAACAAATTATAACAGTTCATTTGAGATATTACTTAAATCTAGAAAAAACCTATTTCCTGGACATGTATCAAATAGGTTTTCATGTTATAGGAAATGTAAGTGCCTTTTTAGGCGAGTTGCACAAAGTTGTACATGGCTATTAATTTGGTGATGTTTGCAAATTGTAAAGTTGGCATGCATACAGGTGATACCATTAGTTTTTTTGGACTTTTTTCTAAACCCTTGTAGGCATTAACCTTTGTGAGTCTACCATCATGACTTACAGATCAGGTTGAGTTTCATTCAGGTTCACTGATTTTTAGCTCACCTGAGCCAAAGACTATGAGGTAGATTTCAATGAAACTTGGTCAGATGAATATATGGGCCAGTGCAATTCAGATTTGTTCCTGACGTTGTCATGGCTCCCAAAACTAGGTCAAGGTGACCCATAGTTCCAAAAAACTTAAAAAATCTTCTTCTGCAAAAGCGATGATGGGAGAAAAAATCTGATGTGATTTTGGCTTCTCTAGGGTCTTAAGCTTATAAATTAATCATTTCGTGAAATTTGGTAAAAAATTAGGTTACGTGTTTTTGCATTTAATTTTGAAAATTTCGTAAAATGGCTTCAAATTATCATAACTTGACTATATGAATAGATATTGACATGGGGTTTTCAGTTTTGACTTTTTCTTGAAATAACCTTTAAAATGGGGTCAAGGTCAAAGTTTAAGGTCATGACCTAGTTTGTAATTTGTGCAGTTTTAGGCTTTTTTCTTCCAAATTATAAGAGATATATAATATTAAAACATTGTTAAAATGTTTAGCAGGACAAAATGTAAAAAGGTACAAAGTTTCGTAACTGTATGATAATGCATGTAGGAGTTGTTGCCCCTGAAATGTTATTTTTTTGCTTAAAAAAACTAAAATTGTGTGTTTGCTTGAAAACTATAACCTTTCTTATAGGCATGTATCTTAGAATATTGTAGGTATTGACATGACGAACATTTTGATATATGGCTCAAGGTCATACATTCAAAGGTCAAGGTCATAGGTGCATAAAAAGACTGAAATTGATAATTATCATGGAAACTATTAACTTTTTGTATTGGCATGTATATTAGATTATTGTAGGAATTGATATGGTGATCATTCTGATATAAGATTCAAGGTTTTACGTTTGAATGTCAAGGTCATAGATGCATAAGAAGACTCAAATTGTTAATTATCTTGAAAACTATTAACTTTTTGCAAAGGTATATATATTAGAATTTTGTAGGTATTGATATGACAATCATTTTGATATGTGGCTCAAGGTCATACATTCAAAGGTCAAGGTCATAGGTGAATAAAAAGACTGAAATTGTTTATTATCTTGGAAACTATTATCTTTTGTATGGCATGTTTATTAGAATATTGTAGGAATTGATATGGTGATTATTCTGATATAAGATTCAAGGTCTTACGTTTAAAGGTCAAGGTCATAGATGCATAAAAAGACTCAAATTGTTAATTATCTTGAAAACTATTAACTTTTTTGTATGAATGTATATTAGAATATTTTATGTATTTTTGCAAATAATTTTGGATATATCCTCAGGTTGGCCATGTCCTCAGGTGAGCATTAAGGCCCATGGGTCTCTTGTTTGCCAAAATTATGGGCCTTGCAATTAGAAAATTTCTTGAAAATACCCCCGGTATTAGTTTTCTGGACTTTTTTGAAAATAACTGCAGATATTGAACTCAAATCTGGTATGTGAGTCTTCTATGTGAGTCTACATTATGAGTTACCAAGTTGGAGTTTGGTTCCAGTCACTGATTTTCAATGAAATTATGGGATTTTGACACAGAAATGTTTTTGAACATTTAATTAATATTCTTTTAAATTCTAACATATATAATATGTACTTGCAACTCAGCTTGTGCACTTTGCTGCCTAGAGACTGACTTGGCATACAGTTTGATAAATTTTCTCAAACTAGGATTTGCATGAGTGGGTTTCCATCCTAGACACTTTGATCAATTTAACACATGAACTTTTAAATTGCCATATCTGCTTCATAACTTTATATCTCAAACCGACTTTCCATGAATATTTGTCAATTTCAGAACATGTGCAGTGTCAGTACTAGTTACAAGGAGGATTGTTTAAGAATAAAGTTGCATTCAAATTTCACTTCAAAACTCTTCAACAATACAGTTGCGTTCAAATTTCAATTGATAACTCTTCAACAGTTTTTTTTTTTTTTTTCGAAATGTGTCATAATTATTTCTCATATTGAGAAGTGCAGAGTAGGAGAATTTCAGGTGCAGAGTACTAGTGTTTAACAAAAACATTAAAACTGCTGCTTTCTTGCACTTTAAAATTGAAGACAGATATACATTGATAAAACAGTAATACCAAATGTAATTTACATGTTTACATACCTGCTATGGGTATATATGATTCATATGATTCACAACAATTTGGAATTATTTTGCATCTTTTTTTTCAGTAAAATTACCTTACCTTGGCACACATATACCAGAGTTATGTTTGAAAAATAAATGCTATGTGGTGCGATATACTCGCCAATATAGCAGAGGAGTAAGAACTTACGAAAAAGTTAGATTTCAGATCATCAACAAATCAGTGTGCATCAAAACGGATCCTGGATTCCAATTTTCTCGAGAATGCAGTTGGAAAATTCATTTCCTTGTTGATAGCAAGATTGTTATGGTACTCTCTCTCTCTCTCTCTCTCTCTCTCTCTCTCTCTCTCTCTCTCTCTCTCTCTCTCTCTCAGGGCAATAATAATTATACTTGTAATTTATATTGTGACAGGTGCATTATTAGGAATCACATAGCTTTCTTTCCACTGTACTCCATTAGGGTTTTTTTCCAAAACAATTTCAGAAAGAGCAGAGTAGAGAAATATTGGAGAAAACCACCGACCTCTTTCAAGCAAACTGACTAACTTCCACAGTTATCTGGATTCATACCTAGGTAGAGGAACAGTTATCTGCAGGCATGTGCTTTAAACCACTCATCCACAGATGCCCCTAATTTTAGATAACCTGTCTGTTCACTGGACTTTTCAAATTGTTTTAGGTTGATCCTGTCAGGCCACTATTTCAGGACTATGTTTTACAAGGTATTTAGATTTTTAAAAAATTTTTTACCTACATTCCTCCACTCCAAGTATGGATATGAACCTTTCATTACTACTTTCCTATTTTCAGCACAGTCTGTGCTTTGATTTTTAGATCACCTAAGCTAAAGGCTCAGATGAGCTATTAGTATCAATCTTCTTGCATCGTCCGTCATGTGTAAACGTTTAACAATTTAATCTTCTCCACCAAAGCCACTAGGCCAAATTTAATCAAACTTGGTTACCATTATGCCTTGGTGAAGGCCTTTCAGATTTACACAAATGAAGAAGTTACATCTCCTTCGGGATCGATAAGGGGAGAAATAGTGAAAAAAATTTAAAATCTTCTCTGGGTGTACAAAAGATATGCCATAGTTATTTCATGTTTAAACTTCTTAGGTAATCTAATTTCAGATTTGCACAAATGGTAGACATTGGGCAAGGCACTTAGTGGTGAAATTGCTAATAAATTATACATTTATCAATATATCTTTAAAGCTATTAACTTTTTGTATAGACATGAGTATTAGAATATTGTATTGGCATGAATATTAGAATATTGTAGGTATTCACGTGACAATTATTTGATATATGGCTCAAGGTTATACATTCAATGGTCAAGGTCACGGCTGCAAAAGCAGACTGAAATGGTTAATTATCTTGAAAACTTTTAACTTTTTCTATAGGCACTTATATAAGAATATTGTAGGAATTTATATGTTGATGATTTTGATATATGGTTCAAGGTCATGTTTTAAGGTCAAGGTCATAGATACAAAAGAAGAAAAAAATTGTCAATTATCATAAAAACTATTACCAGTAAATTTTTGTTTAGGCATGTGTATTAGAATATTGTAGGTATTGATATTATGATTATTTTGATATATGGTTCAAGTTCATAAGTTCAGAAGTCAAGGTCAAAGCTGCAAAAGATTAAGACTGAAATTGCCAATTATCTTCAAAACTTTTTGTATTGGCATGTATATTAGAATATTGTAGGTATTAACATGCAATCATTTTGATTTATGTTTAAGGTCAAAGATTCAAAGGTCAAGGACATAGCTGCATAATCACCATGGTTATTGATTTGGAAATTATTCATACTTACAAATGAAATATATCTAGATATTTTTTATTAAGTTTTGTGGCAGTTCTAAACTTAAGAAAGTTTCTGTACTTAAAAGATTGTCTTTTGCACTTTGCAAACAATTTTAGACATATCCTCAGGTAAGCATTAAGGCCCATTGGCCTCTTGTTTAATTTTACTAATGGGTAATTTTTGTACCATATCTAGGTTATCTGAGGTTAGACATCTGCTTTATACATGTACATTTAAAAAAAAAAAAGAAGACTTTTTGGAGGCAGATAATGGTGTATCCCTTCTTTAATGACTGCCTCAATGGCTCAGTATTAGAGCATCTGGATCAGGAGTAGGAGGTTGGGTGTTCAATGCCCGACTCTGTCTTCCATTTTAAATGCTGCTCCCTGGATTGGTGCTGAGTATCAGCTGGTCATCTGATGCCAGGATAATATTAGGGAGTGGCTTGCTTGTCTGTGGTATGCTGGCTTGTTGAGCCAGCACTTTAACAAAAATTCACCTGAGTACTGGCTAGCAGAAAGCAGACCATAGCACATCTTTGCACATCCCACACATCTATAAACCTGTTCTTATTTTAATTGTTATAGATAAATAACCTTGCATTTGTTGCGAATAGCTGAAAATTTGCTGATGTGCCGTTAAACAACATTTTAACCAACAAGAATTTTTTTTCAATTAATGTACCTGTAACTAATAATAATCATGATATTTTTTTTTTTTTTTTTTTTTTAATTTTTTTAAATTATTTATTTATTTTTTTTTTTACTGAATACATAGAAATATTCACTGGTATAAACTTTCGCGGTTTTGGTATGGAGAACATTTTCGCTGGTATAAACGTTCGCAGTCACGCGGTGCTTTAACACTATTATCTGACAAGGATATAAAATTTCACAGTGGATTTATTTTCACGCTTGATAAGCTACAGCAAAAATAGCGAACATTAATACACGGCGAATATTTCTACATATATGGTATTATTATTTTTATTTTTATTTTTTTTTTTATTCAGGTATTGAGATGTATACAGCAAACTGATTATTGGTGTTTACCAACTTCATGGTTCGATGAATCTGACATTTTAGAAATAGATTTTGTGGAGACAGATAAGAGTATTTTGTATTTAGATGACTATAATATACGTTTAGTCAGTGATTACTCAAGTATAGCAGATCCCTCGGCACAATGTCGACCTACTTTAACTACAGACTGTAAGTTATACTTAAAAATTTTACTTAACTGTAATACGATGTTTTAACATAATAAAGGTCAGTTCATGGCCTTAAATTCGACCTCAGTCTTTAAAAAGGTCAGTTAATGACCTGAAATTTGACCTTAGTCTTTAATTAAACATGTGCAAGGTAACCACAAGGGTATTCAATAACACTAAAGTTGGAATCTCGTTTTAAACTCTAGGATTTTTTCTTGTCACTACTTTCCACAGAAAATCTACTTTCCCACAAAAAAATTGTACTTTCCCCACACGTTTGCCAGTAAAATAAAGATTGTGGGTAAATCAAAAACCTAGCAGGTTTTTTATTAGAAAGAAATCGAATGTTCGGACAAACAACATTGCTATGTGGTACGAAACTAAACCAATATACCAAACTACAGTTAGTACATGTGTTGTCTCCCTTAATCGTAAATGTCACATACATAATGGAAAACACAATGTCATTTAACAAAAGTGATTATTTCTCAAACATGACATGGCAAACTGTTCAATGAACACCAGTAGAAAATAAATTAACAAAAATGCATTTAACGATATACATGTATATTATGTGCATTTTGGTCATTAATTTTTTTTTATTTTTTTTTTCCTAACAGTCTATTATTGTATGTCTTTATAAGGGGTCAGAGGTCAAATAGTTCATAAAATGATGTACCAGTATATATTACCACAGCAGACCATGCATTGCAGTACTTTTTTTTCAATTATAGAGTAATTACGTAACTACCCATTTAAGTCTATGCACTCATCCTAGTTTTCTTACACACTGTCTACACCTTTTATATTTGAGTCTTATCAGTCCAGTCTTTATAATCCATGCTGTTGTAGCAGTGATGAATTTATTAACATCCGGAGTGGAGTAATGTTCTTTTATGCTCAAGTCAAGATTATTTCAATTGTATCAAAGCTGTCAGTTTTGGAATTATGGAGGAAACAGGAGATTCTAGAGAAAACCATCAACCTTTGACAACTGGCTAACTTTTTTAACCTAGGATCTGCCTGAGTCAGATTTGGATCTAGGTGGTGAGAGGCATTGTGATACATAAGTCAATGTTTTGAATCCAGAAATCAAGAATATGGATCATCCTCATTTGGGATTTCAAATTTCGGAATATGTAAAAATCACTTGGGGTCACAGGTCTTGATTGTAGGATTGGGGATTTAGTTTTCAGAACTTGGGTCACAGATCTTAACCGTCAGATTGCGGATTTAGTTGTCAGAACTACGGGTCACACTCTATTGTAGCCTTGGGGATTTAGTTGTCAGAACTTGGGGTCGCAGATCTTGATTGTAGCCTTGGGGATTTAGTTGTCAGAACTTGGGACCACAGGTCTTGATTGTAGGATTGGGGATTAAGTTGTCAGAACTTGGGACCACAGGTCTTGACTTTAGGATTGGGGATTTAATTGTCAGAACTAGGGGTCACAGATCTTGACTTTAGGATTGGGGATTTAATTGTCAGAACTAGGGGTCACAGATCTTGACTGTAGGGTTGGGGATTCAGTTGTAAGAACTAGGGGCCACAGATCTTGACTGTAGGATTGGCGATTTAGTTATCAGAACTAAATTGGGGCCACAGATCTTGACTGTAGGATTGGGGATTTAGTTGTAAGAACTTAGGGCCACAGATCTTGACTGTAGGATTGGTGATTTAGTTGTCAGAACTTGGGTTCACAGATCTTGACTGTAGGATTGGGGATTTAGTTGTAAGAACTTTGGGCCACAGATCTTGACTGTTGGAATGGGATTTAGTTGTCAGAACTTGGGTTCACAGATCTTGACTGTAGGATTGGGGATTTAGTTGTCAGAACTTGGGTTCACAGATCTTGACTGTTGGATTAGTGATTTAGTTGTCAGAACTTGGGTTCACAGATCTTGACTGTAGGATTGGGGATTTAGTTGTCAGAACTTGGGATCACAAATCTTGACTGTAGGATAAGGGATTTAGTTGTTGGAACTTTGGGTCACAGATCTTGACTGTAGGATTAGGGCTTAGTTGTAAGAATTTGGGGCCATAGATCTTGACTGTAAGATTGGGGATTTGGTTGTCAAAACTAGGGGCCACAGATCTTGACTGTAGGATAAGTGATTTAGTTGTCAGAACTTAATTGGGGCCACAGATCTTGACTGTAGGATTGGGGATTTAGTTGTCAGAACTAGGGGTCACAGATCTTGACTGTAGGATTGGTGATTTAGTTGTCAAAACTTGGGGTCAAAAATCTTAACTGTAGGATTGGGATTGAGTTGTCAGAACTTGGGGCCACAGATCTTGACTGTAGGATTGGGATTTAGTTGTCAGAACTTGGGTTCACAGATCTTGACTGTAGGATTGGTGATTTAGTTGTCAGAACTTGGGGTCAAAGATCTTAACTGTAGGATTGGGATTTAGTTGTCAGAACTTGGGGCCACAGATCTTGACTGTTGAAATGGGATTGAGTTGTCAGAACTTGGGTTCACAGATCTTGACTGTAGGATTGGTGATTTAGTTATCAGAACTTGGGTTTACAGATCTTGACTGTTGGAATGGGATTTAGTTGTCAGCACTAGGGGTCACAGATCTTGACTGTAGGATTGGGATTGAGTTGTCAGAACTTGGGTTCATAGATCTTGACTGTTGGAATGGGATTTAGTTGTCAGAACTTGGGGTCAAAGATCCTAACTGTAGGATTGGGATTAAGTTGTCAGAACTTGGGGCCACAGATCTTGACTGTAGGATTGGGATTTAGTTGTCAGAACTTGGGTTCACAGATCTTTACTGTTGGAATGGGATTTAGTTGTCAGAACTAGGGGTCACAGATCTTGACTGTAGGATTGGTGATTTAGTTGTCAGAACTTTGGTTCACAGATCTTGACTGTAGGATTGGGATTGAGTTGTCAGAACTTGGGGCCACAGATCTTGACTGTAGGATTGGTGATTTAGTTGTCAGAACTTTGGTTCACAGATCTTGACTGTAGGATTGGTGATTTAGTTGTCAGAACTTGGGGTCAAAGATCTTAACTGTAGGATTGGGATTGAGTTGTCAGAACTTGGGGCCACAGATCTTGACTAGGATTGGTGATTTAGTTGTCAGAACTTGGGTTCACATATCTTGACTCTAGGATTGGTGATTTAGTTGTCAGAACTTGGGGCCACAGATCTTGACTGTAGCCTTGGGGATTTAGTTGTCAGAACTTGGGTTCACAGATCTTGACTGTTGGATTGGTGATTTAGTTGTCAGAACTTAATTGGGGCCACAGATCTTGACTGTAGGATTGGTGATTTAGTTGTCAGAACTTGGGTTCACAGATCTTGACTGTAGGATTGGGGATTGAGTTGTCAGAACTTGAGGCCACAGATCTTGACTGTAGGATTGGTGATTTAGTTTTTAGATTTTACATTGACTTATATCAGCTTGCACAATCCTTGACTTGTGTACAGAAGTTGTCTTGTTTTTTACTTGTTTGTTGTCTTTGAAGCAGTCCTGCATATGCATATTTGGATATCTGGGAACCAATATTGCTTATATCTTTGACATCTCTAGATGTTTATGTATTATCATACAAAACTTTCGTATGAAATGTTGCATTTAGTAACTAGATCAACAATTTTATTGTGGTGATTATTCTTTATAAGGTTTTTCATATTTCTATTTGATGGCATCATCTTACTGACCTGACCATCGGACATCTTTCAGTGAGCTTGATTACTGTCTGAAACAAGACATTTTGACTTTTTTGTCATTCCTTGATGGTCATTAACTTGGAAAAGATTCTGAGAATCACACAAGTATATTTTAACAAGAGAATTTGATGTGTTTAAAATAATATGTGATGTTGTCTGAAAGTTTAAAGTTTTTATGTTGTTAGGTTTTTCAAAAATAAGCTGCTCTATGAAAAACACACAAGTATGTTGTTACAACTAACAAGTGAATTTAATTTGTTCAAAATAATAAAATGTGATGTGTCTTAATGTTTATATAAGCATGTTGCTATATTTAGCAGAATAAACTGCTCTATGAACTTTCTAACTTCCTCTAGCACTATTGTCATGACTTGACTAACACAACAAACATTTAATTGTTTCAGATCCTCGGACCCGGGCTCCTGTGGAGTGGTCAATTTGGTCTTATCCAGCCGATAATTATGAACATGACAAAACTGTTTCAGCTCTGGAAGTTATTTTTCCGTTAATGGGAGTTATCGCTTTGATTTTTGTATGTGTGTGTCTGGCTTATGCAAGACATCTGAATAAAAGACGTGTACAATTGTACAGACAGTCCAGTGCAGCCCCACAACAATATACAGATAGAGGTATGGTATATTTTAGCTCACCTGGTCAAAAGTCATGTTAGTGATTAGGAAGTGCTTTTTAGTGAATTTGATTTGATAGGGTTTTTACATCCCAGTCAAGAATATTTTACTTATATTGAGGTATCACCAGCTATAGGTGAGGTGGCAGACAGGGAGGGTTTTTTAGTGTGTCATGCCTGCCGTGTAATGGGGCATCAGTGTTTAAGTTCTCCTATAAAAGATCCTGTGACTTTCATTTCTAATTGCCAAGTGCATGGCAAAAGAACAGTCACTTCCTATTTTAAAGTCTTGCTCAGACCAGGCTGGGGTTCAAGTGCTAGGAGAAAACCACTGACCTTCAAAAAGTTGTCCTGTTGCACACTAGCATCTCCCTTGTCAGATTTCAAACCTTAGAGTGGTGGGCCACTGTGATACTTCAGCATGCATTTTAGATCACTTGGACACTAGGCCTTAAGCCAAAATAATTAAATTTTGAGAGGGGTAAAAAAAACATTACTCTAATTCACTCTAAATTATAGATGTTGTGGCAAATTTTGAGTAAAAGAACTGATAATAATAATGATGATAAAAATAATAATTTTATTCTCTGTCTGTCATTTGTTAACATTTTATATTTAACAAGCGATAAGTTTTTTAAGATATTCACCAAAGCATACTCATGTCAGTGGGCCGGGGAAAACAAAATAGTCTAGGGAAATTAAATCTTATGTATATGCTAGAGGTTTTTTGCAATTTTATTGCTCAATTTAGGTCAAATTCAGACTCTGTAAATTAATCCTTTCTGGAGATTTGATTTACCATTATAAAATGCCTTGTATATTTAATCCTTGTTAAAACCTTACTGAGATTGTTTAATTGTTAAAAGATTTTAACAGTTTTTAACATCACATTGGCCTTATGAATTTTGATAAATTTTAGAAAAGAAAAATAAAAATTATGCTGCTTATTATATGCTGTCATATATAAGTTTTAAATTTTTAACTGTTTGCAAACCTGAGATCATAAGTTGTTCATACCCATAACATTTTCCGACAGACATTACAAATTCTTTTACTTCTTACAGTAGAAATGTTAAAATTTTAGAGATTTGGGCTATATGTAACGGAAATCACCAGCACTTGTTTTGGACAAGTTTGACTATTGGCAATGGAACTGCAAAAGATGTTGTTTTTCGGGTAAAAATTATATTTTTGGGGGAATTTTTTTTTCACATAAACATTTTGTTCAGTTCAGCATTGACATTAAGAGGTATTGATTTCGTGTTATCTCGATGAATTTGTACTTTGGACACCAAACGTTTTCACGGTTTTTGTTATGGCATTGTAGAAATATTGTTGCAATATTTTAACATTGGTAACTTTTTTTACATTTTTTAGCCGCAAATAATTGCAAATAGCTGATGCAGCTTTAAACATAAACTCACTCAATTACATATTGGCTGCTTATGTTACTGGAGTAGTACATAATATTTTCATCTAACTTCTTTTTTTACTATTAATTTTAGATACAGAAAGTAATGGTTGTCGTATTCCTAATCCTACCTACAGAGCTAGCGATCCTGTCCAACACACTAATTCTTCTTCTAGAATTCCTGTTGATCGCCCAGTGGTCACAGAGGTCAGGGCAGCTGATACCTCACATAATGATTCTCCACCTGATTACAGACACTTGATGGCGGTATCTTCACAGCCAGGCTCTCCACCAAATTACAGTGGACTGAATGAAAGAAATACTGTCCCATCAGCACCACCCTCACAGTCTGAACATACCGCTGCATTAATACCACCCCCTCCATCTTATGAAGATGCATTAGATATGATTAGTGCTGAAAAGTTACAGAATAAATAATAAAGATAATTTTAAGAAATGGAGGAGCTGTAAATTGGGTTTTAGACAATCTAGTCTGTTATTTGAGCACTTAAGGTCTATTTGGCCTCAGAGTCACAATAACTCACTCAATTGAGTGTACACTCAACTCAAATAAGGGAATACATGTATTTCATTATATCATTTTTTAAAGACATTACACAGTTAAAATTGGATATCTAAAGTTATATTTAAATTATTAACTGTAGGCTTATTGGGCAAAATAAAACATTATCTCATAAAACTTAAACTTTTTAAACTTTTTTAAAAATTATTGATGAGAGAAAAATTGGAATATTTGAGTTGAGTGTACACTCATTGGAGTGAAAGACTGTGAAGTTTGGGTCAAGGAACAAAGGTTTACAAAGAACAGATGTTTGACAAATCTATTCATTCATTTCATGTTTATGTCCAATATTTTTTATTTCGAACAAACTTATTTTTAAATAAAATGATCTCTACTTGATTCTTGGATGGATTTTGTTAACGGTTTTTCTGTAGGAAGTGGAAGATTATTTGCAGAATACAAGTAAAAGATAATAAATAGAATTACATGTACAAAATATTTCCTACTTATGCTCGAAATATGCTGTGAAGTGATTTAATTGTGTTCAAAATTTGATTTTATCAAAACAAAAAACCTTGAAAATTTCATTAGAATTGGTTAATTAATAATTTGGATAATTTATTAAGAAGAACCTGATTTAACATAGAAAGTTTATAAAAATGTTAAAAATAATCTAAGAGAACAAATACATATAAGTTTGTTCAGCATCTGTACATTTTAATTATTTTATTTACAGTAAAACCTCTTTTGGCTTTTATTATTAGCTCACCTGGCAAAGCCAGGTTAAGCTAAAGGTATGGTAAATCATACATGATTGCATGTGTGTGTTTGTGTGTGTGTCCGTGCATTGGTTTGTCTGTTAACTTTAATCTTCTCCTCTGAAACTAATTGATATTTGGTATGGAAGGTACTTAGTAACTTTAGATTAAAAATTATATCTGACATGTCCGTCCTAAATCCAAGATGGCTGTTGTTACTATCAATAGCAAAAACTTTTAAATTGCCTTTATGGGTTTATTTGTGTACTGATTTTGTTGAAATTTGAAACATAGAAAATAGATGTCAGGGGATTAAACATATGTAACGGGTTTTCTGTACAATTTTTTGTTTGCACAATAATTACGTAATATGCAAATAAGGTCTGTTTTTACCCTAAATCTTTGAAAATCTTTTTCTCTGAAAGTACATGTACATAGCCAATTGAAAGGAAATTTAGTGTGGAAGGTCCCTGGGTGGTACAGATTCTGTCAGAAGTCTAAGATGGCTGCGATTACTATGAATAGCAGAAACCTATAAATGGCCATATCAGGTTTATTTATGTACTGATTTTGTTGAAATTGGAAACAGAGAAAAAAGTTGTGGGGAATTAAACATATGCTAGTTTTTTAGCTCAACTGGCTAAAGCCAGATGAGCTTATTTGTACAATTATTCGTTTGTGCAAAAATTTCATAATATGCAAGTAAGGTTTATTTTTAGCCTAAATCTTTTTCTCTGAAAGTGCATGGCCAATTAAAAGGAATTTAATGATAAATATTGCTTGAAATAATAGAAAATAAGGATTTTGCTTGTGAGTTTGTATTGATTGGATATATTTTAAAATGAAAATGCAAAAAATAAAATAAGGGTGTTCCAGGTGAGCGATACAGGCCCTATTTGGCCTCTTATTATTATTATTATATATTTTTTTTTAAACAAACCTCCCTCATTTTAACACAATCACAATACTCCCCCCCCCCCCCCCCCCCATCCCCCTTATAACTTATAATTCCCAGATTTGACTGAAAAGTTCACGGTTGTGATTTGAGATTTTACTGTAATTTAGCTTGTCAGTGCGCCATTTTTTTACCTAGTTATTGATACTGCATGTACTTTGTAAAGCCACATTTATATAGGATATTTATTTTTATTCATCTTTGATCATAAAAACATTTACTGAAAGTATATGCCTCTATTTTATATTAAACAGAATAATATTTCAGAAAATCATTTTACACTGACAGGATTTTTTTATACAGAAATGCTGTGTATTGACTTTGTTATCTTTTAACAAGGCAGCGACATTTAAATCTGCAATGTAAATAGTTAGTGTAACCATCTTGTTATTATTTTGATGTTTTGATTTAAATAGTTGTGTTAATATTTATTACCCCACCCCACCCAACCCCACCCTCTTTTTTTTTTTTTTTTTTTTTTTTTTTATGAAATGATGAGATTTGAGCAATAAGTCACTTGTTTGTTATCCTGGCCAGAAAACCTTGTTTTTACATGAATCCCTTGTTAACTTGCTTTAAACACTATTTTGTTCTGTTATCATATGTTATTATGATTTTCTTTAGAAGTCTCCCTTGATTTGTTTCTCATTTCCTTTCTAATACCTGGCCTCAGTGCCAAAGTGATCTAAAACATGCATTTACAAATCACATTCCCATGTTCGATTCCCACTGAAGCAGATCCTAGTGTAAGAAATTCATGCAGTCAGTTTTTTCTATGTTCTCTGGTTTCTACAACCATCTCTAAACTGACTGTTTTGATATCATTTAAAGAATCTCAACTGTGGCATAAAACACCATCACTCTAATCCTTGTTATTTTTTTTGCATTTCACATTACTTTTTTAAACTGATTGATTGATTGATTTAATGGGGTTTTACATCTCATTCAAGAATATTCCACTTATATTGAGACATCATCAGCTATAGGTGAAGTGGCAGAAATGTTTACCTTTGCAGTGCACAAAGGGCAGTGTGCAGAAGGGTTTTTAGTGAGCCCTGCCTGCCTTGAAACAGGACATCAGATTTTAAGATCTCCTCCAAAGGACCCTGTGACTTTCATTTCTAAATGCCTAGTGCTTGATGAAAGAAAAGTCACTACCAATTTTTGAGTCTTGGTCAGACCAGGCAAGGATTTGAATCTTAACTTCTCTGATACAGAGCGGAAACTATACCAACTAAGCTACTGTAGTGGTACTTTTTTGAAGACCTAAAATCTTTTGATTTTCTTTATAAAGTCTTACATGATTTATCTCCATTTTCCTTCAATATGCCAAAACCTGACTATATATGTTGTGAAAATGAATTAAAGTTTTACTGTATTAAAGTCTAGTCAATTTCAAGTTTTTAATCTCAGTTGTATAAAATGTAGAAGAGTTATGATATACTGCCCCCTCCTCCACCCTCCCCATCACCGAGTGAAGTTTAGTGACAAAAATCCTTAAAGGTTTAATTGTTAAGAGTTTATTTAAATTTTTAAATTATTTTTTTTTTATTACATATTTTGATATTTTTATAAATTTTAAAAAATTGTTTGCTGTGCTGGTGGATTGACTAGTCGGTGACATTATAAAGATGGAAGGAATGTTATTAATTTTCACACATTTTTAATGTTGTCAAATGATTGTGGTTCTTTGATGCTTATATGTGAATTTATTTTGCTAGTCTAGAATTAAGAAACTGCATTCAATTTGACTTTACTGCATGCAGTTATGCAGTAGATTGGACTTTCCTAAATCACTTGAAAATCAAAGGCTGTCATGGTTATTTGAGAGAGTTCATTCTAATACATACCTACTTGCATGCAGTACAAAGTGATGTCATTCCTAATATTTACAATACTTTTTAAGTTTTTTAAAAGCTCTTTAATAAATTTTAAACTTTCATTAAAAAAATAAGGCTTTAATTACCAGGTTAAAAATTTATTGTTATAAACTTCAATGGTAACGTAATATATATGAATTTAAAAATAAAAAAAATTTAAAAAGTAATAATAATAATAATAAATAAATTAAATTATATATATATATATATATATATATATATATATATATATATATTATTCAGTGAACAATACTTACTGGACTTACTTAACCACATAAATTTTATACAGACTAGCATTTCTTTTTTATTTGTTGCATTTTGTATATTTTTTTTACTCTTCATACATTTGTTATCAATTGAAGAAGTGGCATTTAAAATGTTTATAAATATCACTAATTAAGGTAACTTCAATAGTTGTGAATATATATGCATTGTATATATAGATAATTTTTTCATAGTTGAAGATCATGAATTTGGCTATTTGCATATTAACCTGCTAAGGCCATGATGCAAAATTTTCTACTGATAAAAATGGGGTGAAATATCGTACATACATGTATATATATATATATATATATATATATATATATATATATATATATATATATATATAAATATATATATATATATGTTTTATCTTTGCAGTATTATGATGTAATCATGGTTTTATATATTATACTTGAAACTGTGCAATAGTTCAGATATATTCATGTATATCTATTATTGTGATAGGTTTTCTAATAAAAGTCTTAAATTTTTTGTTTTAATCTTGTTTTACATGCAAGTATTTTTATATGGTAAAACTTGCTTAATCAACCACCTCTATAAACAGGTCACCTGTCTGTTAAGACCAGTGCTTTAAGGCCCCTTTGCTTCATTTTTTAAATAAAAAATCAACCTCCATATTAAGACCACCTGACCTTTTAGTCTTCAGCATCTTAAGGTTTCTTGGCTTCAAATTTCAGCAAAAAAGACCCCTATATAAACATGATAAAGACCATCTCTTTATTAAAACCACTTTTTACAATTGCTCTGCTTCTAATTCCAGCCAGAGAGAGCCTCTATATAAAGAGCACCTCTCTTGTCCATTAAGGCCAATGTCCTTCTACTTCGAAATTTCAGTTAAAAGCAATAACTTGCGTATTAGGAAAGTTTGTCCGTGTTGACTTGTCAAAGGTTGATGGTTTTCTCCAGACACTCTGGTTTTCTCCACCATCCCTGAACTAAATGCCATAAATATAGAAAGAACCCTTACTGAGGTGTAAAACTTTTTTGTGTGAAACCCTTTTGAAGCGAGACAAATAGTGATGATGGGTAGAGTTTTTGCTTATATATACATGTACATATGATTTGTACACAAATGTTTGTAATGAAAGCATTATTCCACTACTATAAAGAAAGTGAATACTCATGAGAAACAAAAAATCAAATTGGGTAAATCTTTACTTTAAATTTAACCAAACTGAATCAAATTAAATGCTTTTTTCAAATTAGAATTCCATTTTATTCTTCATTATTATTATTTTATATATACCCATTTTCTTTAAAATCATAGCCACTGTGGTAGCTCACTCCGTAAGTGGAAGGTCGTGGGTTTGAACCCCGGCCAGGTCTGACCCAAGACTTGAAAGTGGGTAGTGACTGTTCTTTCACCAAGCACTCAGCATTACGAAATGAAAGTCACAGTTCTTTCGGATGGGAACTAAAAATAAACGAGGTCCCGTGGCACGATAAAGAACCCTGCTGTATAATGCCATCAGTGCAACCCACAGGCAAAATTTCTGCAATTTCGCTGATAGCTGGCAACATCTCAATATAAGTGAAATATTCTTGACTGGGACGTTAAACAAAATTACTCAACTGAACTCTTTAAAATCATAAGCGTTTTATATATGCATGAATGTTTTTGCAACAATCTGAAATTTAACAAACCTTTATTATTGATCTTATTAACAGTTTCATCTGGTTTTGCATACAGTTCTGTGAGTCTTTTTAATCTTAAAACCAAACCACAGTAATATCACGTTGGTCCTCAAGGCCATTTTTCCCATATATAAGAAAAAATTCTTCTTTTTACTGGGAGAAGTTTTATAACGCTATAAGTAGTGATTCTATTCTATAAGTTATCCTTACTTAAACACTGCTTGTCTTCAAAATATATACTTTGTTCCATATTTAATTTATACTACTGTAGAATCATTAATATTCATTGGGTTGAAAATTGCGTGGTTTTGTTTTTTTGAAAAAATTCTGTTGGTAGAAATTTTTGTGGAATTGATTTTTTTGAAAAATACATCCCAATGGGGACAATGGAAATAAAAAAATTTTCAATGACATTTAATTTTGTGGTTTTGAATAACTCACGAAAATAGTGAAATTTTATCCTCCACGAATATTTGTAATTGTACAGTATGTATCTTTATAAAATCATATTAAAATATTAATCCTTCCTGGATTTTTATTGTACATTTGGATCTTCATGAAATGAAACAATATCAGCTTTTCTTTTCTTTCTTCTTTGATTTTATAATCACAATACAAACAAATAAACCTGAAAAATAAACAAAAGTAGTAGAAGATAAATAAATAAATAAAAGTCTGAAAAAGTCGATAAAAAAAAGTAGAAAAAATTTTTAAAAAGCAAGGTAAAAATAAATTTTAAAAACAAGAGATGTTTGTGAAAAACTTTCTTGGACAGACATTATGGGGTGCACAAGCTTTTATTATGGGCAGTATACATTATGGACGGTGTACATAGAAATGAAATTGACCTTTTGAACTTAAAATCAATAGGGGTCATCTACCAGTACTATCTGAGATGCATAAATCTATCAAGTATGATGTGTCTAAGCTAAAAACATTTTGAATTATGGGTTACACAAACATATAGACCTTCAGACAGGTTTGACTGTACTTCTAAATTATAAATTATTATCAATACAACCATATTCAACCAACCTAATTACAAATGTTATATCAGTAATTAATTTGATCAACCTTTGTAGAGATAATAAACGTAAAGTAAATAACTGGAATTTTTCTAAGTCCAAGGTGGATAACTGTGTCAAAAATTGCTTGATCATACCCAAAACAGAACTTGACCTAGATATTCTTGTGATAAATCTGTATACCAAATTTCATTTCAGTATGTGCAACCTCTGCAAAGAAAATGAACGGAAACTGCAAATAATTGGAATTTTTCCAAGTCCAAAGGGGATAACTGTGTCAAAAATTGCTCAATCATACCCAAAACAGAACTTGACCTAGATATTTTTATGATAAATCTGTATACTAAATTTCATTTCAGTATGTGCAACCTCTGCATTGAAAATAAATGGAAACTGTTTGTGGACCGACAGACCAACCGACAGACAGCAGCAAAGCAATATGCCCTTCCTTCTTTGAAGGGGGGCATAATAAGACGAAAAGAATACAGTAAAGAAACAAAAGTGGGAAAACATTTCATAAACAAAAGTATTGAAATGATAAATAACAACTAAAAATACAAAAAGGAAAAAAAATAAATTTTAAAAAAGTGATAGGATAAAATAAATCAACTAAAGTAGTAAAAACAAGTAGGAGACAATAGATTAACAAATGTATAAATAACAAGAGAATCAATAGAACCGATGGATGATCCCCTAATAAAAACTAGTTCTAAAAGGGCTATTTCTTAATTCAGACACATGTTTGTTTAAATAAAACTTTCTAAAGGGAAGTAATTGTGCACATCACTTCTCCTCATTGAGATCCATCTACGTATAAAGTTTATAGTATATATTTAAAGTACATATTTTTATTGTATATGTATTATATGTATTCATATTTATAAACTTGTGTTATATATACATGTAACTGGGAAAAATCTGTCGTACATTATGACCTGTTTTTTCAACTCGAAGCAGGTCATGACCTGATATTTGACTTTCAGAACTTGACAGGTATGTCAAACAGGTTTCTTTAAATCATACCATTCAAGCCTTTGGCATAGTGAGGACAGAGTATCGACAGGTTCACTTAGAGCAAGGATTATGGACTGGGGCAGTGGTATGCTTGTCAGCAGCATACTAACTCAGTGAGCTAGCATCTTATCAAACGTTCCTCTGAGTGCATACAATAATAGAACAGGCCATATTAAACACTCGCACATCTCATAAATACATGATTATACTTGTTCTTAGAAAAATCTACAGAGATTCATCTTGTCACAAATAGCTAAAAAATGCTAATATCACTTCATAAACATTACAACTGTTAAAGTTGCATTAAGTTTCCAAAGAAAAAATTAAAACGGTGCTAATCTAATTAATGAAGTTCCTAATGAACAATGTTACATTTGGTTCAACAATAAAAGCTCGAATAAATACAGAAATTACGGTATTTACCCAGCGAGATGCAGCATTTGGGATCTAATATTAGAACATGCTTACGTTATCAAAACCCGGGTCATTTAAACGCAACTTTCAAAACGGTGAAATATGATATATTAAACACAGAACTTCGTTAAATTTGTCATTTGTGACTTAGTAAGGGATACATAACACCATTTCAAATACATATGGACATTAATGAAGGACAGTTAATGCAATCTGTCATGTTTCACCTTCAATTCTAGGGTTTTTCCGTACATCCATGCACATGCTCCAAGCTCATAACTACCATCATAAAACACTGACCAACCGGTCAGAGGATTCCATTTATTTACAGCTAAAAGAAATGAAATTTTAGAAAATGAATGTCACAGATCGTGGTTAGAAGATATCTATTTTTAAAAAAAAAATATATTTTTAGAAAATCAAAAAAAATTCAGAAAATTGAAAAACTTAATGCAGCTTGAAGTTCATGTTTTCTTATTGTTATTACTTCATGATAACAATGTAAACTCAAGAGTTAAAACTATGTGTATTTATTACAGACTACATGTACATCTAATAACTTACTCTCATGTACGTGGGTCAACATACATACATTAAACAGAGAGAGAAAGTAGGAGGAGTTTCTTAAAGTATTAAATTTAATGTTAAACAGATGTTCAATTAGTGTCCAATAGAGAGTGTCCATTAAAACCTTTGACCTATGTGAAGATAAACATGATGATGATGGTGTGTTATCATTACAACAACCAATCAACTTGGGCCTAAAATAAAATTAACTTTGTTTGCCGTTGATCCTCCGACCCTCTTGAAATGCCCCTACCCAAAAAATTTTATTGCTTTCAGTTCCAAATCATTATTTTTTCTTTTCATACAGCATAGGATATTGTACTAAAGAGAAGGGCAATAACCCTGGCAAGTGAGACAATTGCAACCTATGAGTAGGTTTATATGGTAGTAAGGAAATTCTGCTGTGTTTCTCTGTAAGAGAAAACACATGAAGGAACAAAGAAGATTTTAGATAGCAAAACAAATTGTAAAATTTGTTTTAAAAGAGACATGTGAAACTTTTTCAAAAGTGTAATTGATTAAGTTTTCAAATAATGAAATAAAAAATTTTTCCTTTCTACCTACCCACATGTAGATAGCATCAGTCAGAAAACAGCAAACAAAGAATTTTTTAAGTTAGGCCTTATCATACATACCTATAAAACACAGTCCTAATACTCCTGCTATTAATGGTAACGCAATGGCATAAAATCTGGGTGGAAATAACTGATGTATAAACTGATCTGGTTCTACAAATGGCTGAAAAATAGGAACACACATATTAAATAGTTTTTTTTAGATGTAAAGCAGTGAATATTCCAAGACCATTTATTTTTGTGATGTCCCAATTTTCATTTCTCACTGCTATGTTTGAATCCCGGGCAGATCCTTAGTACGGGGAAATTTGTCAACTTGCTTGTCAAGGCTTGGTGGCTTTCTCAAGGTACTCTGGTTTTCTCTATCATTCCAGAACTGAATCCCTCCATATAAGTTGAGGAATATTGACTGTGGCATAAAATGCCATCAATACACTGATCCAGTTTCCATCCACTTAGCTCCACCCCCTTAGCAACGTCCTTGACAACACCTCCATGCTATCAATTAAATCCAATCCAATCCAATCCAATTTTTTTTTTTTGTGACCCATCATTTTTCATGCCTTTTAGATAGCATATATCAAAACTTACCATAAAAGGTAAGCTTAATAAATTTCACACCTCATGATGCAATTTATAATTTTTACACATTTGGAAAACAAATTGTTATTTTAGACGTAAACAGTCAAACAGAGAAATAAGATATCTAGAATTTGACTTACTGATCACAGTGCCTCTAACAACCTCGGTTTAATTCCTGGCAAATCATAAGTGTCAAAATCTCTAACATTTGTCTCAGTTTGTTTGCTAAAGGTTTGAGGGTTTTTCCTGGCATTCAAATTTTTCAGACCTTTCTGAACCGACCACCTGAATTATCTTGACTAAGGTGTATAACTCCCCAAAAAATTTAATGGCTGCTCAACATATCAGTAGTACAATAATAAAAAATTGATGGAGAAAATCCCCAAGTCAAATGAATAAACATATTAAGGAAAAAAAAGCTTTGCTAAATTTTCTATTAATCTTTAATGCTAACTTACAATGTAAGTGGGCAGGCATTGCCAAGTGGTCCTGTCACAGACATTCAAATTCAAGGGTTGTAGATATGAACCTCACTTTGAACTTGGAAATTTTTGAGAAGATTTTTAAAAGGGCTATGTTTAAATGAGTAATGGTGCTTAACACCAAAACTCTTTTACTTATGTTGAGGCAGTCAGTCCTGGGACGGTGGTGGAAACTGTAGTACCCTGAGAAAACCACCAACTATATGCAAGCAAACTGACAGACTATTGTATAAATACAAATCCTCAACTACTTGCTAAATTATACTGCTCAAGAACATATAAAGTTTTACTACGGTTTGATCCACAAAAGTCTGAAGTAACAAATTTGTGACTTATCCACTTGGTAAAACATTTACCGGTAAGCAAAATATACAACAGTGCCTGAATTTAAAAGAAAATTAACGTGTGTGTGTGTGTGTGTGTGTATTTATATATACAATGTATGTACTGGATATTGAAAAATGTACTTACAAGAATAATGACCCAGATTGTGTAGTAGGTAAATATGGCTACAGAAATAGCTACAAGGCACCAACCAGCAGTTTGATCCAAACCTGATGCCTTAAAATATACAAATACATAAATCGTACACAGTAATTATTTATATCTGGTTAATTTATACCATTTAGCAAAATTTTCAGTCGTCTTAATTTTTGAAATTTATTTAAAACTAAGGTCTGTTCCCTCCTGCAAAACATTCCTTAGCTGGATTTCGATTCACATATTTTTGGAACTTTAGATTCATTAATTTGCAACTGTTTGGCGTATGTTTTTTAATCTATCAACTTTTTCGGCCCCTAGTTCACAGATGAGGAATGATTTTCCGAAATGTGCACATCTGGCACATCAAAATTTAGCAGGTATTTGTTATATATTTACTTCAAATATCTTAGACAAATATCATTGTAATACAAAATAGAGTTTTTGAATCAAATTTTCCTTATTAAAAAAAAGACAACAATTTTTTCAATTATCAGATGTGTCATATACCACTTTTTGAATTTAATCATAAAAATACATTCAAAAAGTGGTATATGACAATATATTGTCATGGTTACACCTGAACCTATTATTTATTTATTTATTTATTTATTTATTTATTTATTTATTTATTTATTTATTTATTTATTTATTTATTTATTTATTTATTTATTTATTTATTTATTTATTTATTTATTTATTTATTTATTTATTTATTTATTTATTTATTTATTTATTATCTTGGAATAATGAAAACATTCAGCAGGAGATCTATATAAAAAAGGACCGAAAGCTTTCTTCTCATTAAAAACTAAATTCTCAAATTTTAACACTTCTACACATCTTTTTGATGCTCTTATTAAACCTATAATAACTTATGGAAGTGAAATATGGTTATCTGACTATAATATTAACTTATCAAATCTGGACAATTTACCAATGGAGAAATTACATCATAAAATGTTAAAAAATATTTTAGGTGTCAGAAGACAATCTTCAAATTTAGCATGCAGAATTGAATGCAACAGACTTTTAATTTCTATCACTGCAATCATGCTCATGTTTAAACATTATACTGGTATTTGCCTAACAAGATTAGATAGTAATAGACTTTTATATAGTGCATATCATACAGACAAAGAACTATTTAATAATAATTCAAAATCTTGGTTTTCTACCCTTGCTAATATTCTTAAACAAATGAAAGTAAATATTACCACATGTCAAAACATAGAACCAGATAATTTTGGCAATATTTTACAAACAAATTTCCAAAGACAAGACTCAATAAAACTTCAAAATATTAAAAATAGAAATACTGATAGTAAATTACAACTATTCAGTTCCATAATTCAAACAAACAGTCTCCCACAATATTTATTACTTAATTTACCAAAACAGTATAAATCTCATATTATAAAATTCAGGATTAGTTCCCACCCTTTACATATAGAAAAGGGTATATATACTTAACCAAAAACTCCTAGACAGGACAGAATTTGCAAATTTTGTCCCGCAGTTGAAATAGAATTACATTTTATATTACAATGTGTGAAATACATTGTCCTTAGACAACCTTTATTAAAATGTTTTAATATTCAGGACAGTTCTTTATCCTCAAAATCTGAGATTGAATTAATAGAAATAATTACTAAAGTTATCAATCCCTGTATTGAAAAAGAATGTATGGCTCTTTTCAGATATATTACAAATGCATTAAAATTGAGAGAATAATTTGATTACTTTGTGTGACGCAGGTTTCGACTTTTTATAGATTTAGAGTGTTCTATACTTTATAATATACTGTCTGTCTTAAGCATATTACTGTTTTCTGAAAATATTATCAATAAGCATTTACATATAATTGATTTTAAATAATTATGACATGCTTGTTGTTATTATTATTATTATGCTACATTATAACTTGCATTTATATTAAACATTATGTTTTGTATACATATTATGTACTGGATGACACTGTACACTCAGTTTTCCAATAAAATTTTATCATTATTATTATTATTATTATGTACATGTATTTTTATGATTAAATTCAAAAAGTGATATATGACAGATGTATAAATATTGATAGATCATTCTTTTATTTTTGTGCAGTTTTTTTTTTTTAAATCCAAATAAAAACGGTGTCTGTTAGGTCAAGTTTGTTGGGCTAAGGTCGGACAAGCCCCGAAATGAAACGGAAAGGGAAAAATGCAGGGGCTTAAAATGTCAGGCCGGAAGCCCTGAACCTTTCCAATACTACACTGCCACACAAATTCAAAAGTTTAAAACTTTGAATATAAATTAATCTTCAGTTCATAATATTTCATTTCTTCAATGATCGACCTACAACTTTACCATTGTAAAGGCGGAAACAGTGTGGTTTTACACATGCATCAACATTACTATTTTTGTTGTCAACTGATAGAGGTTGGAAGTACATGTGATATAGTAATATTCAGAACGTAAACGGTTTGACCGGATACAGATTAGAGCTTACATAGTTTCACGTCTACTTCTTTGAAAACCATAGTTTTTGTATTTTGTGGGAAATTTGTTATACAAAATACAGCAGCAAAGATTTTTTTTTAAAAAAATGGCTAAACATGTAAAAATTATGGTCACAAAGTCGCATTTTCATATGAAACTAAGACATTTTAAACCATTTATAAATACATCAGATGATAATTTGTGATATTTTCATATTTAAAACGTGTTTTTGTATTTTAATGCAATTAGATATGACGTTTGTCTATAGAAAAATATTACTTTGTGATCATTTTTCAGAATTCTTTGAAGTTATGAGATTTAATTGTCATTTTAGGTTTTCAGTCCGATGCAAAAGTTTTGTTGAGAGGGCATTACTTTTTTTAGTAGTACAAAGAAATCATGATCACGCCTAGCTGAACCTTTTATTATTATTATTATTATTATCAGCGAAATTTAAAACGTTTTAAAAGGCACTGTTATTATTATTTTTTTTACAAAAAATTAGTGGAAAATATGCGCGATTGTAAATTATGCAAATTAAACTTCTTTTTTTTAACATTTTATGATTTTTTTCTTAACAATAACTTGTATTGTGTTGTGTTTTTGTTACGTTGCATGTTAAAATTCGCGTTTCAAGTAACAAATTCTTGTTTTCTTATTTTACATATTGTAAAAGGTATTTAAAATGTTCGACAATATTACCTTGTTTACATACCTTGTCAACTTTCACCGATTTCTTTGCAGCAATAAACATGCTTCTCCTGCTTATGTGGTATTTGTTTCACAGTTTATATGGTAGAGTAGAGCTTGTTCCCGATAATACACACCGAATTTGCTTTAAAATAAATTGTTGATATAAGTGATATTGCAAGCTTGAGCTTATCAAGGCCCTCAAAAAACTTTATTACCGTCACCAAAATATTGTTGACAAGTATGGTGTCGCTTTATCGAATGTTATCTTGGATATAGTTGTAATCCCATATTTCCATGTTCTCTAAATTCTCAATTGTGTAGTGGGTATGACTAGCTAGGCAGGTGTTTGTACCTTTCCGAAGAGCACCAAGCCTCACTTCTCTGGCAGAAGTTCACATGTGAACCCCCCCTCTCTCTCTCTCTCTCTCTCTCTCTCTCTCTCTCTCTCTCTCTCTCTCTCTCTCTCTCTCTCTCTCTCTCTCTCTCTTTGCTTTAGGGACTGTATCATTTGTACTAGTATGTTTCTTTGATTGACAACACAAAAATCACTGAACTCGACAGCCTTCTCTTTACCAATATATTTAAGGACAAAACTTAGCGAATCTGTTTGCAGAAATTGATATATATATATAGAAAATATGTATAACAATAATATTGTTTATCATATGGATAAATAAAAATATTTATCATGTCAAAATGACATTCGTATTAGATTTGTGCACAAATGATAATATCAGAATTTTTTTCGAAATTGTTTATCAGTTGTTGTTCAAATTTGTCGACGTCAATAACATTTGTTGTAATGTTGTTTTACATCGCATTTGCAATTTTTCAGGCTATTTATCACGAATGTATTCTTGTTCATTTTTTCATAACTAATCCAGTTGATGTATGCGTGAGGTGTGAGAGTGTGTATCAGAGCGTGTCTCGTGCTAGTTTTTTTTTTATTAAGGTACTAGCTCACCAAGTCAGTATGCCGCAAACAAACACGCCATTCCTCCGGTCACATTAACTTGACCCTGGATGAACCAATCAATACTCTGTTCTCTTAATTCGAGAGACGAATAAGTACTATCTCAAAATTTAAGGTTTTATGTATGATTTGGTTGAGATCCAAACCCATGACCTCTTGTTCATGAGGTGAACGCTATACCATCGAGCTATGGAGGCGGCCAAGTTGTAGATGATAAGGGCATGGATTTGGAGTAAAAATGTACAAGTTCAAAAGAATTGTAAAATTATTAATTACAAATTATAACAAAACTTGAAAATTAGGGCTGCACTTATGTTTTATTTTTTTTTAAATATTATCTTGTTCAATTTAATGGAAATTCAAATTCATCGATTATGCGTGCACTGCTGCGTATAGTTACAATCTATACGTGGTATCACTCCAATATTCTGTTAGATTTAGCTTGTATTGAGGGGTGGTAGTGGACGGTTTGTCAAGATACAACTCCAAAATTTCAGAACCACCAGAGGCAGTGATCAACACTGAAATAAAAGAAAACAAAAACAAAACATGTATTGTTGAAATCACTGTGTTTGTGACAGTGAATTATACACAAATTTCATAGAAAATTCAATTTACTTGAATTTAGTTTGGTATTTTTCATTTTCTCGAGTCTAATCGTAAGTGAAAATCGTGTATTCGCGATTTCCATTGAATAATCTTGCCTAAAGGAAACTGTTCCTGTTATGGGGATTTTACGTGTCGAAAATTGTAATGTTTACATCGATTGGAAGTGACGTATCTGGTGATGCATTGCGTTCCTCAAATAATTCACGATTTTCCTTGTCTTTCAACATACAAAATTCCCATTGCGGCAACTTTTTACTGCGTTCAAAAATATTCCATGGCAATAGCGGATGCACATACAACGACCAATCTCAAGTAAATGAAAAATACTGAAATTAATTCAAGTTTATCTTTACTGTCTATGAAAATGAAGCAAAATTCACTGTCACAAACACAACGACTTAAACAGTAAACGACAATTAAATAAAAATCTATCGTCAAATATAATACATAACGCTATTGAACCTTTCATACGCAAATTTCGGGTTAACAATCCGTCACCGTTTCTACGTTTATTATCTTTCGACAATGTAACGTTGATGCCCTGAGATTTTATCTGATTATAGCAGATACGCGAAACTTAGCAATTTTGATTTTTCAAAGGTATGTTGCTTTGTTTTGGGTGTCAAAATGTAAAAATTTGACCAATCGATGAACATTTGGTTTTATCTGAAAAGTTCTACGGAAAAGTATCAACAGATTCCAGAAAATTTGCAATGTAAAAATGCGAAGTTTTTGTAACATTTAACAAATTTCTTCCCAATTTCTTGTAGGCTGAGATTTTAAATACACGGTGTCTTGGAAAAAAAACAACATCGGTCTATGGTTTTAGAGCTGACAAACTTTGCTACAGGTTTAGTTTGATCTGAAAGTATGCGATGAGGGCCGCGAAGATACGTTAGCTGCTGCTTAAGAAAAGTTGGCCAACGAGGCCACTGTATACTTTTAATACATCACAAAATTAAAAAAAAATGGATTGGCCGTCGTTGAGCATAAAAATAAAATATAAAACTTGCCTGAAAACATAGTGCCTATTTTCCCTGATCCATTTGGATCGTTGTACATCGGATAATTTGGATAATCCTGATTGGAGATTATCGACAAGACTTCTGCTTTGTTGGCTATTTGTGTATGTGTGTTGATGTAATTTCCCATAAACATAGAACGATACAAAGTACTTAATGTAACGAACTTCTCAGTAATCTCCAATGGCGGCGATATATGCTGGTATCTACAAGAATATCCGTGTAAAACATTACGTTTAAATTAGAGACACACTACAACTTAAGGGGTTGATTGGTAAGATAAATGCTGTTTTATGTGTCATCAGCATACAACAAGTGAGTTTACACTAACGTCTCAACCAGTGGCCCTTTTCAAATACTCTCGCACAGCAATGATGTATGGCCAGCAAAGTAGGACGTGAACAGCAAGCGTATATATTTAACTCCTAGTCAAGATTTGTGACGACATTCTAATTGTCCCGAGGCGACATTTTAAAAGTCCTATGACGACATTTAAATTGTTTCATGACGACATTCAAAATTTGCCGTGAATACATTTAAATTGTACCGTGGTGACATTTTAGTTGCCCCGTGACGACATTTAAATTGTTTCGTGACAGCATTCGAATTATCCCATGACTACATTTAAATTGTACAATGGTGACATTTCAGTTGCCCCGTGACGACATTAAAATTGTTTCGTGTCGACATTCAAAATGTGCCATGACTACATTTAATTTGTACCGTGGTGACATTTTAGTTGCCCAATGACGACATTTAAATTGTTTCGTGACGACATTCACAATGTGCCATGACTACATTTAATTTGTGCCGTGGTGACATTTTAGTTGCCCAATGACGGCATTTAAATTGTTTCGTCACGACATTCAAAATGTGCCGTGACTACATTTAATTTGTACCGTGGTGACATTTTAGTTGCCCAATGACGACATTTAAATTGTTTCGTGACGACATTCAAAATGTGCCATGACTACATTTAATTTGTGCCGTGGTGACATTTTAGTTGCCCAATGACGGCATTTAAATTGTTTTGTGACGACATTCAAAATGTGCCGTGACTACATTTAATTTGTACTGTGGTGACATTTTAGTTGCCCAATGACGACATTTAAATTGTTTCGTGACGACATTCAAAATGTCCCGTGACTACATTTAAATTTTACCGTGGTGACATTTTAGTTGCCCCGTGACGACATTTAAATTGTTTCGTGACGACATTCAAAATGTCCCGTGACTACATTTAAATTGTACCGTGGTGACATTTTAGTTGCCCCGCGACGACATTTAAATTGTTTCATGACAACATTCCAAATGTGCCGTGGCTACATTTAAATTGTACCATGGTGACATTTTAGTTGCCCCGTGACGACATTCAAATTTATCCCGTAACTACATAATTGTACCGTGGTGACATTTTAGTTGCCCCGTGACGACATTTAAATTTTTTCGTGACGACATTCAAATTATTCTGTGACTACATTATTGTACCGTGGTGACATTATAGTTGCCCCGTGACGACATTTAAATTGTTTCGTGACGATATTCAAATTATCCCTTGACTACATTTAAATGGTACCGTGGTGACATTTTAGTTGCCTCGTGACGACATTTAAATTTTTTCGTGACGACATTCAAATTATCCCGTGACTACATTGAAATTGTACCGTGGTGACATTTTAGTTGCCCCTGTGACGACATTCAATTGTTTAGTGACGACAAATTTAGTGTTTTATGATATTATTCAAATTATCCCGTGACTACATTTAAATGGTACCGTGGTGACATTTTAGTTGCTCCTGACGACATTCAATTGTTTAGCGACGACAATTTTATTGTTTTATGATATTATTCAAATTTTACCGTGACGGCATTTAAATTGTACAGATGCGACATTCTAATTGTGTCTTGACGAATTTGAATCGTCCCATGACAATTTTAATTGTCCCGTGACGGCATTTATTGTTGTTTCTAATTATGTCGATTGTTCGAAATTTTCAATAACGATATTTTTTTAGCGTAAAAGGCTAGAAATGTCTAGTTATTATGAAATGCTCTTGTCTGCGACTTATTAACGACAAGCTTATGGTTACAAACAACCTACGACTGCGCGTGATTCTTCTTTAGAATGTTTGTCTTTTCTGTGATTTATACACTAGTAATACGAAGATGCTCAGAAAACACGTAAGCCCTGTAGACTTTATTTCAATTTTTCCTTTTTTATTATAATATTGAAGAAAATTTGTCTTGGCGGTATGTAGTTCCTAGGGATAGGTTTCAATTGTGCCATACTGAATACTGTGTCATAGCTGACTTAACGAACACCTCCAATCAGACCGCCGTGAGAGGTATTGATCAATATTCTTGTCACACGATCATCAAAGCTCGAGAACCTTTTTTCCCAGAACTTTTTTAATATCAAATTCTTTCTTTTTTTCCAAAACCTATTCCAATTCACCTTTTTGATATATCTCAACACAATAGTTAAAGCAAAATGACTTTTTCGTGATTATAAAATTACTTTTAGTTTATTTTCTAAAAAGAATTAAAGCTGCATGAAGTTTTCGTAGGAAAAAAATTAAAACGTTGCTGATCTAATCAATGATATTCTTAATGAACAATGTAACATTTGGTTCAACGATAAAAGCTTGAATAAATAGATAAATATTAGTAATTTCCCTGCGAGATGTAGCATGTGGGATCTAATTTTAGAACATGATTACGTCATAAAAAACCGGGTCATTTCAACACAACTCACAAAACGGTGAAATACGATAAATTAAACATAGAATTTCATTAAATTCGTCATTTGTGACTTTGTAAGGGATACGTAACGCCATTGCGAATACATTTGGATATCAATGACGGACAATTAACACAATTTGTCAGGTTTCACCTTCGATTCATCGGAATTTCAGTACATCCGTGCGCATGCTCCAAGCCAATAATAATCATCGTTAAACAATGACCAACCCGTTAGAGGATTCCGTTTATTTAAAGCTAATTTGAATGAAATCTTAAAAAATAAATCTCATGGATCATGATTAGATGTTATGTTTTTTTTAAAAAAAATATATTTTAAGAAAATAAAAATAATCAGAAAATTGAAAAACTTAATGCAGCTTTTAAAACATATATATTCAGAGATACGTACTCGTTAAAATGAAAGTAGTAATATCCATTAACATTCTTTAATGACCCTGTTTGCTGTAATCCGGTGCTATTCATGTATATTTCGTAGGCATCGACGGAAGTCGTGTTCGATTCCCAAACCACTATACTAGGTCCGACAGGTGGCGCTGAAATGAAACAAATAAGCAATGGATTTATGTCACTTACCCTTATATACATATTTTTTTAAAATTAATATTGTAAATGAAATAGACAATTAATTTTTTTCTTTTTAAATTTGTAAATGAAATCTTATCTGTCCATTTGAAGAGCAAACAATGTCCAATAGCCACTCGAGGACCCATTCGGTACTTCCCTGGAATTTTCCTTTTCTGTTTATTAAAAAGAGGCATCCCGAAAGTGTATTGAATGAGTTATTTACCTCTGAAAACTGATTACTGCAACTTCCGGGTTTAATCCTCATGAAAAAAGTGTATTTTTATAGTTTGAACATGTTTTAACCGTGGTTCTTGTGTTTTTATTAATTTATTTATTTATCTATTTATTAATATTATTATTATTATTATTATTATTATTATTATTATTATTATTATTATTATTATTATTATTTCTAATTTATTTATACATTTTAAATTTCTAGACTAAGTATGATTCTGGAGACCGCTAATAAGAATAATTTAACTTTTTAAATCTTTAATTATTTATGTTCAGCAGAAAACTTAAACTATTTGTTAGTAGAAATGTTTGATGTATCTCGAACAATCCCATATATGGTAACATTTTTTTTAATACAAGCCCCTGTGTCAAAGACCAATACTAGGTATTAATATGGTGTATTGAGTAAATAAATCAAACAGTAACTGATAGATTGATTGGTTGGTAAATCTATTATTGTTTCACACATCAGCCTCGTTTTCAGCTATTCGTGACCAGAATATTTTTTTTCAAACTATTTAAACTCAAGTTCGTTAGGTGCGTAAGAAATTCAATATATATTATAATAACAAGCACTTATAGTGACCTTTTTTTTTGCAAGTACACTCGGTCGCAGTGTCGCAGATAAATAACGCGGTCTATGGAACTGGTTCAACTTCGCGGTCTATGGTAAGGGCTCAACATCGCGGTCAATGGTACTGGTTCAACATCGCGGTCTATGATACTGGTTCAACATCGCGTTCTATGGTACCGGTTCAACATCGCGGTCTATGGTACTGGTTCAATATTGCGGTCTATGGTTCTGGTTCAACATCGCGGTCTATGGTACAGGTTTAATATCGTGGTCAATGGTACTGGTTCAACATCGCGGTCCATGGTACTGGCTCAACATCGCTGTCTATGATATTTGTTTAACATCGCAGTCTATGGTACCGGTTCAACATAGCGGTCTATGGTACTGGTTCAACATCGCGATCTATGGTACTTGTTTAATGTCGCGGTCTATGGAAATGGTTCAAAAGGTACTGGTTCAACATCGCGGTCAATGGTACTGGTTCAACATCGCGGTCTATGGTACTGGTTCAACATCGCGATCTATGGTACTGGTTCAATGTCGCGGTTTATGGTACTGGTTCAACATCGCATTCTACTGGTTCAACATCGCGGTCTATCAACATCGCGGTCTATGGTACCGGTTCAACATCGCGGTCTGTGGTACCTATTCAACATCGCGGTCTATGGTACTGGTTCAGCATCGATATTGCAGTCTATGGTACTGATTCAACATCGCGGTCTATGGTACTAGTTCAACATCGCGGTACTAGTTCAACATCGATATCGCGGTCTATGGTACGGGTTCAACATCGCAGTCTATGGTACTGGTTCAACATCGCGCTCTGTGGTATCGGTTCAACATCGATATCGCGGTCTATGGTACTGGTTTAACATCGCGGTCTATGGTACTGGTTCAATGTCGCGGTCTATGGTACTTGTTCAATATCGCGGTCTATGGTACTTGTTCAACATCGCGGTCTATGGTACTGGTTCAACATCGATATCGCGGTCTATGGTACTGGTTCAACATCGCGGTCTATGGTACTGGTTCAACATCGCGGTCTGTGGTACCGGTTCCAACATCGCGGTCAAAAGTACTGGTTCAACATCGATATCGCGGTCTATGGTACTGGTTCAATGTCGCGGTCTATGGTACTGGTTCTAAGTCGAAAAGTAATTATACCGTGAGGACCTAAGGCCATCCAAAATTATTTTATTATGATTAAATTCAAAAAGTGGTATATGGCAGCTATATATAAAAAAAACTTTATTTTCATAATTAATATCAGATAGCACATGCAACAAAATATGAATATTGTCATACATACATGCTTTATACTGATCAAGAATAAGCAAGTTACTCCCGGCTTCATCGGTCTCGTTCAGCAAGCTTCTAATATAGATAGCGTACGCTGAAATAAAAAAAAATAAAATATGAAATGAAACCGAACAGGCATAAACAGAAAATACGGCGAATAACATTTCATTGCTGGAAATTAAACCAAACAGAAAGACAAGTAACCATTTAATTTGATCGGTTAGTAAATTTGGTGGTTGAATGCTGTTTTACGTCAAATCAACAATTTTTAAGCAGACGAGACAGCTCTTAATTTATTCGGGTTAAAAGAAACCAAATAATCAGAATTCTTTATTTGAATGGCACTGATCATGGCTTCTTTCATTATCAAATTGGTAATACAATGCCTCATAAACAACAGCGCCGAGGAACCTATGGATACTCTTTCCAGTTTGTTATTTGTTTAGCTCCATACTGATCCATTCAATCATCTTATAAAATTGTTGTAAAAAATGTTATTTAAAGATTTTGCAATCTTGCAACCTTTTCTTTAAGTTCTTGTATGCGTTAGGTGTGCGAGTAAATGTAATGGTCTGCCGTGTACTAGCGTGCACTTAGGACGACTTTTGGTAAAGTGCTAGGTCACAGTATGTCGTAAAAAGCATACGACTTCCCAGTTATATTATCCCAACCCGGGTGAACCAGTCGATACTCTGTCTTTTTAATACCGAGTATCCTAAAATATAAAGTCTTATGTAGAACTCGGCTAGGGTTCAAACCTCCGAACCCCTGCTCTCAGCTAACCGGACGCTCTACCACTGAGCCATCGAGGCCTGCCCCTCTTCTGAAGTTATATATCCATACATGTACTTACGTACTCCAAGTCCACCACCTCTGTAGTGTTCCTTGGGATACATGTTATCAACGCTGTAAGTAAATTTTTCTCTATTCGTCGCAAACATCATCCCGGGGAGAATCGCTGAAAAAATTATCTAATTACTCAACATTATTATTACCATAATTGGAGTTTTTAAATTTTTATAACTAATACATTCAAAAGGTAATTTTAAACACTTTTTGCATTTTTATATATAATACATCCAAAAAGTATATCATGTGATGATAATTAAATAAGGCGTGAGAGACATGATGCAAACCACACATTTAGTTCTCTTAATATTGAGCGGTTCAATAAATTATATACATGTGCAGTGGACTCTGGTTATAACAAAGTCTGTTATAATAAAATCAGGCTTATAAAGAAGTCATAAAATTTACCCCTGCAAGGAATTATAGTGCATTTTACAATGCATTTAAAGAAAATTGGTTATAAAGAAGTAAATTTGCCTGTCCCTTGGCACTTTGTTATAAAAAGTCTCCACTGTAGTTAGAAAATTTGATTAAAGAGTTTTTCGTCCCCATTCAAGTTATTTCAGCTATATCGGTATGTCACCAACTAAAATGTATCGCAGAGAACTATGTCTTTGGTTATTGTAGGAGTTCAAGGCAATGTCCAGGGAGAGATTTTGAAGGTATGAAACCTACTTGAGACCAGAAAATCGGGTTTAAAAATCTCTCTTAAAGAACTATTGACTACCTATCTTCAGACCCCAACTCCAACATAAGGAGCGAGCACTTATTTGAAGTTTTTCTTGTAATAACGATATTCTTTTTCGGCTGTAATGGCAATGCCTTCCAAACACTTCTGCTCCTTGTTTTTCGAGGGAAAAAGGCTTAAAAATCTTCTGAAGCAATTATCTTCTCATGCCAAAACTTTGTCTTTGATACATGTACTTTGGCAAAGAGACTAAAGCTGGTTGTCAAAAACGCTTTAAAAATGCAAGACTGTTGAAGTCTGGATAGAGGCGAATATTAATTTCCCGCGGTTTGTCAGTTATGGCGGGAAATTGTTGACTTACGTGTACGTAAAATAGCTTTTAGCCAATGACATTATTAGGAGTTAATCACGTGATATTTGGTCAGTTGGTAACTCACGGGTCATTCTATGCCTTGCGCTTCGCGTATCAACAAAGCAAATTTTTCAATAATTTTATAAACATGTATAAATTTATAATTTTCTATTCTAGCATAAATTATCCGGACGCTTAACTCCTGAAACAAATAGTGCATACTTCCGGGACAGATTTCCAGAGTATTCACCATGTCGGTTTATGTCTGTTTTTTCCTCGGTGCCATTTTTGTTAATGATGGGGATTTGATCATTGCTCTTTGATATACCGTTTATATTGGGGTATTTCTATATATGACTTATCAAATTATAATTGTTATCATCAGTATGTGTAACATTTCCATTTTTTCACCGAATTAAACGTACGTCCCACTCTATCATAGCATCAGGCATTGCACAGTTTGATTGTGTTGTTGTTGTCATTTAGAAAAGTGATATATATATATATAGTTAATAGATATAATCATGACCAACAATACCCACCGGGAACATTAACGGATACGAAACTTTCGATTTCACTTCCTGTATCCGATCTTATGTAGGTAGCATCCAGTACGAAAATCTTCTTATGAAAAATGATGTCCAGATCGTGTTGGTGTATATAGAATGTCTGTGGAAATAATAATAATAATAATAATAATAATAATAATAATAATAATAAAATGATGATGATGATGATGTAGAAAATGATAATGATAATAATAATAATAATAGTAATAATAATAATAATAATAATCATGATGATGATGATGATGATGATGATGATGATGATGATGATAATAAAAATAATGATGATGTTGACGATGAGGATAATAATAATAATAATAACCGATAAAAATGTTTTGTTAATCTTAGGGATAACTTACAGATAAACTTTACATAAACAACGTATTTGATTTGATTTAATTTAATATGGTTTTACGTCCAAATTTTGTTTAAACATAACTTTTAATCACGATCCATGAGACTCATTTTCTTAAAATTTCATTCTTATTACTTGTAGCTGTAAATAAACGAAACCCATTAACGGGTTGGTCACTTGTTTAACTATGATTATTATTTGCTTGGAGCATGCGCCCTTGATGTTAAGAGACTCCAATGATAATTTCCCAACCATTTTGACCCTAAATTAGGAAACACTATCGATTTCAAAACAAAAATTAAAAAATGTTAACTTGATAAGTGAAGCAACTTTCTCGGTAGATGAAATTACGGGTTTAACTGGGCCCAGTTTCACAATCATTCATTTAATTTAGTATACATCAACTCAAATTAGGAAATTTTTCAATGTAATTTTTAATACATTACGTAGTTATAATTTAATATCTAATTATATTTTAGTTGTTTAGTACGGAAGGCGACAGGTGCCACCTACAAAAAAAAAATTGAGTAGTAATTACGACTTTCTATCCCGAAATTACGACTTAGTTATGTCGTAATTACGACTAAGTATCTCATAATTACGACTAAGTATCTCGTAATTACGACTTAGTTATGTCGTAAGTACTACATAAGTTCATAACTAAGTCGTAATTACGACATAACTAAGTCGTAATTACGAGATACCAAACCGTAATTACGACATAACTAAGTCGTAATTACGAGATACCAAGCCGTAATTACGACATAACTAAGTCATAATTACGAGATTGTAAGTCGTAATTACGACTTAATTTATTTTTTGTATGTGGCACCTGTCGGCTACCATAGTTTAGTGTAGGTATGTTGAACAAAACAAAACATTGTCTCAAAAACTCATTAAATTTTTTTTAAATATTGATTAGAGAAAAATGGGAATATTTGAGTTGAGTCTACACTCAGTTGAGTGAATGATTGTAAAAACGGGGGCCATATGTATATTTTATAAATCAACTAAATAAACGTGTTTCATATATTTCTCATATTGCATTAATCAGAACGTCGCTCGGCCATTTCCATCGTACCTCAAAAGATACGGAAAAGATCGAGTGATGATCCGATTGATATTGCATTAGAATCAGCAGTGTTGAAGCAGAATAAAACAAAAAAATGTTTTATAAAACTCAATTCTTTTCAAATATTTATAAGAGAAAAATGGGAATGTTTGAGTTGATTCTACCCTTAACTGAGTGAATGATTGTAAAAACGGGGGCCTCGTGTATATTTCAGAAATCAAATAAATTATATATTTCTCATATGACAACAATCAGAACATCGCTCGGCCATTTCCGTCGTACCTCATTAGATACGACGGAAAAGACCGAGCGATTTTCCGAATATTACATTAGAATCGGCAGTGTTGAAGTAGAAGGTTGAAGATCCGGTATACATCGTGTAGTTTTGATCGTTAAACGCTGTTATCGGGGAATCACCTAACATCGCTCTTATCTCAGTCTCCAGGTTCAGGAGGAGTATCTGAAATAATAATAATAATAATAATAATAATGAGAAGAAGAAACAGTAAAAAAAAAAAAAAAACAATACGTCTCTCCCCACTTTTCAAGTGAGTGGGTGACTTAATAATTTATAACGCCTTAATAACGATTTATTAGGAATTTTAGAATAAAAAATAAGTCACTGACCCATTGCAACTTTAAATATATTAATTTTATTTTATGCAATAAATATTACTAATTATCAAAATAAATTTGACCACTTATGATGTTTCAGAAAAGCAAATTTAAAAAAAAAATTAAGAAATAAAAAGCATAAAACATGAAAATTTTAAGTGGTCAAAGCGGCGCTTACAGCTCCCAGCTTCTAACATTTTCTAGACTCGTAAATGTATAAGCGCATACAACATTACTTCAATCCACTTTGAACCCCCCCCCTCTCTCTCTCTCTCTCTCTCTCTCTCTCTCTCTCTCTCCTCTCTCTCTCTCTCTCTCTCTCTCTCTCTCTCTCTCAATTATACCTCATTGAATGTTCTGCCTGATCCGTCAGCTAACCCTGATAGTTCCTCATTAAACCGACTGTCCAGTACATTTTGTATCGTAGTTTTAAATATGCCAAATTGGGTCACGCCATCTGCTGTCCGTGACCAAGGATCCGATCTGTTTACATAATAATCATAACCCGAAAATATATCTGCTATTTGAGACGAAAACTGTTTTCCCTAAAATTAAGGATATTACATATTTGCATAAATACAATATTGTGTCTTGTTTGTACAAAGTTGAGCAAAAGAAAAATAAATAAATAAATAATACAAAAAACCAGCTGCACTTTTTTTCCATCTTGCAAAGGTTGCAAAAAAAAGAACCTTGTGACATTGATTGTCTGAACACGTGTTAAAATTAATCAGAGGCTCGACAAAATTCGACTTTAAAAAAGATATAAAAATATGAAAAAAAATTAAATCAAATTAAAAACAAACAAGTTTTAAACTCAAAGTGTTGTAGCGTTTTGGAAACATAATTTCAAAAGCTTATGCAGACATTGAGCGATGATGAATATATATATATATATATATATATATATATATATATATATATATATATATATATATATATATATATATATATATATATATATATATATATATATATATTTATATATATATATCTTCTTGGCGTTAAATATGCCACGTTGTCCATCGCTTGCTTTATTGGACAATTCCAATGTAAGCCGACCAAATTCCTTTTTTTTTTTTTTTCTTTTTCTTTTTTCTTTTTTTTTTTTTTCTTTTTTCTTTTTATTTTGGTGGGGGGGGGGAATATGATGAGGTTCACTTTTTATTTATTGCGTCTTTGCCTTTTTGAATTAACCAACAGCGAGGGCCAGCGAAAAAAACTAAAATTTTTCTAAATATATAACAGAACTTCATTAGAAGCTTAGAATACTTTCATACTTTAAGAGATAAATTTGTATTTAAAAAAATTAAATTAAATTAACGTAAAAAATACAAAGAATTTATTCCATATTCTACTGGAGTGCCCGGAGAAGGGGCGTCGCATTTTGAATGAACAGATGAGTGGAACTGTTAAAAAGTTACCAAACTCTTTTGACAAGTGAATAATTTATCTTCCAAAATATTTGAATGTGAAAATTTCGCGAGGTCAGAAGTCTTTTTTTGAAAATGAAAGACTATGTCGGTAAACATCAATCTAAGTCTCAAACCAGCGTCGATGACTTCTTGAAATATTTTAATATTTCAATATTTTGGAAGACAAATTATTGACCTTTCGATTAACCTTAATGGCTTATTTACAGCTATATTGTTAGTCTGAAGGTACGAAATGAGGCGGTGTACCTTCCGACATCAATTGGTATCGGAAAACCCCGGTTTTTTCTTTTAAGTATAGAAATTGTTTTGATTCTACACTCAGACATGCCGTCAGACATAGAGTGTATTAGGGACAACGGAAATTCGGACTATTTTGATGTGAAAGACCTTTTTAAATGATGTTATTCCGCGAACTAATTTTATAAGATTACTCCGCTTGATCTCTAATGACGTCAGATTTATAAATTATTAACGTCGACAACAATTTTAAAGTTGAAAATAATTCATCATAAAGTAATATAAACTTCGATAAATTATATTTTAACTAATTTTTTTAAATGTATTTGTGTAAATATTATCATAGAAAAATGTTAAAATGAATCATGTTGAATAACACAAGTAAATTTATAAATATCTGTGACTACTTACGATACAGTATCCAATTTCGTATGGTGTTCCGTATGCCGTCAAAACGATTACGCATCCGTTTTTAACAGTATTCCCATAAACTTGATATAAAAGAAATGTTATCCATAACAGAGTGCTCATTCGGGAGGGAATCATGTTTGGATGTTTATTGACAGAGCACCCTCAGCTAATGAAGTGATTTGAGATAGAGATCGGTTGAAAGCCCACCGTTTAATTAAATATTGATTGGATATTTAAATACACACGTAGGCATATATGTATATATATATGTACCTATATAAATATATATAGTGTGAGGATAATTCCATTTGTAACTATTGCCCTGACATTCCTTAATTGTTAAATAGCAACATATTTCTTCCAACAGAAAAACACCTTGAGCTTATTCGATGTTTACTGTTAAAAGTATGACTTCTTAAAGACCTGGTCCCAGTTTCACAATCATTCACCCAACTGAGTGTACCCTTAGCTCAGAGAAATATTTCAATGTCAATTTTTAAGATATTACACAGTTATAATTAAATATATCATGTTATAATTCAATTGTTTTCGTAGGTTTGTTGAACAAAACAAAACATTGTATCATAAAACTTTAAAATATTAAAACATTGATGAGTGAAAAATTGGAATACAATGTATTTGAGTGGAGTGCACACTCATCTGAGTAAATGATTGTGAAACTTGGGCCCGAGTGTAATTTCTGTTAGGAGTTGAGTAACGGAGTTAAAATAAAACACTTTTATCGATTAGTTTAGTAAGTTATTTTGTCTTTGAACAGACACTAGACGTAATTACAAAACAGTATCGTATGTTTTAAGTACTATGAAGTGAATTTTTGACAGCAAATGTGCCATCAAACATAAAAAAGGAAGGAAGAAAGACAACTTCCGGAAATTGAGAATTCCAATAAATACTACATTTTGGGTCATTGATAATTCACCTGAATCCTTGTAGTTTTTATTTTGCGAAAAAGAAATGCACAAAAATCTGTTCAGTACCCATTTATTTCTGGTCGAGTGAAAATCATGTAATTTTTAAAATCAAATTTCTGATAAGAAATCGAATGTTTAATGTCAAACGAACAACTTTCTTCAGATGCAAAACTTATAAAATGCACTATAAAACATAAAACACTCTCTGCAACACCTGCAATATCACACGTCAGCACCACTGTATTGTCCTTGATGACGTCACAATTAATTAGGGCACGTGGGGGTGTTCTTATACAGAGAGCGAGAGAGAAAGAGAGAGAGAGAGAGAGAGAGAGAGAGAGAGAGAGAGAGAGAGAGAGAATTTTGAGGATGTGAGAAAACTGAGAATAAAAGCAAAGTAGATGACTCTAACTTGAGTGGCTAGACAACCATCACCAATCAATGCCGATTAGGTATTATATTATTATTATTATTATTATTATTATTATTATTATTATTATTATTATGATTATTATTATTATAATTATTATTATTATTATTATTATTATTATTATTATTATTATTATTATTATTATTATTATTATTATTATTATTATGACTAAAGTTTCTGGCTGTATGCATATTAACATGCGATAATTTTTATGTTATGTGCATTTGATTGTCCTATGAATATATCTTTAAATCAAAAGGGATGGAAACGCACCAAAATACAAAGGTTAAAATCAATCATATCAACTCGTGGAAAATTATATGAAGTCATAAAATTCTTGTTATGTCGATTTTCCCTGGTTTACTTCAAAATCAGGATTTTTCCTACCGTATTTTGCTATTTTAATTCTTCTATCAAATTCGATATATGTACATTTACTTGAGATTTAAAAGATAACTTTTCATGAATTATTTTTGAAGATATGCAACTCAGTTATTCATTTATGTATAAAAGTCTGAACAAATGCAACGTTTGTTTTCGTTTTTTTTCCCAATTGGTATGTTTTTCTAAAGCAATGCAATTTTCATTTCTAGCTCACCTGGTGAAGCCAGAGTAAGCTTATGGCATGGTAAAGCGTGCATCCGTAAACTTTAATCTTCTTCTCTTAAACTAATTGGCCAATCCAAATGAAATTTAGTATGGAAGTTCTTTAGTTGTCATAAATTAAAATTGCTTAAGATATTAGAACATAAGATTATTGTCAGTGAGTTTGTCTGCGTTTAAATAATTGGATAAAATTCAAAAAGAAAAGGCCAAGAAAAAAGTTAAGGTGTTCCAGGTGAGCGATACAGGTCCTATTGTGTCTCTAGATCTTGTTTCCCCTTTGTATGATTTTATGGAGATATGCAACGCTTTATTTCCTCTCTGTATGTTCGGCGAAAATTGAACTTTTGGTTTTTCCGCCTGTTTACAATTTTGTGGGAAAATGCAATGTTTTGTTTTTCCTCTTTTTGTGGTTTTATCAAGAAATGCAACGTTATATTTTTTCACTTTTCCTGATTTTCTGGAGAAATGCAGCGATGGTTTGAAGTGTTTGTCAAAAAGAGATCACCTTTTTATGGGAAGAAAGCATTTGCGGGAAATGCAACTGATTTTTTAACACATTCAACAGTTCATTATAGCTAGTAATCTTAAAACAAACTTCCACCAAATGTTTCCGTTGAGGTCATCTAAAAGGTTTATGTTGTGAAATGAACACTTAGGAGATTAATTAAAAAAAAAAAAATAAATAAAAAATCTTCAGTCAAGGAAGGGGGATGGAGGTGGGGGAGAGGGGCTGTAAGTTTCTTCCAGCATCTCTAAATATACAGGGGCCTCGGTGGCCGAGCGCTTACGGATCACAGTGCCTCTCACCGCCTGGGTTCGAATCCAACTCGGGGCAGATCCTAGTGTGAGAAAGTTTGTCAGTTCACTTGCCGAAAGTCGGTGGTTTTCTCCGGGCACTCCGGTTTCCTCCACCATCCCTGAACTGACCGCCTCGAAATAAGTGAAAGATTCTTGA
Organism: Tegillarca granosa; assembly: GCA_029721355.1. Taxonomy (NCBI): domain Eukaryota; kingdom Metazoa; phylum Mollusca; class Bivalvia; order Arcoida; family Arcidae; genus Tegillarca; species Tegillarca granosa. The sequence goes on from CM056605.1 coordinate 34,794,747, forward strand.
CTGGGGCTTAAAACGTCATTACTCCACTCCACTCTAAATATACACTCGATATAAATACAATATCTCTGCTCATGCGTGAAACTTCTTTACTTTACTCCACCCTAATTAAGGAGTGTATATGTTTTAGTTTCATATTCTTTTATTCAGTTCAAACTGCAGGTAATGTAGATATTTCACTTAAGTTATTGGAAGTACGTTCGATGCAGATATAGGTACAAAAGGAATTTTTCACTCAAAGAAAAGGATGTAGAACCGATACAGGATTTTGAAAAATCGGTATTTAAAAAAAAAACTTAACAACGAGTGCTAGTGTAAAACTACCTTGCAATTAAATACAAAATAACCAAACATCAATTCCAGGTGAAAGAATTCCTAAAACGCGCGCTTAGCATGACAGGCTTCTGTTTCACAATCATTACGTAACTTAGATTTTCCTTGATTTTTATCTTGGTAATTGTAGACATAGGTAATTTTGTCAATCGTTAAGATATTCAGTATTTTAAGGTGTCGTTTTGAAGATCCAACCCAGCTTTTAATATCTATATTTAGTTATGACTTAAAAACTGACTATTCGTAGTTTCAAAACGGAATTTCCAAACTTTGCTAAATTTAAATGAAGGAAAATCTAAGTTAAAGAAAGATTGTGAAATCGAGGCCAGTGTTTTATAGAACAGTTTGCTTGCTAAAGATTGATAGTTTTCTCCGGGCACTCCGATGTTCTCAACTATCCCCGGCATCCCAGAATTGATTGTCTCGATATAACTGAAGAATCTTGACTGAAACGTACAACACTATTACTCAACTCCGTCCGTGGTGTTACATTTTCTTTGCGATATAATTGCGGGTTAATGTTAGACCCGTGAAACATGTTGCATTATAAATGGACAACTTGGATGCTAGTTCTTAAATCACACCAATGGACACAGAATTGTACTTATATTCTGCACAAGTCTAAAACCAAGATTTTACTATCAGTGATATATTTTGTCCTGGTTTATTTTTATTATTATCATTATCATTATTGTTGTTGTTGTTGTTATTGTTCCTGTTGTTCGCTTGCCGCATTGTATGTCGATTAAGTTTGTGACCAAGATAAGCACATTTTATTCAGCTCGCTATCTGTATTCCTTGTTGCCAAGTGTTCCGAAACGCGGGTCGTTCGAATAACAGGACTTCTGATTTACTTGGCAACGAATTCCAAACGGAGTTGAAAATTAAAACAACTCGCTTTCCGAAGTACTGTGATTTCCACTGGATTCGAATTTCCGTACTGACCGTTTCAACCTAATGAATTGACTTGCTTTCCGAAGGGCTGTGATTTCCACTGGTTACGAATTTCCGTACTTACCATTTCGACCTAATGAATGGTCTTGCTTTCCGAAGGGCTGTGATTTCCACTGGTTACGAATTTCCGTACTGAGCGTTTCGACCTACTGAATGGACTTGCTTTCCGAAGGGCTGTGGTTTCCGATGGTTACGCATTTCCGTACTGTCTGTTTCGACCTAATGAATGGATTTGCTTTCCGAAGGGCTGTGATTTCCACTGGGTACGAATTTCCGTACTGACCGTTTCGACCTACTGAATGAAACATTCTTGACTTTGGATTTAACACCTGAACCTTGTCTTACTTGATGTAGTGAGGAGTGAAATTTTCAATATTCAATTGTTCTTTGCTTCAAGTACTTTTCTCTTTTTCTTGCATGAAAGAATTAGTTTTGAAGGTTTGTTGTCATGAGTTATTCAAAGATTTGTATACATAAATATTCAAATACTAAAGTCTTGTTAAATTTTGACTCATTTAAGTTGAACTTTGAACTTTAGTGAAGAATAAAATGCACTGATTTATGATTAATTGGTTTTTGCATTCTATTTAAAAATAATTGGCGTTGCATAAAACGCGGATAATAACAGTGAATAAAAAGTCCAATTCTTTCATTTATCCATAAAAAAGAGAAATCTTAATTCCTATTGCAATTTAATGTTAAAATATAGTAATAAAGTTTTGAATTTTCTTAATTCAATATTCAAATAAATAAATAAATTTAAATATATATATATAAATAAATGAATGAATAAATAAAAAAATGATATTTTCACCATTTTTTTTAAATATTTCATTCAGAAAATTCAAAAATTTATAGTATGACAATGAGAATAGTTTTAATTAATTTAAGTAACAACAAAATTTAAGAGAAATAATTTATTTGAATTCATGATCAGAATATTTTGTTACAATAAAAAATCACAAAAAAATTATTCTAATATTCTCTAATGTAAAAATACTAACAACGCATTATCGATGAATGGGACAGAGAGAAAAAACGGCAATCAAATTGTAGTTTTGATACACGAAGAGGATATTTTAAAACAATGAAACATGGCTACAGATTTAAAATCTTAAATCAATGATTCACACCATGTCAAAACATCAATAAAAATAAAACAAATTTTAATCAAAAAAAAAAAAAAAAAAAAAAAATAAGCAACGCATTATATTTTTATGAAATCCTTTTTTTAAATCGGAAATTATTTGATTTATGTGAAAGCAAATTTTGAGCAAATAATTAAGCTTCGACCTTTTAGTTTCAGATAAAGAGGTCACCTTTGAACAAAATAGGTGAACTTTACATGTCATATTTACCAAAAGAAATATCAAAATTCTGTTCAAGATTACACGTTTCTTTAAAATTATTTCGACGTGTTTTTTTTTTTTTTTTTTTTTTTTTTTTGGTATCCTCTTCATGTAGTTTGAACAATATCAATTTCAAAATATTGTGAAATGGCAAGGTAAATTGTAAAAACAACAGAAAAAGGTTCAGTTTCGTTAAGAAAGCATAATAATAATAATAATAATAATAATAATAACTTGGTCGAGTTCACAATGGAATTTTTTGGTATGAATATGAAGACGAATGTATTAACTCGATCTCTTTAACTCAAGAATTTAAAAAAAATGTTCGAACAGATCTTGAGACTTCGAAATTGCATTTGATGATTAGCAAATATATATATATAATCATTTCTTAAAACATCTATAAGTTATCAGAGTTAGAAATAAATAAGTTATCTACTTTTAACGTAAAGATACAAGAAAAATGAAACTCTGCAATAATGAACCAAGCTGTTCAAAGATTAATTAGTTTAATTAACTGAGTATTAAATCAGTTAACTTAGTTGAAAAGGTAATCAGTGAATAAATTTAATCAATGTAACCCAAATAAAGAATTGATTTAAAATTGTTGATAAAATTATGGCATATTGATTTTAATTGATGTTTTTTTAAATTAGGAATTAAAATAATTAAGCTTTTGAACTTTTGCCATTTTCATATACCGATACACATGAAATACGCCCACGAGCTGTGGAATAAATATATTGTTTCGAGTTTAACTAGCTTTATGTAGAGAACAAAAGCTGCATTTTTTCTCTCTATTTCTGGTTTTCAAGTCTTTTACATTTTCGCAGGTTTACTGTATATAGAAGAAACTTAAAAAAAATATCCTGCATTTAAAAAAGACTTCTCTCATTCTACAAATAACAAATATAAATAAGTTTAAGTACATAGTTCATTTCTAATAAAATATTTTGTAACACAGTTCAAATATCAACAATAAACGCTGTTTCTTTTTTTTCAAATTTTCGAAATGCAAATTTAAACAGTAAAAATGTTTTTTTAACTGAAACGTATACGCTTTTTAAACTATTTCAAAATTAAGTCAAATTTTAAATAAAACTTTTCACTTAAATTGTTCTGTATATTTAAACAGCTTCATCGCTGAACTTGGCTCTCCTTCCTTTGCTAATGTTTACTTACTTTCTTATCTGAAAAAAAATACAGTATAAAATAGTATATATGAATATATATTTGTGTATAAACAGTATGCAAAATACTAAATTCATAAACAAAATGAAAACTTGTATCTTTTAAAAACGCATAAGCTGCTTTTGCGCGCGTGCGCATGATCTCATGACCCCCCCCTCTCATATGTACGCACAAATGTAAACATATGTACACATAAACATACTCACGCACACACGTCCACACAAGTGTACACATTCATGTACACACATATAAACACACATATACATATGTGCATCCTAACACATTTCTATACCCATTAAGATATAAAATGTTTAAAAAAATTGTTCCTGACTTTATTGGAATGATATTAAAAATTGTTTATTTATAAAGTCACGATTTTTAGACCTAATACGAAATTTTCAATTGCACTATTAATAATCGTTATAATTTAATATAGTTATTGTGCTACTAAATATACTAAAACTGACAATTTTTTATAACATTACTTCAAAGCAATTTCTCCAATAATAAACGCCATTTATTGTAAAACCACTTTCTTGCTAACGGCTAACAATTTAAATAAACACCGAATGGAATTAAGTCGTATTCCATGTTGTTAAAGTTTCATCAAAACCCAGAGGTCAAAATCGTTTTGCATAAAACATTTTAGGTTCCCTACCAAAGGTAATTGCTTATTTTATTGTATATATGTACTGGTAGTAGGCTAAATTAATTTGGAAAAAAATCTTATTTTACAGGCATATTCAAAAGTTCAAAGAGAAATATATATTTAAATTGCAATACATTTATTAAAGACGCCGTTGGAAATTTAATTTACGACCTTTTATTAGCGAAATTACATTTTATATTTCAAAACAAGATAGGTAAATTGTTACGTAAAAATGTAGACGTTACTTTTTACTACAGAAAAAAAATCACGCGAAACGATTATGAAATAATGCAGTTTAAACCATGGCAGCAAAAATTGCAATTAGTGTGACGTTTTACGTTCCACTAAGCACAGCACTATGGATTTAATCCAGCGTTCGTTCGTTCATCCGTCTGTCAAATGTCAGCTCGTGCTCTTGGTTGCATTGCCTGTTGCCTTGTAACACGTTTTTAGTTGTTTCACTCTGAACTACTAAATCTTATACAGATCATGTTCGTGACACTTGCTATACATGTACATCTGAAGCAAGGTATTAGACGTGGTTTTGAGTAAGTCTTTCTGTAATACGTATTTTGAACGATACTGGAATTTAATATACAGACATTAATACATTGATGAACTCATGATTAAATATGAATAAAAAGAACCAAGTTTATATACATGTATCACTTAAATAAAACACTACGGTAGCTCATTTGGTAGAGTGCTCGTATGTGGGAGGTCGAGTGTTCGAACCCCAACTAGGTCCTACCAAAACTAAAAATTGGCAGTGAATGTTTTTTTATTCGCCGAGCACTCGCCATTTAGAAATGCAACTCCATCGGATAAGACCTTGAAAACTGATCCCTCCCTGCACATTACCCTAAGCGCACTGCAAAGGTCAAAACTTCTGTCTCTTTACCTTTAGCTGGTGACATCTCGATATAAGTGAAATATTCTTCATATTAAATCAATCAATTAAACAATCAATCAATCTAAGAATATAAACGAGGCTGAAACGTTATTTTAAATCAATGCCCCTGTCCTATCGCAAGTGAGGAATGGTTTACTTGTCATAGGCCCCTATTGGTTGGCTCTGTACCAGTTTAACAGACTGAATGATGCGCGATGTTTCTCAGCAACACTGTGCAAATTGAGGGAAAACTATCACTCTCAAGATCGCCATAAGTACGCACTAGTTACAACGCCAATCAGAAACACTTCAACACTCACGCAACACATGGACTTCCCTCGAGATTAAATGTAAAATTGTCTCTTTACGAATAGCCGAAAAATTGCTGAAGTTACTTATTTTAACATTCAACAAACCAACCAACAAATCTAAATATAGACGGTTTGGAAACGTAAAGTTCTACAAGAAGCATTGAAAGACAGATAAAAATGGGAAAAAAGCAAAGAAACCAATAGAGTGTAAATATTGGAGTGGATTCTGGTGTTTAACGTCCCCTGTCAAGAGCATTTCACATAAAGCTGAGGTCATTTCAAAAGAAGACGCCGGCGGAGGAAACGTAACTGCCCGGAAAACCAACCGTAAAGTGATATAAAGACCATAACACTATGCTCCAGCTATCGAGGTGGAATTCGAACTTTGACGATGTAATCCATAAGACAATGTACTGGATGGTAGCAATAAAAGCATGATGTAGAAGCAAAGAAAAACATTTACTTATTTATTTATTTATCTATCTATATATATATTTATTTCTTCAAATATCTTTATTTATTGATTTATTTATTTCTTAATGTTTTTTAAATTCATTTTTTTTATCTATATAACTTTTTTTATTTATTTATTTATCTATTTATTTATTTATTTATTTATTTATTTATTTATTTATAATTTTAAATGCATTTATTCATTTATTTTTATTTACATTTCTATCTATATAATATATATATATATATATATATATATATATATATATATATATATATATATATATATATATATATATATATATATTATCTTTTTAAGTTCTTTGATGTTCATAAATAAGGTTTTTTTTAGCGTACTTTAATGCGAGTTATCTCGCTTGTTATGTATTCACAGCATTAAGGTTTAAGAGTTAGAGGAATCCTTTTTACATCAGCTACAATAATATGGATATTTTTAACGATCCAAGTCGTTTCTTAAAAACAAAGCACTTTGTATCTGATATTCTTGAATAATTTTTCTATACTAAGCAGGTAATTTAATTAAAAAATGACAATAAACTGTTGTTTTGATTAAAGAAAGCAAAAAATATGCATCCCCTTTTTTCAACATGATAGCTTATAAGGGTGAAAAGGTGGATGACATTTTTATTGAATTTTGTTTAAAATTTTGGATCAAACTCGAAGAAATTTGGCTGAAATAATGAATAGTATTTTTCTACAACATCCAGATAAATGGTGGATGACATGTTGTAATATTATTAATTTTTGATTTTTCTGAATTTGTCATATTAAATATTTTTGAATATTTCATACTAAAAATTCAAAAAATTATAATATGACAATATTCTTTGACATTTGGCTGAAGTGATGGGCGATATTTTCTATAGCATCTAGATAAAATTGTGGATGACATATTCTTTGACATTTGGCAGAAATGGTGAATGGTATTTTCCTATAACATCTAGATAAAATGGTGGATAAAATATTTATGAAATTTGGTAACAATAATGACATCCGCTATTTTCCTAATGCAAAACGCGCAATTTGTACGGATCCAAGGCGGTAATTATATTTTACGGAGTGTGAAAAACATTTAGTTGACTTCGTTAATGATATTACTAAAACAAGCACATCCAAGCAGTAGAATATGTGAAGATTTTAAGAACGGTATCGTGTCAGATTTGAACGAAGAAGTCTTAACCACGTTAGATATTAAGATGAACCTAATTTGTCACACGCATGTAGCCATCAAAACAGACACGAATTTAATTAACTTCAAGAGACTTTTAAGTTTGTAATGTAGAGGCATGAAACTGGATAATACGCCAATCATTCACGTGTTATAATTCACCTTCAACTAATATATTCAAGTCATGCTTTTAAATGCATCTTAATTTGCTTTGTGTTTGAAATATTTTGCTTCTTACCAGGGCTAAATTTGAAGGTTAAAAATATTTTGAGTTTTTTCATGACAATGATAGTTAATAAACAGATACTCTAAACTTTCTTTGGTAGTCGATATCTCTGAAAATTGAGTTAAAAGTTCATCTCAAGTCAGACTAGTTCTAATTGTATTGATAAAGAAAAGATATTTTAGGCATCAGACATGGTAGTTTATTGCCAATTTCTATCCAATTTATTCACCATAAAACAACTAAACATACACATTTTAGTATGCATTTACAAGTATACTAACTTATATAGTGTGGTACCTTACTCTGAAATTGCACATTTTTTCTTTATCAATTATTTTAAAGGGTCTATTAATATATTTATAACATTGACCTTATCAAAATCTTGGAAATCTTTTTTTTTTTTTTTTTTTTTTTTTTTTTTTTTTTTTTTTTTTTTTTTTTTTTTTTTTGTACGATTTAAAATAATCATTTAAACGATTTAGAAAATCGGTAATACAATTTAAAAATCGTTTGTAAGATTTAAAAAATTATTACTTCAAAAAAATGGCACTAACAAGCTCTCGTAAAAAACAAACATGAAAAAATACCATTAGTAGTTTTCAATATATCCTTCAAATTTTGGGTTAATGAAATTTCAGAAAATCAGTTTTACAATTATTTTATTTATTAATTGGAGATAAGAGTCATAAACTCATTATTATCTATCTTGCATTGCTGAAAAAAATAAACTGAATTAAGTATAGACGCTTAATAAAAAGTACTAATCTGTTTGTTTTGTATATCCTTTGACCGATAGGATTGATTTTGCTAAATGATAATAATAATAATAATTTGCTTATTATCATCAGCATAAAGTAAACATTAAACTTTTCGGTTATTTTGTAGAGAATTTGCAAAATGAGTGAAGTGTTATTATTAATTATTTTTTTTTAAAATAATACACCAAAACGTAAATTAAATTGTAAAAGGTTTGCGAGGTCTTTATTTAAAAAAAATATTGAAATTGTTGTTTCATTGTTGAGATTAATTACCTATTTTAAATTGGTTAAGAAGTTTTCGATGCTGTCTAAATTTATATTTAGTTATATATTAAAGAAAGTGTAACTTAGTGCGTATTCTGGACAATCAAATTGGATTTAAGCTGTCTTCGTGACTTAAGGCTTGACTTAATCAAACAATACTTTGAGTATATTGCACTTAACTAAAATCATTGAAAACAGAAACTTCGAAAGTAATATACGTTTTTTAATGTCATACAAAAACTAATTTTGTTTATTTCTTTTATGGCAACTGTTCAGAAGGTCTAACAAGGTATTAGATTTCGATAAAGAATGATATAAAAGAAGAAAAAAACAAGCATTCTGAGAGTATTGCAAAACAATAAATAGTCCCCTACCGGTCGCATATTTCACTAATCCCAAAGTTTTAGGTAAAATGTACCTTATTATATGGTACAAAGATTTATAGTTATAAATTATACATGTTGTTCAAGGTGTAAAGCAAAACTTGATCATCATAGTAAAATCAAAAAACCAGCAATGGAGTTCTCAAAAATTTTAAGTTTAATCATGAATAGGTTAATTCTACCAAACCTTCTTATTTTTGACAGTGTGTGGAAAGAGAATAATTACTAGGTCAATTGTAATGCAATTTAGTTTTTGTTTTATAATATATCATTACACATACATTACAGGAGGCACTAGTCTAACTGTTCTTGATATGGAGTGTAATAGTGACCTGCATACCAAAAACAATTCATTAACTGCAAGCGTGTAGAGAACAAGAGCAGAAAACTGAAATTTCAGTGAATTTTCAAAGTTCAAAGAGCCATAACTCCTTGTAAAAATTAGCAGATGGAAACGAAACATAAACTTGATTTGTAACTCATCATGGTAGAGTCACATACCAAACATTAGTTCAATTTCTGCAAGCGTGTAGAAAAAAAGTGCGGAAAACTAAAATTTCTGTGAATTTTCAAAGGTCAAAGGGCCAAAACTCCGGGTAAAAATTAGCAGATGAAAAAGAAACGTAAACTTCATCTGTAACTCATCATGGTAGACTCATATACCAAACATCAGTTCATTATCTAAAAGCATTTAGAAAAAAAGAGCGGAAAACTGAAATTTCAGTGAATTTTCAAAGTTCAAAGGGCCATAACTCATGTAAAAATTTGCGGACCAGAATGAAACGCTAACTTGATCGGCAACTCATCATGGTAGACTCACATATTAAAAATCAGTTCACTATCTAAAAGATTTAAGAAAAAAAAATGTGGAAAACTGAGGCGTGACAGACGGACAGACGGACAGAGCGCAAACCTAAAGTCCCCTTCGGCTTTCGCCGGTAGGGGACTAATAAGCAATTTTTTTCAATAGGGCACAAAATTTTAGAGGTGGAGTTGTATGGTTGAAAACTGTTCAAAACTAAAGAAAACTGTTATTGAAAAATGTACTTGGCAACAGGCAAATGAACCAAGAACACAAAATTCACGTAATATACGTGAACTTCCATAAGATTTTGTAAAATAACATTTTGTTTCCCTTGCAAAATGACATCATTCACGTTTGCCATTAATCGCAATACGTGGAAGTCGTGAATTTTGTTATCAGTGTTTAAAGATATTAATGAATGTCAATTTTGTCCTATATTTGCTTCCGATAAGGATAAGGATATTAAATGTTGTGTAAAACTATAACCATCATTTGTTTTTTGTTCAGAAAAGTAAATTTAAAAAAAATAATAATAAAGAACTAATTATATGTCTTATTCAGAGTTTTTTTTTTTTTTTTTTTTTTTTTTTTTTTTTTTTTTTTTTTTTTTTTTTTTTACTATTCTTGTTTGATTCAAAATGTTGTAAACTGAACAAAAATGTAATGAAATAAAATTGATTAAACTGAATACACAATTTTACCTTCCTAAACATTTTTGTTGATTTTCACCACATTGTTTTTTATCGACCTTCTCAACGTCAGTTGTTTTGTCTTTCTTGTCTTGAGCGTGTTTACTCGCCGATTGAACTTTCTTGTATGATAGAGTCTGAGAGCTGACAGTGTTTGGATCAATTGTATTCATATTTTTTGGAGCTGTAGAGTCATTTAATTTAGTGTTTCTTATTTTCACGTTTTTTAGTTCCTTGTTCTTGGTCTCCTTCATGGTCTGAGTTATCTACTGATCTTTTTATCAATATAATATCTTTGCTGGAAGTTGAAAGTTTTCCACCACATTGTCGAGTGTTCGAACATACAATTCTTTTACTTTTAAATCTTATGTTGTTTTTAACTCCCGGCTTTTTGAAATTACCCGCGGCTAGTTTTTTGTCCCTGGTAGATTCATTCTCTTTCTGAGGAAAATATTGACTGTTAAATTTTCTTGTGACGATTCTTTTGCCATTTGTAGGTCTATAACCATTTTTGTAATTTCCAAAACCTTGCAATAGATTTCCAAATATTGTATCTTGAGCCTGATCTAGATCCAGGGTAGAATAACTGCCTAGTCGCAATGGAGTCTCGTAAGGAAGTAGAGTTTCTGTAGGAAACACTGTGGATTGATAAGATTGAAGAGGGGGTAATTGTTGATTTCCTATCTTAGACACAAACGCCCCTGGCGTTTTATCTAAATCACCTAACGATTGAGGATTAACGCCTTCTTCGGACTGAGCAAAAAAAATGAAGTCTTGTAATTTATTATCGCCAACTTTCTGAGTAATTATATTATCTGAGGAAAGCCTAAATGCTTTATTATTTCCTTGGCCACTTTTTGCGAGAAATTGATCCTGTCCTATATATTGAGGATAATCGAAAATGGCACTTTCAATATATGACCTTTTTTCTTCTTTGGCTTTAAAGCCAGAGGTTGGTTTTGATGGAAATAAAAATCCTGGGGCTCTTTTATCAGCAATTTTTTTAGGGAACAAGAGACCTGGAATTCGTTTGTCGGTAGGAATTTCAGGGAACTTAAAACCAGAAGCCTTTTTATAAGTTGACACCCTGGGAGAGAAAAATTCAGGTTCTCTTTTGTATTTAACGGGATACAAAAATCCAGGAGCTCTTTTGTATTTAACGGGATACAAAAATCCAGGAGCTCTTTTGTATTTAACGGGATACAAAAATCCCGGAGCTCTTTTGTAATTACCGGGATACAAAAATCCAGGAGCTCTTTTGTCATTACCGGAATACAAAAATTCAGGAGCTCTTTTGTAGCTACCGGGATACAAAAATCCAGGAGCTCTTTTGTTACTACCGGGATACAAAAATCCAGGAGCTCTTTTGTTACTACCGGGATACAAAAATCCAGGAGCTCTTTTGTAACTACCGGGATACAAAAATCCAGGAGCTCTTTTATCTTTGAATTTCGTGGGATTTAAGAACCATACTTGTTCAGATGGAAACCTGCCGGAGGCCTGGAAATTTGGATTTCCTTTGAACATTCTACCGGAAACTCTTTTGTCAGTGAGCAAGCCTGATGGAAATCCAGGGTCTCTTTTATCTGTATGTCCAATATCAAGTCTTCTTCTTCTTCCTGTTGGCGGAACGGTATTAGAAGCTGCAAACCTCTTTGGGGTAAAAAATCCAGGGGCTCTTTTGTAATTACCGGGATACAAAAATCCAGGAGTTCTTTTGTTACTACCGGGATACAAAAATCCAGGAGCTCTTTTGTAACTTCCGGGATACAAAAATCCAGGAGCTCTTTTGTAACTACCGGGATACAAAAATCCAGGAGCTCTTTTGTAATTACTTGGATACAAAAATCCAGGAGCTCTTTTATCTTTGAAATTTAAGAACCATTCTCTTTCAGATGGAAACATACCGGAGACCTTGAAATTTGGAATTCCGGGGTCTCTTTTATCTGTTTGCTTTGTTTTATTTGAGGATTGTTTATATTTTGAAAGCACAAGCCTTTTTGGGGTTAACTGTCCGAAATACATCGGGAGCTTAGGTAACATATGTTTATACATTTTGTTGTTATTATTTAGTTTATTATATGATAAAAGTAATGCATTATTATCTTTCTCTTGCTCCCGAAAATCAAGTTTATCTTTATCAAACATAGAAATAATTTCACACAAGACTTCACATATCGATTTATCAACCTGAGGCAAATCACCATTAATAGTAATCATTTGTTTCACTGCTTTGATGATATCCTGCCTAGATAAATTTGGTATTGTTGCTTGGTTAATCAATAGCTTTTCCACCGTTTCTGTTGTCTTTAACCAAAAAACAAAGTTAATGTAAGTAGTTGAAAATCAACCAAACAAGACAAAAAGCATCCATGCATAGTATCTCAGATACACTGATTGATTTGTGTTTGTAAGACTAAACATCAGATATGATGGTTTTTACAGATAAAAGGTAGCAAGTGATTTGCACTGAAGCTTAGGCATTTGCACTATGTGGCACGTTTTTTTGAGATAGAATATAATCAGTTAAATCAACAAGATAAATGCAACAATAAGTAAAAGGATAAAAAAGATAAATCTATCTAAGAAAATAAAGACTCGATTTAAAATTTGAGATGATTTCAACATATTATTTTTCATAAGAATTTCTATTGCATAATAATGTCTGTAAACTGTTCTCTTCGTCAATCGATATTTTTAGAAGGTGTTTCATGGTTTCCATTTTAATTCAATGTCAAAATAGTATCAAATTGCTGTTAGGTAGTTTAAATATCAAATTATACTTAGTAATTATAAAGTTTGATTGAGAAAATAGTTGAAAATTGAAAAAAAATGACAAATATTAAAAAACCATCAGTTATCGTTCTTGCATTCATTTGCGTGTTCCACGTCAAAAAACGCATTTTCAATTGACGTGTTCTTATCATTTATTTCACATAATTTTCTTTAATTAGACATTTAGAAACTTTAAAGACACTTTTAAAAACAATGTAATTCTAATCATTTCTTTGACTTAGTTACATGGTTTTGCTTTCATACTATGACTGCCAACTGCATGTAGATGAATTTTGCATGATTAATCATCTTATGATAATCAGAAATTGTATTTAATACACCTTAAGAAGATATTTTCGAAAGAGGGTCATGACATTTTTTTTACAAAAAGTTGATTGATATTTTATTTCAATAATAGTTTTGAAAAGAAAGCTCTAACATGTTTTCTGCATGTCAACGCATTCCAAACGACACAATGCAAGATTAACAATTCTTGAAATTTCTTATTGTTGGCAGATGATTACAAGTTTTATTAAAGAATCACTTGTAATTGTTATCAAAATCATCAATAGACGGTGACAACAACGACGAACACGTCACCTAACACCTGTCTTTTTCAGACGAGACAAAAAGAAAAAAGATAAATATAAAACTGTAGAATAATTGAATTACGTGTACATTTATAACACAAATACAAATTCAAATTTTGATGTGCCATCTGTGTACATTTCTAAAAGTCATTCCTCATCAGTGAAACTCGGGGCCGAAACGTTTCACAGATAAAAACATAATCCTAACAGTTGAAAAGTAATGAACTATATAACTGTACTATAGAATATTTAAAACTCTATTAAAGCGTTACAATTTATCGCAAAAATCGTATTTGTAATCATCAATACCTGTTTGGTCAAAAGCAACAGTTCCTAATTTTGTTGCAGAAACCGGAATGAATAATAAAGTATAAAGACAAACTTATGCACGTAAAGAATTTTAGAAAAACAACATACATTTGAGAGCTAAGTAAAATTGATGTTAAAAGTACAAAGGAAAGTAAATTCGTACTGGTGCCAAAAGGACAGAGTTGCATTTGGCATTCTAAGAGAATAAAAAGAAAATATCATACACTAAAAAACGTTGTTTCTTCTTACAACGTGCATACTATTTATCACACACACACACACACACACACACACACACACACACATATATATATTAACAAACGGATAATTATGAAATCGCCTCTTAAAGTTCAGTTGCGATTCCCATCTGGACAAACCTGCTTTACAATGTAGTTTACTCACCATTCTGTATTTCTCAACTCTATATGGATCAGTGATTAAATTTTAACTCTTGGTACAACGCCCACCCAACTCATCATCAACACAGGTAATTTAAAAAGCGTCACCTTGCCTTATTCTAAAGCAATTCTTTTTGCCCAATCAATTTTTGATCTTAAATAACGTATTTCAGTTGTACAACATTACTATCTGAATATTTAAATCTTTATCTATTTTTACTCAAGGATAAATGTGAATCAAATACGAAACTGTGTATACCTTCGCACTAACCGTCATGGAACTACATGTATTTTGAACGCGTAACAAATTAGTTCGAATTTCTAGCAATCTGTACTATCTTAACTTTGCAAGCTACTGTGAAAATATAATGAAGTTAAACTTGGTTCATACACATAACAAAAAATTAACAATATCTTAATTAACAAAATCAATGAAAATTTAAAATTCAATATTCATCTTGTAACAGAAGCAGATAATAAAATGATCGATGTTAAATGGACACACATAACTAACAAACAAATCCAATATTAATGTGGTACGTTTTAGATGAATAGTCAGTGACTGCAATTTTGCCATACATGGCCAGAAGCAGAAAATTAAAATTACATTCCATTACGCATATCTATGTTCTCACTCAATGATTGTTCATTTTTATGCGTCATTTGAGTGGTTTTTATTGCACGATTTGAATCAGTTTGTCTGCGATCTAAAGCGTCCTCGTTTGAACTATAAAAAATAGACGTACGAATGTGTTTTATTCACAATAAAACAGGTTTGCTAATGTAAAAAAAGGTCGACGTCTATAAGTCTCGTCATGTGACTTGAGTATATGTTCAATTTTTCGATACATTTTTGAATATCTATGTATAAATATTAAAAAGGCAAATATTTAACATCGTGTTATGGCGAATTAAAAATCACACAGTCTTTCAAAACCTCTTGCTATTCAAATACGCGCGCATTCATTCCCGAAACACACTTCCAATGCTTCCATGCTAAGCGCAAGTTATTTTACAAGTTCGCATGCTGAAAGAAGTACAAAAAAAACATAGCGCAAGCGCAGCGCAATAGAAAGAAACCATAGTGTTTCCAGTCAAAGACATGAAGTATAATTGCATTCATTTTTATGCGCAAAATCGCAATATATATATATATAAACATGAAGTAATATATGGTGTCAATTCCCGCCAAATAAATCACCACTTCTTCGATTTTTGGATTTAAAGGTGAAAGGACAAAGACAAAAAGGCGAAGAAGCAAAATTGTGTGCAGGTGAAGGCACGAAAGCACCTTAGCCTTCACATCTGAAATAACTTGTTTCTTATCTTAACTCATTCGCCTTCATTTGCCTTTCATTTGCTCCTTTCCCTACAGGTCAAAGAGTGATAACTGTAAATTGGTTTTAACATGACACCATTTTAACAAGATACATAGTTCATAACTATAAAATATGTTTATTTTGTGAGCATAGCGCAGAAAAATTTAATGGTCTTATTAGCTTTATTTGTTTATCTTAAAAACCTTAATGTTTTTCATTGAATAATATGATAATATTAAACAGTTGTTGAACATAAATTTAATCATCATACACGTTAGTCCAAATTTTTACTGATCTTTACACAGTTTGTCTAGTGGCTTAAAATAGTGGATCCGTGGTAAAGTTACCAACTTCGATAGATGGGTTAATGATTTTCTTCAAAAATATTTCATTATTTCAAGATGCCAATGCCGCTGTTTTGAAAATTTAGATCAATTTTCTTCGGTGTTAATGTCTGCCGACCTCCTGTTTCAATTTTTAAAACAAGACCACGTGTCTGTTTGCAAAATCTTCACATTCAAAAATTTGATAGACAAACCATTCACCTATCGATTGTGGTTAGTATTACTATTACAGTTCTACTAATATTTTCAGTATGAACCCGGTATTTGAAAATCTCGTGCCTTTTATATAGAAATGATTCTGATCCTATACGCAGCCGCTTGTGAGTTTGGACCAGGGGAAATTCGGACTAACGTGTCTGGTGTTCAAAGTCATTTAAATAATTTAATACGAAGTACCAATTACTGAGAAAAAAAACCGACAACCCATATAATTAACCAATCGGATTCAATTTTTTAAACACATTAAATGTTCTAGCAAAGTTCTTCTCTATTTTGTCTGTAGTATAAATTTGAAAATAAATAACTTAAATGAAATCAATATTAATTATGAGAATTAAAATGTATTTAAAGGAACTGTATAAATAAAATATGAAGTTGACGAATCAAGCACGATAATGATGAAAAAGTTTCCTACCTCTGTCGAATCACTGTTTTTGTTAAAACCCTCCATAAAGTTGTCCATTAGCGACCTTTTGCCATTATAGCATCCCCAAGTGTTGCAAAATGGTCTTTTAATCCTCGGTGTTGAGTCGGTGTCGTACAATCTGTTAGCTAACTTCTCTTCTTGTATTGGTCTCGTCGAATCTCTTTTCCCATTTGCACATCCGAAAAACCCATTGCAAAAAACTCGCTTTCTTACATCTGTTGCTTGTTTATCCCTGTATAGACTCTGCAAAGTATCCCTTAGTGCCTTTTGTAGCTGGCGAACGGGTTCGTCGTTAATTTGTTCTTCAGAATTCACTAGGTTGTGATAGCTATTTTTCTTGCTACTTAGCAATAACTGAAATAAAAGACAAATAAAAAGTTTGTGAATGGATTGATTTTAAACCTTTTTTCGAGTTTTGACTAGAAATTTTTTTAAATAGAGTGTTAAAATTCTTCTTAAAGATGAGTTTTACGAATAAACCGCTTGTCACAATAACTAAATTGAAAGATTGTGAATCCATACTTGTGAAGAAAATAACAGAAGTATAGACAAAAAACTTTGTGAATGGATAGATATTTGAAGTATTCGATTTAGTCGAAATTTATCGAACACGCCGTTTGTTGTAAGCAGATTAAAGTTTGTGAATAAATTCATCAAAAACCATTTGAAGTTGAATTTACAATTGCTATTATCTTTCTCTCTATGACTCTATTACTCTTCTTTGCGGTCATATGCTATGAACGCTGATGACCTTTCTGAACTTTCTGACGTTATGAATGAAGGCCGTTGGGATATTCCATTTTGATGATGTGGAGGTTGGCAATAAATTGACATATTTAAAAGGTGATTTTGAGAAGTTGAACTGAAATTGTAAATATGCCCTTCATGCAATTTGCGACAGCCCAATGTCGTTTATAACGCATGAACACTGACAAAAACAAAAAGAATTTCATTTCTTAAATGTCTATTATTTGGCATAAGTCAAAGCAGTCACGTTACCCATTTTGATAAAATAAAAAAAATATGTCAAGTTTTAGTAAGCGCAAAGCTCACGTTATGGTTAAGTTGAGGCAAAATACTAAAATGTAAGCACCATCTGAATGATTTATATACAAGATTGCAAGAAAATTAATTTCGGACAAAATTTCTGCAAATTAAAATTAATTATAGTTTAGAGAATTAAATTACACATGAACTAAATACACATTTTTGTGCATTATTAAAGTCAAAGATCATCCATGTGCATTCAGCATTTTTTAAAGTATGAAATTTCTTCTCTGAAGTAATCGTCACATGTAGGCTTTTGTAATTTATAAATTGCAATGCTTGGTAGGTCCAATAGCTCCTTATGTAGGTAACATATTTTTAGAGACGCATAAATGAACAGCGGGATAATAAATGAACACTTGGAGAATCGTAAAAAAGTGTAAAGTATCTAATATTAGCAAGTCTTTCAATACCCCAAACAAAGGAAACGGATTCATTGACTTGCTGCTGATCTCAAAAGCTTAACATAAGAAATGTGAAAACCCATTGTAACAAACGGCAGGGGGGTGGACAACATTCTTATAAAATATATTTCAGTAGCCGTTAGGCTTGACCCTGAATTAGTTTCTTTTAATCTGTAATTAAGTCAAACTCTTTTTTTTACTCCTTCTTTAAGTCCACTTCTATTGCATGTATATAGAAGAAAGGAAAGTGATACGGTTTATTCAAAATTTATAGTTCTAGGGAAAAATCGTTAGTCAATTTATTATTATATTTTTATCTTCATGTTATTTCCATTTTTGTTACCTTAAAATTCAAAACAAACGATATAGTATGCCTATTTCATAGATAAACGAAATGTTGTAGTTTTGGCAAAAACTAGTTATTGGTGAAATTATACTAGCCTACATAACTCAAAGGTCTATTAGGAAAAAGAGAAAATAAAATAAAACATTTTACGATATCAATTAAGTATGTCAAACGAAAATAACCATTTATAGTTACTCCAATGGCAGTTTATATTGCTTAGGTGTTTGGTGCGAATTATAGAGTCATCTAAAAATACATAAATAACTCATTAAAATTAGACCATCTTTCAAATGATTCGAGATAATTAGTGCGGTCTCGGACATGGTAGCATGGAATAAATGTTATATAGTAATAGCTTTCACGTTTTTCCATCAAAAGTGCCATGGGAACTTTGGACCTTTTGTTTAGTGACATCTATTCAGTAGTTTTATCAGAATTGTAGACACTATTGGTAGTCCTTGATGATACAGGATAGTCTCGAGGGGCTCTAGAAGACAGTGTCAACTAGAGCGTCTCGGAGACAGAGTCATCTAGAGCGTCTCAGAGAAAGTGTCATCTACAGCGCCACGGAGACCGAGTCATTTAGAGCGTCTCGGAGACAGAGTCGTCTAGAGCGTCTCAGGGAGTCATCTAGAGCGTCTCAGAGAAAGTGTCATCTACAGCGCCACGGAGACCGAGTCATTTAGAGCGAATCGGAGACAGAGTCGTCCTGAGCGTCTCAGAGACAGTGTCGTCTAGAGTACCTCTGAGACATAGTCTTCCAGAGCGCCTCGGAGAAAGATTCGTCGATAGCGCCTCGGAGACATGACATGATTTGAAAGTTAGAATAAATATACAAACAAGACCTCTTCAATACAAACTTTATGTTCTTAAATCATTTTTAATTAGTGTAGCAGGTAATGACTCGATATTTCTAACTTATACCGTGAGTGGAGTAGATAATGAGTCATATTTTTTTTAACGTACATTGTGAGTGGTGTAGATAATGAGTCAAGATTTTTTAACTTTTTAACTCTTAACTTTAAGAGTGAAGTAGATAATGTGCCAAAAAAATTTAATTTACATCGTGATACAAACGATATATGCCTATTTCATAGATAAACGAAATGTTGTGGTTTGATTTCGGCAAAAACTAAATGGGAAAATCATACTACCTTACACAACTCAAAGGTCTATTAGGAAAAGGAGAGAAAATAAAATAATACATTTTACGATATCATTTATGTATGTCAAACGAAAATAACCATTTATAGTTACTCCTAAGGCAGTTTATATTGCTTAGGTGTTTGGTGTGAATTAAAGAGTCATCTTAAAAGACCCCAAAACTCATTAAAATTATACTATCTTTATCAAATGATTCGAGATAACTAGTGCGGTCTCGGATATTCGTTTAATCACATCGTAACATGGAACGTTATTATAATAGAACCAGCTTTCGTGTTTTTCAATCGAGATGTGGCATGAGAACCTTTGACCTTTTGTTTAGTTACATCTATTTAGTACAGTTTTATCAGAATCGTAGAAACTATTGATAGTCCTTGATGATACAGGATAGTCTAGGGGGCTCTTGGAGACAGAGTCATCTACAGCGTCTCGGAGACAGAGTCGTCTAGAGCACCACTGAGACAGTGTCATCTACAGCGTCTCCGAGACAGAGTCATCCAGAGCGTTTTGGAGACAGTGTTATCTTGAGCGCCTCTTGACTGTCATCCAGAGCGTCTCGGAGACAGACTGAGCAAGAGCGCCTCGGAGACAGTCATCGAGAGCGCCTCGTAAACATGACATGATTTGAAAGTTAAAATAGATAAACGTATTGTATTAATTTTTATTTCGAAGCAACCAAGACCTCTTCAATACAAACCTCATGTTCTCAAATCATTCTTAATTAGTGTAGCAGGTAATGACTCAACATTTCTAACTTATATCGTGAGTGGTGTAGATAATGAGTCAAGATTTTTTTAACTTCCATTGTGAGTGGAGAAGATAATGATTTTACGATTTTTTAACTCATATTGTGAGTGGAGTTAAGATTTTTTTAACTTGACCGTAAAATATTAAAAATTATTTTCAAAACATTTGTCAATTCTATTACTTCTCTTTGGATAGGCCAGATTAAATATCAAACCCACAACTTCAATCCTCAGGAGTGAAGTAACAGTATCATTCACTTATATCGAAACGAAAAATATCTTGTATGGTGGAGAAAACGCGCCTACCGTGACACGAGACCTCGTTTATTTTGATTTCCCATCCGAAAGAACTTTAACTTCGTAATGCCGAGTGCTTGGCGAAGGAACAGTCACTACCCACTTTCAGGTCTTGGGTCAGACCCGGTCGGAATTGGAACCGACGACCTCCCACTTACGGAGCGAGCACCCTATCAACTGAGCTACCACAGGTCCGCGGTCTTGAAATTAGAGCTTATGTATTGAAAGGTATTGTGATATGTAAGCTAGCGCTTTAGACCCATCAGCCTTCAAGTCCGAGTTAGATTAGAGAGATAGCGTAATTGATTTGAATTCTGGTGCGTTTGTAACCATTAATTATTCAACGATATATATTGACATACTGCAGTAGATTATAATTTATCAATATCTGCGGCGAGGCCAGTCGTGGAGTAGATTGATCATTTGTAATCTTGATAACGTGTGTTGAAAACGATCATGTCAAAATGACAATTTATTAAATTATAATGATGATGTTATTCCTGACTCGTCAATCCGGAAGCATTGCGCATACTGAAAGCTTAATGTCAACTGACACCAGAGGGAGTGGCGAGAGTGAAGGAAGTAAATATTTTACGCACGAGTCAAAATTATTTCACTTATATCAAAGCGGTTAGTTTAGTGATGGTGGAGAAAACTTAAATGTTCAAAAAAAAAAAAAAAAAAAAAAAAAAAAAAAAAAAAAACCACGGATCTTCTCAAGTGTGCTGATAAGTTTTTTTCTTACACTAAAATCTATCTGGGTCATATTCAAACCGAGTAACAGGGATGGGGGTTGTGTGACCCGTAGTCACGTGCTTTGGTTATCAGTAAAATCTAAAGAATCGCGTTCAAAATTTAAAAAAAAACTATAAACGGATTCAATTTTAGTTTACCTAACAAACCTATCTAAAATGGCAAGGCATCTCAATAACCTATATATCACCATGAGATAGCAAATTTAACAAACCTTAGTGATAACAATGCAAAAAAGCAATGCTGGAGTAACCGATACATTATTCAACCATGTATTTATTGAAAAATGCTTTATGAATTATACAGCGATTGCCTTGAATTTGAGGTAAAAGTAGCTTCTTATAATGGCTGTAGGGACGGATTTGTCTTAGCGATGATGTCGACATTTTCACCTATGCCTAGAATACTTGCATACCTGTCAATCTCGCAAACGAAGCATTGTATTGACATTCACGAACAGTATCTTAGTCTACTACTGCTACTACTACTACTACTATACACACAAACACACACACACTCTCTCTCTCTCTCTCTCTCTCTCTCTCTCTCTCTCTCTCTCTCTCTCTATATATATATATATATATATATATATTACTATGGCATTAAAACTGAACTTCATTTTTCCAGTTGCTTTTGTGCAATCTAAAAATTACTATACCTTAAAATTTAATTTATTTTCCGATTTGTGCATAATTGCTTTAAGTTTTAATTTCTTTCGATCAATGTAAAAAAAAAACCATTGAATAGGAAATTTTTTATTTTATTTAATTTTTTATTCGTTATTGTTCTTAATATAATCGATTTGTTTTTATTTTGTGTTTTAAGCACAATAATATAATACTATAGGGACGTCTGAATACCGTAAAATATTAAAGAAAATAGATTATTACGTTGCAGTTTTATGTAGAAAAAAAAAATTTAAAAAAAAAAAAAAAAAAGTTTAATCTCGTTATCTCGAACACGGATATCTCGAACTATCTGATAAGTCGGACTTTTTGAAAAAGTCCCAACAGAGTTGTTCTTTATTAAACCAAAATAACTCCGGTTATTTCGAACTCGGATATCTCGAATTTCTGGATATGTCGAACAATTTTTTCGTCCCCTTGAATGAAAATCCTTTCAAACATTTGTTTACTCGAAAAAAAAATTAAGAAAATTAAATTTGTTAACTCAAACAGACTTTTTCGCTATCAAATCAATGCAATCATTTTTATTAAACGGCACTGACCTTCCGATTTCCTTAATCCGTTAATTATTATACGTTGCATAAACAAATAAGCCATCAAGAAGATTAGCGGGTGTTTTAATTTCTGCCAAGCTTGACATCGTGGTTTGGTGATGGATTAATCAAAACAACCAGAAGCTTGGGGTTAATAAAGTACACAAAGCGAAACCGGTATGGGACCAAAGTGGAATCCACTGTTTGTCGGTAAAATACAAAAGTGCAATCAGTTATTGACAGATTTTAAGTAAATAAAAAAAAACCTTATATTACAAAATGCATATCACATATAACAAAACGGCGATACTAGTTTGTCAAGATAAACCGGAAGTGACTTCTGATATACGTGTACCAGTTATTTCCCTTTCTTTGCCGTTTTTTATCATTGTTTATCTCGAACTCCGGATAAGTCGAACTTTTTGCATTTCCCCATTGAGTTCGAGATAACGAGATTCTACTGTAATACTGGAACAAAAATTATTAAAATTGAAGATTTTTAAGAGTGTTTGATTATGTTTATCTTATGACTTTAATATACAGGTTGATCTTTTCTATTCAGTTGGTTAATACGTTTAGATGAACACGTGTGTGTGTGTGTGTGTGTGTGTGTGTGTGTGTGTGTGTGTGTGTGTGTCACTTTCATGTGTTAAGCACCAATTGTTTCGTATTCTAATTTGTCTAGTAGTTTGATCCGGTTTTAAATTTTGACACTAAAATGAGTGGTTCATGAATAAACATTCACTCATGAACATGACTAGATCATATATATATGTATGGCCATTCGCACTTAAACCCGCTTGAACTAACATTGAACCAGATCACATTTCTTATTTATGATAATAAGAATGTAAATTTCTTGCTTCAAAACAAGACGGAGATCAATTTTTCAATATTTAAATAGAAGATGTTAGGTTTTGTTTGGCGAATTATGTGCTAATTTTTAAAACGTATTAGAAAATCAAGGTATTCAAAAAAGCCAATGATATAAAAATATTACTTTATAAAAAATGCAATTTAAAAAAAATTGAATGATTGAACATCGTATTAAACACTGACAAAATAGAATTACTATTTTAAAACATGTTTATGGTTTTCTGAAATCTATATTGCAATAATTTAAGGAATTTGTTCAATAAAATTTGACGATTTTAACTTGAAAGTCGAAAAATGTTTCAGATAATATTAATTTGGATGTTTAATTTTATTTGTTCATTTCAGGGAACATTCAAATTAAATATTGTTTATTGGCCACCATCAAATAAGAAAACAGATGTAGCTGGATTAATTTTTTTTAAATTTATCTATAAATAAACATTCAGTCAGAAAAAAAAAGGCAAAACCACTGTCGAATACAGAAATAGCCCAGGCCCCAGATTCACAATCATTCACTCAATTGAGTATACACTCAACTCAAATTCAGGAATACATGTATTTCAATGTCAATTTTTAAGACATTACACAGTTAAAATTGAATATCTAATGTTATATATAAATTGTTTAGTGTATGTTTTGTTGAACAAAACAAAACATTGTATCATAAAACTTAAAATTTTAAAATATTGATGAGAGAAAAATGTGAATATTTGAGTTGAGTGTACACTCAGTTGAGTAAATGATTGTGAAACTGGGGCCAGATTCAATAAAAAAAAAAAAGTAAATTTCAATTCATAAATATTTCAGTTTCAATTTAAAAAAGAATGGAATTCAATTCCAGAAAGAATACAGTCAATTTAAAATTAAAATAAATTGGAAAAGGAGATAATTCCAATTCTAGAAATAAGTCAATACAAATTCGAGAAAAAAATAAACTATAATACAAAAAAAATAAAATTTTACAAATAATATATTTTGAAAAATAAATACAAATATAAACTAAAAGATAATAATAATAACAATAATAAATAAATAATAATAATAACTCACCTCTCGCAATTGGCTAACATCAGGTAAAGGATCTGCTAGACATACAACACTTAGTGACAGAAGAGATGAAACCAACACCAAAAAGTAATTCATTGTTTATTTGTAAATTTGTATAAAACCTTTAAAATTCCTACGACGACTCTGTTCAGTTGTAGTCTAGCCTCTAAGCTCTTCTTTTCAAGTGTAGTCCCTTTTTAAATAGATCTACCAAATCCTGAAATGGCAAATCGTAATAGTAGTAAGCTTTGGATATATAATGTAGTTGAAAAGGCGATATTAAAAGGATACATTAAAATTTGATGCGTTCTGGTCCCTTGGTATTTCCCACATTGCAAGCCATGCCTGGTTAGAGTTATCACGATGTTTTATTAATATATGTGTAGAGTGTAAAGGACACCGCGTAACTCAAAGGCAGGAATAATATTGATGATTTTTACAAGCTTTTTCATTCATTTATTTTATTTATTTATTTTTATTTTTATCATTTTCTTTTTCAATTTTCTTTTTTAAATTTATTAATATTATTATTGTTTTTTTTTGTTTTTTTTTCGGGATAAAATATTATAACATATGTTTTTTTCGCATTGAATATATGTTTTTTCTCATTAATAATAATTGTCATATCAGATCAAATAATTCAATTCGGGTTATTACTTTTTAAATTTACAATAATTTTTAAGAGATCGTAATTTTTTTTTAGAAAAATGTCTTTTAATTTCGATGTTGGGACACTAGCGGTTGAGTTCTTAAAGCCGTCAAGGCGTCTCATTTTGTGAGTTCGACACCGGTCGACTTGATGTGGGAATGATTTTTACTTGTTGTAAGGCCTTTACTGGTTGGTCGGTATTGTTAGAATGAATTTGATTGGTCTGCGGGGTTAATCTGCGAGAATGCGACAGTGTATTCGCATTCCAAAGAACGTGAACGCATGTAATGCACACTAGTATAAAAAAAATACTTGTACCGTAACACATAGCACGAATTTGTGTTTTAATTCATCCTGAAGAAACACAGATAGCTAATGTTCGAATTCTACAGCCAAAGCATAAGATCATCGTTTGCCGAATAACGTCGATTTTCTATGGTTATCCCACACCCGCTTAACAAACCGCCTCGATATTAGTGGATCGTAAACTGACATAACTATACTTCATCTTTATTTTATATAACTTAAAAATGATCAATCAAAATACTTTCAACATAATCGTTAGTTTAAGTTAAGATTTAAACAAATTTTAAAAATTTCTTTATTTCTCTCATCGAATAACAAAATATATAAAGAGAAACGTATATCAAATTAAACTGCATGGATAATAGCAGTACATTAATAAACATTTCAACCAGAAGGACCAATTCTCTCCATTAAAATTTTAGTAAACGTTCACAATTTTATTTGTAGAGGCATTAGTTTACAATTGAACAGTATAGAAAATTTTAAGGTATTTGGATGTTTAGAAAAATATTGTGGTACAAACATGTTTCTCTTTCTGTTGATAAAGCTTTAGAGCATAAAATATAATGATATTCAAAGATATGGATGATCTACTTGTTGATTTTTTTATTTGTTTAATTATTGATGTTATGTGTGTATTTAATTATAAACAAAATTATTGCTTTAAGACGAGTTTATGTCAACATTTGTAATTCAATTTGAACGTTAAGTACCAAATACTTGTTGTTTTTATTTAATTTTTCTCTTCATAAATAAAGTTACCTAAACCAACCCTAACTAGTCAAAACCCTTATTGTTTTAAGCTAGATTATTTTAATTAACTAATTAGCCAAAATTCTTGTATTTTATTAAACAGTTTTGAAATTTTTTTTATTGAAAAGTCAAACAAGCTTTTATAGAGCTTAATTAAAATGTGGAAAAACCATCTTTGTTTAAGACTACTTTTTTCAATAAAAATTCATTGGTATTGTTGATGTTTTGGCATTTTGTTAATCATTGAATAAACAAATCGTGTTTTGAACAACTCGATCCTGACACAATGCCGTATAGCCGGTAATTTTCGAGGGGTCTACATTTTGGCGTATTTTGGCAGTAGTATTAAAATCGGAGAGAAAATCGTTAAATAATCTGTGTACTAGTCGACATGAGTGAGTTGTCTTAGATCGCAAAATTAAATACGCTAAAATTTTTAATTGACCTTTTTCTTTGTTAAAATCGCCAAAATTAAACCCCACTAAAATAATCCTCTATACGGTATGATCTTTATATAATTATTGTTCAAATATCAGAACATGCAACTAATTATATTTTTAAAATAGTATTTCTAGTGTTTGTGGGAAGCGAAATTGTCTGGTATTATTCATGAAAATTTACTCTCATAAAATGCATATTAAAACAGAATGCTTTTGAAGCCATGTAGCTGAATTTAAACAGAGGTACCTCTGAAATGAAAAGATGTAACCTTACAAAGAATGTATTTCAGATAAAAAACAGAATAAATAAAGTTTATCGATTTTGTTGACTCTCTCTCTCTCTCTCTCTCTCTCTCTCTCTCTCTCTCTCTCTCTCTCTCTCTCAATCTAATTGAAGGTTTAATTAATAAGAATGTACACGTTCTGGCAGATAAAGTTATAAGGTACAAAAAACGAAGTGGGGGCCGTATTAGGTTTGCTATGTAACTTTTAAAGGGTACCTGTAACCAAAAATTTTTTTATCACAATTGTTTTATATATTATTTAAGTATACTAAAATTGAAAACCGCATCAAAATTGGTGACAAAATAAAAAAGTTATAGCGGTTTGAATTCCACATTTTATAACTTTCTCTTTACCGCAAAGTGAAACGCCTCGTTTTGAGTTATAAACGTGTGACGTCATTGCAGTATTAGAAGTAGTGTCTAACATAATAGACAGTAGTAACAATGAGGATATATATTGACGTATGTAGAAGAAAGTAACGACTCTGCATATACCCATTTATGCCAAATAGTTCGTCATTATTAGGGGAAGCAGTAGACAATCTTAAAAGTGATGAATTTGGAGTATAACCGTTATTTATTCGAACCAGAAACGGACGAATCTGATTGAGTCGAGCCCCGACCTACTCGAGAATTGTGACTGCATACATGACGAGTGTTAACTGGTCTATAACTCGAAAATTGATATCTTTGACTTTTTGTAAATAAATTATTTTATTAAGTCGGACTGGACAGACTCGAGAATTACGATAAGTTGCATAGCAATAACAAAAAAAATTGCGATTAGTTTTAACTTGTCAAATACACGAAAAATTAATTTCATCGTCGACATTTTAAAATGAATTAAATATCAAGTCTGATTATAAAGACTACAGGATGAATATTATGGAACTTACTGTAGTGTCATGAACTGATTGTAATAAAAATTGAAAATCAGCAAATGAAAGTGGCACCGGCTAAAAATCAATACATAAAAATCAAATCTTTTGTGCAATGTTTATTGACAGTTGAAATTAAATGACCGTGATATAGAAAACTCTTTAAGTAGTCTGGCGGCATCATATTTTCTCGATGATTGGAGGATTTTCACACAAAGTTTGTAACAAAAAAAAAAAAAAAAAAAAAAAAAAAAAAAAAAAAAAAAAAAAAAAAAAAAAAAAGATATTCAATCTCAAATTATTTAACACGAAATATATCATAATTGTTTAAAATGAAATGACACGGATTTTAGAATGAGACCACATTTAAAAAAAACGAGATAATAATAATAATAATAATAATAATAATAATAATTTCATGGATTTGTATATATAGAATAAAGAATTTTAAAATATCACAGCTAAATGTATGCCAAAGCAAAAGTGAAAACTAAAATCTAATAAAATCAAATGCTGTAAGTAGATCAATAAAAATGTATTAAATAGACTATTCTGGTCGTCAATTTTTTTTTCCAATTTTGCCTTAAAGTTATATTGTAATATTATTATTATTATTATTATTATTATTATTATTATCATTATTATTATTATTATTATTGACATGACAACTAATGAAAAATTTCTTTTTCTTACTTTTTAAAATTTAAAAATGAAATATCCATTTTTCTCGAGTGAAATCTTTATCCTGTATATGACAAAAAACGTTTATCAAATAGAATTATTTTACTTTACTCGAACTGTAAATATTTTATTGTATATTACCGGTCGTAAGATAACTTTATCAACCTGCAAATCAATTTTGCAAATTATCAGTGACATCCTGTTAATTACAGGTGTGGGTCTTAATCTAAGGAATGTGTCTAATAAACAAAAGGATTAATAATAATCTTAATTATCGGTACATGTCAAACGGATGTTAATTCCACTTAATTAAAAAGTTTTCCCGTAAAATAATCATAGAAAGTAAAACTACGAGTTCGTATTTGACTTATTTTAGTAGTTGGTAAATAATATTCTGTGGAGGTATGTTACTGGTATGACGTCACAACACAGGAGCCTCGATATCGACCTTTTTGATTTGGATTTTTAGAGATGTATTAGAAAATCACCGATATCTACCTTATTTTGAATTGGAATTTTATAAAATTTTCGCTACAGTCATATTTAAGTACGACGAATAAAATATGTCAAAACCGAAAATCGTTACAGGTACCCTTTAAATAATCTTTTTTTCGTCCTCATAAACCATTGTCCAAAGCAATTGGTCTAGTTATGCCTTTTGCCATTTTCTATAGATCTGTTTGGTGAATTTGGGCACAAGTAGTTTCGTTTAGTTGGGATGGAAATGGAATCCTAATATGTATTAACATTAGTTGATGTAAGAAGTAGTGTTGGGTAATATTTTCATGATATAAAAATGAATTATATATGAATTGTGATAGAAAATGCAAATGGATTTTTTTTACATAAGCTTACCAATGCATCAAAAGATAGAAAGCAATTTGGTATATTGGGATAGGCACCTTATTGAATAATAATACAATGATATGTTACATTCATATGCGATTGAATGATTAGTTGTTGAGGTACATGTAACAATACCAGGGACCTCGGTAGCCAAGTGGTCTAAAGTGACGGCTTACTGTCCAGGTATGAATCCTACCCAAGAGACCCTAGTGTAAGAAATATTTTCAGTTTGCACCCAAATGATTTTGGGTTTATTTATGTATTTATTTATTTATTTATTTATTTATTTATTTTTGTTATTTTTAGAGGGGCAATCGTGTATTTCGAAGCATCCCTGAACTAACCTTCTGAATATAAGTGAAAAGAGTTGATCAACAGTGATAACCGTCCAAGTGAAGATTCTTTCACTTATATTGAGGGGGAAAGTTCTGGGATAGTGGAAGAAACTGCAGAAAACATAAGAACCGACCTTCAGTAAGCATGACAAAGTTTCTCACACTGTGATCTTCCCGAGCGTGGTTCGAACCAAGTACAAAGCCGACGACAACACTAGTGTTTTACTGGAAAATGTGTACTAGTTAATTGATGAAGCAACCACAAACGTTTTAAACATGCATAATTTTAGTTCTCTAAATGTTCGATTTTACATTAAATGCAAATTAAATATACATAACCTATATAATTTTATTATGTCCAAAAGGAAATTCCGTGTAGAGTTCCGAGAAGCGCAATATCAATGAATGAAAACCAATCTTTAAATATTTACTTATGTGTTATAAGCGAAAAAAGGAAACCAAATCTTATGTATAATAAATAGTTGTGTAGTAAACGAGGGAACAAACTGAATTTATATGAGAAATTATCGCCAATAACTTCCGTATACACATCCCATGAGCCCAAAAAATAAAGTTGTAAATTTGATCAATTCATCAAATATTAAATCTATAATGACAAAAATATATTTTCTTTGTAAGTTAACTCAAATTTCTATTATTAAAATCATGTTTAAAGTTTTACGAGAAACAGTCGGGGGTATCAATTTTGATAAATAGTTTAACTTGTGTCAAAGTGATTTATATAACGTTTAGTGTTCGGCAAAGTGTAGCTTTCCTCAAAGTTTAAATGCGCATGCGCATGGAACGTGGGTTGTAAATAAGTTAAATGCCTAGGACCAACAACGACAACAACAATGAAATAAAGTAAAATTTAATTTAATTTAATTTCAATTTAATTTAATTTAATTTAATTTAATTTAATTTAATTTAATTTAATTTAATTTAATTTAATTTAATTTTAATTAAAAACAAAAAAAAAACAATATATCGTACCTTATGACATAATTTTTATTCTATCTAGTCCATTGTTCATGGTATCTATATCTTTATTTTAATTTATTTTATTATTATTATTTTTCAGTTGTATGTGTACATGAAGATTTTTGTAAGAGTCTTTTTTAACCTTCAAAAATGCTTTTTTTAAGTGCTGTTACTTTACATCCCTTACTTATATCACATAAAATTCAAAAAAAAAAAAAACAAATGTAAACTTTAGTTTATTTTATCCTTTACCACACTGGTAAGACTGTGGTGCTAGGGATGTCTAGTGCTTGTGGTTAACGAACATTCCAATTGAATGAGATATGGTAAAGGAATAAGTTGACACTTCTATGACACGGTCTGCTTAACTCGTTTATAAAGCTTTCAAGACATTTTTTCATATGATTTTTTTTCTCTTGATAACATTGACGATCATAATTATCAATTCATTGTGATGTGACAAATGATACACACACAAATGTTAGCCACTTCGAAAAATTTTAAATGAGTCAAATAGTAATTAACAATGTTGTTAAGCCATACACACGTATGAAAACTAGGTTTATTCATAAGTAAAATGACTCATTTCTAATTTTTAACGTATCCATGAAACTCTTGATAAAAAATGAGAGGGGTATAGTTTGGGGCCTCTCTATTGCCCATCCAAAGTCGGGATATTTAACCATTAAACTGTTTAGAAAAGAGGCTTCTAGTCGATATAACTCCCAATGCCTTGCAATGCAAACTGAATAACGCGCGCTAGCGCGTTATGAAAAGTTTGCATTGCACGGCAGTGGAAGTTATATCGACTAGAAGCCTTATTTTTAAACAGTTTAATGATTATATTTACATTTCCCGATTTTTAAAAAATTATTTTGATATTTTTAATCCTTAAAAAATGTCCAAATATTTACCGATTACGACAAGTATGTCCAGTCACTGGAACAGCCGAACAAAATAGTGCGTGAGAAATAGGAACAGATAACAGTGAAGTCAAGATTACATCATTAATTTAATAATTCTTTTTTAACAAATTCTTTTATTGTAACATTTAATCTGCAAATGTTCTCTGTTTATTTCAATATAAAATTACGATAAAAATAGCTTTTGTCCCTAGCAGCAACCGCGCATGGATCAACTGCAGACGGTGTAAAAAGACTCATGTTGTTATGGATAGCGGTCATGTTTGTTTACCTTAGATAATGTAGTTCCGTATGTAACAATGTGTTCATACACCGGTCAGCTGATCAATGGTAATTATAGCCGATATCATTGGTAATTATAGCTGGTATAATTACCACTGGTCTCAAACACAGTTATATTTAGCAAACACATTGAAAATGTAAATATCAATAATATCGGTTGAAAAGAGTAGAGTGATATATATGTAATAGGAGCAGAAATAACATTGTATGATACCTATTGACCGAGGTCACTGAATATATTTATAAGCTTCTACATCAGCGCCCATTGGTCATTAGAATCACTTTTTATAGCAAAAGTTCTCATTCTGTTCATTACCGATCTTAAGATTTCTATAACTTCCATATTTGTGGATTTGATATTAAACTTTATTTATTTATCTATTTATTTATTAATCTATTTATTTATTTATAATTATTATTATTATTATTATTATTGATATTCAGACAAAAAAGGTATGTCTCTATTGTAGGTCATTAAACTAGCAAGGGAAAATTTTTCATCTGTGTCCTAACCAATATTGGAGATCTGTACGTTTGATAAAGTCAAACGGATTATAAATCATAGGTAGCGATAAAACAAACTAATATACATTGACATTTTATTATTTATCGATTATCACATTATGAACGTCAATTTGTCATTGGATTTTAAAAAAAAAAAACAAAACAATTTATTGTGGCATCTCAAGAGGTTTATTTTCATGTGCAACATGTAAATATTTAAACGTTCCATTTTAAATTGTCTGTTTCCTCGTGTTGTTATAACATATTTCTTAACTCACATTACATGTTCCTATTACAAACAAATTATCCCTGTTTGCTAAAAAGACCCAAGAGAGTTAAACAATAACTTGTAAATTTTATTTTTACGTAATAATATTGATATAGATTTTTCCAAACATCTATATCCAAAGTCTCTTGACTTCACTCAAAATCGAGTAATAGAATTTTTTGTATTAAAACCTTCTGCACCATCTTAGAAAATTTATTACCTTTTCTAACTGAATATCAAATAGAAAACATTATGTACGATAAATATTCGCTATTAATATGTCTACAAGTCTTTACTCAATTGATTTGGGTGATTAACGGATTGTTTTGTAGTAAAATGTTAGCCCAACTGAATTGTAAAAGCACTAGATTATGTTGTCAGACAAATTAACCTTTGACCTATCAGAATAGATGATTTTCACTATTGATGAGGAATCGTAATAATCGGTGTCTTGTGGTGCGTCCTTTGTTCCTTTGGGAATTGCAATGTGTATGTGATTCAGTTGTAACGTTTTCTGTCTTACCAGATTCAACAATGAGTTTTATCAATATTTATGACACAACATACATTGACATAAACAGTTACATTGAGACTAACCATACTCGTTATCAATTTCGATCGAAACTTAGGTGTATTGTCTAAGTCTTGAACTATAGAGATATGGCCATAATGACCCTATAACTGCCTTCGCTGCTTTAAGACATGAACTGTAGAGATATGGCCATAATGACCCTATAACTGTCATTGCTACTTAAGACAAAGTTATCTGAACGCGCCCACATTTTTTCCAGTTAATCGTTTATCCAAACAGTTTCTATAGACAAAAATGTGTATAAATGTTTACTCAATAAGAAAAAAAAGAAAAAGAAGTGACGAAAAAATGAATCAAATTTTTGAAAAAGACTGATTTGAATAAAAAGGTGTTGTACGGTCCTGTAATGATTTCTTATACTTTTATCGAGACAGCCAGTTTCAAGTTTGTAGAGAAAATCGTAAATCCCAAAGAAAACTGCTGAATTTACTTTAGAATCTTCCTGGGTAGGATTCTAAACTAGACGATGAGAGGACCTGTGACTTGTACACGCGCACTTTAGATCACTCCGCTAACTAGGTCCTCAATTTAAAAAGACATATTTAATGCGATTATATCTGCTCATTTGCGAAAAAAATAAAATAACAGAAAACGTCTATTCAAATATCTACAATGATATTTGTTGCTATGTGGATGTGTATATTATAAAACTGAATAGCCATATTCGATTGGTTGTTTTCCGTTTCCATTAAACGATATTTTCCCGCCTTTATTTTTGACCAATCAGACTGCAGACAACAACTTTACGTTTGATTTCATTTCGTCTTGTAAGTTGTTCTCAACGCGTCCTATGTTAACAACGGTCTTTTTAAAAGTGACAAGTCTGTTGAGTACTTTGCCAGTCGAATGGCAATAAGAACATTACCATCTGTGATCTGATTGGTCACAAATAAAGATGGGACAATTTCGCGATCGGTTACTGGAAAAGCCTCTTTCTCGAAGGAAAACACACAGTCCAGTCGAATACGACTATTGGGTGTTGTTACAAATACAATTTTGTGCAAGAGGATATGAAGCAAATATTAACACTGTATATTGTTTATTCCTTAGTAATATATATTGCTAGCTAAAAAAATTGATCCGTTCTATTTTCTATTTTCTCAGATAATTAAGCAGACAATTGTTTTTACATAAATCTAAGTTTAAGCAAACAATTTTTTTCAAATCAATTACAAACACAAAATCAGTATGTTAGCATCTTCAGAGCAAATAATAAATGTTGTTTAATTAACATGAGCATATAATAAATTAATGTCCTTGCAGCTTCTTGCAAAGTCTAAAATTTGCTAATATAGAATAAAATATTGGGATATTATCCCCAGATAAAATATACAAGTGTTTGTGTCCTGTCTACATGTATTTGAGGTAAGATACACTTACCTGTTGTAATAGGTTTTTTTAGTAATACCTAATTCCACCTGTGTAAAAAATATTACAAAAACTTAATCAATAAACTTTTAATTTGGCAAGAGACTCTAGGATTTGTAAGAATATTTTACTTCAAGTTCTTGCATTTTTTAAATATTTTAAACTACTCTTTTCTAGGATAAAACTGCAATTAGTCGCCAGAATATGGGCTTTTTAGCTGTGTATATCGTAACTGGGTGATCACATTTATAATCAAATCATTAATAAGGTTAACACTCAAAACTTCCTTTAAGAACCGTAGGTAATGTCGAAGACATGACACTGTATAAAAAGTTGGCTAAAAAAGCGAATGTTTACATTGTAAATTGATTATTAGCATGTATTACATGGCTTCAGCTTCAAATTGCTTCCTTCTATTTTGTTTAAATTTTCAGCATAAACTTTATAAATCTTACTTAAAGCACATAATAAGTATTAAAAAAGCTTCAACATAAAAACATGTCAGCACATGTTCGCTATTTTATATTGATAAATATATTTCTATGAACAGGGTCACGTATCTCATAAATTCATTTCATCAAAGTTCAAAATTAACAAGAATCATTGTTTTATAAACAGGTTTTACCGAAGAAAATGATTGAGTTGTTTGTTTAATATGACCAAAATAACCCATGTTTTAAAATTCACCAGGGAATGAAATTTGCCTACACTGAACAATAAAAATTTGTCAGAACATGTAAAATGTCTTAATAATCATCAATTCAATAACGAAAATAATAATCACACTTGTGACAGAACATGCTCGAAAAAAACAGAGTAGCAATAAAAGAATTCCCCAATGCACAATTATTTTAAACGTCTAGGCAATTCACATTGTATATTAATTTGTCATGATTATTGCTTTGTCAGAGTTCTCAAATTAACAAGTGTAACTTTTCTGAATACGAGACTTGTTCGATATGTAATGTGTATTGTGGGATATCTCAAAAGCATCAGACTCAAATAGTGAAATGAACATTATATCCCTTTCAAATTATTCTCCGCGTTTTGAAATAAATAAATTTAATCTCTGGATCTATTTCTGAAATGCGTGACGGTACACTGATTTAGGGTAGACCTCTAAGGCACTGACTGATGGGTGAGCCAAGATCTTGTTGGAGTTGTAACGACGACCTAAAAAAACTTTTTTAAGTTTTGGAAATAGAAGAAAGTCGCATCGGGCTAGAGCTTGAGAGTATGGTGGTTGTGGCAAAACGGTTACCTTCTCCTATCACTTTAAAAGCTGCTTTACAGTGCTCGGCGTATATGATTGAGCATAATCATGAAGATTAAAAATTTGCGTTTATCCTTACACAGGGCGTCGTTTAAGATAATATATCTGGAGCTTTTTTTAGTAAAACATCTCGGTTATACTGACCCCTAACACTTTTGCCCTTTAGCACCGGAATTTGTACGGCTTTATCGTCACTTAGAAGACGGTGCAATAAAGGACCTTTTTTGACAACTACATGCATTCTATTGTGTTTAGTTAACTCTATTTTGTTTTCAATTTTTCCTCCAGAACTCATGTTTCGTCACCAGTATCAATATTTGCAATTTGTCTTTGATTGAATCTGGGAGCATTTCGAGCATTTGCTTAGCAGTTTGTACTATTATCCGTTTTGGGCATCTGTAAATATTTGCATAAATCTATCGTACTTTCAAAATACGCTTCAAAATTAAATACACTCGCGATAGCCATATGCTAACAGCGTTGGCAATATCACTAATCTTAAAAATACCGTACCGCCTTTATTGAGCTACTATTTATAGAAAAAGACGCACTATGTGGTTCAAAGTTGACTATAATAAACACTCGCATAACTAACTCATACACGGACTTGTTTTAATGATAACTCTTATAGATCAGTTAAGTTGCCCTCGTAGCCAATAGTTTTGTTTTTAATTTTATTTTGATAGGAGGTAAAACAATATTATAACCATCCTAAACGCATTTTTATTTCCAGTTTTATTTTGGATGTTAATTTAGTCAGTTATCGATGATTCACAAAACCCTTTACCATAGGTAAGTAGACGCTAATTAGCACATAAGTTTAAGAGTCACTATTAAGGATTCAATAAATTTTACAGTCATTAATGACTAAAATAAACCACGATTCATTTACCTTGTACCGACTGCATATGATAATACCCAAATCATAAAAAAAACATAACGTCTTAGCGAATTACACTGAAATGTGGTTTTCGTTGTTTTTTAATACACTAGGTCCTTATTGGAAAGAAATAGAGATAATGTTAAAACTAAAAGAAAAACAAAAATTGAATTTTAAGAATAAAAATAAAGTACTTTCTGTACACTTTAGGAAAATACAAAAGGATTGGTAAAATAAAATTTTAGATTAAACCTTTTTTGTCTCTAATTTTGTTGGAGATGTAAAACTTAAACAACAGTAAATATGATTAAGATGTTTGAAGCATAAGGCATAAACTTTTCTTTTATGTTGACATGATCCAATTTGAGTTAATCGAACTTTTCTCTGAATGCATCTTTAAGTCTTTTCACAAAGGTTTGGCTGATTCAAAATAAACCTCTTTTAAGTAGATTTCTGTTAATGCTATCTGCAGAAATTATCATCATATCGTCAAAACATATCAATTTAAAATTTGAGTAGAAAAAAAAAAGAAATATGTTTTGAAATAGTCAAACGAACCATCACGTACATAAATGATAAAACGTTCCCCAAAAAATACCGCTTACAACATAAAACACACCAAAAACCTCATTTAAAATTTTATAAAATGTACTCAAAAACCCTATTTTAAAAATAATTTTATGAAAAAGTGGCTTCATGTTAGGATTTTTGTTTATAGTCTGGTATAACAAAAGTATAAATTTTCGTTAAATATAAATGACTAAGAGTTAATTTGTTTTTATTTTAACATTACGTTTTTATAAACGTATATTTGTTTTTCTTTTACCAGATGTTGTTTACCTGTGTAGGTGTAAATACAATAAAAAGGTTTAAAAGATTTTAGAAGAGTTTTGGATATAATCCCCTTCGATATTTAAAGTTACCATAATTTACTGTTTGCGAAAGGCAAATGTAACTTGAAAACATTAAGATATTTCGACATTATCACCAGAAGAAGACTTTTGATATCAATTAAGGTGTCTTTTTCCCAGCTCTTTTACAGCTTTACTGTGAATGTTAACATTGCTATTTATTTCATTCTATTATCGGTAATACTTGAATGGCAAATTTACCTTTTTTAAAATAAAAAAATGTTAATAGAAGATTAAATTGCGTTATTTTC
Source organism: Tegillarca granosa (assembly GCA_029721355.1). Classification (NCBI taxonomy): domain Eukaryota; kingdom Metazoa; phylum Mollusca; class Bivalvia; order Arcoida; family Arcidae; genus Tegillarca; species Tegillarca granosa. Next base: position 34,832,875 of record CM056605.1, read on the forward strand.
TATAGGTAATTAAATGTTACATTATTTTATGGCACGGAAAATTGAAACTTCTCATTATCAAACAAAAACATACCAGTCCAAATCGCAAGTCCCAAAAGCATAGCAAGAACTTTGAAAAACCATTTAATTTAGCCCAACACGCAAATGTCACAAATGTCAGTCAGGAAAGTAATTTAAGTTTTTTCTGAAAGGTAAGCACCTCTTGTCTAGCTAGCCACACCCACCACTCGCGAAAACAAATTCGAAAATAAAAGTAAAGAAGAACTATGTGAAGTCAAAAATATCCAGGATAAATTTGAATACAGCTTAATACTTATCAATCAATATTGTGAGTACGTCCTGGTTACTTTTTGAGGGGGTCTTCAATTTTTTGTAAGCATCTTGCTTCTTTGTAAAAAGGTATTGTAGTGTAGACAAGCTTTATCGTAACTTATTATATGTGAAACAAATACACCATACACCGGAAATTCAGGAATAGCGCTGCAAAGAAATGCAAAGCTGACAAAAATCACCGAGTTTGCCTTTCGTTGGTGTAAAAGTTGAGGTATAAATAAAACAAACATACCAGTCCTTGTCCATATCACAATCCACACAATCCACACAAACAAAGTAAAAACTTTGCAAACTGGCAAAATATGTTATACACGTGAACTTCCATCAAGGAAGTGAGGCCGGGTGCTCCGAAAGGGTAAGCACCTCCTATTTAGCTAGCTTCACCCGTCACGTGCATTTTGAGAATGAAAGGAACAAAGAACTATGGTAAGTCAAATATATCCAGTATAAGTTGGGATACAGTGACTACATACTTATCAACAATATTGTGATGACGGCCATAAAACTTTTTAAGGGCCCTGATTAGCCTAGGCTTGCAATATCCTTGTGTCAGCAATTTAAATCAAGTATAAAACAGAACGCGAAGAATAAGTCGTACCTTTTCTAAGCTCCCTAGGATAAATTGTAATCATAAATTTGTAAAATTAAAGAGTACTAAGAGATATAACATAATCGAAATTTCTGTATAAGAAGTTGAATAAACGACTGATCTCTCTCTAAATTTCACAAGGTTTTGCATCAATTTTGCGTCACATAATAAACAAATCAGCAAGGAATGCTGCACGATCTGTGCCAATGTTTATATCGACAAATTTGTTGTCTTTCAAAAACTGCAATGTTCATGGTATTTTCAGTATAATGTTGTTTGCAGTCAATATGATATCCAGAATTCCTGTTGAGCACTAGATATTTATAAATTTATAGGCGTTCTTCAAACTTAAAACATGAGGCAATTGTGTAAAGTGTAGAAAAATCGAAATTTCTTAAGTTCAGAAAATACTGAGACCTTACACTTATCATTGATTCTGTAGGTTGTTTCTGTTCCCCTAAACGGTTCTGTTCAATTCCCGGTGAACGACACGAAAAGCCGTAGTAATGCAATTATATTTTAATTAATCAATAAATTTTACATTTCTCAAATGTATTTTGCGTTTGTATGGACCACTTGTTTTCAAAAAATTAGAATAGTTGGAGGTCATACAAGAGCAATATAACCGAACCCATTGTTTTATTATGAAATTTATTTTTTTTTACTCTAATTATTGCTTGTGTTGGCTTTTGAATGCTTTCTCAGAATGCAAAGCTCTATTTCTTTTACTTTTAATTTCGCATTAAGAGATTAAGAAATGTGTTTCCTGTGAGGTTATATATATATTATACAAATTTACGTTTAAGGTGGATATTAGGATAATCATTACCGTCATAAGGGCAAGGTTGTTTGACCGGCACTTTTAACCTGTCAGATATTGCAGACATAGAGTCTATAGATTAATTTTGACATAAATCTAACTATCTGTTATTTATCATTGCACTTGCACTTGTAACAAATGTTGAGGTATAATTAGAGGACGTGATAACACAAAGCGGAGAAAAGTATAACAATTACCATTAAACTACACATATATCAGTGAAAGACCACTGCATCTACAATACATGATATTAGTTTAGACAATAAAATATAGATGAATGACGTTTCTGTATATGACATGATATATATAGTATACATATCAGAAAGACATCTCGTTTGTCTTATAAGGTAAAATCTGAAAATTATTTTTCGTATTTTATGCAAATCTGCATATTTGAAGAAAGCTTACAGATAAATTTCAAGTAAGTATTTAATCTTGATTTAAAACACATTATCTATCTAACATTAAAGAAATATCAAAATATAAAAAGCATAATTACTGTATTTAGCTAAATGGTACACCTGAAGAACAAAGCAAAATAACAGTTTGATGTATATCAAAGAAAACAATAAAGTTTATGGCTTTAGATTGATACCTCATGTATTTTTTAATACCTTTTGTGTCAGAAACTTTAAAAGGATTCAAAAGGTAAATTTCAAATATCTTTATTTTTAAATATGTTCAATTAATCATTTAATAACATAACGTTATTACAATCTCAGAGGATATTTCAAACAAACTAGAATATCTTTCTTGTCATAGATTACAGCAAAAAATGTTCAAAATCCATTAATAAAAACACAATGTGAACATATTAAAGTCACCTCTAAATATCCGTATGAAGTAAAGGATGAAAGTAAAAGTCTTTCATGTCCGATAGTTCATCATGTGCTTTTTTCTGTTTCCGTAACAAAGCTCTAGAGTATGCAGATTAGTGAATGTAAAGTCACAATTTTCATACAAGTTCTTATAATACGATAGTGATTAAGATTAATGTTTACGATGAGGGATACGATCGTCATTTATATGGCAAAAACGTGTTTCAGACTTTCATCGTCTTCTTTTTTTCTTTGTCAGTCAAATAATGTGCCATTTTTTGCATTTAATTTCTTAAAAGCATGACTTTTGTCTCAGCAGTTTATTGTAAGGTGGAGTATAGACAACATTCAACACCAGTAACTTACAAAAACGGATCACACAGACCAGGTTTGTATAAAAGTCAGAACTGGTATAATTGTAAAAATTGGAAGTCGTCATTTTTTTAATAAATGTGACTTGTCATGTCAATATGATTCTTTAAAATGAGCTTTAGCTTATTTTAAAAAATCACTTTTGCTTTCGGTCAATAAAGTATTTCTTATTTCTGTAGTGTTGAAGATGTCAGCTAAGACTGAATTCGTGGATATTTATATGCCAAATGCTCATTGTTTGTAGTGTTTTCAAGTTTATTGATAATTTTTGCAATCGTTTTAACATTATTTTTGTAAAATGTGTATTTTTTAAATGTATGTATTTAAGGACCATTGATTGTAAAAAATATCCTGTTGAGGGCTTTTCAATCAGTACTCTAAACACATCACTATACATTTACTACTGTGACCGTCCAAAGTCGAGAATTTGATCATCGGTAAATCGATTTCTGTTTGCATTTTATTTGTCTTGGCTGGCTGGCTGTTTTAATAACTTTTAGTGTTATGCGTTCTTAAAAGGGTTAGCTTTTGCCAATCCAAAAAATAGAACGGAGTTCAACAATGAAGTTTTACGCTCGATTAAAGTTTTCTCTACTTATGTCAGCAAAGAAATTGTGGAGGAAACTTGGATTCTCTCAGAAAGTCACTTTTTGGCAAGCCAATGACCTGCCTCAGAAAGAACAGAACCTAGTCGGCATAAGATGGTGTAATCTGTGTCACTTAAGACCACTTAATATCTTAGACTCCTGTAATTATACTCTTAATTACAAGTTTAATGTTGCAAAAATGTACTTTAATCTATATTAATTCATTTAAAATTCTAACATCATATTTTGTATACTGACTTAACGAATATTACTTGAAAATATATAAATTTGTATAGTATATGAGCAAAGAAGTAATCAAGTGATCTATTATGATTCTTTTCAGCTTTACCTAAGCTTTCAGATTTAAACGGGTAATTTTGTGATATTTTACTTAAATTTACTCTACAAAAAAGCATGACTGTGGCAGATTATTTTTGTAACCTTTATATAAGCTAAAAATTACTCCTAGCACTTAAACAATCAACAGATTACTAAAATTGTATAGCGACCCACATGAACTCTAACGTTTCAATAAACGCTACAGACAATTAAAACAGTCATGTAGAAATAGTCCTAATCTGTTTGACTTTTCTTTGCATTGATTTATTTGGCTATTTGTTTTACTTGCATTGTTTCGTGCTCTAAGTTCTTTTAGTTGTTGCCAAATAATTGGTTTTCTATTGCAAGTTTTATCCTTCTATATATATATATATATATATATATATATATATATATATATATATATATATATATATATATATATATATATATATATATATATAATGATGTTCATAAAAACTACTCAGTCGCATCTAGTTTTCAGAGTTTGTAATTTACATATGTGTTACATTTTACACTCACAAATAATTAAACAGATGATACATTAATACACACAAAACACACACACATAGAGATACACACACACGCATGCACGCAGAAATATATATATATATATATATATATATATATATATATATATATATATATATATATATATATATATATATATATATATATATATTCTTTGATGTTTTTGCTTTTGCTGTATTTTTGTCATTATCTCTAAGCACAAAGACCAAAGACAATAAATATCAGGGAAACGATATTATTATTACTATTCTGAAAAAGAACAGCTATCTCAAAAATGTGTCGTCAATAACTGTTTATCTCAATTCTGCAAAATCGACAGACTAAATAACAAAAAATAATATAAATAAATTATATGCGCTTGTTTTTTTTTCCTCTGTTTGATGTCATATATTCAGTCTGTCTCCTTAAGTATAATTTCACTAATTTTATGTTGTTGATTATTTCATCATTATTTTTCAAAAAAGATAAAAGAACATGTACTTTTGAGCAGCTAATGACAACAAGTACAGCACACAAAAGGCAATAATTGCAACACAAGAAGAGTCACGACACTATAATTTTTTTTACCATCATAGTGTTTTTGTTTTCTGTTAGTCATGTTACAAAACAAACACAGCCACAAAATATGTAACTTCAATCAACAACGCCGTTAAGATTCCATAAAAACAAATTAAGAAAAACATTTAAAGAAATACAAATAAACAAGAATTAATGATAATAAAATTTTCGACTATGCACACAAACACACACACACACACATATCTAATATATATATATATATATATATATATATATCACATTCCCATTGAATCTTACTATAGCGATACATTACATTTTTACATTTTCTGGCTATGTGATACAAAGGTCCGCATCGCACATGTACGAGACAACATTTTATATCACCATACTAGCCGGGAACTACTTTTAGGGGATTCTCTTTTCCGACAACAATAACATGACGTCATGAATACGTAAAAACTTTTCGTATGTGACGTCATCATTCAGTTGGGATAATGTTTGCAAGTTGGGAGAATCGATGTTAACAAATTTTGATAAATCAATGTTTATTTTTAAGTTTTAATCTTTATTTACGAGAGTATTATTAAAATGTAAACAACTGAGGTTTAAACGAACAATTATTTGTTGTTTTCAATTACATTTCAGCAGTTTTTCTTACGTTTTTAAGTCATATATCAGTTTTTCAATATATACCATATTTGGTCTACATGTTAATTAGGTAATTTTGATTACATAAAATATTTGTCTCAATGTACATGAACAAAATGAAATTGCATTTAAATGTAAAAATTTAGAAAGTAGATGCCTTGTCAACCTATTAAGACCAAAGACAAAATTTACAGTCATATATAACACAAATACCTGTTCAAATTTGATATGTCATATGGGCACATTTCGGAAAATCATTCCGCATCAGTGACAAGGGGCCGAAAAGTTTGAAAGATAAAAACAAGCCAAGCAGTTGAAATTTAATGAATCTTAAGTTTCAAAATTACATGAATTCAAATCCAGCTAAGGAATGCATGAGTGAACAAACCATTGTTTTAAATAAATTTTAAATAAGACGGCCGAAAATATATATATATATATATATATATATATATATATATATATATATATATATATATATATATATATATATATATATATATATATCTCGATAGATAGATAGATAGATATAAAACATAGTTTCATAATACTATCTCCTATTTCCTGTTACCGAAAAATCATCACAGTAACATTCGATCTAACTTAATAAGTTATTTAAATTCAAATAATAAAATCGGCTTAAAAGAATTTAAATGGCATCAATATGTCAATTTTATTTTCAGTTTGTTGATTTGTTCAATAACTTAACATCGTTTTGCCACATGAAGTGTCTACCGAAGCAACACATTAAAGCACGAATTTTCTAGATATGAAGGATTAAATTGACGTTAGGTATCCCCTGGGATGGGCGTGAGTTCATCGTTTTAATATTTATTATGTTAAATATGAGTATTTATTGATCACCTTTGGAAAAGTTCAACGGTTGCAAAACATAAAAAAGTAATATACCCATCGCACTTAACTGTATTAATACATATATGATTATTTTTAAAAACCTTATGGTTGCTTGGTTAAGTGTTGGTTTACGTTTTTTATGCTATTCATGACTTTTTTAATCTCGAGGGTTAATCTTTATATAAGTTCTGTTAGTGCGTGAGTGCCTGTGTTTTACCTTCACTTGCTGGTTCTTGCATATCACACGCTACTAGTACGTTAATGTCACAAATACATATCGCATACAAATTGATTTATTTAGTGGCACCAAACTCACCAGTCAAGAAAATCCTTTTTTCACTTGCTGGTTGAACCAATAGTGGTAGGACGCGTAAACCTCCAGCCACACTGTCCCTTTAAAAGCTTGAAGTGGGATTGGCTGCAAACCAATCTGAACGTGACAAAATATATTTTAAGCAGGTACATTAATACATATATTATGCATATACCAGTCTGCAGTGTATTAACATAAAAAATGGTAGACTGCGGTGTATAAACATAAAAATGGCAGTCATTGTTACAATTACTGGCAAATGCCCCTTATTGTACATTATAATCCAAAGATATACACGCTGAGAATAAAACAAAGAGTAACGTCATTTTTTATTTGCATTTATCATTTCAGCCCAAAATATAAAAGATCATTAATAGTTTTAATACTTTGATCAACCCGACTGGAATGCGAACCTAGGCTAAAAACGGGAAAATAAGCTCTAGATCCATAAGCTTTTGAAAACATAGCAATCGAGGTCCAAAAATATTCATTCTTATTATTATTCATTGTTTTTATCAATGCTGTTTCTAGAGGGCATACTTTTTGTCAAGCATTAAGTTATCATTCTAAGATTTGGTTTGTCTTGGTATATTTATGAAAGAAGAAAGATTTTCTTTTAAAAATTCATAGTATTATAAAATTGTTAAGAAGAATGTCAATTCAATATAAAAAAGACGATATATTGAGTAGAATAATTATAGACATCAGTTTCGACTAGTACATTGATTTGTGAAAAGATACACATACATTAAATATAATTCGCTTTAAGATCTATTTGACTAAATGGAAACTTTGACAAAAGTTTGTAGATTGATAAATCTAGCATTGACATTGATACCGAACTTTTAATTGATTGAATGATTGCAATATGATAATAAAAACATCGTTAAAAATGTATTAAATTTAAGAATTCATGATAAAACTGGTGGCTGAATCATTTAAAGCATGATCACAGAGCATCTGACAGTCAAGGTGTGAATTCCACTTTTCAGATCCTAATTTGAGAAAATTTGCAAATCTGCCAGTTTGTCTACCACAAGTAGATAGTTTTTTCGGGTTCTTTGATTTCCTGATCATCTAAGAACTGATGGTTTTGTTTTTAATGAAAGACTCTTGACAGGGACGTAAAATAATATAAGTCTTATCCAGTCTAATACAAACAAGTATATTACAAAGAAAAATTTGTTAAACCTCCACGTTAGTAATCCTGTTTACCGTTTTTAGTTAAGTTTTAAGTTATATCATACAAATTATTACATCTTAGATTTTATATGACAGAAATGTCTTTATTCATCATAAGACTTCTCCTCAAGATATTCTGCTCTTAATTCAAATAGAAATTAAATTATTTTAGAAATTACAGAAGTAGCTGAGATATGTTGTATGGTTATATTTTGCACTTATGAATATTGACACTATATTCCATAGGTTTGAGTTTTCAATTTGAAAAGTCATCACATCTGAAAAAAATATAGGTAACGTATATAACAATTTTAAGTAGATACAAGTTAAAGCTTTAATCAGGAAATTTAATGGCATCCTCTTGATACTTTGTATGTGTTTGTTTGTCAACAAAGATTTCCTTATGCAATGTCTTCATCTTGGTTTTAACAACTGTGCTATGCTGGATACTTGAAATTACAGCAATGTTAATGGTGGTTCAATAAGACATTCACATTTTTTGTGCATGTGAAAACTTTCTTTATACTAAACAATTGATATTGATTTATAAAACTGTGAGAACATGAAAATAAATGAATTTTTTTTTTTTTTTTTTAAAATGGATAAATCATGCTGTAAATATATAATACAGATACCAGTTAAATTTTGATGTGCCAGATGTGCACATTTCGGAAATTCATTCCTCATCAGTGACACTAAGACCGAAAAGTTTGATATATAAAAAATATATGCCAAACAGTTGACAATAATAAACCTAAAGTTCCAAAATTATATAAATCCAAATCCAGCTAAGGAATGCTGTGCATGAGGGAACAAACCTTTGTTTTCAATTAATTTCAAATTTTAGACGACTGAAAATTTTGCTAAATAGTACATTTTCTGACAGCACAAAGTACTGCCTACTGAGTTATGGATACCCTCGGGGAGTTTGAAGTAATGAAGTAATAAAATATTTCAACCCAAGTAACAAATTATTTATAATACAAAACAAAGCATGATGCAAATATTAAAATTATGTTGGACATCCTTTTTTACAGTCTACAAACAAAATCTATGTAAACATTGAAAATAACTGTAAAAATTGCTTGAACTCATCTATTCTTAGATTCTGTTTTAATTAAGTTTTTTGGTTTAAGAGGAAATTCTTCCGAAATAGACAATTTCTTGTTTTGACAACTTTTTATTAGTGATTGAAGATATGTTTCAATTTTTAGATTATTTAAATACAGATACTACTCTTGATCACTTTTTATTAAAATGTTTTCTCTGCTTATTCATAAAATGTAACCATTAAATGGTTAACGTTATTTGAATAAACCTACCAAGCTATGATTTGCTTTGGGTAAGACCGGAAAATTTATTCAAATATGTCTTCTTCAATGTAGTGCTAAGGAACTTTTTTGTAACATTTGAGGGGCCAAATAAAAGATCTTTTTCATGAATGATTGGATAAACATTTTTAATAAAAATGGTCAAGGTTTCAATAGAATTTAATGACATGTTCTGCTTAGCTTTTTTATCTTTCATTTTAGAAACTACATTAAACATCTAGTAAAAGGCCATAACATTTTCATTTTGTCTACTCTCATTCGTTTTTCATAGTTATACCTAGTTTTGTATATTTGGCTATTTAACTTGTTTAGAACGTGTTTTTGTTGTGTTGGATGTTGCCAAGTACATATTATAGTGTAAATCTCGTTCTTCTTTTTTTAACAACAAATTGATATCTTCTATCTTAATTTTCTTGGATATGACATTTCACGTCTTCAGTGACAAGTTTATCAATTTCATTTCTCCGGATAGTAATAGAGGTCGCACTTAGACATATAAACCGTTAATATCTGAACCTAATCTTATTATCCTGATACACAATGTGTAAATGTACACCAGAAGTCTCCTTTTACCGGCGATCTAAAACCACCAGTCACACAGTTAAATGACTGACTTAAATTAAAAAAGGCAATATGAACGTGTTGTTATCTACTTTAAATGCAACCAAAAGTGAAAAAAAGATAGGAAAAAAGGAAAGCAAGACAAAAATATGGAAACAACTGATTATTCAAAATCTCTAATAATATTTTTACAATCAATGGTCCTAGGAATATAACTTATTTTACGAAACTGAATCGACAAACTGGTAAACATAAATTCATCACAACAAAACAATGCAATTTATATATGAATATATAACGTACTTTGTGATAGTCATTGAAACAGAGAACTAAAAACAAGAACTGCTAATAAAAAACAAAGACAAAAAATAAAATTGAAATATGGTTAAGTGAGAATTAAAAAAAAATAAAGAAAGTAGAAAAACTTCTTTAGACTGTTTCTGTTTTTTTATGAAGAGAAAAGGCTAAACATTTTTCATGACTACAGGACTGTCGGAAGTATATTTTCGGTCTGCCGCTTATGAAATATATCAATCGCCCGTTCATACTCTTTACAAAATTGATAAATGGCAAATCGAGTACCTTTGTTTATTTGATAATAACAGATTGCATAAAATATGAAAAAAAGAAATATATGTTTATGGAAAATAATCTCTACTTTAAACCAAAATGTTAAAGTGTAAAAGCTAGGGCTAGTGCTCTAGGTACGTACTTTTGTTGGATAATTGGTTAAATACAACATTGTCCAAATCTTATTCAATTTTCCTGATTCAGTGAACCATTCCTATAAGTAATAATGTTTTGGATAGGAGAATACAATACAGCGGAAAATGTAAACTTAAAATCAAGTTGAATTTCAAATTTTACTCAACACTTTTTCTGTTATAATTATTTGAAACATCAATAACTGATGACGTCAAAACACCACGTTAAATGTCAATGTTTGACAGTGATCTTGATTTGCAAAGTTGAAAAAGAAGGGAAAAAAATCAAAAATAAAAAAAAAATTAAGAAAAATCTCCATTTTAACTACACTAAACATGATCAAAGAAATGCAATAAAATAATTTTTGCAATTACTTTTTCAAGACAGTACATATGATGTAATTTGTAGAGTGGTATACTGTTGTTCGTGTTGCATTTCTCGGGTGTTTAGGGGGAGGGGGAAAATAGGACCCCCCAAACATATTTAGTGCTTAACCAGTAGTCCTACCAATCAACTAGCAATTTTGTTTTTGTATGCCCTTTCCACTTCACTTTAAAGTTTTCGTTAATACTTTCATATCCTTTAAAATTGCATACTGTTATCAAACTTAACTTTTTCGAAATATATAAGATCAAATATAAAGTTTAAGAAAATGCATGCGATTTATTATGTTTTAGTGTTTGTTAATGGCATTACCGTTTCCTACATATTTTGACCTGATTTCTTAGTCGATAGCCTTCTTTTTCAAATTTGGAAAACCTTATATTAATGCAATATAATTTTGTTCTGCCACTTGAATGACAAACTTCTAATTAAAATAAATAGTTTATTGATTAAATAGAAATATGTGTGAAACCTTATTACAAAATGTGTAATTAAGTAAGAAACTTTCTTTTACGTCGTTTTGTTACTTTAGTCAAAATCAAGTTAGCATTGTTTTGATACCATTACATTGATTTCTTTTTATCAGTTATCCGAATTAGTGATGTTATAAACTCATTGAAGTTAATACAAGGGTTATTCACCTGAGAATTATCATATTAAACACAGCGAGGGCGAAACAATAAACATGTTGCCTCATTATCGAAACCAATATTTTTACAGCTGGAGTTAGTCATAAGCTTCAGTGTGATAATTTATGGTTTTTGTTTTTAGAAGTTTTCAGTTTAAGTGACAAAAAATTACAGATTAACTCACTGTAACAAAATTAAACAACGTTATTTGTTGTCAATTGTATGTTTGATGTCATGTTACTGGTTACATAAAATGCTCATGTTCTGTTTTTAGGTACATCTGTTCTTATTATATCGCAAAATGTAATACGTTTTATCATTTTTTTTTCTTTAACATAGACGTTTGTCATTTCTAACCTTGTTGTATAATTATCTCTATAAAAATATTTAGACACTCCGACGCTTAACTAGATTTCCGTGTTAGTTTTCATCTTCTTATTACGATAATTATTTATAACTAAAGAATCAGCATTATATGGTTTCTGTATACCATTATTTGATTACACAGTATTTATCCGGATAATGTCCTTCGTATTTTTCTTTGATGCAAGTGTTCAAAATGTTTCGAAATGATAGTTTAAAATCTCAAAACAGAAAATGTTTTACAGTTGCTTTATACTAAGATATTTCAATGCTTTTTTCCATAATGTTAACTTAAGGTATATGTCATATAAGTAACCTTTAACTGGATAAGGTGCGATGTTATTTTGTTTAAAATCCATTTTGCATTCAAAACGAACGAAAACGTTGTGTTTTAGCTCAGTATATTAATTATAGCAGTTAAAATATAAGCGCATCATAAGTATTTTTTAAATTTATTATTAGAGAACCAATTATTTAATATCTCCGACAAAAAATATTTTTTCAAGCTCAGTCACAATTTAAAGTTTTTGAAAGCAACAAGTTAAAAATATTTAATATTATTGTTTTTTACAAACGATAAAGGTAAAAATAAAGAAAAAAAATCAGAATATGAAATATAATAAAGAAGTATCTAAACTTATATAACTACTTACGATTAACTTGAGTAAAGCTAGTGGTTGTCTTTTTGTACAGGTAAATATTGAGAAAAATCACCGAGGTCTTTTTTTTTTTTTTCAAGATATCAAAATTGTTTTTCCTTTCTCCAACATGTCAAAAATGTTATGGACAATGTTTCCATCAAATGTTCCGATTTAATAAAGATTAATGCTAGTTCGCACTTGCGCAGTTATATATATGTAACCCTATTTCCAATTACAACCCTCAGAGATGTGTGAATATATCTTATTCGTCCGTCACTTACATTACCGTGATCATCTCAGTCCTACAGCCAATTGAATAATGGCTCTTATACAGCATAAACATAATATGATTTTATGACAATTTCTCAACAAAGTACTTAGACGTGATATAATCTACATACTATCATTTCTTCTTATTTTCGTAAGGAATGGAGAACTTAAAGTATTCCCTAGACATTTTAGCGCTCCTTGTAATAACCGTGTAAAGGCAACATCTAAAATCAAATTTCCATACTTGACATTTCCTTCACTTTTAGACACAACAAACAAAGTTTTTTTTAGATATTTTCCAAACGCAATCTTATAATTTTGAAGGAAAATGTTTTAAAGTAAAACCGAATGTAATGTTTTCTTTTATTGTTTATTTTTCAATAACATAATAAAAACAAATCCTTGTAATTTCTAAAATTATGTGAATGCTTTACATTGAAATACAATAAATCCATATATTTATGTGTTTGATCCAAGCCATTTATTGGAAGGATTAAGATTTTTTAAAAAAATTCGTTTATTTATTTATTATGATTATTATTAACCTCTTCTAATATACATTTTTATCGTACCTAGTTGTTATCAGATAAAGAAAAAGGATATCATCAATTGCAAATATGTACATGACAACAACTGCCACAGTTAAGAAGGCGAAGAAACCAGTAAATGATAACACGGCAATACTAGATAAAAAAACTAAACTATTTTCTGATTTTATTGAAATTTTTACTTTGCATGAGCCATAAATGATATTTCCAATGGCGTGGTTAGAGCATTTTAAAAATATTCATTACCTCACCCCATCACCTTATTTAAAACCAGTGGCCTATATACGCTTTGTTTACCAAACAATGAAAACAATTTGCAACATATAATTTTTTGTCTGATTTTAATTCTTTAAAAATTTTGCAGATTATAAAGTGCAGAGAAGTTTCATACAATAAGCTATTACAAAATTGCTCAAATAAGCCAAAAAATGATAGTTGGCAGGATAAACCCAGTCCTCTTTGATTCATCCCAGCTTTTTCCCAGCTTTATCGATATTGGGTTGAGGAAAGAAAAAGTATATACCAAAAAACCTGATATTACATAAATATTTTATTAAGTGCTTTAACAAAGTCATGGGTTTTGTACTCAAGAGTATTGAAATAGTTCTGTGACTTACTGTTTTATTGCTCACATTTTGTTAGGTATTTTTGTTGCATCGACTATGGTCTTGAAAATATATTTTCAGTTACTGTATCTAACTATTGGGCTATATAACCTATATCTTGGCGTTTGACAAAATAAATTAGAACAAAGATTTTTTATAATCATCCTTTCTAATGTATTACTTATTTAAAATATCATAGTTTTTTTCTTATGCAATACAGTTTTTGTTTTTATTCTTTAATATTAAACTGAATAATCTATACAGCTATAGACGTCTAGTCACTTGTTTTTTTTTTTTACCATATTCAATACTTTTTACATTAACTGACCAGATGAACTTTTTGAACCTAGCCGTAGGTGACAAAGGTTTTAATCTTGTGGCACGTTTTACAAAACTAATCCGTTAGGAATCTTTTATTTTTTTCTTTTTAATACGTTTTAAACATAAATATCCCTTTTAGTCACTTTAACAATTTTTGCATCCGAATATACTTTGTAGTAAATGTGAAAGTGTGTTTAGTATTATTATATGTAAAACGTTTTGAATAAGTTTGTCTTATTGAATATGAACTATTTTATCCATCTTGTTTACCTCTTAAGTATATTTATTCCACCTTCCTTTTTACTTGTTTCTCTCATTGTCTTTTACACGCATCCCTTACAAATGTTTAATAGACATTAAAGAGAAAAATATTAAATAAGACGACTTTTATAAACTAAAATAAGAGGCTTAATTTAATCCACTTAATCTGTTTTCAACATGCATTAGGATCCAGAATTTTATCACGATTTTCTTTAGTTAGTGTTTTCATTAAAATTACGGAATTTTGTCAACAAGCCATTCATTCATTAGATTTTTCGCATAATGTTAAGGAAAAACAATTTTAAGTAATTTCTTTAATTTTTTTTTTAAAAAATAGTCTTTGTTATTTGATCGATAACACTATTCGTTAAATGTTTAAACTTGGTGTGAAAAAGCAATGCCAGTTTTCTTCATTGTAAAATTGATAAATGATTTAATTTTATAATTTTGCATAATTCTAGTAAACTGTATTTTCTTCTTTAGACGTTAACTAGTCCGATTTAATTATCGTTATCGCGAACTTTACGTCCAATTCCGAAAATTGCACTGCCAATGGGAATGTTTTAAATATAAAAAATTAGCTTTGAATTTGATGACGATAAAATAATCATTGATGATAAAATTCTCTTAAGATATGTGTTACACTTTCGAAAAGATGACAGGTTAAAATTCCAAACAAATTATTTCAGAATCATGGATCAATATTATTTTTCGTATTTTCATCAAAGTGAATACTCGATAATAACTTTTGGCCGGTCGACATTACAAACGGTTCCCTAATCATAATAAACATGTTGCATATCAGATTTAAAATATTCTGGATTGAATACTTAATATTATAATTGTGTTAAAATCAATTCATAAATGCAAATAATTCTTCCAATGTTTTATACGCAACATGTCAATGTGAACGTAAATATCGACCATTTTGTAAAGATCTGCCAGATCGAAATAAACTGTTTATAACATATCCTGCGAAAATGCAGTTGCCATTTTTCCATATTTAAGCTGATGGACTAAAAATAATTTTTGTTGTAAGTGAAAGATATTATTAAAACTACTATCGAAACACTGTTATAGAAACGTAAAGGGCTTTTAAGATAAGTGATGATTCAATTTGTCCAGAAGAGGTCATCCGTACTTACTGAAGTTAACGATTGTGATTGTAAAATACAAAATAGCGTAACAAACTTTTTACGGATCTTCTAACAAGTCTTACATGGAATATGAATTACAAAATTGTTTAGTTCTTACATCAATGTTTTGCGAGAAAATCAAAAGTTGTTGCAAAAAATAGCAATTATAACAAATACAGGTTTTACTGCGTCTTAGACGGACTCTGCGACAGTCAGCAATTTTTTTCTTTACCTACAACTGTCAATGGACCCATAAAATTCCACCATTTCAGAAAACGTTTGTATTACCGAATGACCGAATTTTATACGAAGCTTGAATTTCTTAAATATTCTCAACCCATTATCTGGAGCTAAAGACACGTGTTTATACTGTTAAAAAAAGTATTGAATAAGCGTATCAACATCAACTATATCTGCTAAAAGTTATCGCGCTGTGGTACAATTCACATTACATATCGAACAGCCATCGTATATCAAACAGCATTTAACCAAATCAAGCACTGTAACCAAAACCATACCATCTGTACATGAAAAAAAATAACTCGACTATAAAAAAGCAATGATTTAGTTGAACATCGCCTCTAAAAGTAAAGAAACTTCTTTTTACTGAACAACACTATTGTCTTTCATTCTAAATTAAAAGAACGCCTTAAACATACGAGTCACTTATCATTCTTTTACAAAATGGTAGGCTAAGATTTATTTAAAAAAAACAAGTGATCAACCATAATTATATTTACTTTATCAAGCACCAAAAGGACTGTAAACAAAAACGTACCTAAGATACTATCAGCAAATTGATAAAGTTTCGATAGACAACGAATTTGTTGTGTTTGACAATATAAATTTCCGACAAACAATCGGTATAAAATTGGGGCACATATTCTGCATTATTGCTTGTTGATTTTTATTTATCCTAGTGTGTTTTAAATAAACGATACGACTAAATCTCTATGCCTGCTTCATTTTTGAATTATTACCTCAGTAATAACACCATCGAAAAATTACATTTTAAGCTATACGACAAAAGTGATGACTTCAATTTTCAATTGTCAAATTTTAATTTCCATTTACTCATGGTGCATTTGTGTCAGTTAATACGGTGTATTAGAACTTGTTCCCACAACGGTTATTTATACAACAATTATAAGTACCATGCTTACAAATGAATTTGTGACTCGGGGGTATTACAATCCTATGCTTATGAGGACCCTCAGAAGTTTTATGACCATCAGTACATTATTATTGATAAGTATGGTTTCGCTGTATCAAAAATTATACTGGATATATTTGACGTCCTGTGATGAAAGTTCACGGGTTAAACTTAATTTTATATTTTGCGATTGTGATTGAAACGTGGACCGGTATGTTTGCGTTTGATTTGACAAATAATGTACACTTGTTCGTTTTAAGTGATTTAATATATAAATATTTTACATTTTATCTAGTTGTATTTGATATTGCCAAAAGAAACATATTTTTTATCTGAAGACTACTTAAAGATCAACCTACCTAAATTAGGAACAATGTATTCTCTTAGAACAATATCTAGAAAGATTAAAAGATCTTAATGTAAAGACAGTAGCGCTCCTAACAGATATCGATTTGACAAGTGATTTTACAGAGTTTTTGGTAATCTCGTGTCTGTTAAAACAGATTCAGCATAATAATATAGATGTATAGTCATTTGTACTGCTGATTAAAACAATAACTTTTCTAAAAAGATAAAAACAATTATGAGTTTTAACCAATATATGTTAAAAATAATAAGTTTTTTTTATTATATATTAATGGAGTGAATGATGATTAGACTGCAGAGGTTTTCCAAATTATAAAAATTATTACGGTTAATAGTGTACATAGGTTTACACAATGTTTGTCAAAATCTTTAATAAAGTGTCCTTTCAATATTATTTTAGATTTAAACATGTTTTGTTTAAGAACTGAAAACAATGGCCCCTACTGACAAAAAGCGTGTGTAATGACATTAAATAAAACATCAGTTTAAAGCCTCTCAGATTTTAATACCAGGTGATATTGTTATTAATAAACTTGATAAAGCATAAAGCACAAAGATAAGGAACATATGTAATTTAGTTGTGTTCATTCAAAACATTTGTTGGTCCCAAAAAGGACCAAGAGTGGAAGAATTAGGCATTGGAATAACCAATTGTAATAAACAATCATTATAAAATCATTTGGATTTTATTCAAGCTTTTATAATCGGGCAAGATTTATAAAAAAGCACAATTTGAACGTAGCTAATGCAACCAACAACAAACAAAAAACATGTAAACAAAATACAAAAAACATGTAAACAAAATGAAAAGACTAATGAATAAAAGTGATCATTGATTTTAAAAGCATTTACTGGATGCAATGTGGCAAGTATTTTTTTAAGGGTCAGTTTCTAATTTATCTTTGGTCATTAACAGTGATAGAATGCATTCTCAATCGTTCTTTCACAATGTTTTAAAATGTTTGTTTTGTAGGCATTGTGGTTATGTTTCATAAATAAACCTTGCACTGATACCAAAATCAAAACCCTGTCGCCTATAACAAATAAATGAATCATTGTTTATACAAAAACAGTGCTACATGATACATTGTACGTATTGTATCAAATTCATTTAACATGTAAAGTTATTGAAGAAACGAGATTATATTTGGTAAATAACTATAATTTTCTGGTGTTAAAACAGCGTCAATATCTATAAGTGTAAAGATTATGTTGATGTTATTTGGTAATACCTACTCTAAGCATCTCGTGTTCATGATTATTTTTCAATTTTAGCATTATTCTTACGTCATCATGCGAATATATAGTATTGAAGGCGTACACCAGAAATATAACAGTGATGTGGTAATATCTACTCTTACAGAATTTGATCATGGTTTTGATGGTTTTGAATATTTTAACTGCAATACGTGTCATGTTTCGTTTTAAATTATTTTACTTTACCTTAGATCATTTTACTTACCACCAATTATGTTTTATTGTGGTTTAATATAATTACGATTATAATATAAGCAATTGCTTAGATTTGTGGTTGCCTTCACACACACACACACACACACACACACACACACACACATACATACATACATACATATATATATATGTTGTCCCTTGTTTAATAAACTTATGACTTCGAATATATAACTTACAGCAGTCATACTGACTTTATTGTTCTTATCACGTCAGCGTCAAAAATTTATAATAATTCTGTGGTTTTCATTTTATTTAATTACAGCAAGCCTATATTTATAAATTCTTATGTCCCCAGCTTTTTGTCGGTTTCTGTCCCGACTTCTACTACCGCCGTTGTATACATGTACGTATACTTAATAAGGTTAATTAATTGTTAAAACATTTTGGTATATGATGCACTTATTAAAAAGGCCAGTCATCACTTATGTAGTTTGCTTTGTATAAGTTTAACGTTTAACTGTATAATTTGATTTAAATGATGAAATCAACTGTTTTTAGAGGCAAAAAACATCCTTGTATTAAGGTCAGAGTTACTTGCCTTTTTTGAAATTTACAGCTATTGCTTCAAGCTATACCTAAAGTGACGCTTTACATTTTCTCTATTTGTCGAAACCCATTTATCCATCAAATTATTTTAAATATGGTAACTTGTTCATAATGGTTTACCATTATAACATTTTCAGCTTTATATGTGTCAGTTCAATTGGATTTAATAATGGTTGTCTCGAATAAGTTACAGCCGTCTAAAATTTGAAATTTATTTAAAACTAAGGTTTGTTCCATCATGCAAAGCATTCCTTAGCTTCATTTGGATTTATAAAATTTTGGAACTTTAGATTCATTATTTTCAACAATTTGGCTTATGTTTTTTATCAATCAAACGTTTTGGTCTTAGTGTCACTGACGAGGAATGAATTTCCGAAATATGCACATCTGGCACATCAAAATTTAACTGTTATTTGTTTTATATATTTATTACCCCTCAGCCGTCTAAAATTTGAAATTTATTTAAAACTAAGTTTGTTCCCTCATGCAAAGCATTCCTAAGCTGGATTTGGATTTATATAATTTTGGAACTTTAGATTCATTGTTTTCAACAGTTTGGTTTAAGTTTTTTTATCGATCAAACTTTTTGGTCTTAGTGTCACTGATGAGGAATGAATTTCCGAAATATGCACATCTGGCACATCAAAATGTAACTGGTATTTGTTTTATATATTTACACCTATTCCCCCTATCCGACTCTAAATTACTCTTATTTCTACCAGCCCTTTTTCCCAATATCTCTTATCCTTCTTCTTACAATCTTATTCATTTTACATATGGCAGTATTATCATATTGGCATAAACATAAACAAATCAGCCGCCTAATGCTTGTCATACCTTATTTGCTTATGTTTGAGATACGTTTGAGTTATCTCTATTCGCTATTGCTTCAGTCGGGCTAAAACGAACACATGCCGATCCAACTCCTTTAATCGTGGGGGTTCAAATGAATCTCAATAGGGTAGGTACTGGTGAGAGAAAGTTTGTCAGTTTGCTTTTTAAAGGTTGATGTTTTTTCGTAAACTTCGCTTTTCAAAACTGACCCTCTCCCTTAATATCAGGGAAAGGATCTTCAGTGGGCCGGGAAAAATACCATTGTTCATATACGCATTGTTTATCAAATAAACCTTCGTTTGATTTATCTTTTATGTCTTGATGCACACACCCACTCAATGCCATATTCGTAACTGGTATGCGGAAGTTCTATTATAATAGTATATTTTTTTAGCTTTATGCATGAAAGTATAAAGAAATAGATATGCTTATTCTTATTTAGGTCTATTGATTTTGTTTCGATTGTTTATATACTATGTAAGGACATGTGTTCATAATTCATTAACAATCATTAATCAAATTCCATGTGTTCAATAATAAATTATTCAGCCATTATCACTGTTAAAATATATTAAAAAGGAATTTGAGTCTAAAAATTGTACTTTGAATCATCCAACGCAACTAAGAAAAAAACAACATAAGTTTAAGAAAGAACAGTGAAACAATACAAAATGAGAAAAAGCCAGGCGCATTTTGGGACTTCTGCGAATTTTTCTGACATTTAAATTACACTGATTAACTATCCAAATTTTTTTTAATTTCTGTCGGTTATTTTGATTTGTTTATGCCTGATATAAATTTAAGTTAACCTATCCATTCGCCATTTCGTGAATTGGGCTAAAATGAACATGTACGGATCTTAACGCTTAGGTTCAAACCCTAGTACGACGGATTCTAGCGTGGGGAAGTTTTTTAAGCTTGCTTGCTAAAGTGCCTTGGTTTTCTCCAGGAACTTTGTCTTTCCTACAATTCCGAATGGACCCCTTTTCTCTAAATATAGCAAATAATCTTTATTAAAGAAATAGCGCGAAAAACACCATTGCTCCAGTCCACTCATTGCTTAACAATGACGATTAAATTAATTTATCCTTTATGTACTCAATGCCATATTTGTATATGGTTACACGGAAGCTTAATCATAAAAGAACATTTTTAACTATACGTGAAGGTGAATTAGATATGCTTATGCAAGTCTATTGATTTTGTTTCGATTATTTATGTATTATGTATTTAGGGACATATATTTAGGATTCACTAATTATTATTAAACTAATTCCATGTGTTAATTGTTTGATAATAAATAGTTCAGCCCACGTCACTGTATTTAAATAGTAGAGTGTTTCTATAAACTTGCAGCCGGCACTTTTCAACAAAACTGATAACAAGAAACATAAAGTTAAAGACAAAACAGCAAAAAAAGACGATAAAGAAGTTAAACACATAAAACAAACACAACTTGCATATAAATTAGGAATTTGCTTTTGTAAAAAAAAAATAGAATTTTTTCTGACACACTACTGTTGAAAATTCGAGTGGTCTCCGATTTGTTCGAATTTCAAATATAACGCCATTACTCTACTTAAACCTTTCTTATACCCACCCCAGAAACGGTATAAAATTAATTATAAAATAAACTAACTGTATTTGTAATCAAGAAACCCTCCGACCATTTTATACCATTACCCTATAAGATTGCATTGCTTAGACGTATAACTATGTGCATAAAAATGGGACAAGTACACTTGGTCAGTTTATTAGTTTAAAAGCAAATTAGCTCTGATAAATTTTAACCGGTATAATACCTTATTTGTATTTAATCAACGCAATTAAGCCATGATTGATGTATCTATTGCGTGTTATTCTCGTTTGTTGTCTATTTAAGGTTTTATTGGCTACCTCGATTTATATTGCTTTTAGACGTATATTCTGAATGTTTTTTATCGCTTGTCTGAAAAAATTAAATTAAATGGGTATATATTTAGTGCCCGTTCATATTCTGAAATAATCCGCAAAATTTGTAAACCATATTTTGCTGTTCCCGTCATGAACTTCCATGCTTTTGATTACGAAACTAAGTGTTTTAAGAATGTTTAATGTTTGTTGGTTATAATTTATTTCTATGTTGATGCAGTTTGGATAGTTTTAATTTTTGTAATAAATATTTAATTTTACATTGATATATTATTGAAAAAAATCTGCAAGCATATTCTGCGACTAATAGTAATTGTCATAACATCGATATCAATTATGTTTAGACAATATTATTTATTTGTGTAATGAATACTATACTACACAGCAATATTTCTAACATAGTGTATTCCTAATTATTACAATCATCCATTTACGTTGAAAATCAGTCGACGGAAGTTAAAAAACAATAGGGATTTTCCATCAGCCAACGCAACCGAGAACACCTTATAGTGCCAGAAGATGATTAAACAGCCAAAAAGACGAGATGAAATACATTAGCATTCTTGGACAAAAATACAAAACTGGTTATTTATGTTTGGATTAAATAACAAATAAAACATGTGATCATTGAAAATTATAGCATAGTTTTTAGACTAGAGCTCCTGGCCTCCCTTTACTAATTAAAAATTCGTAGTTTTCTACTTTTCATAGCTATTACTTGCTTTTGGGATTTTGATTTAAAAATGGGCCAGTATGTTTGTGTTTGATACAGTTTTCTTATAATAGTACACTCAAGCGCAGAATTTTAAATGTTAAGAGATATTCAAATTTATTACATAAAGAATTTTTTACCAAAAAAAACTATTTTACTCTAATATATCTAATTTTACTCTAATTAAGAAAGGAATGTTATAATCAGACGCTCCGATATGATTGATTTTTTTTTCTAGTTTAGTCTTCAGTGAAATAATATGTTACAACTTTATAACCAAATAGACAAAGATCTTAATTGCAATTCTTGTTATATTTATAGACCATCGGTTGAAAATAAAATAAGTTTTATGGTGAGGTATTCTTAAATGTTATAATCACTTTATTATTCTACCTTGTGGCAAAATTTTTAATCGTTTTAATTCTGGAAATTTATTTAATTTTTTGTAAAGATTTGGTCCCTCTAACTAGAGTATTTCTTATCTGGATTTGGATTTATACATTTTCGGAATTTTGGATTCATTAATTTTCAAAAATTTGGATTACTTTTTTTTTCTATCAACTTTTTCGGCACTGAGGATTGTCATTGAAAAGGGATGAATTTCCGAAATGTGCACATATGAAACATCCCAATTTAACAGGTATTTTTGTTAAATATATCTTTTGACCGTTTAAGCCAAGATTTGGTATTACCAGTGATAGTCTTGTGTTGTCTTGTTTGGTTATTTTTATTTTTATCAGTGGTCTTTAGTTGTGATTGCTACTCCTTGTCATGTTTTGTTTTTCTTATTTGCTGATTTCGCATCGTGTTCTGATTATATATTTATTATACCTCAAATACGTCTTTTGTCGCTGTTACCGAAACAACCAACTACTAAAGCATATTTAGAATATAATATTATCTAAAATATAAATTGATGAAGTAGATTAGATACAGTGTATAAAACAACACCGTGAATCAAATAATTGTGATGAAACTGATAAAATATTTATAACTTTTCCAATTGATAAAAAAGAAATTTTAAACTTTAAGAGTAAATCATAACATAATTCTGTTCCATTAATTTAGATCAAATGATTTTCACTATGTGTTAATTTATCATTTATTAAATAATTTTATAAATATTATTTACATCAAATTTCATATATTATATTACTTAATTTAAACTCGACCATTTTACCTGGATTATGATGCATTGCGCATGTACATTTTCAATTGTATAATTATATTTTTCGGTAACTTTACCTACGTGTTGCTGTTTTTCCATAAGACTGATCTCTGATATTTTATCAAATATATAACATTTTTCAGAAGGAAAACGGTTGAAAAAGACATTTAGTAAAGTCACAAGATTCTAAATAGTTAAGATGCCAGATTAACTCGCTTAATAAGTTTATTGTAATGGTCGTAAAATAAATTATAGTTTTGATTTGGTTGGGACTCCATATTTGCCAATAGGTTTGGGGATTTTCAATAAATTATTAATTCATTTAATAGATTACTAAATATCATGATAAATGCATTATAACATACTGCCTTATAAAATCAGCTTTTACGCGAATAAAACAGATATTAGAAATTGCAAAATATCGCGATTCCTTTGGGAAAACAGATTAGATTTTACGGCATTAAAATAAACATCATTTTGCCTTTTCCAGTACATGCATTTTTAATGACGTATAATATGTATTGCACTGTAGCAGTTAGTAGATGTCACACGAATTGCTATATATCCCTGAAAATAACGATAAAGGATGGGCGCAATGTAAGCAATAAAATAAAGTGGTTTGTCCGCCATGATGTGTCAATTATTATTTTGAATTATATTAGAGTCCTGATAGAGACAACAATATTAGGTTATTCCAGTATAAAAGCTTCTATTTCAATAAGTTATAAACATCTTTTTTTCAAAGGTATTTATTGCTTACCCATCCCTTCGAGTTCATAAAAATGGCTTGTGATGCCCAAAGTACAAAGCTAAGGAGGTTATAATCAATATAGTCAGGTTTTAAATCATTCTTTGTGGTCTTTTTTCATACTACCGCCAAAAAATAATAATTTATTTATGAAATAGGTTCAGTTTAGAGACATGGTAATGACGTTTCTTAAGAATTAAAATCTATAATTTATTTCTTGGATCCCACAGTGTCAACATTATAGAAACATTGCTGTGATTTAAATGTGGTACTATGTTCATAGTTAACATTTTAGGTTTAAGGGCATGAAAATATTTTTAATGAATTTCGTTCCTTCGATAATTATTTAATACATTCCTACGCATTTTTTCATGCAGAACAAACTTAATTTTACTTTACTTCATTCCTACCTATTTTTAAATAGTTACTATTGATTTTGATTCATATAATATGGAACTTTAGATTCAGTAATTTTCAACTGTTTGGCTTATGTTTTTTATTTATCAAACTTTTCGGCCCATAGTGTCACTGATGAGGAATGATTTTCCAAAATGTGCACATATGGCAAATCAAAATCTAACAGGTATTTGTGTTATATTAATACTTCAGATTATAATTCGTTCCTATACATTATTATTTTCAGGTACAAATAATTATTGCATGAACTTGTGTTATGGCAAATCCTTGAGATAAACTAACTGGTTTTGTTAAGAATAGTTTAAAGATTGCTACAGTGGCAAAAAACACCATTCAATAAATGAGCTATTATTGTGTTGTATATATTTTCAATACCAAGAGATGCAGAGTTCCTGGTTTTTATCTACGATGTGCTGTTTATTATAACGACAAACTTAATGTTTATGTACAACTAGTGTAACTGTTTTGATTTCACAGTAGTACTAAGGAGATTAAAAATACTTAAACAAACTCGCATACGTGTGTTTAGACTAATCCCTCAGATTGTCTTATCTCAAAAAGGTTATGAGTTCTACCAATCCAGCGACCAATGTTTAACAATGTTGTTTTATGAAATATTAAAGTGAATAGATTGAAACAAAAGAAAATCGTTCGATAGTTAACAATCTTACAGGCGACCTTTGGTTATTACTGAAAGTAGTTCATAATGATTTCTTCAAATGCAAATCTACAAAGTCGACTCCCTAATCAAGTTAAGCAATATTAATAGTTGTTGTTTTAAACGAAAAGATTCTTTTTTGGTAAAACTTTTGACACCCTTTCCGCGCTAAAACACAGGCTCAAGATAAAAATTTCATTAAAAAGTAGTAACAGTTAATGCTGGTTAATAAGAAGAAGATAAAATTTTCAACACGATATGACAAATGTGTAAAGTATTCATATTTTATGCTATAAAATTACGGTTTAGTCTTTTAACTGTTAATATTGTAGTAATCAATTCGATCATGTCGATTTTAACAATAGCTTTCATATAAAAGCCTAGAATGAAACATTATCAAAATTGTCTACCATTGTAGCAAGTATTTTTACTCATCTATAGCACTTGGCATAACTTTTCGTATTATTGTATTGTCGCAAAATTCCACAACTACTTTTACATTAAAGCGTTAAGCATTGACTTAACACATCTGCCACATCAATTTCTAACTGGTTTATATATATATATATATATATATATATATATATATATATATATATATATATATATATATATATATATATTACATGATAAAAGGTAGGGAGCGATTCGTCCACAGCGAGCGCTTTGGAATCTCGCCTTCTTTGTTTTAGTACTATTCCGACTTGGGCAGATCTTTGTGTGAAAAAGTTTATCAGTTTGTTGTCGAATGATGATGTTTTTTAAATAGCTTCGATCATTTCAATATCGTAAACCTCAACACCAGTGACAGTAACTGAACTCTTAACTTGGACGTGAAAGAAGGAGTATCAAACTCTACGGTCTCTTGATGTTTGTAATTGAAAAGGACTTCTTCAGCTCCTTTTCAATATTAGTTTGAGCATTATAGGAAGCAACTACTTAAAGTGGTATGAATTTTAATGAATATTGTGACTTTAACGTCGTAAAAAATACCAAATGTTTATATTTTGAATTAAATACTGCGTTATTTTTCCACCAGTGGTAGGATAGTTAGTTAAAAAGGGATTTAAATATTAACGACTTAACGAACAATTATCAATAGGAAAATACAAATAAACACTCCGGTCTATCTTTAAATTACAATTAGAAAAAAAGTGAAATTTATAGAAAATTGCAAGTTGAGTAAACACGTAAACTTCAACCAGGAAAATTGGTTCAGGGGCTCCGGAAGGGTAACCACAACCAATTAAGTAAATATATAACAAATACCTGCTTAATTTTAATGTGCCAGATGTGCACAGTTCGGAAAATCATTACTCATCAGTGACACTAGGGGCCGAAAAGTTTGATAGATTAAAAAATATACGCAAAACAGTTGAAAATTAATGAATCTTAAGTTCCTATAGTATGTGAATCCAAATCCAGCTAAGAAATGTTTTGCATGAGGGAACAGACCTTAGTTTTAAATAAATTTCAAATTTAGAAATTTAAAAAATGAAGACGACTGAAAATTTTGCTAAATGGTATATTTTCTGACAGCACAAAGTACTGCCTACTGTAAAATGAATAGAAAATTTGTATTTGGTAAACAAACCTTTTCTTTTACCTTAAGCGCAAATATAGAATATTGATTGCAGTTTATGTATATTAATTATCAAGAGTTTTGGATATCACAGAAATAGTGAACGACACAAACACGTTTTCTATGCATATCATTTATAGATGATTTATAGGATTCCGAAAGATAAAAATTGCTATGAAGTTTTTTTTCAAACAAAACCAATATGGTTTTCGATAAAGTTATTTATACTTTAATATTCTTGTACTTTTGAACAATCGTATACATATTAACACTATGTAATTTTACAAAAAAATGAAATATGCTTATTATTTATTAATGCATCGATAGAATTAATTAAGTGGGAGTTGGAGCAAACATTTTTTCCATGGGCAACCGATCTTTATAAAGCACTTCCAACAAAGAAAGCACGTTGCAAATGTTTGTAGAGCGTATCGATACAGATATTCTGATGATTTGTTAATGCATGGATTACAATACAGTTGCGTTGGCACGATATTCTTTCCATGCTATTTGTTTTACATAAAGGACCGTCGAGATTAAACACTTTACCGAAACCACGACCCGAACAATTTTGCATTGTTTTCATATGAGTTTAGAGGCGTGTAACATATGTAAAAATTAATTTATGTATTGTTTACATTTTAAAGTGTGCGTTTCTCATGCTTTGTTTGTTTTGCAACAATAACGACCAAGATTCTACTGAACTTTTTAACCATATTGCAAACATTTTTAGGTCATTGTTCTAAGAATGTAGAGGAAAATGATGAAGAATATCTCAACCACAACGCAAAAATATGGTGCCATTATACATTCAGTCCGTAGGCATGTGTGAAATAATTTGTTCTTAAAGCTAATTGATGCATTGATTACATTTACTAAGTGGGTGTTTCAACATGATCTGTTTGTTTTTGCATGATTCATAATCTGAAAATCACAACGTTTACATTATTGAGTGCTTGAACGCATAGTTCGGAGGCTTTATGCAAAGTATATATTCCGAATGATAATCAATGCATCGATTAAAATAAGTAAGTCGGTGTTGGGTATTAGTATTATATTTTACTAATACTTTATTTTTTCGACAAAGGCGACCAAGTTCTTTAACTACACAATAATTTTTTTATCTAGTGTTCGAAGGCGCGTGACATAACATATAGTGTCATGATTAATCAATGTATGATCAAATTTTTAGTGGGTGATTTCAATATTTTCCCCTTGCTCTATTTGTTTTTCGATCAGAACGGCAGGGTTACTTTAAAAGTAATTTAAACACAGATAAAACAGAATTTTTAATTGTCCTCAGGAATTAATAATCGTATAATACTCATTCGTAGTCAATACATTGACTACTGTTAGTAAATTGTCCTTCAATAAATGTCTTTGATGTTTTTAATAACTTGATTTTATGATAAATGTTTTATAACTGTTCAAACCCTGCATTTATTTTACACTGACCTTCCTTACTATTGATAGTTTTGTATGGACATTAATGATTTTTTAAAATTATATTTTTGCTCTAAAACACAAAAAAGTTATAAAATATTTTATTGTATACAAAATGGTTATTATAAGTAAATGAACTAATATCCATTGTAAGCCTTAAGTAATGCTACACAGGTCAAAGGTTAGATACTATTCTAAAAGTCAAGCCAAACTACTAGGTAATGACGAAATGAAAGGAATGAAATCGAGAAAATCTTTTATAAAAGCCTAAATCATTGGCTAAAAAACTAGAGGACCGGGTGTGGTTGCTGGCATAATATCGTCAACATTGTCTATTTGTTTTGTGATAAGGCGGAATAAGGCATATTTCAAAATTAAGACGGACCTGCAAAAATGCAAGTAAAACAGTAATTTATTTGTGCCAAAATCTTGTAATGATTTCACTTTTTTCTTGTTTAAGGACCTCTGTTTTAGATCCCTAAATATTGCATTATAATGTTATGTTCAAGAACAGTTACTAAATGCAAGTTCTCTGAGCCGAACTATTTTTTTTTAAAAAAAAAATCATTTTGACATTAAAAAACATCAAAATGGAATCGCAAAGCTGAATTAAAACCACTTAAAGCTTCTTTTTTAGAGCCTTTTTTCAGACAATTTTATTTTTAAAAACGGTCAATTTAAGTAAAATATAATTATTTCTACAAAGTCTTTCAATAATATCTCCTATCAGCTAACAACCAGGAAGAAAATATTTTTATGAAAAATTCGTAAATAAATTGAAAACTAAGATAACTGTAAAATGTAGTTTTAATGAAAGTCGCATATTGAATAATTGAGTTATTACATGGAATATGTCTTCTTAAACATACGTAAAATGATGAAGTATTCAGATTTTAAAATATAGCAAAACTGAATTAGTAACTTACATAGTACAGGCATCTCTCTCTTCTCTCTCTCTCTCTCTCTCTCTCTCTCTCTCTCTCTCTCTCTCTCTCTCAAGACCACTGAACAATTTGAATTTTTCACTTTTTTTTGTGAAACATGAATTATTTCTCCTGTTGATTTAATTTTTTTATTCACAGAAACCTGCATGTTACAGATTTTCTGTGATTGCGTACTGATTCTTATTAAATTGTGTCTGTATTTTAGGTGTTTGTTTAAGTATACGGTGGTATTCAGAAAACATTTAAGACATGCAATCTTGTTTTATCTTTATTACCACTTAAACTACAACATTAGGGGCTTCTATTCAGTTAGGACACTGGACTTTTGTTCTTTATTTGAGACTTCATTACGGGCAGTTAGATGCACTACTCAAATCATTATGCCAGACAAAAAATTTTATTATGTTTTTTAAAATATGCTTTGAAATTTTAAATATCTAAAAATGGTTTGATTTAAGAAACGAAATAATTATTTTTTCTTTAATTCTTATCATTTGATTCCAGTGTCCTCAGTCAACCAGAGAGACAGAAAAATAACTTCTATATCACGAGTTTGAACTAATTTTGTGCGATGGGGTTATTTCTTGAATGAAAAAAATGTAGAAATATAAGGCAGACCTCGTTTTAGAAAAATAACTACAAAATTACAGATTGCATGTGACACACGAAGAAAAAGTATTTTCTAAAAGTTATATATATATATATCCAAAAATGATTTGAATTTTATTTGCAAACATATGACAAGGAAAATATATCGAATTTTGATTTTTTTTCCGTGATTTTGCTTTAAAATTGTTGAAACACATTTATGTATGTTCTTCATTGAATTACATTCAAATTTAAAAGGTTAAATTTAGAGAAAACGAATCTGCAACTAGTCTGTCCATATCGAATCTCTGATTCCCTTATGGAACCCAGGGCGCGTAATTTGCATAGGTAAATAGAATTTCTGATAGATTATCTTGAACTCTTGAGGATGTAAATGTAATTTTGAATTTATAACACTCATTACAAACAGTCTAAGGCTCTCTGACACTTATATTGGTGACATTTCCTACATCAATCAATTTGAGGCCGCCATGAACATGTTTGGTAAACTTAATTTGTAATAATAAGGAGGCAATTTAATTGGAAAACTCGTACTTCGTAATAGTCAAAACAACTGAAATATTAATATGCGACTAAACAACATGTAGTTGACAACAGCAACGCAACTAAAAGCACCAATGGACATCGGATTTTATATAAACGTTACAAATGATATGTTGTGGTTTTGATATAAACCTTTTTATCCTTATAATTATACAAACATTTTCAGTAAAGCAGAATTTTAACATTTTAACTAAAATTGCTATACTCAAAATAATCAATCAACGTAGTTTGTATACAGGCTCTTCCACACTTTGGGATTGAACAGCTTTCCAAAATAGTTTAAATTATAATGAGCTCTATCTTATTATTGATCTGGCTGATATTTGACGTAAAGGAAAATCAAATATCCCAATGACATCCATCTATGATAAATAGAATAGATTAAAACAAAGATACCGGTCCATGTTTAAATCACAAACCCAAAATCAAAGTAAAAATTATTTTAAAAAAACTGGAAAATAAAATATATTTTTTACATTTTTAATAATTGGCGACATTGTTGCTTTTTTCATTTTGTCTTTGTTTTAAATGAAATCGTCATACAAAAAATCACATTTTCTGTACATTAAAAAATCCCTTTTTTAAATTTTTGACAAAATTTTAAAACAGAATTTTAAGAATATAAATTATCATCTGTGGTATGTCTTACCTGCAATATCAAAGTGATCTAGTGTCCAAAATGCGCGAAAAAATTAATATGTAGTTCAATATAAAATAAAGTGGCCATAGCTAAGAATTCAAACTTTCTAAAATTGGCAAGGCACTCAAAATCTTTCTCCTTCTTACAATAGCTATACATTTTCCCTTGTATGAACCTAGTTTACCATATAATACAATTTTCTAAAATGGAAATGCAAAACTGTCAACTTTCCACCTTTGTCAAATCTTGAATGATCACGAAGTTGCTGTTGGCGAGTTCTGAAAAAAATCATTTATAGTATAAGAAATTCTATAGGTTATTCTTGAAACAGGATAATACAAAATAAATAAGAAATTTGAAATTGTAAAACAAGTAACATCAACGCATCTAAGAGCATAGAACAGATATTCTGTTCAAACAACCAAAGAATTTTTTGAAAGTTTTGAAGTGCCATTAAAATTTAAAGATAAAATCACGTAAGCCAAACAGTTGTAAAATTAATAAATCAAAGTTTCAAATCATATAAATCTAGATCCATATATATATATATATATATATATATATATATATATATATATATATATATATATATATATATATATATATATATATATATATATGGACCCTTTTGAATTTGATAGTTAAATGAAAAAGAAAATTATTCATTCTTCTATTAGAATATCAAGTTTCGATATTTCAGTTTTAGTTTACCAAACTCTTTATTACATTTTCGATAGTCATGTATTGCAGCAGGACTAAATAAAACGCAAGCGAGATAATACACGTTTATGTAGATATCACTTAATGCTAAGGGCATGAAATCGAAATTGATCATTTTCAGGTTAAATATTTAACATTAACTTTTTATATAGAACACATTTAAAAATGAATTATCTCGCTTGCGTTATATTTAATCCTGCTGGACTGATTGTGCCTTTCAGCTTTATAAGTATACTTGTGCAAGAATTCGGTAATATAGAGTCATGAGAATAAATTGAGCTCAACTTGAATATTAGACGGTTAGGCAGCTAGGCCTTTTTTTTCGTTTGTCCTCATCACTTGATGTAATCACATGATAATAATTAAGCTATTTTTCACCAAAAAATTTTGGTTTGTCTCTATTGGTGTTATACTATTACAAACGAGGATTAATGTTCATTTTGACAATTTTTTTTCTTAGCCTGCCCAGTGCAAACTAAAAGTACTCTAACCACATGACTTGACATTCACTATAGTGTTCTGTCCATAGTAATTTTTTCATAGAATTCTTTATTTTTATGATCCTGTCGGATCTCGTAAAGCCATTCTCTTGCGTTTTGTTCTTTGTTGTGTTTCCCGTTGCAAAATTAAATTGTTTGTTGAATATTTGTTTCAATGAAAACCCACGTAACATCATGTTGAACAAATGGGACATTACTTCTTAATTGCTGTTTACTTCTAAGATTACAATAGAATTAACTTCAGTTTGACTGATTTTACATAAAAACCTTTTTAATTTGTTGATTAAGAAGAATAATAGAGCCAAAAGGAAGGCCATGAAAGTGAGGTAAGCGGAACATGTCAAAAAATATCTATCGAAGCTAACAAGCATGATGAAAGCTTCTAAATGACAAAAGTTGTCATTCACTTAACTATATAGGGGATATTTTATTCCATTAAATTTACGGTTGTTTTAATATTTTCGTTAAATATATCGCTATTTTATCTATATTGATTAACAAAAAAGTTTCATTTGTTTAAATTTAACAATGTTCTTCTAAATTGCTAAAGACTGAAAATTAAATTTTATCAGTTTTTACATTTTGTCCATTTCTTGACTTACTTTGTTGCAGATTTTTTCTATTTTTAAACACATTGTCAAAACTGCCACTGCTTGAACATTGTGTTGAAGAGGTTTGAGGCGTACTATTGTTCCTTTTACGTTGGCAATCAAGTCTCTTTTCACTACACGCTTGGGATTTCGTCGCTTTTGTTTTCAGAGATTGAGTTCGCTGGAATTAAATTTGAAAATCTAATTATCAGATTATCAGAAAGAAAAGGGAACACTATAAAAGATTAACAGAGAGAAAAGGGAATACTATAAAACCTCATTATTTCTGTTGGTAAAGAGACAGAAATACATGAATTAATGCTTTTTATACCTTACAAGTTGATAGCATGAAACTTGTCGCCCTTTGTATTTGGTAGCCAGTGTCTTAAGCGCGCTTACGGATAAATGTGCCTCTATTCGACTAGGTTCGAATCAAGCTCGGGCAGATCCTAGAAAGTTTTCAGTTCGGTTACCGGTGGTTTTATTGCGGGTCCATCGGTTTCCTCAAACACACAAGAGCTGGCCGCCTCGTTATAAGTTGAAGAATCTTAATTGGGTGTAAAGCACCACACAAAAATCTCACGATTGTGTGTTAGTTTATTAAAGTTTAAATTCCATAATTAAAAAAAAAGTTTATTATTAAAACTTATCTTCAGCCTGAAATGCTAGAAATGTTAGTATATAAGATATATTAGTCTTAAAAATTAAAAAAAAAAACAATCGAAAATTTCATTCACCGTTCCACTTCCATTTGAAGAGCTGAAGTCTACACGCAGTAACATATGCCTCTCTCTCATACGCCGCAATGCCTGTCTTACCTATAATTGGATAAAGCATACAGTTAAAACAAATAGCAATGATTTATTTTGCATGCTTATGGTATATAAATATTGAACAACCAGTTCGTATTTTAATATGTTCGATACCAAGAGTTGTTTTTGTCAGTCTTAAACTGTTATAGATACACAAGAAAATCCTTGGAATCTACAATTTTAAAAGATACCAATAAGCCATAATAAGTATTTCTAAAGTTATTTTGTTATACTAAGCAAATAAATAATTTAATGTTTCTTCATATTTCTGACACTATGTCACTATATCTTTTGCTGAATTTGATATTTAATGGATACAATATATGTTATCATAGTGTGTGTGTGTGTGTGTGTGTGTGTGTGTGTGTGTGTGTGATAAGAGGCAAAATAGATAGCTCATTTTGATTTATATAGTTAGCTGTGGTTCTGGTTTATAGAACTTTTTTCAATAGGCTTTTTAAAAAACCCTGACCATGATATTGCATTTTATGCATATATACAACTAACCTCAGAATTGCAAACACAATGAAACAAAAAGATGAAAAAGCCCTGAAACGATAAGATGAAAGTTTTAAAAAATAAACTTATCAGAACATTTCATAAAAATTGAGATAAAAATTAGTTGTTTCCAGAAAAAATAACAATGTGGATCTAGTCAGTTATGAGAAAGAATTAAATGTGGCTCAAATTGCCTTTCGGCACAACCAACTAGGTGTCTCATTGCATTTTAAAAATTGTAATACTTTATGTTACTAAGGATGCAAATTCTTACAAAAATAAAAATCAAAAACCGCCATAAAACTCAAAACAACTAGAATGTGGGATGATCTAGTTAGCCACGCATCCACCGTTTAACAGCTTTGTTATCTTTCTTATCATGAACTGTCCTTAACAGACTATTTATACCCTACACGTGTGTGAGTTATACTTTAGAAAGCTGATTGAGGAGCTGTTTACTCACAATCAGTACCCTTTGAGAGGAACACTGTTTAAAAGGAATAAGATAAACTATCCGTAAAATGTAAAAACAATTATATAATACAGACAAAATACATCTTAGATATATAGAAACAGCCTGTAAAGATTAAAACTTGTTAGTTAAAATCTGTAAGAGTAGTTGATTGAATAAAGCGGATGGACAGAAAAATCTGTAAGATTAGTTGATTAAATTAAGCGGATGGACGGAAAAATCTGTAAGATTAGTTGATTAAAAAAGCGGATTGACGGAAAAATTTGTAAGATTAAGTCATTAAAAAAGCGGATGTACAGAAAAATCTGTAAGAGTAGTTGATAAATAAAGCGGATGGACGGAAGAACAAACAGGCAGACAAGCTCAAACCTATACCCCCAACTTTGTTTGCGGGGGCATAATGATGTTTGTCAAAGCTGTCATTTTACATAACAAAAACCAAACATGTAGGTACGTATATGCATTGTTTATGTATATGTTACGACAATAAAAGATACTGGTAAAAAAGTAAAACAAGATATATTTTTGATTTGCAATATGTTTATGACATAATGTTATTTTTAGAAAAGCAAGAATTTGAAGCCCATACAAAATATTTTCTTTTTATTTCCGCCTATATAACAGTTAAGCTTTCAAAGCACGAACGTCTAAGAGCTTATTATTGAATGTATGTAAATGTTTTTTTTAATTTGAGTCACTGAAAAAAATTAACATCATAAAAAAATGAAAATTGTTAACCATTTCGTCTGCATTTTAAGCTATAGTGTTTATCCAACAAACATATTTTAGAACCTTCTTTTCTTTAGTAAAGAAATAATAGCTGTCTTACTATATCTTGTTTTCTCAATTTATTTTGTTTTTTTTGTGTTCAAGAGCGCGTGCTTTTTGTTACGTATAAACTTTCCGTATTATTGATTTTTTTAAACATTCTTCTAAGTAATAATAGTTTTAATTGTTTCACATAACTACAATTAAATTGAATTTAAGTTTGTCGAAGTAAGATATTTAATCTGTAAGACAAATACAAGGCGTTTTACCTGCAAGGAATTAAAAATAGCAAATAAATACTGAAATAAGATGAGATCTTCATTCACTGCCAGTAATCCGAACGTCCAGGTCAAACCAAGAAGTGGTAGGAGAAACATTGCTCCTTTTACACCTGCCCTGTAAACAGTAATATTAACATCTGTATCATAGTAACATATTTAAGTAAATCAATACACCTCATCTTGTGACATGCGTCAATTTGCAATTTTCAAGGTAAAACCATTATGCCTGATAAAAATTAAGATTCCGGGGCTCACTTTTATAACATTGTTCGGAAAATCATTCTTCATCAGCGACACTAGGGGCCGAAAAGTTTGGTCCAGAATAATATAGTCTTATGCAGTATTAGTGGAAGGATAGACAGTATCTCAGAATAATCGAAATCTCTTATAAGGAAATATCGCGTTTTAAATAGATTGGCATTTGCGCATTACTGATAAAGTATTCAATACGTTTTATACTATGATGACATTTTCATTAAGTGTAGGAAATTAGAGTCCCAGCATTTACATTTTTTATAAGTAGCCCTCACCTTATGTGATCAAATTCGTTATTGTTCTCCAGTTTAGCGGAACTCATCACTATTCGAACCACCATCCACAATATTACAACATTCACCTGTCAGAATATAGATACTGCATTCTCAACAAACTATTGATTTATCAAAATAGGTATTTATTCATATATTTTTTGTTTCCAATTCTTGATTGCCAAGCAAAGATTTTTCAATTGCAAATTACAATTATATACTGAAACTCCGTATCTGGTTAAAGAATTAATGTTTTCAATAAGTGCGATATAGACTTGTCTTCTGCCTTAACCTTCCAAGTTAACTTCGAATTCATGGTCATTATATCATCTATACGAGAAAGACATTCGAATGCGTTGTATGTGACTATACAAAGATCAAATATGAGATTTTACGAAAAATAAATTGTTCGTGAGGAATTATCGTAACTTCTGATATAATTAATAAAATTACTTTTGTTGCAGGTCACATGTAATTGGCAACAGCGAATGAAACAAAAACACTAAAAATAAGCTTATATATACATGTACCCTAATCACGATAAATTATTTATTTTACCAGTATGACTGCCAGAGCAGGGCCAACGAACGCCCATATAGTTCCTGTTTTAGTTGATAACCAACAACTGAAACAGAACAAAATGTTTGAAATACATACAATTTACATATAATAATATACAAGAAAATACCTGCTAACTTCTGATATGCCATACATGCACATCTCGGAAAATCATTCCTCATCAGTGACACTAGGGGCCAAGAGGTTTGATAAATTAAAAACATAAGCCAAACAATTGAAAATTAATAAATTTAAAGTTCCATAAATATATGTATCCGAATCCAGCTAAGGAATGCTTTGCATGAGAGAACAATCCTTTGTTTTAAATACATTTCAAAATTAAAGCGGCTGAAAATATTGCTAAATGATACATTTTATGACAGCACAAAGTACTGCCTACTGATAATGGATACCCTCCGGGACTTTAACTCCACCAGCAGCGGTACCCGCTCAAGGATAGTAATATATAACAAAATACATGCTAAATTTTGCTGTGCCATATGTAACTAAAGCAATAAACTTTTAACGACCGATTTTTTATAAAGACACTAAAGTAATTGTGTTAAATCAAAACAAAGTCCTTGTTTACATTTCTATATGCTTTATGCCAGCTATACTTCTGCTAGATATAAGAGTATTCTGACCAGGATGATGGTCAACAGAGTTCCTGTTAAAAAACCGTTTGAGTTTTGAAATCCATGCATCTTATCTCTTATTGGAAATAATATATTAATAATCACAACTATTAGCAAACAACAACGAAATACCTAGTGTTAGAATATTCAAGAAATTTGGAAAATATTTATTTCAAATATCACTTTTTTCCCTAAATTTTAAAAATCTACTTTTCTTTTTTATCTTACCTTGTTTCAGTACCATAGCCATCCCAGTCTGCGGTTGCTGATATAGTAACCAGCACTAAAGGAACACCTAAAATGTAATAATCAAAAACATTTAAATAAAATGCAGGTCGTGTTTATGTGCATGATAAATATAAAAGGGTTGTTGATGTGCTGTTTGATATAGCGGATCTCGTTTTTGAATTTTAATATTTATGGACTATAAGTTGTAAAATAAGTAGTATTGTTTAGGGTTTTCCAGCAGTCCAGTTCTTAGTTGAAGAATTAATATTGCAGGCAGTAGTTCCAATACTCTGTAGACTTATTTTAGTTTGCTTTAACTGTTTTACTGTCTACTTTTTTCGTAATCATGTTTACGTTAATTGTTTCCAAATACATTTTAAGTTTTAAATTTTCAGCTTCTAATTTTAACTTAACTGAAAAAAGTAATTAGGAAAACTAATAAACATTATTTTCAATACATAAGTGTACAAAACTGAAATGGTATGAAACTGAAATGCAACAAACAAAATCAACCGTTTGTATGCATGTGTATTTGCAAAAAAAAAAAAAAAAAAAAAAAAAAAAAAAAAAAAAAAAAACAGAAAATCTAAAACAGTATATCCATAAAGTGATCTTAATAGCAAAATTAATACTCTCAATATTCTATATAACGCCTTTAATTCAGCTGTTATATTACATACCCCATCCAAATCCAAAATAGTAAATTGCTCTAGATTTTTCGGTGCCAAATACTTGAACTACCTTGCTGTATAAATGAAGTCCTTCTACCAACATCCATACAAAAACTGCCGTATAAAAGTAATGGAGAACAAGGGCTACACATGAACACACAATCTATAATTATAGGGTTAAAATCAATTGCATTTTTAAAATGACATGTCGTAAAAAAATTTACCAGAGCATCAGTAATTAATGGTATAACAAGTATAAAAAAATAAATAGAAAAAATAATGTAAAGTATACAAAATAAGCATCAATATTATTTTGTTATTTTAATTGCAGTTCATTTTAATTAGGCAAATGTACATTCAATTAGATATGTTAGAGATCACACGTTCAAAATTATTAATGTTTTTCAGTCTTAAGTAAGTTATTTTCGAGTGTATGCACGCTCACTGAATGATCGTGAAATAATGAAATCCGAGTAGAATTAAATGGTATCTAAAATTGCGACAAGAATCAAACTGCAGCAAGACAAGGACTTCACTTCCTAAACTAGGAATAAATAAACAGGCTATGCAAAAGCTTGGACAAGACACATTCACAAAAATCGGTTATATTGGAGATGACGTAGTCGTTAATTGATACACCTTTAAAATGTTTCACTGTTGAGAAGCTTGACTTGAATGTCTCTTCCGGAGCACCCGGCCTCACTTCCTTGATGGAAGTTCACGTGTATAATATATTTTGCCAGTTTGCAAAGTTTTTACTTTGTTTTTAGGATTGTGATATGGACAATGACTGGTATGTTTGTTTTATTGCAAGACAAAAATAAAACTGAAGTAGACAAAATAAATATAACAATCTAAATAAAGTATGTCTAAAATGTTCCCCTAAACTATTCTTTACGTCAAAATATATGTGCAACAAACCACAATATTACTTAAATGGCAATTTTAATGTTTTATCTAATTAGAAAATAGTGAAAAAGTGTTACAATATGATCAATTTTACTAATAATTAAAATACGTCTACAGTTGGATATATATAACTTTATATAACCAACATAAGAAAACGAACAATGTTTCAAGTTTTTAGAATTCTCAACAAAACACGTCCTACACCTATAAAATACACACATATTTTGCGAACGGTAACTTAGATTTAAACTTAAATAACTATAATTGATATTGATGAATATAAATATTATATATTTTCAGCTTATATAAAATAGATTCTTAAAAATTCAAAGGAAAATACGAGTAATATCGAAAAAAAACTTTATATAAAAGCAATCGTTTATGAAAAGACATTGTACCAAATATTTCACATCAAAAGATTTCTTGCTTTATATCTTGGTGAAAAAGGTGTTAACAATAATTTTCGACAAAATGACTATTTTTTTTAATTACTTTTATGCATGTCTGCCTTTATTAGGGTCAAAAGGTTATTTTAATTTATAATTTGTTCTGTAATCATACACACCTTATAATGAACTGCCTTTATCCCGGCAAGAAACGACACCTGAGCAGCAACTATTGCAAAGCATAAATTACGATGAACATACACTCTTTCAGAACTCAATGACCTAATAAAACATGAAAATAACACTTAATGGCTCCAGAGAAAGAAAACACCAATTACCGTATACCTTTGATCCCTTTGCATGCAGTGGCTGATTCTTTAATCTTATTTTCTTTAATCATGAGTTTTTTGTGACTTCCGTGTCGAATTTCTAGGTATACAAATCAAAACGATATTTTTCGTTTTTATTTCAAACAATAGACGTCCTTGAAAAAAAGCCTAACAAAAAGATAACTGCTCCAGTGGAAAGATAAATGTTTCCGAAAAAATAATCAACATATTCGAGTTATATTATTCTATATCTATATGACACACACACACACACACGCACGCACGCACGCACGCACGCACACACACACACACACACACACACACACATATATATATATATATATATATATATATATATATATAACTTCTTCAATATGTGGTTATTTGTTTTTGGTAATTATGCATTAAATTATCTAAAAGAAAAAGAGTGAACATTATTGTGGGCGGTATTATATAAAATGGATTGAAAAAAAACCTAGAACATAATCTCACAATTGAATTGTAGTTCTACATTTTATATGTACTGACTGTAATCATATAAATTGCAAAATCAGCTGAATTATAAAGAGAACCGCATGAAAATATACTCATCTTACTTTTATGCCGGTCACAAATCAACGTTAATGCTCTTTTAAGGTCGTTCACATCTCTTTTGACAATAATAATAATTTTCTTTATATGCGAATAAAAAATGAAAGTGATTATTTCAACTGCAACGTTTATGATTATCTCTATAAGTGATTTGGACACCGTAAACAATTTATATTTTACGGATGTAAAAGGTCGTTCACAAACTAGACACAACAAATAAGAACGCTAAAAGGAGAATACGTGTCAACGGTTTCACACTGTTATAAATTAACACAATAAAGATATCGGTTAAATATCACAATAAATATGTTCTTATTTTTGAGAGTATACCTTCTCGTGTTTATTAATTTTACCATCAGATCTCAAAAAAAATTCTTATATAACTCCTGCAGGAACTAATGGCAGAGTGTTTATTAATTTGATAAAGAGTAAACCGCGCATAAACGTACAAAACATGTCCATATCACACATTTTTGGTTGCAATTAAGTGTAAAAATAAAAAATCGTCAATCAAGTGTTTGTATCTAATATACATATTTCTTTAAGTTAAAGGATGAAAACAGCCAAAGATAAAATATTAGGTAAAATTTGATTATTTAATTAGTAAATGAGAAGAGAGTCGCTAGTTTTTCACCCAGATGCGTCTTCAAGACAGATTGGTTCAAAGTAGCAACCACTTACTACTAAGCATGAATTCTAAACCTTGTGTGAAAACTATACTAAACTTGAGTTTTGTATTTATTGTATAATGAGACATTGTTTTTGAGGTTTTGTTTTACTTACCCAACACAAGTAAATACCGTGAGTGTTATCAGCTGTGTTAGAAGAGAAACGCTGCAACCAATGTATGTTATGATGTTTAAAGCAAATTCGTGAATCTCCTCAAGCTAAAATTTAAAATAGTCATATCATTGACAAAGACTGTCTATATTCGGAATTTGTAAAATTTTTGCAATAAAATTAAAATGCACGTAGGACTCTAAATAAAAAAAAAGAATTTTGTTATTTGTTAAAAATAATTGCTTGACCAACTTAATCAAACTTCTACGCTTATTTACGGAGGTGTTTTACTTTTGGTTTTTTTCTTAAATGGTTTCTGTCTTGCCAGCAGTTTTTTTATACGAATGGAATCAGAAACACTTTAGACGTGTAATTTCTATTTTATTTTATTCTTTATAAACTTAAACTTTTGACGACGTATTATCGCTTCTGATAAATTACACGTTGTGTCACATTGATGACTTTATCATTACGAAATTAAAGGACATCTCAAACAAACCGGGGATGACAATGGTTTTCATAAAAAGATTTTTGTGGTTGTTACGAAACTTATGTTATAGAAATATATTCTTCTTTCATTAAAAGAATTTTTATAATAATTTCAATGATCATAGTTATTTCGTTTGTCTGAAATAAAATCATGACAAGGTAACAACAACCTGTACAAAAAGAATAACAAGTAATGTATTTTTTAACGTTTTTAGACATGTAGATATTGAAAAAATACCTTAACTGAAGCTACTTGCATCAAAACAGCAAAATTTGTTGTATGATTACAGCCACACGTAGTGAAATTCCTTGTTGAGTTCAATACTTGGCAACCATAAGAGGTCCACTGTCTTAAAATAGAAAAACAAATATAAAGATATCAATCAATTTCATATACATAGGTAACTGTACTTTGCCTTCTCTGATTTCAGAAAAACATAATATCATTGTCGGTAATGTATAATCCCTGGTTCGACTTATTTGCTTATTTTTCTGATAAGTCGTCCTTTTTAATTATTGACTGGTAATTTGTCCCGATTTCGGTTACGTGAACTAATGCAAAGTTCATATTTTACAGATTGCAAATTTCTTCATTTTTATTACATTTGAAGCATTTTCTGATTTTTCGAAATATTTTATGACGTGCTTACATTCAATGTTATACATTTCTTGCCCTGTTGTCAAGCTAATATTTTGTAATGCGCTAGGGATAATTGGCTATTCGAGCAAAGCTGTAACGGTAAGTGTTTAATACTATTTATACTTATATTATTAGTTTAGAATCTTAGCTCTTTCCCATTGTTTGTTTCAATTCAGATTTCTTACTTAATTAACATATCCGTTTACCTTGCTGGTAGATCCATAAATCCACAAACAATATTACCTTGTGTAGATAGATTAGCACCGTCTATCTGTAATTTGTAAGTTTAAAAGTTTAAAAAACAAAACGTATGGGAAAAACGTGAAGTGTAAAAAGCTAACAATGTAGATAGGAATACCATGTTGGTTGATTGTGTGTATGTTGTTAAATGTCGTATGAACAGTTTTTAGACATACATTTACGACGATAGCAAGTTTAATTATTTCAAATGTTTAATGTGAAAATGCGAATGTAATATCATTGGTCATCCCTTGTACTAGCGCGCACTCTGGACTATTTTAATGGCGAGAGCCAAACGAACACGTTTTAAAATTATAAAGTCTTTTATACACCTAGTAGAGATTTCTATCCAAGACGACTCTTTTTCTACACAGGCGTTCTACTACTTAGTCACTTAGGTGGTTTAAGAACACTAGGTAACCAACCATTGAGTTTAAAAACCGAAATCACACATTAACTAACAATAATTCTTAAAATTCACCAATGATCATACCCGTATTTTTTCTTTTACCTTTTTTTACGTTTTGCAAGATTATTACATTTAGCATGCACTTTTTAAATCGTTAACATTTTCAAATATTTTAAATTCATACTTATAATTTGACTACATCAACTTCAAAAACAAAACAATTCAATAAAATATCACTGAAAAATTTAATAGTTAAATTTTGATTTGCTTGCTATAGCTTCTTGTTCTAGATAAAATAAACTATTTTTCATACATACATTATTCATTTTATCGAACGAAGAGTTAGTGTTTCAAAACAAAATAAAAAAGTGTGTGTGTGTGTGTGTGTGTGTGTGTGTGTATGTGTGTGGTGTGTGTGATTTTTATTACCTTTTGTATGTTAAAAGAATGAATAATTGAGAAAGAATTGTTGACTGACAGTTTCTCTTGGTTACTGTAAACATTCAGTGAAAATACTGGGCTTATTCTA
The DNA here is from genome assembly GCA_029721355.1 of Tegillarca granosa. Classification (NCBI taxonomy): domain Eukaryota; kingdom Metazoa; phylum Mollusca; class Bivalvia; order Arcoida; family Arcidae; genus Tegillarca; species Tegillarca granosa. The sequence continues at coordinate 34,876,845 of CM056605.1, forward strand.
TGTATTTTTCCATTTCGAACTTGATTTGGTGCCCTTTAAATAATGATAAAAAAATAAAAATATAAGGCTCGTTATCTAACAAGATCTATTTTAAAACTTGTTAAATTTTGGTAAGCTTGATCCAATATTCTGACAGGGTGAAAATTGCCTATTTTGCATAATTGTCTTGAAAACTAGAATTAAGAAGAAAAGAAAAAAATTCGATCAAAACCACTGTCACTTCCATTTGATTTGAGATGTCCTTCGAGTTAGTAATATTAAAATCGTGAATGTGAAACAAATTATCTTTACTTAAAATATACAAGAGGCCCATGGGCCTTAATGCTCACCTCAGGAAATGTCCAAAAACTTAATTACAAAATTCCTCAAATTTGGAAATGCCACAATAATTTATCAGAAATATCTAATCACATTTTATTTATAAATAGCTTATATGCAATAGTACAATGGATAATTGCTAAATCATTAGCCATTTCAGTATGCTTATGCAGCCATGATGTTAACCTTTAAACATATGGCATTGAACCCTATATCAATACTTACAATATTCTAATATAATACCTAAACAAAAAGATAATAGTTTTCAAGATAAGTAACAATTTCAAACTTCTTTTACAGCTATGACCTTGAACTTGCAATATATTACCTTGACCCATATATCAAAATAATTGTAATATCGGTACCTACAATGTTCTAATATACATGCCTATACAAAAAGATCAAAGTTTTCAAGACAATAAACAATTTCAGTATTCTTTTAAAGCTATGACCTTGAACTTTGAACATGTGAACTTGAACCATATATCAAAATGATCATCATATAAATACCTATAATATTCTAATATACATGCTTATACAAAAAGTTTATAGTTTTCAAGCTAATGCACAATTTTACTATTTATAAGCAAAAAATAACATTTCAGGGGCAAAAACTCCTACATGGATTATCATATAGTTACAAAACATGGTGCCATATTAAATTTTGTCATGCTGAACATTTTAACAATGTTTTGATTTCATATATCTCTTAATATTTGCATGAAAATTGACTAAAACTCCACAAATCGCAAATTAGGTCATGACCTTGACCCCATTTTAAAGGTTATTTCAAGAAAAAGTCAAAACTGTACATCCTATGTCATTATTTGTTCAAATAGTCAAGTTATAGCAATTTGAAGTCATTTTACGGTTTTTTTAATTAAACGCAAAAACGCGTAACCCATTTTTCGACCAAATTTCACGAAATGAACAAACTATAGGCTGAATACCATAGAGAAGCCAAATATCACTTCAGATTTTTTCTCCCATCATCGGTTTCTGAGAAGAAGATTTTTTAAGATTTTTACACCGATACGTCACCTTGACCTAATTTTGGTAGCCATGGCAACATCATGTACAAGTCTAAATTGCACCGTCTAATACATACTTCTTACCAAGTATCACTGAAATCTGTCTAGCAGTTTTGGAGAAGTCAAAAACAGGTGCTAACGACGCACACACGCACGCACACATGCACACATACACGCACGTACACGCACGCCGCGCATATCGGTCAGGTGAACTTAAAATAGCTAGACACCCCCTTACCCTGCACCTTAGGCGGTTTTATAAAAAAAAATTAAATTTAGTGTTTATCAACACTTACGGACATTCCAAAACACATAATGTTTTTACAGCATCAGGTTGTTATGTTACTCAAATGTACATTTTATTTCTAAGCTGACCTAACAAATTGGTATTTTGTCAATAAGCAAAAATCAATATTGATAATTAGAACATTAAAAGGCTTTTTTTATATTTTAAGAATATATTGTAAACATACTTTGTATATAAACTCCTTTTTCTCTTCTTTATAAACAGCAAAATAATCATAACTTTTAAGTTGTCATGGTCTGAAAATAACACAGAAGAATGATTTAATCAATTTTGAAAATTATTTTTAAAAAAAAAAACACGTGTGAACAGTCGTTGCACACTTTTTGTTAACCAAACGTTAATTATGTAGGAAATGGGATCGCCAATTCTAGTAATGTGACCAGAGCGAATTTATGACCACTTGGAAAGAGAACACAAGACTACTTTATAAACAGCGTAAAGTAAAGGTAACTTTTGTAGCCTGACCTCATAATTTGGCAAATCTAATAACATCCGGGAACGCAATGAATCCGTAAAAACGGACCTTACATTTCCTAAACGATTGAGAAAAACGAACAAAAACAACAATCATAATTTTAATAACATCTAATTTTGCATGCAATTTATTAAATAAAGAAAGGTTTCAAAAACTAATCACTCGTGATGAAATACTTTATTTGCACCATGTACTGCATAACAAATAAAACATGATTGCAGTAATACAAAATAGTGAACTATTTCTTCTGGTACTTTTGTCGCAGCACAGTGGATGAAACATTGTGAAATTAAAGGATTTGTCATAAAACCTGCAGTCTCGCTCGGGTAGTTTAATTTATTTTTTAGTTAACAGAAACTCAGGCTTAAATCATTTAAACATAGTCTATTTTGTGGATTTAACATGTCACTTGTTAAAAATTTTCATATATATATTATATATATATATATATATCTATCTATCTATCTATCTATCTATCTATCTATCTATCTATCTATCTATCTATATATATATATATATATATATATATATATATATATATATATATATATATATATTACTTTATATATTTTCTTTACGTCAAGATGCCTTAATAGCAAAACATAAATGCCATTTTGTAAAAAAGAATATTTTAAACAAACTAATTAATCTCTACCATTATTTAAGCTAGACTGTAAAGGTAGCATAAGATGCAGCAATGTTGTACTGGTTGTTTTAAAACTGATTTCGAAATCCTTTTGTTGAAGAGCTGTTACAAATAATTCTGTAAATAATGAACAGATTAAAAGTACATAATGCATTATACATTGCTTTGCAATCAATATTCTTTAACGTTTTTTATTTTATTTATTTTATTTTTTAAATCATTGCTAGTGCTTAGAAAATGGAAAATAATTAAGTAAAATGAGTCTTAAATTAAGAAAAGGTCATATTTTCCGTCTTAAAAATTTACTCTTTACACCTTAACTTCGCTATATGTCTTTAAAATTCGAGTTTGTTGCGAGAAAAAAAAGCTAGTGATAATACATAGATTTTGTTTTTCGCCTTTATTTTTTCCTTACAGTTTTTATTGATTTTGGATAAAGAGGTTTAAAACTTTTGCTATGTATACACATGTTGCTTATGTATACACAATTAGATAGCGACTTTTACAAAAGTACACAAATGTATCAGTCATTGTCATACATACCATACTAAGATACAAGATAACAAATCCAGAACTTTAAGCATTATGTTTTAATGTACAATGAGAAAACTTCTAAGAACATAAAGATAGCAATTGAAAGAACGACACATATACTGTAAATTTACATACCAACGTTGTCTTGAGACAGTTTGATTATTTCGTGTGTAAAATTGTTTTTCTGCAAAAAATTCTGAACGAATTTCTCTGTTTCTGATATAATTTCATTTACACTCTGAAAGACAAAGCGGGATAATTCTTCCAATCAATATATTGGGACGCATTTCTAGCCACTGATAGTTAAAATCAAACACCAACATACCAGTCCATGTCTTAATCACAATCTCAAAAGCAAGTTAAAACTTCAACTGACTAATTCAATTAAACACTTCAACTTTATATCAGGGAAGTGAGGCCGGGTGTTCTGGAAGGGTAAGCACTTTCGGGCTAACTAACTTCAACCACCATGTGCAAAATCATATAAGACTGATAGAAGCACGGAACATTGGGGCGTTAAATATATCCAGGATAAGTTTTGATACAGCAATTTTATTCTAAATAACAATATTTTGTTGACGGTCATAATTTTTTTATAATTAAATATATAACGTAATAAACGCGGAAACTTCCTATCATCAATGCATCTCAAACCATACAAATAGAGTTTGAAAGGTGATCACCAATCAAAATAAACCTTTACCATTTCAATGATGAAGATTTACCACTATGTAGCAATATATCAAATCTTATAAATAACCAATGATATCAAAATTGTCTTTACTTCAGTTAAATACATGTAATACTACTTTTCACTTACCTCCTCAATTGTATTTTTATTCTTGAGTTGATTGGTTTCTTCAATAACCACATCAAGGAGAGCTGTTAATGACTAAAGTACAAAGCAGAATTTAAATATAGAAACCGATATTCCAATTATGGATGACCGAGTTATACTACTCTTTTTTATTTTTTAAACTTTTTTAATTGATATAAAATTATTTTCATCGTTTAATAGTATCAGAATAAGTGTTAAGACTGATGATACTTAATATTTTCCTAATGTAGAGTTAAAAGATAACTGTGGAATTTAAATCTAAATTAATTTTCTTTTGTCAGTTCAAAGTTCTATAAAGAAAATTCTTACGTACTCAAAATATCACTTAAACTTTAAGGAAATAACAATTTATATGGTTTAACAAATATGTACTTTAAAATCTCCGCACCTTGAGATGACTTGTGTCATTGTCATAGCCAAGATTACTAAGACGATTTAACGCCTTCCTATAATCCCAGCTATCAGAAGCACTAAACAATTGCTTAAAACATTTCTTCATTTCTTGACTATCTACAACCGATTGACACTGCCAAAACAAAAAAACTTAGTAATTTCATTAATTGGAAAACAAGAAATTATCAATATACGTATATGTTTTACAATAATAAAAATGATTATCACAGCAAGCAAAAAAAGTATTTAAAAAACTTAAAATCCAGCTATGAATACAATAACTCAGGAATTAAATGTATAATCTAGTTACAAAACTGATTGATTGATACTCTCTTTATTCAGAAGTTTTTCTCTGGTTTTTTCTTTGCATCCCTGTTAGTAACAGTACTTTGTGCTGTCAGAAAACGTATCTTGTGGAGAATTTTCTGCCGTCTTAATTTTTTTAATTTAAAACTAACGTTTTTTCCTCATACAAAGCATTCCTTAGTTGGATTTGGATTCATATAATTTTGGGATTCTTTAATTTTTTTAAATGTTTGAATTATCTTTTTATCTATCAACCTTTTCGCTCCTATTGTCACTTGGAATGAGGAAAAAATTCCGAAATTTGCACAATCGTCATATTAAAATTAAACAGGTATTTTGTTTGTTATCCCCTACCATCCTGGAACTGACAGTTTTCATGTTAGTCTAAAATCTTTATGAAGGCTCCAACTCTACCCCTTTAGTTTAAAGTACAATTTAAGAGGTGTTAACTGGTTATACCACATAAATTTATAACCTATATTCATAAAACTATGTAAACTCGGTTAATACTGAAAGCACGATCTTAATTATAAAAGTAAAAACCTTGTCAAAACGATGAATAAGTTTGTGGTCTATTGACGAATTCAAGTATTGATATTTTGTTGTGACCAAATTGGAATCTGTTGTACTCCGTTGACTGGCAGTAGAAGTATACATTGAACGTGAAGCTAAAATGTGTAAAAAAAAAAAAAAAAAAAGAAATATTTTTATGAATACCAATCAAACATAATTTGGGTTCATTGTGTAATATAACTGAAGGATTGGCTTTGAAGGCAAACCTTTAAAAAAGCGTCGACTTCGCAGTGCTTTATTGCAAGGCATTGAAACTTAATGTAACATCAGCTCATAAATATGACGTTATTTGTTGTTTTTCCTTGTTACATTTATATAACTATTAAATTTGTATTGGTGTATATGCACGGGAGATTAAAAAATATTTTTTAAAGTTTGCTTGACAGATTAATAGATTTTTTTTAAATTTTACAACAACTTTAATGTAAAACCCACATAAGGGATAATAATTAAAAAGTTCTCATAAGCAAACAAGTGCAGGAAACAAAATGGTTCAATGCATGGAATGGACACAGGCGATTATTTTTGCTAGAATAAAGAAATGTGTTTGCACCATTTTGCATTGTTTTGTACTGTACATTGGCATAGTCATCCAAGCCCCAGTTTCATAATCATTCACTCCATTGAATGTACACTCAACTCAAATTTTTCTCTCATTATTTAAGTTTTTTAGACAATGCTTTGTTTTGTTTATTAAATCTATCAGAAACAATTAAAAAAAACAGATAATTAATTTTAACTGTGTAATGTCTTAAAATTGACATTGAAATATTTCCTAATTTGAGTTGAGTGTACACTTTATTGATTGAATGATTGTGAAACAGGGGCCTGGTCTATCAAATATTTTCATAACGTTTCAACTTTCTTTTAACTCCATATTTTAGTCACACAGCCATGCATTAACACCTGGCATGCAACTTGTTTCCACCAAACTGAACTTTATGTTACCTAATCCAATGGAATGTATTGCTCTACACAAACTTTAAAAGGATTCACTTGATTTGCTATTTGATCCTATTTTTGAATTCTTATCAAATTTTGTGGTACAATAAACTCATGCTGTTGCAGAACAACCTAAGAATTATAATTAAATTTTAGTTTCAAAATTACAGATATATATATTTACCTGTATAGCTGCTTGGTGGTGCAATATTTAATGTAGGAGCCCTTGTATAAGTCACCGTGCCTAAAAAGTTATAAAAGGTTCTCGGTTTTAACAAATTACGCAAAAACTTTAAAGCATTTAAGCAACATTGGTCAAATCATATATTTTTTTAAACAGAACAAAACAGATTTAAATTCCGTCATTATATTGACCAATGGTGTAATTATAGTTTATAATGTTAGGATCCAAAGCAATCGCACTAGCAGTCAGTAAAAATATATACCAAAACAAGACAATTCTACAAGATGTTTTCTATAGAGAAGGTTTGTCTATACACGGAAGATTTCACCACAAACGGTGATTTCGTTCTTGAAATTATGCGTTGTGGTATTAATCCATCAAACAATTTATAAACAGTATAACTTCTGTTATGTATATATAAACAAACTATTGCCAACATTCTAGCAGGAAACCGTCAAAAATGATAATGTGAGTAAGTGTTTATAGTATTAGTAAGTGACCTTAAACAGAAAACAAAGCTGAGTTATTTCTGGAATAGCCGGTTGTCAAGTAAACAGGGACGTCAAAAATTGATAATCTATAAAATTATAAAAAAACTATTTCTATGATGGAACTCTTTGTTAAAGAATATATTGCAACATTTTTAGCGGATATCTTAAAAATTCACGTAACTGACAATTTGATATATTTGTTTATAGTTAAAAAAAACAATCATTCTAGCGGGAAAACGTGTTCCGAGTTTTCCAGCTGTCCCTTTTGTTTAATTTTAATTGAAAAAATAAGTTGCGCAAAATTTGAAAAATAAAAGATTTACTACACAGAGAACTGGTTTCATCTTTGCCATTAAGCAGTCAGTAATTCCATTGCAAATTTTGCTTTCGTCGATACAAACGTCTCGTTCACATACAAACATTCCTGTATTTGTTGCACATGAAGCTGTAAATATCGGATCAGATACATTGATTATAATAAATAAACACACAACATACAAATGAAAGATCATGTAGAATTTCCTTGTTGAAAAAATGTTTTTGAATTAATCTAGGTAAAATCACAGTATTTGAAAAAAGTGAACAAACGCAGTCGACTATACTGCAAAACTTATAAAGTCAAGATTAGTTCATGGTTTTCCAAAGAAAATGACGAGATTTGTATACATTTGACAAACACAAAATCGTAGTTTATACATTTGACAAACACAAAATCGCTAGTTTATAGCAACGGCAAAAGTGTAATGTAGAATGTCAAGGAAATAGATTTCTTTAAGATTAAAAAGCACTTGTCACCGTTCAAAAAAATCTCTCGCATAACATCAGTTAGCCTGCAAGAATCTGCTTGACTACATGAACATACGTTTAATGCTTTGATGTATAAGGGAAGTAACTCAGTTCAGCACAGAAGTAAGACATTGTTGTCCGGTTAAAGTAACAAAAAGAACATATGTATCTGTTTAATTTTGCTGAGCCTAATGTGCATATTTTGGTAATTTATTCCTCATCGGTGACTAGGGAGAGGTGCGAAAAAAATTGATAGACGAAAAAGATAATCCAAACATTTGAAAATTAATAAATCCAAGTTCCAAAAACAAAGTAAACAAACATAACGACTAGAGAATACGATGGTGACAAATACATTTTTCTCGAGCTCAAAAAGGATTTGAATCTAAGTGGTCGAAGGTACACTGATTCAATACCAATGCTCTTTATTCAGTAATAAGAAACATGCATGTGTGTCCGTACCTGATTCACATATAAACTTCAGTTTTGCAGTACATGGACTATTTATCAAGGTCATGTTAAAGTTGTTTAATTTATTTCCCATCATATATCCGCAAGGAAAATCCGCATCTCTGAAAAAATAAATATTTTGCAACATTCCTAATGAAATATAACCCATTTCATTTCTGTTATCTTAAAAATATACTACGAAGGTAGAAGTCGTAAAAGGAAAAAAATCATTTCTTTTGCTACAAGTGCAAATAATAAAGCGAAACCGTTTATAGTACTATTTTCAAACTCTAACCACCTATTGTAGATAGTATAGTAGTATAGTATAGTATAGTATAGTATAGTATAGTATAGTATAGTATAGTATATGATTATAGTATATGATTGGTATATAAATATATCCCAGCTATAGGTGAAGTGGCAGAAATTTTAACCTTAGCAGTACGCTAAAAGCAACGTACAGGTAGTGTTCTTTAGCGTACCACGCCTACCGTGACCCGAAGCATCTGTTTTAAGGTCTCCTCCGAAGGACCCCGTTACTTTCATTCTAAATGCCGAGTGTTTGGCGTAAGAACAGACCCACATACGAAGCGAGCACTCTACCAACTTAGCTACCGTAGTGGTAACTAAAGTAAGTATATTATACTCACGGTTTAAGATAATGAGCAGGAATGGTATTTCCATCAAGCCAAACATAGCTGTTAAGATCCATGTCATACTGAAATCCAAGCCAATAGTTTGATGCTAAACTGAAAATAAAGAATACCAATTAGCGTAAACCAGTGTTTGAAAACAAGATTGCAAAAACTTTTTAGAATACGATGGCGGTATATTATCCAACTTACATTTAAAAAAAAAGATTGAACAATGAAGAAAAAAATAAATATAACTTATATTATTATTATTTTTTAGATAACAAAAATGTTAGTGGGTAGTGGGTTATTGTTTAGATAAATAATTCTTATATATAATTTGTGTATTTGTGGACCACTGCACTGGTTGTAAAATTAGTGTTGAGTAATTTGGATTTCTTTAAAGGTACTTCCGAAATTGTAATAAAATCGCTGGAATTTACTGTAGTATCTGTCTAAAGTCTTGTGGACTAATAATGGTGTTGAATGTCCCAGTCAAGAATATTTCACCTATATCGAGACGTCGCCAGCTATAGGCGAAAGTGCAGAAATTTTGCCAGTGCGTTGCGCTGATGACAGCAAGGTTCTTTATCGTACCACTGCCTATCGTGACACGGGACCTCGTTAATTATAAGTTCCCATCCGAAAGAGCCGTGACTTTCATTGCGTAATGCCGAGTGCTTGGCGAAAGAACAGCCACTACCCACTTTCAAGTCTTGAGTCAGACCCGGTCGGAGTTCGAACCCGCGACCTTCCCACTTACGCCATGTTAAGCTGTTTACTTAATTGTCAATACAATTCCGGGAAAATTCATAATCATTATCCATCATGTATCTGTTCTAATTTTTTGGTTTTATTTATCATTTGCTTGTATTGTTTTCTATACTTGGTTTTGTTTGCTGTTGAAAAAAACCGTCCGGATATTATTAGAATTTTAAAACTATAGTCAAAGGTTCTTTGATGGGTCAGTCTTTCTTTTTATAGCCTTTGTCAATATTTCTCCAAGCTGATCTACATATATAATAATTATGCCAATTATACATGTATATTATGTTAGTAATACCTTAGGTTTTTGAGGAAATCAAAGTCGCTTTCGCTATATATGAATGCCAGATCTCCACCTATGGCTCTATGGAACAGTTTTTCCCGCGCTTCTGACCACGATTCTCCACTTGATGTGTCGACCACGTGTATGCAGTGATGACTTGGTGTGACAAGATACAGAGGACCTAAACAGTCTAAAATATCCGTAAACACTGATTATATAAATCATTTTTGCAAATTAAGTTTATTTTGCCTAATTGTATAATGGATTTTTGAATAGACTCAAAAATGGAGTATGCGAGGTACAGATCGCTTTCCGAGGGTCGATAGTTTTCTTCGGGCCCTTTGGTTTCCTCCACCATGCCAGAACTGACAGCCTCGATATGAAAATGAAAAAAAAATCTTGGTTGGGACTTAAAACACCATTACACAATTCTCACCTCAAAGTATACATGGATTTATCAATATCGGGAAACTATGTTATTTATCTTAGTTTTATTATGTAATTCATAAGCATAAGAATATGCCATCTGCTCGGTTACTTTGAAATTTACCATGTGCTGATGCAGTCAAACGCAGTGAACAACTGGAAGCCCCTTATCCTACATGAGTTGAATGTACATTTGCATACCTGATTTACACATGAACTTTGATAACATTTACAATACAAATCAAATTCTCTGTTATAAACTATTTGACAAGTGATTCGATCTATCATAGATAGACCGAAAGCTTCACGTGCGACCTTTCGTATTCTGACGTAATGGTTTTGCATCACGGGAAAGTATGAATACATCGGTAACTGAGTACGGGTGGGCGGAGCTAACCCAGTTTGATGTAGTTGAAACCTGTTCGGTATCCACAAAAACCATGAATAAATTAGATCTAATCAAATTTCAAACATTTGTAAGTTGTAAGCTACGGATTGTAAATATAAGCATTAAACTTTGTTTGTAATCGATCTATGATGGTTTAGATCGAATGGCTCTCGCGCTAATTTGAATAAACCGCGAAATAATAATAATAATAATAATATACATGCAATCAAGCTTCCCGAAAAGCTCCGTGTGATAAAAACATCAGGTATTAGATACAAAAAATATTATAAATATATTATTATATAGTATTTTAATGTTCAGGAATATATAAAATAAGAATGGCCTTGTGAATTTTGATTAATTTCAAGAATCCGCCATGGTGTACCCAATACCTGTGACTTCAGACTGACAAATAAACGGAAACTTTTTATCACATTGTTCACTTGACCAATGACTTCCGTTATATGCTCCACACATTGAAAATGTTACATTAGAGTTCCCTGTGGAATAAAAAAAAAACACTGGCATCATCACTTTATTGCATATTATATGTTTGACATTTATAGGTGGTAATACATGTAGTTGAACTAGACATAATAAAAAAACTTCAAATAGAGTATATGAAAAACTTAACAAAAAAAAGTACTTGGTAACCAAAAAACAGTCAACGCTCATTAAGGGTTTTATAATCTTTGATTTTAAAATGCGTCAACTTGTCTTGTGGTGACAGTTTTTAGGAAACACTTACATGCATATGCCTGTGGCTGATATTCTGATTCATTAAACAATTAACTAGATCTTTCTTGCATAAATGTTAATACGATAATTTATTAGAGATTTCAAACTAACTTTATAAAAAAAAATTACAATAATGATTTATGCCCTCGGTCGAACTTTTTTACTTATATCGAAATGCCCAGTTTTGGAATGATAGAGGAAATCGGAGTGTCCAATAAACGCGTTTTTTTAGTATCATTGTTGTATTATATGAAAAAAAAACTTTTTTGATATTGTGTTGAAGAAAAATAATTTTTATCACGGTCATACAACTTTAAAAATCAATTAAAATAACGCTTTCTATTTCTGGATTCACCAGGAAATGTTTGTCTTGCTTTCGCGTGTTACTCTGATATCGTTGATGAACGTTAAAAAAAGAGAAAAAATAATAAAAATAATAATAATTAATTTTTAAAAAAGGAAAATTTCTTTACGTTTATTTATTTATTTTTTTATTTTTATTTATCTATTTTTTAACATACCTCCATCAGAAAGTGTTTTATTAGATGCAGTTCCATCCGTCCATTTCCAAACATCGTTCTTTTTTTTAAAAAAAAAAAAAAAGAAAAAAGAAAAGTATACGCCTACTAAACAAAATTTGTTCCCAAAAAGATACTACACACATAAAAAAAAAAAATACATGATACCATATGTTGAGCTTCGAGTTATTTGAAACGCGGAAACCGCTATAATTTTGCTCTCTTGTTTCCAGATTGTGAACCAAACACTTTTACAAGACCCGACCTTTCGTAATCACAAATCCAGATTATCACCGACATTAGATTAAATACGATCTTGCTACTATTTAGACCCCCAGCAACCTTACTAATTTTTAACCAGTGCTCTATAAATACACATTTTTGAAGAATATTTTGTAAACACGTATACTAGTAATTACTTATTTATCTATTTCATTATTATAAAATTTACATTAAAATTGAATTTGTACAAAATGAATTGCGATTTCGTTATATTTATAGACATACGGATTACCTCATGCTTCAGACCAACCCAGATAATTTTGTTGTTTTCCGGAATAAGTTCTTGCGGTTTAGGCAGTTTAGCCAATTCTCCACCCTGGAACCATTTACAATATCCCCGAGCTGATGCCCAGGTTCGTTCCCTTGTAAATATTTTATAACAAGTGTCATTGTAATACGTCCAACCTTGTAGGCACACATCAGATCCTTTAAATACAAAAAAGTGCTTTCATTAAGGCTTCACGTAAATATTAGATTATTGTAGTTAGTATTTCAAAAAAAATAATAATAAAATAAGAATTAAAAAATAAAAAAGAAATGACACCACACAACCAGTGTCGGAAGTAATAGTTTTAATTCTTCTTTCTGTCCCGAGTTTTCAAGTGACACCAAACAACCAGTGTCGGAAGTAATAGCATTATTTTGTTCTTCTTTGTTCGACTTATTCAGTGACGCCACACAACTAGTGTCGGAGGTTTTAGTTTTAATTCTTCTTTTTGTTCGGGTTATCAAATGACACCACATAACCAGTGTCGGAAGTAATAGCATTATTTTGTTCCTTTTTGTTCGAGTTATCAAGTGACACCAAACAATCAGTGTCGGAAGTAATTCTTTTTTTTTTTTTTTTTTTTTTTTTTGTCCGAGTTATCAAGTGACACCACACAACCAGTGTCGGAAGTTAAAGTTTTCATTCTTCTTTTTGTCCGAGTTATCAACTTGTTCACAGAATAATCCTTAGGGAAAAAAACTCTCCTCGTCGCCATTGCTGATGCAACTTTCAACAACATAACACCCTCATCATCAACAACAACAGCAACAGTTGCTAAATAAGTACTTAAGTCACTCATCTTGAAAACATCGTATTTTTTAGTGTTCATTCAGTGTCTGTTGTTTAATGATAACATCTCTCTCTCTCTCTCTCTCTCTCTCTCTCTCTCTCTCTCTCTCTCTCTCCTCTCTCTCTCTCTCTCGTTTTTGTGTATTGTTCTTACCATCATTGATTATTTAAAAATTCCGGTAATAATCGAATTTTCAATTATCTACGCATCTACGATCCTTTGCTTCTTCCCTTCCCTCTTTTGTCTTCGCAATCTTCTACTTCCCTATTTGTGCCAATTCGTTTTTAGAACAAAGGATGCATTAATTGAACATTGGCCGTACCTGAACACCACAAAATATTGCCTGGTACTGTTTAGTTGTTGAGTACACTTACCTGTGCAAAATATATCTGTGTATACCAGACATAGGAAAACAAGAAGCTCTGTCTGAAAAAAAACATTGGATTTTCATGTTAACATTTGTAACAACTGTGACAGTGTTGTAAACTTCAATACATTATTATCATTTGTTAGCATTATTTCAGTATTATAGTGCAACAGAATAGTGAAAAAAATGTGTTTTTATTTTTATTATTATTATTAATTTTTATCATAATTATAATTTTGTGTTTGTTTGTTTGTTTGATAAAAGCCTGAAATTTGGCATGATTTTAGTTCATGGCCTGCAGACAATTTTCAGATATGGGGTCATCCAAAAATTCCAAAATGTCATAGGAAAGCGTATGAAAACAATGACTTACATTTTTTTTCATAACCCACAATTATACCAATTTCTTGCACCAATCTGCTGCACTAATAATGTGGCGATAAATGAAGACATGAACGGTTTTTGAGGTTCTTTTTTAAGAACGCATTACCTTTTCTCTTTTTTATTTTATCAATCAAAAAATCCATTCACGAAAATAATTTTCATGTATTTTTATTTTATTTTGAAATTAATATTATTTATTTATTTATTTATTTATTTATTTATTTATTTATTTATTTATTTATTTATTTTGTAAATGCATGAAAGTTTTTTTTTTAACTTTTTCCCATGCTTTGAACAGATTTGCTGTTAATGAGGATTTGGATTTCAAAAATCGAAAAAAGTTGTTCAGTGAGAAGGTATGTTTTTGTATTAAATTCAAATTACTTTATCTTTTTTATTTACAAAACAAAACAAAATAAAAAACATTTTTAAATGATTTCAATTATTTAAAATATAAACTAATTTACTTTTTATTTTAAATGATACGAACGGCACAACGATGTAAAAAAAAGACATTATTATTATTATTATTTATTTATTTTTGAATTTATTTATTTAATTTTTTTTGCCTGTTATTTTAAAAAAAAGTAAAAGCTAATAAAAAGTGCAAATGTTATAATATCAATAATAAATAAATAAATAAATAAAATAAATAAATAAATAATAAATAAATAAATAAAAATAAATAAATAGTCTTACCTTCATTTTTCCAGAGAATTGGTATCATTTTACCCCCAAACTGCAAGATGTCTGATATTAAACTAAATCATTTTAATAAATAATGGATTGATATAGCCAACATCTGCCAATGTTTAATATGTTCCCAAATAAATTATCAAAGTTAACGCTTAAAACAAACCAGGTATTTCCTTATCTTTTTAATTTTCCCAGATACCTGTCCAAATTTATGTGATTAATTTATTAATCAGTAATAATCATGACAAAATCACTCCAGGTTCCCCGAGATATTGGGTATATTGTTTACATTTGGTCACTTGAGCTTGGACATTTTAGACAATTTAATTAAGGACATTATTTCAGTAACATTGTATATCTTGAAATTTTAGATACACTTCGTAATCTGTTATCACTTTGTGGAGATGCTGGAATAATCAAGGTTATAATACTGCTAATTTATATTCAATTTGTTGTTGTTATTGTTGTTTTTGTTGTTACTGTCGTTGTTACGTTGGTTATCGCATCAGCAGTTTTCAGCTATTCGTGACGAGAGAAATGTTACTAATCTTTGAGGATTAATCTAAAAACAGGTTTGTGTTCGCGTTAAATGAACATTTGTTTCTATGGTCTGCTATGTATTAATGTTTTGGTTAGTCTAAGCTCACGGAGTCAATATGCCACAGACCTCCCCAAGCCCATTGCCTGGCACCGGACGAACAACTAAAAGACATCATATTGTCAGTTTATATACAGTAAAACACGGAAAACGTTAGGATAGTAAACTTACGGATTGACCAACTTACGGACTAGCCAAATCACGGTGGTAAACCTAAGGATGACCAATGGTGGATAAATATAGAGAACGTGTATGTTTTGCACTTTAACTTAATCGGCTTATGTTCAGTTCATATACCGGAATATATAACTGTAAAAAGGTTGATAACTGTAAAAAGGTTGATTATGACAAGATGATCGCAAATTATAGGATTATATTTTTTCTCTAAGTACCACAAGATGGTAAATAGCTCTTTAGATTTTAATGTACTTTTGATGAATTACTTATCTTGTAAACAAAAACATATAACCTTTAATAAAATGCTACAAAAATGGTGTTAAGTTTATTTAGGCCAAAACAAAAAATTTTATGTTTGTAGGATGATTTGTTATCTTTGTTATTCAAAACATTCCATTACGTACTTTTAAATTAATACCGAAAAAACAATGAACCAAAATGTACTTTTCCCATTTTAGCTCACCTGACCAAAGGTAGTGTAAGTTTATGGTATAGTGCAGCGTGTGTATGTGCGTGTGTGTGTCGTTAACAACTATTTTTCGAAACTACTGAGTAGATGTGTCAGAAGGGTCGGTACAAATCAGATTTGTTCATGGTGTTTTCATGGCTACCAAAATTAGGTCAATGTGACCCAGGGGCGCAAAATCTTAAAAACTCTTCTCTGAAACCGATGATGGGAAAAATTTGATATGATATTTGGCTTGTCTAGGGTCTTTAGCCTATAGTTTATGAGGCGCCGTTTCTATATTTATTCAGTATTTTAACATATGCATAAATCGATTTTTGGATATCTATAAATCGATTTTTGCATATGCAAAAATAGTCGGTATTTTTGCATATGTAAAAATCGAATTATGGATATCCAAAAATCGATTTATGGATATCCAAAAATCGATTTATGCATATGTAAAAATATTTGGCATTTTTGCATATGCAAAAATCGATTTATGGATATCCAAAAATAAATTTGTAAAATTTGAAAATACTGAGTTCTCCCCAATTATCAATCCCGAAGTAAATACTTTCCGGTATATTGTGAGAGTAATATTTTTCTCTTGTAACAAATAAAAATCGTTAATTTTCTTTATGGTTAATAAATGCACTTTCAAAATAAGTGCAAAAATATAAGCCTACGCATTTTTAAAAACGAAAGTGTTTATTACATTATGATTCATTACATTACCACGCGACGGTTCGCCCTACAAAATCCAACATGGCTGCTAGAAATAATAAAAGGAAAGAACGAATATCAGAGGAGTATATCATTGAGGTGTTTGGAAATTGATGATCGGCATGTTGACGACAAAGCTGTCGATATCATATCAGAAATTGAGTTAGTTGCCATGTTACAAATCGACGTAATAATGAACACAAAATAGACCCGCACTAAATAGTTGGGGAGAAATCATTTCGCACTCGCGATTTATGGATATGTTAAAATCGATTTTTACATATGCAAAAATACTGACTATTTTTGCATATGCAAAAATCGATTTATGGATATCCAAAAATCGATTTATGCATATGTAAAAATGTATTTTTGCATATGCAAAATTAGCCAGCATTTTAACATATGTAAAAATGTATTTATGCATATGCAAAAATCGATTTATGGATATCCATAAATCGATTTTTACATATGCAAAATTATTTTTGGATATCTTTAAATAATTTTACATATGTTAAATTCGATTTATGGATATCCATAAATGAATTATGCATATGCTAAAATAGTGAATAAATATAGAAACGGCGCCTCATAATAGTTTGTTTATTTATGAAGTAAGGTAGCAAATGGAAAACACGTTTTTGCGTTAAGTGAAAAAAAAATGGATTTAACTAATTTTAAAACATTGCTATGACGTCATCCTTTGTCTTTTTGTACATTAACTAGCTTAATCGCCATTTATTACCTGTAAGTGTCCAATAAGTTAAAGTATCTGTACATTAACTAACCGAATGGACAGCTAGAATGTACAGATATATCAACTTATTGGACAGTTACAGATGAAGTGTTAAATACGAACAGAAACACACCATAGAAGTTTGAACTCGTTGTATCCTTTAAAAAAAATCAATAACCAGCAAAGAAATGTATAAATTCCATTTTTGCATTCAAAATTGAACACATGTTCAATTTTCATGTAAACATCCACACGAATATTAGTTTCAACTTAAAAAATTTTGACCGAGTAAAAATATGTCTACACTATCTGATGGCATCTTAACAAATGAAACCACATGGCATAAGCATGTTTTGTAGTCTTACATGAGCAAATCACAAAAAAGCATGCATTATGTGTTTCTGTGTATGACTGAACACACTTCATTAAACACACTATTGAATTACCTACAGCTGTCCATTAAGTTATGAATGAAATCATGTAACCTACAACTGTCGATTATTTAATGAAAGGGTGATTTAAAGCTGTATTTTAAGAACACAAAGGATTCAATGTTTTAAGTTAGAGAAAAGCCTCAAACTGTCCATTCTGTGAAAGAAAGAATTGATCTCGATCAATCCTTTCTTTCACAGAATGAACAGTTTTCGGTTTTTCTCTATAACGTATCTTGACTATTTGAACAGATAATTGCGTAGGGTTTTCAGTTTAGACTTTTTTCTTAAATGACCCCCAAAAAGGGGTCCAGGTCATGACCTAGTTTGTGATTTTTAAAAGCTATTTTCTTGAAAACTATGAGAGAAATAGAAACAATACGTTGCAAAAACGTTCAGCATGACAAAATCTTCCAAGGTACCAAGTTTTATAACTATATGATAATTCATGTAGGAGTTGTTGCCCCTGAAATGTTATTTTTTGCTAATAAATACTAAAATTGGGCATTAGTTTGAAAACTACAAACTTTTTGTTTAGGCATGTATATTAAAGCAATGAGGGTATTGTAATGACGATCATTTTATATATGGTTCAAGAACATGGGTTCAAAGATGAGGGTATTAGTTGCAAAATAAGATTGAAATTGTAAATTACCTTGAAAACTATAATTTTTTTGTATAGGCACGTATATGAATATTGTAGAAACTGATATGATGATCATTTTAATATATACTTCAAGGACATAGGTTCAAAGGTCAAGGTCATAGCTGCAAAGTAAGATTGAACTTGTTAACTATCTTAAAAACTTTTTATATAGGCATTTATTTTAGAATATTGTAGGTATTGATATGATCATTTTGGTATATAGATCAAGGACATACGTTCAAAGGACAGCTGCTTAGTGATACTAAAAATTTGAATTTTCTTGAAAACTGTTAACTTTTTGTATAGACATGTGTATTAGAATATTGTAGGTATTAATATGACACAGACGTCAGGCATAAAGTGTGTTAGGGTCAGAGGAAATCCGTACTATATACCTTTCAATTCGTTTATACTTATTTATGCACTCATATATTATAGATCAAAACCTGATACAATAGCTTTAACAAAAAAAAAATTTTATTATTAGTTTGCCTCAATTATGACATAATTGTGATGTCATTCAAACGACCTTCATTGAAGTTGTGAGGGAAAGCTTAAGATAGTAAAGCAAGCAGCCTATAACAAGGTATTGTTATAGAAGTTCTCTTATACTTAAATGTTTTTCCTTTAATTTCTATTGGGATCCCCAGATCACATTGAATTTCCTGCTATTAAAACTGCATCAAAATAGAAAAATTTGCATTATTGCTTGTAAAAATAGGATGGCTTCATATTAATAACATCAAAGGTAATTAGAGCTATATTTTAAAATATCTTCTTTAGAAGAGATCTTTAGTAGAGATCAATTTTTTACAAATAAGAATTGTTGGACTGATGGTATCTTAACTCAACCATTCCTTTCAAATGGCAAGGTTCTCAAGTAGCTTTAATTTTTAAGGTGTATACACAATTCTATACATTGTTAGCTTTTTTACAATAGTACAATTTTAAAGCATTTAAAAAAAAAAATAGAAAATGTGACTGATCACAGTGCCTCTCACCACTTAGGTTCGAATCCCACTTGACAGATCGGGGCCTCGATGGCCGAGTGGTCTAAAGCGCGCGCTTACTGATCACAGTGCCTCTCACCGCCTAGGTTTGAATCACACTCGGGACAGATCCTAGTGTGAGAAAGTTTGTCAGTTCACTTGCCGAAAATCGGTGGTTTCTCCGGGCACTCCGGTTTCCTCCACCAACCCAGAACTGACCGCCTCGAAATAAGTGAAATAATCTTGACTGGGGCGTAAAACACCACTACTCCACTCCACTCCACTTGACAGATCCTTGTGTAAGAAAGTTTGTCAGTTCGTTTGCCATAGATAAGTGGTTTTCTCTGGGCATTCTGGTTTCCTCCACTATCTCTAAACTGACCGCCTCAATATAAGGTAAAGAGTCTTGACTGGAGTGTAAATCATCATTATTCCTAAAATTGGAAGCCTTATTTCATCCAAGGACTGCAGCACCAAGGTACATGTACATGTGTTTAAGGCTTTAGCCTTCAAACCCAAGGCACCTCAACTATAATCTCAGTGTGTTTGCCCCTGGTTGTAGGCAAATGAAAAAGTGTTGTTTTTTTTTTTTTTTGTTTTTTTTTCCTTGTCATAAGCTGCTATTGTTGGCTTGGTAAATGTACCAATGTACCAATGAATAGATTGAAAAGTTTGTGAAGTTTATCTGTGACAGTGCTGGCACTAGCACTCATGAGGTCATCACAAGTGTACACTAGTACAATACAGATCAGAAATACTTGCAAAAGATCTCACCCACCATTTATGTTCAAATTACTCTTTGGGATCAATTTTTTAAAGATGACTGCAAATAGCTTAAATACACTGACTGTCATAAAACAACGTTCAACAAGTGGAATAATTTTTATACGCAAAGAAATTTAGATCCAGCAATAAATATCTGTATTTATTTTCTATTAATAGTAAATATTACCAAATTTTATTAGAATTTATACAAATATGTATAAATAAAAATTATATATCCAGCACGGTTCTTTGGTCAGACTTGAAAGTTTATTACTCCAAATAATGTTGACACCATTTTAAGTCCATCAATCTGTGAAGCTAAAGATGATTCATACGTCTTTAAATTGACTAGTTCTTCTTCAATTTTTGCCTGGTATAACTAAAATATAAAAAAAAAACATTAATTATAATGGGGTATCATTACTTATGTCCACCAAAAACCATCTGGGTCTTATAAAATGGACAAAATGGATCTCAGTCCTTAAAATGCAAAAAGCCCAGCTACACTCATCCATTATAATTCGGGGGGGCCTCAGTGGCAGAGTGGTCTTAAGCACGCTTACAGATCACAGCGCCTCTCACCACCTGCGTTCGAATCCCACTCTGGACAGATCCTAGTGTGAGAAAGTTTGTCAGTTCGCTTGCCGAAGGTCGGTGGTTTTCTCCAGACACTCCGGTTTCCTCCACCATTCCAGAACTGACCGCCTTGAAATAAGTGAAAGATTCTTGACTGGGGCGTAAAACACCATTACTCCTCCTCCTCCTCCTCCTCATTATAATTGGTATCGGATCTTAAAAATATCCAAGACACCATTTCTGAGATAATACGGACAAGGGTTGAAATGGAAGAAAAAATGAAGCAAAACCAATATGTTTCCTAGAATTTGTTTGGTGGACATAAGAACACTATCAATCCTACTGATGACAATATAATATGTGACAGTTGGAATGTGGCAAGGAGAGGCAAAAGAATCTGTAGGCATGCACGTGGGACCACTAAGCAGTTCCTAATACCTGAAGGAAAAGTGCTGATTGCAAAATATTAATAACATGAGCTATATATGAATTCTATTTTTTAATATAAAATGCTTCATAACATTCTTGTGACTTTAAAATTTGCAAAACTGTTTATCTATAAAATCATTAGACCTAAAGTCATCAGACAAAGTACATTTACTTTAGTACCTCAGATCTACTTGTAATCTATATATAGCCTATAATAGTATCTCTTTTTTCAAAATAAATGCATATGGGATTTGTCATAGTAACAAATAAACAAGAATCAAAACACTACAAGAAACATGTGGCAAATCCAAGAATATCATAATTGTACGTAAAAAAAATCATACAGTGAAATCCATTTTAATGGGAAATAACTGCACTGAACAAGTTTTTAGCAACTTTACCCAGTATCCTGGCAGTTCGTACAACATGATAAAACCAAGAAAGCTAGAAAAGACAATGAAAGTTGGTACAAAGGTCAAAAGGTCAAGTACAAATTATTTACCTTTAATTCGTGAATCTGTTTACATAATGAGTAATGATCTTCTTGTGCTATCTTCATCTGTCCTCTAAGCTGTTTTATTTCACAATCTCTACCTACAAGTTTAAGGTAAATATCATCAGAATTCATCAATTACAAAATACAGATATCTGAAGTTGAATATTATTATCAACCAACGAGGATATTGAGATTCTATTAAAACCATTAAAGGATCTCAATTATTGATCAACAAACACTTAACAAAATAATTATGAATGAAATAAACAATACAGAAAGAAATTTTTACTTGTATTTTATTTAAAAGTTTACATTATAATCGATATATGCATGGATATAGCTGTTGATAATGTCTTAAAATACCAGGAGGGAACCAGAACCCGAAATTAGCTCCAAAATGTCTCCAATACCTTGGACATTCAAAATATTTGGACACCTCCAACTTTCAAGACATTTAATGTTCAAATTTCTTTAAATTCCTGGACACTTGAAAATGAAATTATGAAATGAAAATCATTCGAAAACATAGAAGGATTATGCTATTATATTTAATCATGTAAAAATTTGGATATATATGATTTTTCATTGAAAATCAACACTTTCTATCAACAATCAATTCCAGGATTAGTTTTGCCTCATGATGTCTACAGACAACAGATGGCAAACAATAGCATTTGTGGACATCACAAGCAATGCGTTTTTCATCCTGTTGTTTCCGATTTTTTCAAGTTCTTGTTTGCTGAGGGTGATAATCTACCATAACACACTCAACATACTGTCTTCAAAACCAAAACCATTTAAATCTAAATCTCAATCCAAATTGAGTCAAAAAAAATGCACCAAATAATTTCATTTCAAAACAACTACATGAGGTTCATCCACCTTATATTATTCCTATCAAGTTTGAAAAATATATCACAATCCATTTCTAAAATATGCTTTGGACAATCAATAGAGTGGAAAGACGAAGAAAAAGAAACATGGGAAAAACCAATATCACCCTCACCTGATTTTGGGATCATAATTAAAATTTACTTTATCTTGGGATCATAATTAGGATTCCCTGATATTGAAGATAATTAACACATACATGTATTGAGACAATTGATTATTTACAGTCCAAAACATACTGAAGCATGAAATTTTTATGTGTCAAACAGTGTTGTTTTAACAATTTCATCTAAGCATACCATGTGCTGTCAAGACCTGAATTACCTGCTTTATCTCTGTTGGAAAAATTAACATGTCTGAAAAACAAACATATCTGACCCCAGTTTCAAAAAACTAAATACAAATATTACCAGCTTGATGTGGTTTTTGAAAATGACATTTAAATTTTTGGTATGTCTTATTTGATTTCAAATAAGCTGCATTTGAGTACAGATAATCTTAGTTACGGAATGACAATGAAACCTGGGCTTGGACCCATGGTTCAATTGTATACTCACTGAAGTTTTTATTAAGAAACTCATGTATGAAACCTTCTACGTCTAAGACAGAATCATCCACCTCACTCCCAGCTTCTGACCCGATACTGTCCTGATTTATGTCCGATACATTTAGTGATGTTGAAGATAAATCTTGCTCTTGTCGACTTGACTGCTCAGATATCTCCTTTTGTAGCTCACCTGTCAAAATTCAGGTTAGATTGTAAAGGCTGTACAGCATGACTTATAGGTAATTTTTTTGAAAATTTTCTTACAGTTTTTATCATGGCATGTTGTAATTTTAACATATATAAATGCAAATCTAACTTTCAAGATGAAATTTTCTGATTTTTTTCATTTGGTCTACCTTATATGATACGATGTGATGTAATACCCCATGACAACTGTTACTAAATTAAGGAAATGCATTAATTGGCAATTGTAATTCAAGAAACTTGTGAAAAAAATTTAATAACTAGTCAAAATTAGTTCATTTCAAAAGCACTGTGTATGAGTCAATTATATTGTATGGAACAACCAAATTGAATATTTTAACAAGGGTTAAGAACAACCATTATATATTTAAATATTTGGGGTGTCAGGAAATTATTTCAGCATACCTGTTATATTTTGTAAATGTTGACGACCAAACATATGCTCCTTTTTATTGTGAATAGAACTAAAATACTGATCACAAACACGACAATATAATTCATCCTGAAAAGTAAACAATTCCGTACAGAATACAGCAGACTAGAAATTTTTTGCTATTTTTACGAAAATCAATATAAGTAACAGATAGAAAGTAGATTTACAGAGAGTCTACAAACATGACAATATAATTCATCCTGAAAAGTAAACAATTCCATACTGAAAACAGCAGGCTAGAAATTTTTTGCTATTTTTACGAAAATCAACATAATAGATAGAAAGTAGATTTACAGAGAGTCTACTAACATGGCAATATAATTCATCCTGAAAAGTAAACAATTCCATACAGAATACAGCAGGCTAGAAATTTTTGCTATTTTTACGAAAATCAACATAATAGATAGAAAGTAGATTTACAGAGAGTCTACTAACATGGCAATATAATTCATCCTGAAAAGTAAGCAATACCATACAGAATACAGCAGGCTAGAAACTTTTGCTATTTTTACAAAAAGCCGCAGAAGTGATAGATAAAAAGTAGATTTACAGAGAGTCTACAATATAGAATATTGTATTACACAATACTAAAATTTTCAGGTTTTTTAGTATTTTATCTTACAATTCTCTTATAACTTTATGGACAAAAACCAGTAAATTAGTCTTTTCAAAGCTTATACATACATGTATTGCATATTCTAGATTTAGGGGCACTTATATGCTAAGAGTACAAACCAACCCCAACCCCCAAACTTCCACCAAAATTCCCAGATGAGATGATGTTTCATCAAAAAATGAAAACCCCATAATTTCTGCTGATTTGATTGGTTAATTGTATTTGTCGCCAGGCAATGATGGCAAAATACAGTTAACATTAAAAGCTATTTTTTTAATACACTGAACAAAAGTCAAATTTATAGTATACATATAAAAATATAAAGAAAAATTTCCAAATTCATAGTATACATGTATATATAATCAGCAAATACCTCCATATCCATCAAACTTGTATAGCCATCGGTAGAATCATCTGTCTCAGCTTGTAAAATATCAAATTAAAAAACAAAATTTCAAATTTAAAACCAAGTAAAATTAAGTTTAAAGAATATTTAACACTTCCTTTATCATGGACAACACAAGTCAAACACATTGACAATTTAAACTATGATTTTTTACTCATAATTGGGACCTGCACATTTGTCTAAGCTGCACATATCTTTGGTATTCTAGTTCCAGAAGTTAGAGATAGATAATGTAAGACTTTGAAAATCTGGCATAGGGGCTTGGAAATCAATTCAATGGAGACATCAAAATACTAAAAAAAAAGATAAATGGTCAAGTTAGAAAGGTTTTGTTGTACATAAATGTGTAAAGTATATGATAATGTAAGAATAAAATCAGGTAAGTAACATTTACATTTCAACTAGCCTTCTAAATCTCCATAAGAAAGACAGAACCTAAAATCAAGTTATGAAGTAGTGTGTTTTACACCCCAGTCGATTAATTCACTAATATTATAACAGTCAGTTTTTTGGATGGTGGAGGAAAACAGAGTACCTAAAAAACCACAGACTTTTGACAAGCAAACAGACAGACAGACAGACAGACAGAGGGACTGCCTGATTGGGATGTGATTCACAAGCTGATACTTCAGACAAATCAGCCAATGTGGCTCCTCTAAAATCAAGGTGTGAAGTTATACCAGGATTTGAGAAATGCAATAAAGAAGGAATATACCTACCACATAAACCGGCTTTTATTCTTTTCTTTTTCATGATACTTTTATAAGCATCGGATTGTGCAAATATTTTAAATTCTTCTATATATCTCTTTTTATCAGCTTCTGCTTCATCTAAAAACTTCTACAACGAGACCAAAAATATTAATTTTAATTTAATTTCTAATTTTACTACATCTATTGTCATATAAGTTAATTATACAGGAAATTTACAGGTGACACAGCCTTGTGTACTATTTCAACGATATATGCACCCGCGCCAAGAAATATTCGTCATCCTTCAAAGCAGCACTTGTTTGGCCTTTTAAACCTTGATTGTGTCTTTTGTGTGACTTGCAAACCTTGTTGCCATGTTTTTTGACAATAACCAGTAGACAAAGGTTATCACTGGGAAGAAAAAGTTACTTCCCTTTTATTGCTAAACACTGTGTGCATTTAGATACCTTGGCAGAATGGTGTTTTATGACCCAGTCAAGATTCTTTCTTTTATATCAAGATGGCCAGTTCTGTGATGGTGGAGGAAACTGGAGTGCCCAGAGAAAACCACCAACCTTCAGCAAGCAAATGGCAAACATTGTCACCCTATCATCTACACAAGTGGAATTTGAACCTAGGCAGTGAGTGGCTCCGTAATCTGTAAGTATGAGCTTTAGACCACTCAGCCACCGATGTCCTGCAAATTTAGTAATGTTGTTTCATGTACCTGGCAAATTTGAAACCAAACGCTGTGCAAGAAATTTCTTTGAAGATTGACAAAATATGACATTCTTGTTCCATGATGCCAAAAAACATAACAATTTATTTTTGAGCTATCATGTTCAAAAACAATGTATTTATGGACCAATGAATGTAAAAACGGTGGTAAGCCTGAAAACTCCCAGATTGTTCTTTACAACCACATCACTAGATATTTAATCTATTGCCGGTCCAAAGTTGGGTATCTTGTAATTAGTGGTCCTTATATATGCTATTTTTTTCTATCTTGTCTTATTTCTTTCATTAACATGTATTGTTATATGTTCTTGGATGTGTTGACAAGAAAATCAGAACATTTCAGTTTCACCTAAAAGATTACCAAGTTACAAACTTTTCACATCTCCAATATGGACGTGAGATGAAAATGATCTCACATAATTTACAAGTTCTAAGTGAGGTTTTGACTTAACCTCAGGACTTTAGCAGCCTCGTAAGTACCTTTAGTACACATCCATTTTTTGTATTATGAAGGTATTACAAGTTTTTTTCCACTTGTATCAAAGCATTCAGTTTTACAATGTTGGAGAAAACTGGAGTGCCCTGGAAAAAAACATCAATTGTGAACTATTCACATGCATGCACTATAGACCACCTTGCCAACAAGCCCCCCCCCCCCCTCCCCCCCCCCCCCAACCAGGAAAATTCTTATAAATCATACTTGTTTCTTCTCTATGTCCATAGTAGACCATTCCTGTCCCAGGATTTTAGTGACCTCAGCGAAGGGTATTTCTGGATTACTCTCCTTGATTTCTTGTCTTCTACCAACAGCATACAACACATAACTAAAACATTAAATACAAGTAAATAATAATAATAATAATAATAATAATCATAATAATAAATTGATTTATTGTCACCAGTCAGGTGTATCAGTCAGTCAGTATACTGGAAAACAATAAATCAATAATAATAATAATAATAATAATAATAATAATAATGATGATGATAATCATCATCATCATCATCATCATTGATTTATTGTACCAATTGATCAGTCAGGTTTTGCCATGATAAAAGACTGGATTGGATTTAGGGTGTTTTATGCCCCAGTCAAGAATCTTTCACTTGCATGTATATTAGGGTGATCGGTTCTGGGATGGTGGAGGAAAACCATACCTGGCAAAAACGACTGATCTTTGGGCAAGGGAACTGCCACCCTATGGACTAGGGACTGCTTAAGGTAAATTTAAAACTATTCAGACCTAGACAGTAAGAGGCACTGTGATTCATAAGCCACTCAGCCACCAAGGCCCTTGCATAATAAAGGGATTTAGTGATGTGTGTGTGTGTGTGTGTGTGTGTGTGTGTGTGTGTGTGTGTGTGTGTGTGTGTGTGCCCCCTATGTCTTTGCTGCTAGTTTTCTGTGATAAATGTTTATCTAGCTTCTTGAAGGCTATTTCTGGTTTAACCAAGACTTATCAAAATATTAACAGCTGAAGTGATATCATATGGCAGCAAGTTAGCACAATGGTTATTTCATCATCTTTGTGCCGTATGCACATTAAAAAAAAAATTCCCCTCATTATTTAACATACCCCGTAACAGGTGCCCTTGGGGCATTAACATCAGATACATGTTTCCTCTTTTTTCCTTTTGGCCATCCACCTTTTCTTTTTTGCTAGAATACATAAAATGAGAGTACCAGTAAAAATATACAGTAAAACTTATAAATTAAGGACCACCACAGGATCTAAACAGGTTCTTTATATAGTTGTGGTCTTTATTGCAGGTTTACAGTATTCCAATTTAATCATTATGATGTAGTACATGTTTAAGAAGAGTGAAGTGAAGTAATGGTATTTTACACCCCACTTAAGATTATTTCATTTATATGGAGATGGCCAGTTCTAGAATGGCAAAAGGAAACCAGAATGCCACAAGAAAACCACCAATATACAGCAACCAACTTTTTCATACAAGGATCTGCCCAAGTGGGATTCAAAGTCAGGCACTGTGATCTGCAAGTGTGCTTTAGACCACTCAGCTATCACAGCCCCCATATTTGGAAGTAGCAATACAAGGGCTTTTAAAACATTTGTCTAGAAATTAGGTCAAAAACAAAGAAAGATAAATGCTTATGTAAAAACCGAGGTATAATAAAAAGTAACATTACAAGCACTTTTATAAGCATTTGCTTGGAGTGAGTGGAGTGGAGTAATGGTGTTTTACGCCCCAGTGAAGATTCTTTAACTTATTTCAAGGCCGTCAGTTCTGGGATGGTGGAGGAAACTGGAGTGTCCCAGTGAAAACCACCACCCTTCAGCAAGCGAACTGACAAACTTTCTCACACTAGGATCTGTCCCGAGTAGGATTAGAACCCAGGCAGTGAGGGGCACCATAAGCACACACTTGAGACCACTGGGCCACCCTGGCCCCAAAAATTTGCTTGGAATTTTCATCAAAACAGACACTAATGTTTAAGCCAAAAATTATGAAATTAGACCCTCTACATAAGGAGCAGGTAAGCTGAAATATGCATGTTACAGTATAATGTATAACTCAAAAGTACCACCAACAAATTTCCGACAACTGAATAGGTTCATACAGAATACATATTTAAACAAATAAATTTTCAAAATAAATTCGTTCCAACAACAATGGAATTACCCTGTACCATAGGATAACTCTAAATATGTGGTACTTTTTATAAAAAAATAAAACCTTGGTTGTATCTGCAACAGTTGGGGTTAGAACAGTATCTGCAGTCACAAGTATCTGATCAGGGGCTTGTCCCACAATGCCTGTTGTGTCCTCCAATGATTCCTCACATCCAGTTATACTATCTGTATCCACTGCCGTTGTAAACACATCACCAGTCTGACTGTCCACTAAACTGTCCTGTTGTACAGATAACAAACCTGTCACAAAATAATAATAATAATAATAATAATAATAACAATAATAATAAAACAAGGTTTTATACAAATTATAGGGTGGGAGAATTGGAAATGACCAAATGATCCCTGTAGAAGAATTGTAATTGATCAGATGTCCACAACAGACAACAGAACTGGAACTGGCCAGATGATTAATATGGTGAAAACTACTTTAGGCTGGGATATTGGATTGAACTACTTTATCCTGAGGAACTAGAATTATCACTAAAAGTCAATCGAGGAACTGGAAACGACCTGATGACCCCTTTAGTCTGAAGAACAAAATTTTTAGACATTAAAAATGGGTGACTGAAAAAAAAGATTAATATTACCAGTATTTACAGAGAAAAATGGAATATCAAGAAATTTTGTGCAAGATGCAACATTTCAGTCAACACCATACTAGTTTTTCTTGTTGATGGATAGCAGTCGGGGCTAATGCAAGTGAATCATATAAATGTCCTGTTACTCTAAGGAATTTATGTAAAGAAAATGTTAACATAAATATTCTAACAAAGTTGAGAAGCATGAGATAGCTTGATTACGGTAATTCCAAATTACCTGGAATAGTTGTGGTTAAGAGTTGTCTCCCTTGTAAATCTGTAGGAACAGCTATCCCAGTATGCCCTATGTTGTCACCAGCAACATGATAACAGCAAATTTCTACAATACATTATTGAAATATTGAAAAAGTAGCTTTAATAATTCAAATTGTATGTAAGCTTTTTAATTTTCAGTATATTTATGTTACTGAATTAGAGGAGTGCAGAGGAAAAATGTAGATTCATGTCCAAATCATGATCTTTCACTTTTATTGAAGGGGTCAGTTCAAAAATGATGGAGGAATCCAGTGTAACTGTAAGAACATTACTATGCATTCTTCCATACTTTCAAACACAATACAGTACCTATGCAGAAAGTGCTGCAATGAGGATATTATTGTTGAAAAATCTGGCAATACAATGTAACATATCATCAAGGGTTTCACTTTCGTCATAGCAAATTTCATTCAAAGGGGTAGATATGGTAGAATATTAATGTGTCCAAACCAATTTAAATTTGGACTTTCAGGGCTCGACGTTAACGGTTGTCCGCTTGCCCGGGGCAAGTAAAACTGATGGTCGGGCAAGTAAACTTCAGATTAAACTTGTCCGACGGGGCAAGTGAAAATTTTAGCCATAGATGATTAAAATTGTCGTTTTGACATAAAAATTCTGAGAGATTTTTTTCCCGATTTTTGATGTTAAAGTGCACACCATACTTCTGTATATTTTCTATGACTCTAAGAGTTTAAATCGGGAACCTGTCGTAAATAACCGTAACATGTATAAAACTGAGATATTTGATTGGATTATTCTATTTAACTCGGTCTTTTCTTAGAGATTTTAAGACCTGAAATGAAAGAAAACCAAAGGGCAAAAAACAATGTAGGGCAAGTAAAAAATTTAGGCGGGCAAGTGAATTTTCAGTTGCACTTGCCCGACCGGGCAGGTAGGTATAAAAGTTAATGTCAAGCCCTGACTTTATACTAATGCTTTTCACTCACCATTTCTCCTTATCTTGCTAGACTAGGTGATGTCTAGTATTTAACTATAACACATATAAAAGATTTCAATAACAGCTCAAATAAAACGTAAATGATTTCAAGAGTGTCCCACTTATCAAATTAACACCAAAATGAATACTGTAAACATCCTAATTTTAGCAGTATATTAATTTTAGCGATTTTTGTGCTAGGGCAGTAGCGTTTATTCAAATACACCGCTAAAATAGGTAGGTGATTTAGGTGCTCCATCCAAAAGTTGTTTTGCGCTAATTTATTTCCAAGCGAATTAGTTGAGAATATAAATTACGCTAAAATATGTACAATCTAAAATTAGAACATTTACTGCATCTTGATGTAAGGAATGCAGGCATGCTTCCCATGAAAATTTTTAAGAAAAAAATGTTGACAAATGATGCAATCTTGCAATATCTAAGGAGTTAAATCAATTTTATTTTTCTATGTCCAAAATGCTGTCTGAAATTGTAATTATCTGGTGTTTTACTTGAATGATGGAGATCACAACTTCAAAATGCTATGCTGCTACAATTAATGGTGAACAAAAAAAATCGTCAAAGTTATCAAAGGGCTAAATACTAGGGTTTCACTGTATTAAAACACTCTTTTAAAATGTTGGCCAAGTCAAACCACACACACACACATATATATATATATATATATATATATATATATATATATATATATATATATATATATATATATATATATAGTCCAACCTACTTAAATTATGTACATAAATTATTGTTCGAACAATGGACAAACACAGGTAAAAGGATTGTGGTATTCTGATTTTCTCACGTTGGTCATCGCCTAACACACAAGTTGACCTCAATATATATGAAGAGTTATAGCATTTAATGCATTCAAAATTTTACTAAACTAAACCAAGCAGAATAATTAAAGGTTTAAAAAGCATTTCTTAGGTATCAATTACCTTTATAAAGTTTAAAATTACTCTAAACTTAACTCTTTTCCCCAGGTGATTTTAATTATATAATTATGTGCATTCATATGTACCGGCATACAATACGTAATCATACACATTTATATATATTTGTATGTATATAATGCATATCCTTAATTTTTTTTTTTTTTTTTTTTTTTTTTTTTTTTTTTTTGTCAAAGGTTAGAGTTAAGTATATAAGAGTAAAACAAAAAATTATCTGCTAAAATCTTTTTTCTTCAATATCAGAGGTCGCAATGTCTAAAGCACAGGGTTACGGAACACAGTGCCTCTCACAACCTAGGTTACAATCCCACTTAGCAAGATCCTTAGTGTGAAAAAAATTGATCAGTTTCCATGCTGAAGGTTTGTGGTTTCTTCTGGCACTCACACTATAGTTTCCTCCACTAATCCAGAAATGAATGCCTCGAAATAAGTAAAAGAATCTTGACTGTAACATAAATCTGTATTACTCCCCATAGTTCTCCACTATGACTTATAATAGCTTGCAATATGCACAAACTTGGTAAAGGTGAGTTAACACTATCAAAAACTTTGATCAAAAATTTTGATAAAAGAACTTTGATCTTGGTAATTTTGATCAAAGTTAATACTTTCCTATTTCCCTCAAAGCTTACAGGAATGAACATCTAGAATTAATTACTTTACATTCAAATTAAAAGCAGTACTTAAATTATAATTTTCTTAAAATCGTCCTTATGATTGACTGTTGTAGTAACTACTTGTCAATCCATTAGCCATTAGTTTGTTTCCTACAATTGTGTCATTTAAAGAGTTGGTCCACTTTAATCCAAAGTATGATTGGTTTAATCTGTTAACTATGTTCAAAGTTGTAAGAAAAGTAGGATGGCGTTTCATTGGATCAAAGTTCTTCAAAACTTTGGTCAAAATTTTTTTTATCAAAACTTACAAAAGACTAAACAACTTTTAAAGTGAATTTGTTCAAAAATTTTGATCAAATATTTACAGTTAACCTTTTCTAAAATAAACCCATAAATTTTTGGAAATAAAGAAAAAGAGAAATGTAACTATTTTTAGAAAAACAAGTTTTTAAGCAAGTACATGTATGTATATGAGAAAACATTTTTAAGACAATGAAAAATAACTTAAAAATATTTTAATCGCATTTATCAGAATTATATAATGTTTTATGCAAATTAATTCAGTAACTTCAATAAGGTTATGAACTTTACTGTATAACATTTAAGAGTTTTTATTATTGTGGTGTGCATAAATTAATTTTATGTGCACAGACCTACATTTTAAATTTTGTAAAAACTTATTTTCTTTTTTTTTTTTTTTTTTTTAAAAAAGTAGTAATCCAACAAATACATGTATTTTAAAGAAACAATTTAAAGAACTTTATTTATGTTAACAAACTAAAATCTCTATTTTAGGTTCATATACTAATTTTAAGACATATTTTATAAAGCTGAGCATTCAGTAAATGAAAAATTGGTTATATCTCACTAAGGAGTTACAAAGTTTATTGGCTCACAGCTGAAAATCAAAGCGGGTTTACAGAAACTTTGTCTAAAATTCCAGGAGTGTGACAATTCAATATATTTTATATATTACATTTGCATATTTACATTATGAAAAAAAACAATACATAAGCATTTTATTGGTCAAATTGAAACTAATAAGCATTTTATTGGTCAAATGCATTGGAACAATGTGCTATTATTCACCAATCAAATTTTGTGTTTTATTCTACTCATCTCTCACCAACATATCATTAAGTGATAAGCTGAAATCACTTGACAGCATTACTGAAATTGTATTTCTAACAATGAAATGAGTAGAGTAGAGTGGAGTAATGGTGTTTTACGCCCCAGTGAAGATTCTTTCACTTATTTTGAGGCAGTCAGTTCTGGGATGGTGAGGGAAACCAGAAGTACCCAGAGAAAATCACCAACCTATGGCAAGCAAACTGAAAAACTTTCTCACACAAGGATGGTATTCAAATCCCAGGCGGTGAGAGTCTCTGTGATTCGTAAGTGTGCAGTTTTAGACCACTCTGCCACCTAGGTCCCTAACAATGAAATGAAGTGAATGCTGTGATTGAATTGAAAGTTAATACATCAACAAATCGGGATGCAAGAGGTCTGAATCAATACACCACTAGTCTACACAAGATGTAACATAGCTATGAATAAAAAGAAATATAAATGTAAATTACCCTCGAGACGTTTCCACAAGAACCAAACCACTGTTTTCTTGTATCAACGATGCAGCACCTGCTGATGTAACCAAAGATCCATCCGAGTCAAGAACCACCAAGTTGGTTGCCATAGAAGATGGCACATCAGTCAAATTTATTGACTGTTCCATTGTTCTATATTTAGTAATACTACAAGTCACACATATTTTGAAATTAAAATATTACTATGATGTTTTGGTATTTTTATTTTCAAACAATTCCAGTGTTGTGTTTTTTTTTTTAATTCATTAATATCTGTAGGCTACATGGTTTGCTGTTCCAATTCCAGACTGCAACTTATTCTACAGAATTCTTTTTTCAGAAATATCAAATCGGCGTCATACACATATTACCAGGTCCCAGGATAACTTCTAAATCAAACCACGCATCAAAAAATTTAAATCTCCAATGTCAATCTACAAGTTAAAAAAAAAAAAGAAAAGTATTAGTCATCGGTATCAAACGTATAATTACTGCAGACAGAAATAATGAATTGGAAATTAATTCTAAAAACTGTTCAAAAGTTAAAATAACTGCCTCAGTGAGTCAGTGGTAGAGCATCTGCTTTTAGAGGAAGAGGCTGTGGGTTTGAATCCTAGCCTAGCCATGCATAAGACTTTAAAATTTGAGATTCTGAAGTTTCCTAGTCAGGCTCTTTCTATTAGGAAGATAGTGTATCGACTGGTTCATCTGGTTCCGGAATAATGGACTGGGGTAGTGGCATGCTTGTCTGTGGCATACTGACTCAGTGAGCTAGCAACTTATCAAAAAGTCATCCCAGGTGCAGGCTAATACACAGCAGACCATATTACACACTTACACATAAACAAACTTGTTCTTTGATTAATCTATAGAAATAAATAACCTTGCTCTTGTAGGGAATAGCTGGAAAATTTGCTGATTTGATGTTAAACAACATTATAACAACAACAACATTAAAATTAATACAAAGGCACACCAAAGTGTACAAAAAAGGTTAAAAAGTGTCTTAAACCATTGAAGAGGGTCCTTGCCAAGATGAGACCTTAAAAATTGATGCCCCGTGTCAAGACAGGCACGGCATGAGAAAGAAACTAAGTGCATTGCAAAAGTCAAAATTTCTGCCACATCACCTATAGCTGGTGACATCTTGATATAAGTAAAATATTTTTGACTGGGACATAAATCATCATTAAATCAATCAATCATCAATAAACAATTGAAGACAGTTTAGTCTTCCTTTCATTTTCTGAATGGTAAGGTCATTTAAATCTAAGAACATCAGTTTCTTTCTTTGCAAGCCTTTGGTTAGCACAGAAAATTTGCTACATGTATATCCAAGGGTTCAGATAACACGATTCAGTCCATAAACCGGGAGATTCTGTTTAAAACCAAGAATGTCATAAATCAACAGGTACTTACAAGACAGTAGACTGTAAACTTCAAACTGTTATTACATAATGTATGACACATCAATTTTAGTTAACCTTGACAATTATTTTCATACATTGTGACAGAGATGTTTTTGTATATGTGTGAAATAAGATTTTATCAAATAATATGAACATTTTTTAACAGTGATTAAAAACTAGCTTCTACCTTTCAGATTGGTAAAATTTGGATGGCTTTTTAATTTATCAGAATTTTGAAGTTCATTGTAAAGATTATATATTATGACAATATCTGACTTTTTTTCGGTCAACAAGGACAGTTTTGGATTACTGGATTTAACTTAAACTATTTGATTGTTTGTCACTTTCGACTTTTGGGAATTTCAGTAGTCAGATTGGGAAATTTTAGTCATATTTCTACAAGGGAAACTACCTTTTATTCGTAGTAATTTTAGGCAAACAAAATCACTGTTTAAGTAAATTTGGCTTTTCTATGACAATTTCAGTCAGTTCATTGCCACAAAAACAGCGACTTCAGAAGTACTTAAATTCTTTTATTTAAAACACATACAGCCAATAATATATTTATATATAAAAAGCAGAAACAAGTGAGCCAAATTAAACAACAGCTAAAAAAGCAAAGATACCATGTGTCTTTGACCGGTTTTGTAGGTGGCCAGGTAGCTCAGTTGGTAGAACATCTTACTAGTATTGGGAAGGTTCTGGGTTTGATTCCAGGTTTGGATGCTGCCTTTTTCCCATTCCTGTTACATTGTCTGACCCCGAGAGGTGGCTGATCCAGTGAGTTGGTCCAAGGGTGGAACTTGGTGGTTTTGATTCAAAGAAGTTGAATGGAGAAAAGGAAGGGAGGAAGGTAGTGTACCAGGCTTGATAGGTGACCAGGTAGCTCAGTGGGTAGAGCATCCTGCTAGTATTGGGAAGGTCTAGGATTTGAGTACCGGTTTGGTCACTGCATATTTTCACTTTCCTGTTACATGGTCAAAACTTGAGTGTGGCAGGACACTAATACTTAAAGTCAAAGAGCAAGAGACAAAAAACTTGCAGATAAGGATCCTTTGAATTATTCCACTTAAATGTAGTCAATTTCGAAAGATAAGGGAATTCATTATCCAAGGCAGTTTATAATTAGTCTATGTTAGTATGTACCTCTATTTCATGTATGTATACTTTACAGGGCCTTAGCTTCTCACACATAAGTTAAAGTACTTTTAAATAGTAAAGCTTCAATTAAAAATGTCAATATTTGGTTAATATACCAAAAAATTAAAAAAGAAGCAATGTCAAAATGAAGCAGCTGATAAACTATTTATTGCCTAATTTGACTAAACTGACCACAGACAACTTCATAAGAATATTGGTATATAAGAGGCCCTATATACACCATAGATGCATCTGTGGAAGACCTACTGACAAACCAACCAGTCAGTACTAACAAGGTCTACTTCATCTAATCCCCTCCCATATTGTTTGGATCTATGTTTACTTTTTGGGGTCAAAAGAAAACAGGATCGCAAAGATGTAAGAAGCTGAGCATGCTTTCATACTCTTTCTCTCTATAATTTACATAGAAAACAGAAATATACATGTACCTACACAGAGGTGCACTGGTCCCAGTTTCTAATGCGGAAGTGAAGAGTTGTCGCGCTTGATGAGAGGGGGCATCTCAAAAATGCAGTATGGTTTTTGCACCTAACTATACATGTATGTATTGCATGTCGATTCTCAGATATGTGTTGTTTTCCACGAAAAATGATTATTGTTGTTGTTCTTACAAATAAATGTTATCCTGACAAATGTCTATTGTTTTATTTACAGGCCTTTCCTAAATAAAATACAAACTAAAGGAGTCATCGGTATACATGAATTGTTTAATTAATAATAATAATAATAATAATAATAATAATTGGGCATGAAGTTTTAGATACACAATGATATTATGAAATTTAGAACTTCGTAAGATATAATATCCCAGATAAATGCATTCAAGATTTAAATTTTTAAAGACATTTTAATATATTCTTTTTTCACAAGTCCATTTAATATACAAAACAAACTGATGATGATGATGATGATGGTGGTGGTGGTGGTGATGGTGGTGGTGGTGGTGGGGCTGATGATGATGATTCCCAACAACAATCATCAGCAGCAGCAGAATGGAGAATGTTCCCAACAACCACAACCGTACAACAACAACAATCGTCGTCATCATCATCTGCACCACCACCACCATAATCATCAGCACCACCATCATCATTATCACCATCATCACCACCATCATCATCATTATCATCACCACCACAACAATCATCACAATCATCACCACCACCGCCGCTACCACCACCACCATCATCATCATTACCACCACCACCATCATCATTATCATCACCACCAACACAATCATCACCATCACTACCACCATCACCACCATCATCATCATTATCATCATGTTCAAAAATACGCAAAAATTTGCATAAAATATGGTGATCTCGATACTAATTGATAATTGAGAAGGAGGATACAATTTTACAGATTAGATCATTCCTGTTAAATTTAAATCATTTATCAGAACTTTATAATTAAAAAATCTTGACAATTTTACTATCAATTTTTCAGTTGGCAATTTGCCACTGAAAAAAAATCTTGTGGTTATAATGCTTTTCAACCAGTAGTCCAAATATATAAATATGCATTTTTTAAAATCAAAAAATAATCCTTATTGAACCATACACTAGGAACCAACTACCCTTGTATGTGTATGTCAACCATAAAATTAAGAAAAACATATTTTTATTTTTATAAGAATTTTATTATGAATTATCATGTAAATCTATATCAGTTGAATGAGAATAATTGTGCTCCAAGGCATCGAGAGAGAGAGAGAGAGAGAGAGAGAGAGAGAGAGAGAGAGAGAGAGAGAGTTACAAATATGGACTTGTCCACCTTCTTGGAGCTTTACCGATAGAATGTCGGTATTATCCGGATGTTAATTTATC
Source organism: Tegillarca granosa (assembly GCA_029721355.1). Classification (NCBI taxonomy): domain Eukaryota; kingdom Metazoa; phylum Mollusca; class Bivalvia; order Arcoida; family Arcidae; genus Tegillarca; species Tegillarca granosa. The sequence continues at coordinate 34,915,227 of CM056605.1, forward strand.
CGGCTCATTTAATGAAGAGTTTATTACACCAGTGACATTTAAAACGTTTTAAATTTACAAAAATAACATAAAGTACACACATTTCGATATTTTATCTTTATAAAACATAAGAAATATGACAATATTTAATCCATTATCTGAAAGGATATTCAAACATTATATATTTATAATGTATTATCAGCGACATTTAAAACGTTTTAAATGCCGCTGGTATTATAAATACAATAATATTCATAAATTCTTGATTTGAAAAAAAAGCTATGAAGTCGCCATAATAATTATTTCTTGGACAAATCTAGCAGGATAAAAAAAGACAATTACATGTCTGGGATACATAACATAACATAAGATAACATAATATAACATAACATAACATAACATAAGTCTAACCAGAAAACATTACTTCTAAAAAGTAATGATATGCACAACCAGTGATCATGAATCCGTGACAAGGACATTGACCATTGTTGAGACACAATAAAATATAATTAATTATAATACTATTTACTATTTTATTATTAAATCTTCTTTGTCTGTATTCGAGAGCACCATCATACCACATTTACATACAGCAAGAGATAGAGATTTGATCGACAGAATTCCTTGGTATCATTGATTGATCGTCTAAATGCTTCACAAAGCGTTTGAAATACCCTGACAAATTAATCATGCAGCGTTTTCGGTATAAAAGTTTATTATACATAAAATGTAATATATCTATTTTTACAAAGCTGAATAACTATGGATGATAAAAAATCGAAAGGTTATATTTTGATAATCAATTTATGGCTACGCCATTTACAGTTCTGAGAACTCATGTCCTAATATCATTCTGCACATACTGGCAGTCACTTTCAATATGACTTTTTCCTGTGTTTAATTGACAGTTATGAACGTTTATAACAATACTGTTCTATGTTTGTATGTATATAATTGTTTTGTGGTCATAGATTCAGTTGAATCTAAGGACCTTATAAATAAATAAATAAATATGATATCTAAATCGGATTTCCAAACCAGATTCTTTTTAAAAAAAAATAATAACGTAATAATAACGTGAATCAACAGCACATCTTTGGTTTCAACTTTTAGCGTAACTGTAATCTAAGACTCTAATTTCATGTTGTCTAACAGCTGCATGAAGTTTTCCTACGAAAAAATTAAAACCGTGTCGATATACTCAATTATGTTCCTAATGAACAATGTTACATTTGGAAACGATAAAAGCTCGAATAAATATAGAAATATCAGTAATTTCCCAGCGAGATGCATACCTGTGGGAACTTATTTTAGAACATGTTTACGTCAAAAAAAAAAAAAAAAAAAAAAAAAAAAAAAAAAAAAAAAAAAAAAAAAAAACAGGGTCGTGTACACACAAATTACAAAACTGTGAAATACGATAAAATAAACACAAAATTAATTTGTAATTTTGTAAGGGATAAATAACACCATTGCGAACAAATTTGGATATTGATGACGGACAATTTGTCGGGTTTCCCCTTTGATTCATTTGAGTCCCCGTACATCAATGCGCATGCTCCAAGCTAATAATAATCATCGTAAATATGTGACCAACCCGTTAGTGTGATTAAAAGTTTTTTTTAAAATATATATATTATGAAAATTTAAAAAAAATGAAATTAAAGAGAAAAAGAATTAAAAAAAAAAAAGAAAGAAAAGAAAAGAAAATCGTTAAACTTAATGCAGCTTTATCACCACTACATTGTATTCGGAGTAATGTTTTGGAATTTGCATCATGGAACGGGATATCTCTCAGTTCAAGTTCTTTATTTCTCACATTTTTAAGTTACAACATAGAGAGTATATCATAGCATATAATAAAATAAAACATAATAATAGAGTACGTGAGTTGATACATGTATGTATACACAAGATTAACAAATGACGATACATTAATATAAAAGTCATGGCTGGTTGAAAGATTGAAGGGGGTGGTTGGCTTTTAAATAAATAAATAAATAAACAAATAAATAAATAACATGATAAAAAAAACTTATCTTTCAAACTAATGTCACTGCATGTTCACATACAAAAATAATTGAACTCGTGGATTGATATCTGAATCTAGGGCCTTTTCCAAAATTCGTTCATAAATTCACCCTTGTGACTGCTAAGGTTCAGGGACAAAGTCCCTGACCGAAAAAAGGTTTAACGCGTTAATTATTTATATAAAATTATATACAAACATTGATATAAGTATTGGACCTAGAAAAACTCATTTCCACCGTCTTTTCTTTTTCTTTCATATCAAGTTCGGGATTTTTAAAGAAAGCGATTTTAATCAATTTTGTGGAAAAAAAATATTTTTTTAAACTATTGCACAGAATTTATTTGGAGAAGAGAGTCTGGTTTTAATGTCTGTCACGGAGAATGAGTCATAGTGATCAATGTCCAGTATGACAAAATTTGGCTAACAAGCCCTTCTCTAACCTATATCAATTACTCCCTTTGTGTTCTTGGTTGCATTGACTACTGTCAAATTCATTATTTAAGCGATAAAATATCTTGCTTCTACAAGAGTTTATATATATATATATATATATATATATATATATATATATATATATATATATATATATATATATATATGAAAAATCCCAAAAATTTTCCCAAGTTACGCTGGTGCAATTAAAAAGTTAAGGAGTCCAGGAATTCGGACCTTGGTTGTCGTAGGCCTTAAATTGTAAATCTATATAAATTTGAATAATTTGTCATCGTAAACATTTTTAGACCATTTGCTTGTGAATGCAATGTATCTTTTACATTAACTTCTAACAGTGTAACTGACAAGAGTAATAGCAGCTTTCATTTATTGAATTATTCCTTCATTTAATCAGCGATATCATCAAGTTAAAAAGGATTTTAAACGTCGCTGATTTAATTTCTTACTAACTTTATTATTAATTAGTAATTAATGATAAATCATGAATGATTAATTAATGATAAATAAATAAATTCATGATTAATTATTTATTTAATTCCATAATAAATTAATTAATAAGTTAATGCAAGTTATCTATTTATTCAAGTTATTTATTTATTTGTTTTTGAAACTTAATGTCGATTTTTTTCTAACATTATATGTTATTTTCGGGGATTAGTTATGGGAGGTTTCTCTTTGATTGTTCCGGAATAGTTTGTAAATTTGTAAGTACGTTCTTTATTTATAGAATAAATACAGTTTAAACTTACTAAACATGACACTTTCCGGATATGTAAATGATTGCATCAGACATTAAAAAGTTTGATGCGCACTATCAGCAGAAATATTCAGAATTTTATGCAGTACAGTATATAATATGGATTTTTAATTTTTTTTCAAATAAAAACAAGTGTACATTTCGTTATGTGATCGGGCACCTGTTAATTACAAAGTATTGGTAAACTCAAAATCAATAAGTAAATTAATAATAATAATAATAATAATAATAATAATAATAATAATAATAATAATAATAACGAAACACGAGCTTATGATGAAGTCATTTCAACACGTGCTAAATTTAGCACTACAAAGGGTTTAAAGAGCATGTGATAATTTTCGTCCAATCATATTAGGTTCTTGTGGTCACATGATCAATAGTTTTGATGAGATACTTTGGCGCTGTTGGAGTGGCGTAAACAACACCGATTTTGCTTATTTCAACTATTATTTACAGGGTTGTGCATTAGCATAGCTGCACATTTTAAACTCAGGTAGTTTTTGGATTGCATTGGTTGTGCTTTGATAAGGTGTCATGTCTTTGAACGAGGTTGAAGTTGCTGTTCCAGAAAATCTTCAAAATGGCGAGATGGATTCTGTAGAAGAAACCAATGGAAGTATGGGACAAGATGATGACATAAATGAAAATGACATGGGGTCGAAAGAAGTTAGAGTCGTTAAAAAAGCCAAAAGATTCAATCGTCAGAATTCTGGGGGTTCAGGGAAGAATGTGGTGGCGGATAACGGAAATAAATCGTCAGTCAAAGTGCAAGAATCCCTGGTAAACTTGAAAAATAGTCGGAAATCAAGAGCTCGCACCCGTGGCCTTCCAAAGAAGGGTTTGTAGTATTAAATAAATTATTTTTCATTATTAACATAAACTTTGACCAATAATTTCATGCAATGGCGGTGTCATTGTCGGACAAAGCCGTAAACGTATGTTCGTTTAGCAATATGCTTTTGTTTACAAGACGTTCATAATGGCTTCGGGGTTGTGTACCACGTGGTATGATACACTTCAGTGTTTTTGTTTACATGCAAATGCTATCGGACAAGTCGCATTAAATACGACAAAAGTGCAGCTAACATAATGATTTTCTGTAGCTTATACACAGTTAAGAAGAGATTTTGAATTTTAGAAGTAGAATCTAGATACGTTTTAATTTAGGCTAATGCATCATCGCAGAGTAGACGGTAGAGGTCAACAACGTCGGCTAACTTGTTGTTTTTCTGGAAGGGGGCGTTTCAAAATTGCGATATGATTAAATAATTTTCATAAAAAATATTGATAAAAAAAAATTGGTAATGGTCTGACTGGTAACTTTAATATTTGAGCTTATTTTTGACTGGAAATCCCGGGCAATCATAACATATTTCTGTCTAACACTTGGAAATATTTGGTATTTATACCAGAAATGTTTACCTTGGTAATAATGATCTATCATCTGTCAGATTTTTCATCATTCGCCAAATTTTTAACATGCAAATGACCATAAAGACAATATATTGTTCTGTCAATGTTCAATTGTGGTGTCGTTCTGGTTCAGATCTCGAAAAATGGACTATTTTCCTAAAATTGGATCGAAATAGCCCAACTTTAGACATATTATTTGAAAAGAATCAGTAATAAGTCAAATAAATTGTAAATGGAAAAGACATAGATTTAGATTTTTTCATGACTCTATCAGGCGTTTCATGATGGGCCACAGCCAGTATTTTTGGAAGAAAATATTATTTTATGACCAATGCTGCAGGAGTCTCCTCTGGAATGGAAACTGGCTGTGTGTGGAGATAATCTATGGTAATAGGCCTCTAATAGGGGTTTCCCCTATGGCTGGTGAAATTTTGTTAAAGCACAGTGTAAAAAATTTTGTTTAAAAATCAGTTCATGGAATCAAGCCAATTTGAACATTTTTGTGAAAATAATTTTAAAAAAATGTTAATAACAAAGTTCGGGGGGGGGGGGGGGGGGGGTTGACAATTATTTCCTATTTTAACTCTGTTTTAGTTCTCCTGTTCTGCACCTGGTTTGATTTTATGGCTGTGTTTACATTGACTGTTTTTAATACTGTACATTTTAAGGAATTGGGGTTAATATATGCATCATCATTCATCGATATGACTTGGGGTCACATTACCTGTAAAAATAGGTCACCTAGCTATTGATCTAACTACTCAAGATGTGTGTACATCTACTCTTACCTGTTGATGATATTTAACTGTTTACCTGTAAATGTCATGGGATAGAATATGAAAACAATGATTTGCATATTTTTTATATAAATGATTATTGACATGTTATGAAATTATGATTGTTGTTATGAATAATTAATATAAGTCAAAACTGTCTTACCTGCCAATTAAAGTATATATTAATTTAAAAGTAGGTTAATTAGGTGCCTATGATTAAAAATTATGTCAGCTCGAGCATATTTTGTGGAATATTAAACAAGTTACTTGTTTTCATTTTGTTGCTGACTTGTCCCAGTGGGACAACAAACTCTGCATCTGCTATCTCTGTGGCCTAGCACCTAAAAGTTGTTCTGAATGCATTAAGCCAGCATTAAGCAGACATATGCATATGTAACAGGAGGGAGAAAAATGCAGGGTCGGACCGGGGATCGAACCCGGGACCTCCCGCACTATAGGCGAGTGCTCTACCACTGAGCTACCCAGACCGCTACATTCCTCCCCTGTTATTCTTGAGTTTCCCACGGTCCCGCATGTGGGAAATCTCACATAAGTCCACCCTCGGATCGACTTTATCATTGTCGATCACTTCCGAGGGCCACACTGGCCACCAAACTGTAACAGGAGGGAGAAAAATGCAGGGTCGGACCGGGGATCGAACCCGGGACCTCCCGCACCATAGGCGAGTGCTCTACCAGTGAGCTACCCAGACCGCTACACATATAATGACAGGGCTGTCGTTCTGGCTAATTTGGGGCCGAAATTTGGCCCCATTCCCAATGCCGAAAACATACGTTTTTTCCCAAAAAATATTGACGATTTCCCAATTGACAGCAGTGGTCCTGACATAAATACGTAATTAAGATCAAGTAATAAAACAAATTAGAAGCAAGTCTATTTTACTACCAGCGGAAAATTGGCAAGAAATCGGGAGATAGTTGCAGGAAAATTGATGACATTTTCAAGAAATGTGCAAGTAATACAACCCTGTATTTTCTACAGAACTGTTGTACATCATACTTCAACTTTTCCCAAAATGGTATAAAATGCCGCTAATTTTCCCAATTCCACGGGCCCCAGCCCCAGTACCAAAAAGGTGTGTGACAGCCCTGAATGAACTGCTATTGATGGTCAATGTCTTTTTTTCTTGTAGTGTGATATTCACTATCTGTAAAAGGCAAACATAGAAATTTGCCTATACATAGCCTTGTGTCTTGAACATTTATGAGATGTCAAAATGTTACTTCTACAGACTAAGGAAATTAGGATGCAGATCGTTAGTGAAATGTTGTTGATGAGTTTAAATTATGTCATTTCAATTGATCAATGGTAAATGAAATTGTGTATCATTAAAATTCCAAAATTGCTAATTAGTTACCATGGCAACCTAAATATTGTGCGACAATAAATTCTGGTAGGAAAATTATGTAAAGAACTTTTGTATTTAAATTTGTTTTTTATTCCTATTGATATACAGATAAAGAAATATTCAGTTGGTTGTCTTCCTTGACAAAGAAAAGAAATATTCAGTTGGTTGTCTTCCTTGACAAAGAAAGAATATATCTTTAATTTTGTCTAAACAGAAAAGTTGAGAGTATGGTCTGTTGAATCCTTTTTGATATGTCTACAGAACCATGCCGGGTCAATCACAGTTCATTAAATAGTATTAAAAGATTGTTAATAGAAAGTTCAAGTTTTCCATGTTTTGCCTTGACTTGTTAACTTCAAAGGTGGGTTAAGGGAAAAGAGATATTGGGGCACCTGGTGATGAATTCATGGTTGGTTGGTTGTAAATTAATGTTGTTTAACATTGCATCAGCAATTTTTCTGCTTTTCACAGCTAGAGGTTGTTAATCTCTATTGACTAATTTAAGAACAAGTTTGAGTATGCACAAAATGTGGGAATGTGTATTATAGCCAGCTGTGCTCTAGTGCACACTCAGGGCAACTTTTTGGTAAAGTGCTAGCTCACTGAGGCAATATGCCTCAGACAAACAGACCCTCATCCATTATTTTAGCACCAGTGAAACAGTAAATACTTTGTCTTCTAATCAAAGAAGCAATATCTCAAATTTTAAAGTTTTGTGTATGACCTGGTCAGGGTTCAAACACACAACTTCCCTCTCTGATGAATAAATGGAGGAATGGTCATTATACTATCTGTATTATGTAATGTTTAGATCAAGCTGATTTAAAAAAATAATTTTTGGCAAGAGGTAATGAATTCATAGATCTAGAATAATCATTGTAAAATGTGTATTTTTGTTTTAGGTGGAGCTGGTGGTAAGGGGACATGGGGAGCACCTGGTGATGAATTGATGGAAGATGGTCATTGCAGAGATGCTCATGATCCTAATTATGATTCTGAGAGCGAGGTAAATTCAACAAATTTTACACATTTACAGTCAGAAATAAAATTCAAAATATTCATGTTATTTGGATGAAAGATGAGTATTCAAAAGAACAGGTATGCATTGGTATGTGTTTGGGAATGAAAATGGTACATACAATGTTTCAGACCTTATAGCCTGGATATGTAAGCAGTAAAGAAGTACTAAATATAATTTTTATGTATTTTCTAGGATGAATATGTGGTAGAGAAGATAGAACCTGTCCCAACCATTGATGAGTTATCTAAATTAGTAGAACCAATATTATTAGAATATTTTGAACATAGTTCAACAGAAGAAGTTATTGTAAGTAAATTTTGAGTTCTCTCCCTTTTTTGTCACCATGACAACGTAATCAAGACAGACTGTAGTTGCTACTGTAATATATGATACTGTCTTTCTCTGTAGGTTTTAAATTCTTATCTAACCATCATGAAGGAGATTGGATAGGTGTTTTACATCCCAGTTAAGATTCTTTCACTTATATTGAGGCAGTCAGTTCAGAAATAGTGAAGTAAACCATTGCGCCAAAAGAAAACCACTGCCTTTGGGCAGGGGAAATGACAAACTTTCCCATATTGGCTGCCAGAGGAAGATTCAAACCAAGGTGATGAGATCTAGAGACACCGTGATCCAGAAGTGGGCTTTAGACAACTCAGTCTCGTAGGTCTTGTCATGAGGGTGAGTGATAATTGATAAGTGAAGATATCTTACAGAGAGTAGAGTGGAGTAATGGTACAGTGTTTAGAGAGGGCTCTTGCACCATTGGCCCCAAAATAATGATAATTTTGCCCACAAAATTACTCTCTCTGGACTAATCCTTTCTAATCTTGAAAAGTCTTAGTTGTGTTTTGAATCAATGAATTTTTAGCTCACCTGGCTTTAGCCAGCGTGAGCTTATGGTATGATGCGGCGTGTGTATGTGCGTGCGTGCGTGCGTCCGTAAACTTTACATTTTAATCTTCTTCTCCAAAACCACTGGGCCAAATTTGATGAAACTTGGTAACCATCATGCCTGGGTGAAGCCCTTTCAGATTTGCAAAAATGAAGGAGTTATGTCCCCTTGGGGCCCCATAAGGGGGGAAATAGTGAAAAACTTTAAAAATCTTCTCCTCTGAATCGACAAGAGATATACCTTAGTTATTTCATTTATACCATCCCTAGGTCATCTAGTTTCAGATTTGCACAAATGGTAGCCATGAGGCTCAAAATGGGTAAATTATAAGGTACTAAGTGGGAAAATTGCTTAAAATTATATATTTGTCACTATATCTTGAAAACAATTAACTTTTTGTATAGGCATGTATATTAGAATATTGTAGGTATTGACATGACAATTTTTTGGATACATGGTTCAAGATCATATGTTGAAAGGTCAAGGTCACAGCTGCAAAAAAAAAGACTTAAATTGCTTATTATCTTGAAAACAATTGACTTTTTGTATAGGCATGTATATTAGAATATTGTAGGTATTGTGACAAAGATCATTTTGATATATGATACAAGGTCATATGTTGAAAGGTCAAGGTCACAGCTGCAAAAGAAGACTTAAATTGCTAATTATCTTGAAAACTATAAACTTTTTGTATGGGCATGTATATTAGAATATTGTAGGTATTGACATGACAATCATTTTTATGTATGGCTCAATGTTATGTTGAAAGGTCAAGGTCACAGCTGCAAAAAAAAGACTTAAATTGCTTATTATCTTGAAAACAATATTGAGTGCGGAAGGTCCTTAGGTGGTATAGATTCAAAATTGTATCCGACATGTCTGTCAGAAATCCAAGATGGCTGCCATTACTATAAATAGCAAAAATAAAAAAATGACCATTTTGGGTTGATTTTTGTACTGATTTTGTTGAAATTTGAAACATAGAAAATAGATGTCGGGGGATAAAACATATATAACAGGTTTTTCCTTACGATTTTTCGTTTGTGTAATAATTACGTAATATGCAAATAAGGTTTATTTTTAGCCATAATCTTTGAAAATCTTCTTCTCTTAAAGTATGTGGCCAATTGAAAGGATATGGAAGTGTGGAAGGTCCTTGGGTGGTATAGATTCAAAATTGTATCCAACATTTCTGTCGGAAATCCAAGATGGCCGCCGTTACTTTAAAGTAGCAAAAATCGAAAAATGGCCATTATGGGTTTATTTACATGTATATACTGATTTTGTTGAAATTTATAACATAGAAACTAGATGTTGGGGATAAAACATATGTAATGGGTTTTTCTGTACAATTTTCCATTTTTGCAATAATTATGTAACATGCAAATAAGATTTATTTCAGCCTAAATCTTCTGAAAGTACATGGCCAATTGAAAGAAATTTTATGATTCATAGCGCTTGAAATAATAGAAAATAAGGATATTGCTAGTGAGTTTGTTTACATTTTATTGATTGAATATATTTAAAAAGAAAAAGCAAAGAACAAATAAGGATGTGCCAGGTGAGCGATACAGGCCCTATTGGGCCTCTTGTTAGCTCTTTCTTTCTTTTATTTATTTTAAAATACTGTTAATTATATTCTTACATCAACCAAATTTTGAAATTATTGCCTGGGACAGATAATCAAACCAGCTACAATCCCGGATTGAACATAGATGGTTTTTAAGCCCTAGTCAAGAATCTTTCACCTATAGCCACACTGTTGGTTCTGGGATGGTTGTGAAAATCTGAATATCGGAGAAATCGGTGACCTTAGAAAGATGACAAACAAAGGAGCAGTGGAGAAGGGGTGAGCAGTCTCCTCTACAAACCAAATAACAGTAATTTTAATAATAAACCTTTTTGGTTCATTCAGTAAACATTTGAATTACATAATTATGGCCTGGACATTTTTTATATTAAAAAATAATGACTAATTCTTACATGTGTAATTTATTTTTCAGCAATCAATTTCGGAACTGAATGTTAGAAATAGTATGAAACCCAGAATTATTGAAATTGCAATTAGTTTAGCATTAGATAGGAAAGCAACTCATAGAGAAATGACATCAATATTAATATCGGACCTATATGGTAAACTGTTATCAATGGATGATATCACTAAAGGATTTGATGATGTGCTAAAGAGTATGGGTGAATTAACCATTGACACACCTGATGCCCCTGTGGTATGCACTTATGTATAATGTGTTTAAAAACTGAACAATTTTATTATTTCTATTGGATAAAGAACAAGATAAGTTGAGATTTTCCATTAAATGTATGATAATTCAGGAATTTGCTGTGAGAATGTTTATCAAAACATCCCAAACAAAAGTCATGGAGTTAAAAAAAAAAAATCATGCATGCTGGCTCATTTAAAGCTTATTTAAATCAAGTCATGAGTTAAAGCCATCTGACATATTAAACATCAGAGTTGTTTTGTGCATCTTGCATGCAGACAAGCTTTCACTTTCACTCTCTCTCTCTCTCTCGCTCTCTCTCTCTCTCTCTCGCTCTCTCTCTCTCTCTTGCTCTCTCTTTTCAAGATTTTAGCTACCAGACATGCAGACTAGCCATATTGTACTTCATGTTGCTTTTGAAACTTAATGCTACAAGCAAAATAATGTGATTACCATTTTTTGTCATGTTTAGCACATAAAGAAATAAGTTATGATTTCACAAGTGTAAATAAATCCTCATCGTGTTATGTTCATGAAAAGTTTTCATCAGGCTTGTGCCCCAGTTTAAGTATTTTTGTAATAAAATTTTGGGATTTCAAAATACTGTGGTGATAGAGATACTGGCAAAGTTTTCAAAAGACATCGTAATAATATTTAAATGAATAAGAATTTTTGTGAAAAAGGGTTAATTATTTTAAATTTGACTGTTTTTCAGGTTGTTGGACAGTTTATTGCTAGAGCAGTGGCCGATGATTGTTTGGCACCTAAATTCATCACTGGTTATAAAGGAAATGTTGAGAGTGAACATAAGCAGGCAGCATTGGATAAAGCTGAAGTATTGCTGAGTAGAAAACATGGCATTGTCAGACTCGACAATATCTGGGGTACCGGAGGTGGAATTAGACCTGTCAAATATTTAATTAAACAGGTATATACTTGTATCATTTGTATTCCTAGTCATTAAAATGTCTAGTTTGTCTCTACCGAGTGATTTAAATACATAGATATTGTCATACCCATGACATGTATATTGCTGTAGCAATCTTTTAAGTAGAGTAGAGAAATGATGTTTAACATACAAATCAGAATTCTTTCTTATATGGAGCAGTTAGCTCTGGCATGCTGGGATAAGCAGAGGTACCTAAAGAATATAACAAATCCTTGGCAAGCAAACTGAACAACTTTCTCAAACAAGGATTTGATAGAGGGAACTGTTTTGAACATCAGTGTCATTTGTATTAACTTGAAATTTGTTGATTTTGTTGTTGCTATGGTTTTACATCATTAGGTCATTTAAAAAATGTAATTATGTTTTTTAGAAAATATAGGGAATAAAACCAAGCTGCATATGTCATTATCAAACAAGTTAAATAAAGTTTTCTCCTGGATCATTGTTAACAGCAGGTTAAGTTTGAAAGGCCTGGTCATAATTTTTAATACAGTATTCAGAAGTACTTGGTAGATTCCTTATCTGGTCTTGCCACACTGTTTCATCACAATACTCTGTCTGTATGAATGAATCTACAATAATGAAACAGTTAATGGATGGGATTTGTGAATTTTTTATTTGAATAAAAGTAATTTACAGTAGAATTGCTGATAAAGCAAGAAGAAAAAAAACCCTGAAAATTGATTACTTAGATTTATAGCTAATAAATAAAATTTATCATAACACATGTTAGATGATTGCTATTAACATTTAATGAAGGAATATAAGATCGTTTAGTTCCTATCATAAAGCAAATTTATAGCCTCTATTTAAGGGTTGTTTAACACTGCTTGTGAAAAAAAGCATCTGGTTACTGATAATTTTTTCTTTAATGTTATGAGATTTATGGCATATAAGTATTTATGTCATATTTTATATGAGGTATTGTGTTTCTCCTCTTTAAAAAAATAATGTGTCTGAAATTAAACTATCTATAAATCTGATACCAGTGAACTAAAAAACAGTGTTTTATGCAAAATCAAGGTTCTTTTAATTATATCAAGGTAGTCCGTTTTGAGATGTTAGAGAATACCAGATTGCCAAGAAAAAACCAGTGAGTGAAGTGACAAAAGTGTCTTGCTTTAGCACCTGCTAAATTGCATTTGAACTAGACAGTTGGAGAGGCAGTGGTCTTTATTTTACTTATATCGAAATGTCGCCAGCTATAGATGAAGTGACAGAAAATTTGACCTTTGCAGTGTGCGTAGGGCAATGTGCAGGGAGGGTTCTTGTAGGTGCCAGGCCTGTCGTGACACAAGGTGATTGGTTTTTATGGTTTCCCCTGAAAGACCTCATGACTTACATTTCTAAATGCTGAGTGCTTTGCGAAAGAACAGTCACTACCCAGGGATTTTTCTGGCCATTTTGGGAAAGGGACCTTGGGATGAAATTGGGAAAATCATTGACAAAATCGACATTTTGGGAAAATTTTTCATTAAACTTTAAAAATTTTCACATTGTCAGCACATCAAATATTTTGCCTCGAATATTTACTATTTTGATACATGCTGATAGTCACTCATTTGTACCAAATCACTCGGACATTAACACAATATCTTCATAGACCGGCTTCAATACAAACATCTGAGATAATTGTTTCATGGGTTGCTCCCATTTTACCAGATTCTCATTGAGTATAAATCAAAAATGTGCATAAATACAGATATACAAGTTACACCAAAAATATAGTTTTTTCACTTTTTCTTAAGTTTCTCAAAGCAGGATCATTTGGGAATTTTTACCTACATAATTGGGAAAAATGTATGCTTTTTGGCATTGGGAATGGGTCCCTTTACAGGACCCTGTGAGTGACCAGAAAAATCTCTGCTACCACCTTTAAAGTCTTGGTCAGACCTGACCAGGGTTCAAACCCGACCTCCCACATATTAAATGAACATTTGTTGCTATGGTATACCAGCATAAATTTTAGTTTTAGAATGACCATCTGTGGATTATTTAGACCATGTTTGCTTTAGAATAATATGGTTTTGATAATAGTGCTGTACATAGATGGGCACTGATTATGAGTTGAAATTATGAAGTATGGAACTGTAGACTTTCTATTTGATATACAGTAAAATCTGTTATGATGACAGCCTCTGTAAAAAAAAGACCACCTGACCAATAAGAACAGTGTTTTAAGGCTAAGTACCTCTATAAAGACCACCTGTTCTATATACAGATTTTACTGTAACATGATGGAACAGTTACAATAACAGTTGGACTGGGTTAAATTTTATTTTTGTATTGTAGATGGTATTGTTACTGAAAGAATATTTATCATCAGGCGATGTGGCAGAGGCAACTAGGTGTTTACAGGAATTAGAAGTACCTCATTTTCATCATGAACTAGTTTATGAGGTTGGGATCTTACATATTTTGTATTTAGATATTTTTTTGAAGTAATTTATTAATAGTTTTCCTTAGGATATAATGTTTTACCCCTTAACACATTGAGATTATTTGCATTCAAAGCTTTATAATTTATCATTACTCCTATTAAATAAGAGTCTGAGACCCTGGCAAGACGTTTTTTGATATTGTACCAACGTCGGACTCTTATAATTGAATCAAAAATCTGCGTGGCAAATTCTGCCCGAAATTTGTGCGGAAAATTTTCAACTGTTTTTTCACAGTTGAACCCTGATTCGCACAGAAATGTTATCACCTGCCGATTCTTTGAGGTTTTTATTATACACAATTGCCTTAAACTGTTTTCTGCAGACCAGTGTAACCGACTTACAGCAAATGATAATCCATGTATAGCAGAAATTTTAGTTTGTATCGTATCCATCTTTGGAAGCGACTATAAATTACAGATTTGGTAAGCGAAACGAAACAGTAAATCCAGCCTAAATTTTGGAAAGGAGTACCATTCAGTAACAACTGGTTAATTCGAAGCATAGACTAAAATTGCATCCACATTACGAAACAGACAAATATATAAATCCTAAATTTACGTTAACATTATATTTCGGGCGGAATTTGCCACGCAGATTTTTGATTCAATTATAAGAGTCCGACGTTGGCATAATTTCAAAAAACGTCTTGCCAGCGTCTCGGACTCTTATTTAATAGGAGTAAATTTATCATCAGTTTGGTTCAAATTTGATGTATAAAAGTAAAAGTATAGCCATGAAAACACTGATCTTGTACTGTTCTCTTAACTGTTGAGTTTGAGTTTTGGTCATAATCTTGAATACCTTTTCAAATCTGTACAAAATTTAAATTCAGTGTGACAATTGTGAAAACATGTATTTACTAAGTTAAAGAATCGTTTTATTTGTGAATAAACTCTAAATGGCTACATTGCTTATATCTTCTACTCATGAAAAAAGTGAGTTTTGGTAAGCCGTCTAGTTTTTGTGTTAGTTTGATAGACATGGCCTAGTACATTGACTTTTGATTAATGTATTTTCAGGGTACAGTTATGGTTTTAGAAGATACAACTGAAAGATCAGCTCAAATGATGGGTAAATTACTCAAATCACTTGGTGATGCTGTTATCATAACTCCAGAACAAATGTCTCAGGTAGGTCTCTATGATGGGTAATCTTCTTAAATCACTTGGTGATGCTGTTATTATAACTCCAGAACAAATGTCTCAGGTAGGTCTCTATGATGGGTAATCTTCTTAAATCACTTGGTGATGCTGTTTTCATAACTCCAGAACAAATGTCTCAGGTAGGTCTCTATGATGGGTAATCTTAAATCACTTGGTGATGCTGTTGTCATAACTCCAGAACAAATGTCTCAGGTAGGTCTCTATGATGGGTAATCTTCTTAAATCACTTGGTGATGCTGTTGTCATAACTCCAGAACAAATGTGTCAGGTAGGTCTCTATGATGGATAATCTTCTTAAATCACTTGATGATGCTGTTGTCATAACTCCAGAACAAATGTCTCAGGTAGGTCTCTATGATGGGTAATCTTCTTAAATCACTTGTTGATGCTGTTATCATAACTCCAGAACAAATGTCTCAGGTAGGTCTCTATGATGGGTAATTTTCTTAAATCACTTGATGATGCTGTTTTCATAACTCCAGAACAAATGTGTCAGGTAGGTCTCTATGATGGGTAATTTTCTTAAATCACTTGATGATGCTGTTTTCATAACTCCAGAACAAATGTCTCAGGTAGGTCTCTATGATGGGTAATCTTCTTAAATCACTTGGTGATGCTGTTATTATAACTCCAGAACAAATGTCTCAGGTAGATCTCTATGATGGGTAATCTTAAATCACTTGGTGATGCTGTTATCATAACTGCAGAACAAATGCCTCAGGTAGGCCTTTATGTAAAGAAGTTTTTGTTTGTGCTTGTTAATAGCTGAAGTGACTCAGATATTCTCAGGACTCCCCAATTGAATGGAATTGATTTGATGTTTAAAGACACATCAGCAGTTTTGCAGTTATTTGTGACTTGAAAATGTTAAAAACAAAACAAAACAAAACAAAAAAAAAAAAAAAAAAAAAACAAACAAAAACCAAAAAAAACAAAAGCGTCTGAGGACAACACCTTGAAAGGTAGGCTAGTCTACTTCAAGGTCACACCCATCCTTATAAGTTGAGGGAAACTTGCAAAGAAAACCCGAGAAAAATGAATTTTGGGACATCAAAATGTTGAAGACATTAGAATATTATGGTGTTTTTTTTTGTGTTTTTGTAGGGATTTCGTCGTGTTTATGATGAATTGCCAGATCTGTGTTTAGATGTGCCAAATGCTTATACTTTACTAGAGCGATTTGCAACCATTGTTCACAAAGAAGGAGTGCTTAGTGGAGACTTGTACAGAGAATTACCACAGAGGTTGGTTATTTTATTAATTGATCAAATAAAAAGTTTCTGTAAAGTGTTTGAAGACACAGGACCCAGTTGAATGCATGAAGATTAGTTCGCAAATTATTTAGCATTGGGCACATTACAGTTTCATGATTAATTAATTTAAATTGTGCATCTGAACCAGTTACTATACATCTAACCAGCTGACTTAAAATTTGATATGAAGATAAAATTTTTTTGGGGGGGGGGTGTGCAGATGCTTTGATAATTTTTTGTATATATGAGAAATGTATCTTAACACCTTCTGTACTGGAAGAAAGTTGTAAATCCCAGACAATGTTGAATCGATTTTACCTACTGTATACTTAGAAATATTCACTGGTATAAACTTTTGCGGTTTTGGTATGGAGCACGCAGTGCTTTAACACTAGCATCTGACAAGGATATAAAATTTCACGGTGTTTTTATTTTCGCGGTTGATAAGTCACTGTGAAAATACTGAACATTAATACACAGCGAATATTTCTATGTATACAGTATTATGTTTTTGTCTATTGATTCCTATTTTACTATATATGTATGTTCTTGGTCATTCTGATGATTAGACCAATGGACATTGGTAAACCTACCTACCTAACCTCTTTGCTCTGGTCTCTCCATTCAGTGTGGTTCTTTGCCTTTTTCTATGCCTCACTCTATGTCAGTTGGAAGTCTTTCAGCTTGATTGTTGGTAAAGGTAGGTATCAATGATTTTAAATCATTATTAATGCAGGTTTTTCAGTTACATCCAATTGAGGCTAACATTAATTTATCCACCCTTCTTCCCTTACTCCCATTTTGTTTATAAAGATAACTATATATGCATATTATTGAAAATATAATATAAATCTGTAAATTTAAAACAATAACCAGACATACATTCAAGAATAAAAAAAAAATTCACATTGGTTTATTTTATTTTATTTTATTTCTTTTAGAGGAAGAAAGAGGTTTGTCTCGGAGGGTGATGGTGGAAAGATTAAACAGTAAAAATGTTTGTAGACAACATCCGATACAGTGTATGAAGTAACTGAATGGACATTCCTAGCCAGACGGTGGCTATTTTATATGCAGCTGACCAGTTAACTCTGCTCGGCATAACATTAAATATGTGATTTGTACAGTATCCACCATAAAATTTCATCCACATTTAATAGTACAGTTTGTAGATATTTTCAAGTTTCTAAATTTTTCATTTGTTGTGAAAATTATTGTTTTTGAAATTTAACACCTAATGAATTTATTTACAATTTCTGATTGGTGGAGGAGGCTTTTGAATTTTATGGAATATTGTGGAAAATTATGATAGATTGTGTTTACAAGATTTTTTTAATAGACTTGGATTTTTTGCATACTGTTTGAGCATTAAGCATGACATGTGAAAGGACACGTAAAGGAAAAGATAGTTTCGACCAATAATATGCTGATATTTTAACCAATTCAAATGGAAAATCTATTAGAAATTGGAAGAACCAGATGAAAAGAGCAATGCTAATGAAAGAAGTTGCAAGTTGTATATTTGCTGAAGAAAGTTCTTTACAGCACATTTTTGTTGAGAACCCTTAGTGTAGAATGCACCTTCTTTGAGTCTGGAAAATTTTTGTTTTTACATCCATGTATTGGAAAGGTTGGTTTGTTTGTTATTCCACTTGTATTTTTGTTTCGTTGGTTTTTTTCCATGAAAAATTGTAATGCAGCATTCTTTACTACTTGAACATCCTCCTCCTAAAACATATTTTTTGTTACCCTTGCAAACTGATTTTTCGGGAATTTTATAAAAATGGTAATATATGTCTGTCCTTGTAACCTTACGTCAGGGACATATCTTGTTGCTGCTTTGAAAGAAATTGATGTAAAATTCATACAAATGATTTTCTTGGCCTGTAGGTATGTCATGACTTGGGACAAAGCCATATCTTAAACGTAGGTCCCACAAAGGTTATAATTATGGGGTTTGGGAGAATATAAATTACCGGTAGTTCCTCTTTTAAAACATATCTAGTTTTATTTTGTTATGGTTATATTTTGTTATGGTTACCTACATAGCATATCCAGATTAAAATTGGCTTTATCCATGCATGTCTGAAATTGATGGTTTAAAAATGTTTTATTTTTTTGGTGGATTATAACTTTTTTTTTTTTCATAACAGTAATTTAAAAGTTTTGATAAATTCTTGCTCTAAGTTACCTTTATTTATGAAGAATTACCATAACTTTATTGATTAAATAAGAATGATGACTTACCGTATATTGCAAAATTCACCAGTACAAGAGATATGGTGAAGAAAATTTGTTTAGGGTTATTGGGTTTATTTCTTTGATTTAATTCATTTTGTACTCATCCTTTCAAATTTTGGTATACTTTTTACATGATCATGATGTTAGGTACCCTAATTATTTAAGAGATTTTACAATAACATTCAGTTTTATAAAAAGTCTGCATAGCTTAGATACGGTATATCAGAAGTATATAGATCCTTGGCTTGTTCATAACAATAGTGAACATGTTATTTTTTTTTCTGAGAAAAATGTGATTTACAGGTATAATATGTTAGTTATTACAAAGAAATTTGCAATAAAATTTTACATGTGTATCAAACTAGCCTTTATGGTGTCATGCATTTACTGGTGTATGTTGTGTAATGTTATCCTGTGTCTTTAAATACCGAGTGTATATCTATATATAATACAGTGTTTAGTTATTAACACTACTGGTATTACTGTAGATCCATTCTTGTCAGCTACGTCGTGTTTTTGAGCTTGAGACCTTGCACTACAGTGCTGCATTATCAAAGTGATTACAGTGTGAGCCTTTTGAACCCATGGGATGGCTTTGTTGTGGGTTTAAATCTGGTCAACTACGAGTGTGAAAAGTCCTTACTGGTTTGTTGGTTTCCAGTATGATGGACTGAGATGTCTGTGATTTTTATCTGGGATGTTGCACCATTTGAACATGTGTCTAAATTAATCCTTCAGATCCTTTTAAAAAGTATAATATGTTAATATATTCCTGTGAATTTAGTCTAACATTTATTGCTTAAGAAATAATGTCATCTTTTCAAAAAAAAAAAAAAAAAGAAAAAAAAAAAAAAAAAAAAATTTGAAAATTATAAAGGCATGACAGGGATTTTTCTGGCCACTCACAGGGTCCGGTAAAGGGACCCATTCCCAATGCCAAAAAGCATACATTTTTCCTAATTTTGTAGGTAAAAATTCCCAAATGATCCTGCTTTGAGAAACTTAAGTGAAAAAAACTCTATATTTTTGGTGTAGCTTGTATATCTTTATAATAATCTGTATTTATGCACATTTTGATTTATACTCAATGAGGATGTGGTAGAATGGGAGCAACTCATGAAAAAACTTTCTCAGATGTTTGTATTGAAGCCAGTCTATGAAGATATTGTGTTAAAGTCCGAGTGATTTGGTACAAATGAGTGACTACCAGCATGTATCAAAATAGTAAATATTCCAGGCAAAATATTTGATGTGCTGACAATGTGATAATTTTTAAAGTTTAATGAAAAATTTTCCCAAAATGTCGATTTTGTCAATGATTTTCCCAATTTCATCCAAAGGTCCCTTTCCCAAAATGGCCAGAAAAATCCCTGCATGATTTAAGCAAGGTGGTGAAAATGAATAACTGACAAGAATGGATTCTATATCCAGTTAGTATACAGTGTGACTGTATCAATATATATAAAGAAGTGGATTTTGTACATGTATTTTATATGTATTTTTATTTCTTTTGTATTGTTATACTTTTGGTTCTGGTTGCTTCTTTAGAAAATTTTATATTTACTTATAAAATTTACACATTTTATACACCTCTTTAAGAAAAAAGTGCTATAGTTTTGTGATGATCATCATCTTTATCATTATTTTTTTTGTCAGTATCGTTGCTATGGTTTTAAGTTTTGTTATCAAAAATTCTCACATGATTTTACTGAATATTTGTGGTCTTGTTGTAGCATAATCTCAAATAACTAACAGTACTGGTCTGGCATAATTATCAATATTTATTTTACCTGCTAAAAGTGCTTGTTACCTGCATTTAGACCCGTTATAAAACAATGTCCATCTCTATAATAGGACTACCTGTCCATTAAGACAGCTGTTCTAAAATCTCTTTGCATCATATGTCAATGCAATTGGAACCTTCATAGAAAAACCGATACGACATGTCTTAAGTCCATATTGCTTGGTTCCCTCGGATGTTCTTTATATACAGGTTTTACTGTATTTGATGTTTGACTTGTGTATGATAAGATGCAAAACAGAACCAAAACATGTTTAATTGTCATGAAATATATTGTGATAAGAATAACTTTGAAATTTATGTAATTGGTTTAATTTGCCCCTAATGTGAAAAATAACCATTTCATATTGCTACAAATTTATGTGATTGCTTGAAACTAGATATATATTCTTGACCTATAGCTTGGAATTTTAAAGCACAGTTTTATATTCCTGACCTGTAGCTTGGGAATTTTGTAGTAATCACTCCCACTAAAATATCCTTGACTTGAAGCTTGGGATATTTGGCAGTCAGCATGCATAGTTAAATACAATGTATATTTTACCCATAGCTTGAGATTTTTGATGGTCAGCATTTCCAGTTAAATGTTCTTGACCTATAGCTAAGAATTTTTGAAGGTCAACATGCCTAGATAAATATTCTTTGACCGAAAGCTGAGATTTTTTTTATTGTCAATTTCCTCGATAAGGTCATTACTATTCAG
Source organism: Tegillarca granosa (assembly GCA_029721355.1). Taxonomy (NCBI): domain Eukaryota; kingdom Metazoa; phylum Mollusca; class Bivalvia; order Arcoida; family Arcidae; genus Tegillarca; species Tegillarca granosa. Next base: position 34,936,698 of record CM056605.1, read on the forward strand.
TATAATTGTGTATTACTTGTTTGGTTATATAGGATTGTTACGGGAAATATTGATGGGCATTCAATGTAAATTAGTTACAATCATGACTCAAGTTTAATTATGAAAGATTTAAAATGGCAACTTGTTGTGTTACTATGATCTGTATATCTACAAATCGTATGCAGAATAAAGTTGTTAAATTTTCTATCTTGTGTTTTTGTTGTCATTTTAATGCAGGCTGGGACATGGGTTCAGTGCTGTACTATTGTATAAAGAGATCTACTACAAGCTTGAGGTCGAGATTGGGAAATTCTGACCTCGTGGTCACATTTTTTCATCTCAACAAGGCAAAGGCCTTTCCCCATCTCCACCTCAGTCATGAAATTGATTATTTTTTTCGCCTATAATTTACCTAAAATACCGGAATCCCTACTATTACCTTTTGCTAGCAGATGAATACAAGACATTAAACAATAACTATTAACATTTCACTTAAGCAGAATCTGAACCTACCTATTCATCATTTTAAGAAAAATATTTTTTGACATTTTCATATAATTTTTTTCCCACTAAATTATGTCCCTTGCCAACTTAAACCAAAGTAGTCCCTGTTCAATCTATCACATAAGCGAGGAAATATCCTATAGTTCTGTGAAAGGTAATACTGGTAAATCAGTAAGAAGAAATACTCCCTAACACTAGACTGGTGGTTTTTGTAGCTTCATAGTCTTAGTGCAGGGCAAGGGTTACTGTCTAGGTTCCATTTCAAGTTGGGGTTGATCCAAGTGTGAGAAATTTTTCAGTGTGCTTGGTGGAGGCTGTTGGTTTTCTCCAGCACTCCACTCAAGTTGTGATGGTTTACACCCAATTATAAGATTATTTCACTGTAGAGGCAGCTAGATTGAAAATTGTGGAGAAAATCTTAGTATCAACTTTAGCACAACCATCAAAATTCAGTGAACTAAAATATTTTCCATGAAAAATTTGATTATTGACAGCAAGAGGCAATGTGTTCTGTAAAACCCTTTACACTAATTGAACACCAAGGGTTCTGAATAAAAAGCATTTGTATAGATATGATTTTTAACATGTAGGTGGATTGATTTCATTGTGGATGATTGGTATCTGGCCAAATATGTATGTGTTAATAGCCTATAGGCCATGTGAGCTTAAGGCATGGCACAGCATGTGTCTGTAGGTCAGTATGTGCATGAGTGCATGTGTGTGTCTGTAACCCAAATTTTCTACATCTAAGAAACTACCAGGCCAATATTGGTCAAACTTCACATGAAGGGTTATTGGGAGGGCACATTTCAAATTGTACTTTTGGTTGCCCTAGCTGTAGAAAGTATGTCACTGTGACCTACATTTGAAAAAAACTTAAAATATTTTCTTCTCTAAAACCAAAAGCGATTTGATTTTCAGCTTCTCTAGAGTCTTTATTATACAGTTTGTACAAATCGTAAAATTTGGCTAAAAGTTAGGTTACACGTTTTTGCGTCTAACTTTGAAAATATCGTAAAATAGTTTCAACAGATATTGAAATGGGGTTTGAAGTTTTATTATTTTCTTGAAATGACCTTCAAAATTGGGTCAAGGTCAAAGATTGAGGTCATGACCTAGTTTGTGATTTTTGCAGTTTTTGGCTTTTTTCTTGCAAACTAAGATAGATTACAGCAGTACATTGCAGGAATGGTCAGAATGATGAAATCTAACAAGTTACCAAGTTTCGTAACAAAAATAATATTTTTTGCTTGAAAATACTAAAATTTTGAATTTGCTTGAAAATTGTTAACTTTTTGTATAGGCATGTATATTAGAATATTGTAGATATTGAAACGACAATCATTTTGATATATGGTTCAAGGTCATTGGTTCAAATTGCAAGGTCATAGCTGCATAAGAAGACTTAATTGTTAATTATCTTGAAAACTGTTAACCATTTGTTTAGGCATGCATATTATAATATTGTAGGTATTGACAAGACAATCAATTTGATAAGTGATTCAAGGTCATAGCTGCATAAGAAGTCTTGAATTGTTAATTATCTTAAAAACTACTAACTTTTTGTATAGACATGTATTTTAGAATATTGTAGGTATTGATATGATGGTCTTTTTGATATATGTTTCAAGGTCATAGGTTCAAAGGTCAAGGACATAGCTGCATAAGTGTAGTGAAATGGTGAATGATTTAGAAATTATTTATCGTACTATAGTTACTGTATGCATATTGGCTACTTATGAATGAAATGTGACTAAACATTTTTGATTGTGGCATATCTAAACTTGAGAAAAATTGGAAAGTTTCTGTAATTAATATATTGTCTATTGCACTTTGCAAACAGTTATGGAAATATCACCAGGTGAGGGTCAAGGCTCATGGGCCTCTTGTGTTAACTGAGCAATTCATTTTTCTGCTTTTAAATAAAAAAACTCATTTTAATGCTAACCAGACAGGAATTTTAAATTTACTCTGTCAATTCTTGATTTATAACCCGTTTTAATGCTCTTCAATACTGGCATTTTTGGTTTTGAGGTTTAAAGTGCACACAAATGGATCTCAATGCCACTTGCTTCTTAGGTTCAAATCCAATATGAAAATATCTTAGTGAGAAAGCTTAGGGATTTGCTAAATATCAGTTATTTCTCCAAGCATTTTTTGCAAAAATCAGTGTTTAACTCCAGACATTCTAGTTTTCTCTATTCCCTATCCTTCTTTCCCCCCCCCCCCCCCCCCCCCCCCCCCCCCCCCTCCCGAAATAAAAGTTGACTGTGGAATGAAACATTACTCGTCCCACTCCAGAAACATGAACCTTTAAGATTTTCATGATTTACATACTGGCTGATAAATTAAAATGCTACCAAGTATTCTGAATATCTAAATGAACACTTTTTCTAATTTCAAAGTGGGTGTTTAGTGATTATGAAAGCTAATGCAAGCATTTCTAAAACAAATTAAACACTATAGTCAAATTATAATAAATAATTATTTTATTAAAATTATACATGTATACAAACAAGAACAAAATTTTTATCACAGAATTGATTCAAACATTACCACATCAAAGTGTTTTGGTTTTAAAAACTTGTGTTAACACTTGCATAAAAGTAACTGGTAAAGACCCTCTTTATAACATTAAACCCCTTCTCCCATCCCCATTAAATAATATGTAAATTTAAAAAAAAAAATTTTCCTTCACAGAAATATATTCATAAAGTTTTTTTGTTTAAGAAAAATGTTGTGAACATGATGGTACTACAAGACATCTTTACAATGAATATAAATTAATCCATCAATTCATTTTATGCAACTACTGTTAAGTGATAACAAACCACAAACAAAAATAAATATTCCAGATTTCAAAGGAAAACCCAATCATAGTTCTAATTTCACTTTCAAAATGACATTGTCCATTCCTATGATGATCTTTTATATTCATCCGTAGTTCTCATGTTAAGTCGAACAGGATTTGTCTCCCTTTGTCATGGTATCTAAGAATTATTCACCAATCATTTTGTTGGTTGTCCAATCTTTCCTTCCGGTGTGTACCTCTCCTAAAAACAAAAATAAATATAATTTGCTTAGGTATTAAAAAATGTACATGTAGATTGAATTTCAAGCTTCAAAAACTTGATAGATGATCGCATCAGAGGTATAGAATAATATCTCAGATTGTGATATTTCAAAGATTTCCTCATGATTTTTTTTTTCTGTTTTATGTGAAGAAGTTTTTAGTTTTTGAAAAACAGTGCCTCCATCTTTTTGTCAGCCAAAGTACTTAGCAAATAGCAAGGTGATTACAAATAATATTTGTGGCATGCTTTTGATGTGGTCATTATGTCTGTTTCTACTTGTCACAATCACATGTGCCTTTTATGTTCACTTTTAATCTCTCTCTCTCTTTCTTTCAAAAAAAAAAAAAATAAATAAAAAATAAAAAAAATCATTATCATATCATGTTTGATTGGAGTTGAAGGACTCAAACAGAAAAAACATCATAATTATTCAAAACTTAAAAAAAAAAAAAAAAACAACAACAAATAACAAAAAACCAAAAATGCAGTATTTACTAATTTTTGTTAATCAAAATGTAACAACTGTTGTACTTTGAAAAATACATTTTTGTTCATTTGTTAGTTTTAATTTAAAAATCTCTACAACAAACTTCAAAAGAAAATTCTTATGTTATTCAAATAATATATATATATATATATATATATATATATATATATATATATATATATATATATATATATATATATATATATATATATATATATAACACATAAGTACATAGTGTTTCATTTATACTATAAATCTGTAAATTTTTACATTCCTTATACTTTTGTGTCCAATGGCAAGAGAGTACCAAATCGTGAAAATAATTTTTTTGCAAATATTTGATTTTTCTTTAATTAAACTTGATGTCATCACATGAAAAAGGATAAGTAAAACAAAGTAACAATGCTTAAAAACACTGCCCATAAAATGTCCTGATATACAATAAAATAATATTTTTTTTTATATTTCATAACAAGGGCTGTCTGTAATAAGATTGTTGCTTAAAACAAAACAAAATTCCCCATCAGGGTTTCGCCAAATTGTCAATCTTTACCTACAAACTGAAATAAAACTTCAGACCCACCAAACTAAAAATTACTCAAAATCGAACTTGACCTATAACTTATCATAAAAAATAATAAATAATAATAATAATAATAATAATAATAATATAGTTTATTTAAGGGTCACATGTAAATAATAAAAGTCAATTTCGCAATAAAACATCACACTAATTAATTTAATCATTTACATCCGGCCAAACATGACCTACGAGACACTACAAATTTTTACATTATTAAAAGATAAAAACACATTTTAATTTAAAATTTGCTAATATCTATACGCATTTAAAACTTTTCTTTTTTTATCAATATTACCTAAAAAAATTCCTAGTTGTTTTTTATTTTATTGCATGTCATTATGAAATTAAACTTATCTGTATCTTCTAAAAAATTAAAGTTAATATTATAATTTAGTATATGGTTAAAAAACGGTAGTCTAAAAGTGTCATAAAATTTACATTTTAAAATAACTTGAATTTCATCTTCTATCACATTCATATCACAGTTAGTACAAAGTCTATCTTTCAGCGGTATTGGTGGCTTGGAGAATCTGCCGGTTTCAATCGCAAATCATAAATCAACATTTAATGTACAGGCATAATTAAATAGGTTGAAGATAATAATAGTGCTTGGAAAATCAAAGTATTATATATAGACATACACCAAGTGGTAGATATGTAGGGGTATACACAGAACAATATTAAAAACATGTATTGAGCCATAATCAGGAATGTTGTACACTCAGTTTTATTCAAATGACTTTTCAACTGCCTTAAATTTTACCATAAAAACTGATGAAATATGTTGAACTAGTAATGGCCAAAATGCATATTTTGTTCATTTTTATATTATTAAAAAATATTGTATTTTTAATTGTTTAGATATCATTGTATATATATTCTGATTTTCAACTTATTTTTCCGAATGGAATTTATCTCAAATTTCCCTTCTTTTGTCTTTTACACAATGCGACTGAAATCAGTCTATTTTTTTGAATACATGGTTTAAAACATTATTTTGGACATTGTCACAGTTAGAAAAAAAAACCAAAACATCAATTTTTCATGTGTAAATCATGATCATTATGAAAAGAAATTAGAAAAAGTAGGTACATAGGTATACGAGTAAGGAATATTTTTTTAAATAATATTAGCAGATTGGACCATATCAGCAAAGTTGAAAAGTTTTTCCGTTATTACTGAGTGTAAATTATATTAATAATGGTTTAGTCTCAATAGAAATTAAAACTGAAATAAAAGATTAATATTTAATGTTTTTGCAAATCAACCAAAAATTTGTTATTTAAAGTCTACTGGAACTAATTAAAAAATACAAATGGGGTTTTCTCTATGAGTAATGACAGTAAAACACATGTAAAATAGGTAAAAACCATTTAAACATTGAAACAACATATAACCCAATCACCTTGTAACAAACACGAATATTGACAAACTAAAGAAACTATAAGAACTTCGAAAAAGTGAATCTTGAAGTACCCTGATTGTCGTGGTTTGTTTTACATATTTCTTTCAAACCTTACAGCTGATCTCCTGAATAATGAATTAAAAGTAAATTAGATAACTACAGTTAATTTTCATTTCTATACTATAAAAAAAAAAGATCTGATCTTTGATTAAGTTTTATTTTAAACTTTTGATTTTAAAAACCTTCTGAATTATCTGAAAAATGAAGTCATCAGAAAGTGATGAATACCCCCTCCCCCTTCTGAAATCCTTGTAAAGCCTTACTGACCTTGACATTGCAATATGAACTTAGGAACTTTGGCTGTGGTCATGTTGCATTACTAAGCCATGGAGATGATGTGTCAAGTCTTGTGCTTGTTACAAAACAGCAGAATTATTTTGAGTACATTGTCATTTTTAAATGTTAAACCTTACTGTTAAAATTATTTATATACTTACTTGTCAGAAAATGACTGAACACATCTACATCATACCTATACAGTCTTAGTGACCTTGACCATTGCAATATGAACTTTGAACTTGGGTCAAGGTCATATAACATTACTAGGCCATGGAGACGATTTGTCAAGTAACATCTAACAGCCTTCTGAATTATTTGAAAACTAACTTGTCAGAAAGAAATGAACACCCCAACCTCATATCTATTTGTCTTAGTGACCTTGACCATTGCAATATGACCTCTGGACATTGTGGGGTTATATACTGAACCCATGTGTATGGAGATGATTGATAATGTTTCATAAAATTCAGACAAAGCAGGAAAGTTTTTGCCAGTATGAAATTTTTAGAAATAACACAATTTTTTGGCCTTGACCTTCCAAGATTAAGCTCAGGTAAAACCATTAGAACAAAGCTGATTTGTGTCAAGCAATACGTTTTGTCCTGAGGCTGGTTAAAGAGACTGATCCCTTTCCACCTCACTCAAGCATACAATTTTTATGTCTTTAATTCAATGAGCACAAACATTCACATTGAATCTAGGACATCATAATCATCCAGATGCTTCAAAAATAATCTCCTTAGATTTGGAAACAGATACTTGACTGGAGAGAAAATGTCAAAATATAAATTAAATCAGGCAACTGTACACAAATTTTAACTAATTTTATCTTCCAAAACCATTCTAGAAAGAGACCATGCACTTCACTGAAATATAAATTGAAATGCACATTGGTTTCATTCAGAATTATTTAAACATTTCTTCATAAATGCCATCAGGGATCTAGGATGACCAACCTTATGATTGTGATAGCAGTAGCTCACATGTGCTTGTGCAAATAATCACACCTGAATGGCTTGAAGTAAAAGTGAAAAAGTCACTATCTTGAACGGGCCTCTTGACACAAATTTACAAAGATGATCACTATAGCAAGTTTGAAGTGTAATTAGTTTGTGGTATAACCTTGTAAGATGTGATTTTAAAACACAGATGTATTTAAGTTAGTGTTTTTGTGCCATTGTATTTGGTAGTTTTAATTCCAGAGTGTATTTTGTGATAACTATTTACAATGTGCACATCATAAACTTGAAATTAGTGTTATATCTGCTTCCCCAGTAACTGCATTGATCTTACAATATCAAAAAGCCAAAACTAATTTTTTATTGAGCTTTTTGCAGCTAGTCATCCTTTGAATTTTACACAATATTTATTCATGCGCTACACATTTTAATAATTACAGTGACAATATAACACAAAAACCAAATACGATGCCTATCTTAATTTTTTTTATCATTGAAAACAGAGGTATTTTGCAGCTAGACTTTCTTTGAATTTTACAAAATTTTACAAAAAAAAATAATTTAAAAGTCAAAGAATTAACGAGTTAACGAATCCAAAATTTCAAAATAATATATAATATATATAAAACAATATATAATATATTATAATTATAAATAATTCTCAACTTTCATAGAAGATTTAGTACACAAAAAGCTTGGTATTTTTCAATTCCTTAGAGCTTACTTTTAACCAAAAAATGCTTCACACATCCTGCCTTCCTTTGGTGGCCTTTATAGACAGGTTTGCAGAAAACAATAAAACAAGTGAACCTTTGTCAAATATTGAACAACTATCATGCATTTAATAAATTATTAATTAAATTTTTCATGCAAGAATTATACAAAACCGTTTCATTTTTCATACAAGAATTATACAAAACTGTTTCATTTTTCATGCAAGATATATACAAAATCATTTCATTTTTCATGCAAGAATTATACAAAATCATTTCATTTTTCATGCAAGAATTATAAAAAAAAATCATTTTATGCAGGTTTTTTTTTTAAAATTAATCTTTTTACCTGGCAACATTTAGACCCAGTGCCTTGACTGAGGATAGTGTGATTAGTTTCTCATCTGTATGTACAAGTTGAGACTCCATATGTCCACCTTTACCTATTACAAATAAAAAAACAACATCATTGAAGTAAATCACTTAATTTTGTGTCAGACATAATATTTTGCTACAGGGTTTTTCATCAATGCACTATATGACACTTCAAAAACATTCTTGTAAACTATTATTTCGACTGAAAATGGATTAAATAATTAAACTTAACCCACTGAAAGAAATGAAAGTCATAGGGTCCTTCGGATAAGACCTTAAAAATCAATGCCCTGTGTCATAGCAGACGTACAATGTTAAAGAACCCTCCCTGCACATTGCCCTAAGTGCACTGCATAATGGTAAAAATTTCTGCCACTTCACCTATAGCTGGTGACGTCTTGATAAAAGTGAAATATTTTTGACTGGAACATAACACCCCATTAAGTCAATCAATCAATTAATCCATTAAAAATTGCATTACATAAGTTGACATTTTTCCATTAAAAATTGCTTTATTCCAGGAATTTGTGAAAGAAACATTTTCCAAAATGCAGGACCGTTCAAAATAAAGCAATTCAAAAGATCCAAAATGGCCTTTTTTTCCCAAATATTAATAGTGAATTTTAAATCTAATTTGTTTTCCAAATAGATGTTCCAAAAAATGTATAGAGACAATGTTTATTTTTCCAATATCAAGGACCCTGGTCCATGTTTTGAAAAGGGAATGCCATAGCCCTATAATCTTGCACAAAAATGCTGATCAGGTGATATGAAGGTGAATCCTATTTTGGACCTTAACAATATTGTCATCATACATCATATTACATTGTTTATCATATATATACTCCCCCTTAATTTCAAAAAAAAAAAAAAAAAAAAAAAAAAAAAAAAAAAAAAAAAAAAAAAAAAAAAAAACAGATATATGTCAGAAAAGAGTAGAGTAATTGGGCAATTAGTTTTCTGAAACAAAGAAGCCAGTTATTCTCATCATGCAACCACTGATTGGTTGGTTTGTTGACTTATTAAATCCACCGTACCTGAGCCGGAACTTGATGGTCTTTCTCTCCATTCCTGTACTCTCTTAGCTACAGTCTCTCGTACCACACTGGCTATCTGTAACAGGCTTAGGTAACCAGTGATTTCTTGTTCAATGTTAAAGAATTTTACAGCGAATAATAAACATGTAGATACAATATACATATTGGGTGTTTAGAGTGGAATGTGGAGTACAGGCCCCAGTTTCACAATCATTCACTCAATTGAGCATACACTCAACTCAAATATTCTCATTTTTCTCTCATACATATTTCAAAATTTTAAGTTTTATAAGACATGTACACTAAACAATTTAAATATAACATAAGATGTCTTCAAAACTGACAATAAAATATTTTCTAATTTGAGTTTAGTGTACAAATGTGTAAATGTTTGTGAAACTAAGGCCTGGTGTTTTATGCCTGGCCCCGGTTTCACAATCACACTTAAGTTTGAGGAAAAACTTAACTCAAATATCCTAAGTTTTCATTCAGCTGAGTGTAACACTCAAGTTTATTGTGAAACCCAAAACTAAAGAATCCACTCAAATTTAAGTGTAAACTCAAATTTGAGTGTAAACTCAAACTTATGTGTGATTGTGAAACCGGGGCCAGATTCATTTTTTTTTACACATATTAATATTGTCTGTGAGCTCTGGGATGGTAGAGGAATACCTGAGTATCCAAAAGAAACCACTGACCTTTGGCAAGCGAACTGACAAACTTTTTAACTATGATCTGCCAAAGTGGGATTTGAACCTACACAGAATCAGGCTTTTTGATGCATAATCTTGTGTTTTGGATCATTCAGACATTGAAACCTAGAATGAAATAATGAGAATAAGTAGACACAAGATTATTAGGAACTTTCACCACATGTTGTGCTAGTTTGAGAAACTTTAACCTTTATTTTAAAATATTTTTGGTCCAGAATGGGCTTTCAAAAATTGTAGACAGGGAATTACAACAACAAGCAGTGAATGAATCTTTTTGCACATATTCAATGTGTATTTCAGGGTATTCAGAGCATTTTTTTTTAAAAAAGAGGAAAAACATTTTGCAACAAGTAAAAGAAGAGATAAATTTTTTGCATTGTAAGAAATGATGTTACAATCGAAAAGTAAGATCATGCAGCACATGTAACCAATAAAAAACTTCATTTGTAACCTGGTTCAAGTGAGTTTAGGGTATATATGTACAGCACATGTAACCAATAAAAAAGTTTATTTGTAACCTGGTTCAAGTGGGTTTAGGGTATATATGTACAGTGCATGTAACCAATAAAAAACTTTTTGTGTAGCCTGGTTCAAATGGGTTTAAACAGGGATATCTTAGGTTCTAGCAACCTACAGAAATGCGCTCGTGAAGTGTGTGATAATACCAAAATTTTAAACTTCTGATTATTAAACTCCTGACTTTTGTCCGACACAGAGTATATGGGGATCAAATTTCATCAAAAGCACTCTAGTGCTTTTTCAAAATCCTTATCCCTCCCACATTTTTATAACCAGTGGTCTCTCAAACACAATATCTCACTCTAAATCTTTCAAACAGACAACTGATAAAGATTTTTTTATAAGGATACGAGCCAACCTCATGACTGGTACTACATTCTGGAATCCATCAACTCTAACTGCTTTCTCTGCCTCATAAAATAATCGCATATAAAACTTTTCATTGGCTAATGGAAGTATATTGTCTATAGCATCTTTAAATTCTTTCTCAGTCAGCAGTGGTTGTCCCGTTTCCTGTGTTTGGAATGGTAAAATACGGTGCTCCATCTGGTAAAATAGAAAGAAACTACATGTAATGTTAAACATTTTTACTATTATGGTGATTGCTTTTGTCTAAACAGCAAAGGGTAACCTGAAGCTAAGTGGTTTTAGCGATCAGTTTAGGAATCAACTCCCTGCTTAGGTTAGAACCCCAATCTAAATATCTGTAGTTCTCTGAGGGCACTGAAGTTTCTTCTATCATGCAAGAACTGAAGGCCTCAGAAGCCAAGCAGCTTAAAGCTTTCCAACTGAGGGATGACAGAGCAACTCCCTGCTTAAGTTGGAACCTCAATCTACAGGTTGGTGGTATTATGTTGCCATTGCCATTTCTTTCATCTTCCCAAAACTAATGACATCAGAAGCTATTAAGTTTATAACTCCAGGCCCCAGTTTTACAATCATTTCTTCACTAAGATTTTCCTTAACTTTATTTTAGCAATTTTTGGCGATCTCTTTTTGAATTGCAAATAAAAATTTATGATTAAACTAAATGCAAATGATACAAGCTTGAAATGATCTTCAAAATGACATCTTAAATTCTTGAATATCTTAACAATTAACTAAACTATTAAAATTTGCCAGGTTTAAGTTACAGAAAATCTTAGTTAAGGAATGATTGTGATACCGAGGCCTGTTTAAAGATCCAAGAACAACAACCTGTTGAGGTAAAAATTGTACTTAGGCATGTTCTAGTGTAAGAAAGATTGTTAGTTCACGTGCGTCTGGTTAAGGGTTTATTCTAGAATCAGCTTAATTTGTATTGATGAATGCATATTTTGACTTTAGAGTACTGGTACAAGTGTCTTACAATGTCACACATTTTAGTGTTAACCTACCTCAGAGGTACTGCTTTGGCCAATATAATAGAAAGGCCTTAAATGGAGCATAAAACCAGATTATTTGATGACTTTCTCGCTCATTTTGAGGAGTTACTCAAATGTTGAGCCAGTTTATGCCAAAGACTTGATCTCACTTGAACACATTCTATGATCTATATATGTACTTGGGTTTCTTTTCTTTACATATACAATGTACTTAATATCTCCTTATACAGATGTATATGTTTGTCAGGGATTTTACCAAATATATATGGAATTAACAAATTTTTTTTATTGTACCAGCATTTTAAGTGAAATTTGAACTAGTTATTAAACATTTGCAGTTTTATTGCAAACTATATGACTGACAACAAAAACACAAAAATAAACAGGCTTCTAAAGTTTCACAATTTACATGGATCTGCCATGTAAAGCCTAAAGAAGATGTCCCCATACAGTTTCTTCTCTCTCAGCTAAACATCAAAGACATCTTCGAAATTCTCCAGACAAGCAGGCTGAGATGGTTTGGCCATGAAGAGTGCAGTACAGGATCTGTACACTGAATGTGACTGGTCATTAGGTCCCAAGTAGACCAAAAAAGACCTGGGTTGTTCTAGTGAAACAGTACTATATGTTTCTAATAATAGGTGATACAAACCCACTGGACTGCCAAGCATAAACGAGTAGGCTTTGTTCTCAACAGGACAGCCAGGCCTCACCCTTGTAAAGGAATAATCAAAGGCCTGGATAATCTAAATCTAAAGAAGATGATGATGATGATTATTATTATTATGATGATGGATGATGATTGATGATGATGATGATGATGATGATGATGACGACAGTACTTACATCAAGGAATCTAGGTTCTCTGTATTTCAGGATGATGTTCATTATAAAGTTACAAACAAGTTGAGGTGATATTTTATTCTCTGTAAATGACGTATAGCTCATCTGTAACGTCTCCAAGTCATCTTCCTGTAAATACAAAAAAAAAAAAAAAATCATTTCAAAAATAACCAAACAGTACCATTTAAACAGAATAAATTTTGCTTTATTCTACAAAGTACAAAGCCTTTTTTTTATGGTTTGTACTTGTGAAAAATATATTCAAAAAGAGTACTAAATTTACTAAATCAACATTGATGTCATAAATGTGATGTCATCATGATGTCATTTGTCATTAAACATTATTTCAATAATGTCATTTTGTCAAAAATCGTTTTGACTGAAATTTGAATGTCAAATTTATCCTTAAAAAATAATTTAAATTTCCCTAACATATTAGAGGCCGAATAACCTCCCTTTTTACCTAATCAAAATAAAGTCTTTATACAACTTTCTAACAAACCAACACTTAATATCAGATTTTGTAAAACAAAATTATTAAGTAAACTTACACCAAGGAAAGGGTAGACAATTGAAGCAAATGCTCTGAAATCTCGGACTTCTTTCCAATCTACTAAACTGATAATATCACAAATCAACATGGCATATCGGAAACAGGAACCGTCCAGATTTCCTGCAAGGATGTTTCCGAATACCTGAATTGTCTGAAATAAAAACAGTAAAACATTGTTACACTCCATATTCATTTCTGCATTTGTCACCCCAGTAACCATGATGGTAACTGCTACAGTATTTTAATGAAATTGTAAATTTTCTTATGATTTTTTTGTACATGTCTAAATTAGTTTATTGTCAAACATAATTTTTCATTAAAAAAAGGAATTCCAATGGGAAACCCAACCATGCTTGGGAGCAATAAATCTATGATTATCAATAATTAAATAACAGTAATGCCTAATTTTCCTTCAATTTTTTTCTGCACACCATTGTACTAAACTTTTGATTTCTCTATTATTTTTTCTATTTTTAACCCCTCCCTTATTTAAAAACCTAAAAAAGGGACAGTGCTGAAATTTAAACTTAAGCATTAATTTATGGTATTGAAATTTGTGTAACGTTTGAATAAAAAAATTTAATCTGTTCTCAAGTTTTCATTGCAAACTGCCATGGAATGGATAAATGAAGAGAGAGAGAGAGAGAGAGAGAGATAGAGAGAGAGAGAGAGAGAGAGATGGAAGATGGAAACAGTTGTTGTTGAAAACAGAGGATATTGTAGGAACAAAATTAAAGTTTGTGTAACAACTCACGAGTCACCATGTCATTTATCTGATATTTTGATTCTTTGTTGTACAATTGAAGAGCTGGGGGTGACCCTATCTGAATTTACCTTATTATGTCCTGAATATTCTGCCACAGATGACAGGAAGTCATGAGCTCCTAGATACATAATATCTTCTATCATATACCTCTCCTTCATAAACAGATACACATAGTCCTGAAATAAACATAAGAAAAATCATCTAAGGGAGATAACTACTTGATTTATGGCTTCATTCAAACAAAAAAAAGTTAGATATTAGAGTTAAAATTGTAATGAAGGGTTTTAAAATCATTTCCTCAAATATTGTTAGCAGAGTACTACAGACTATTAGATAAAGTAAATTATAACACATGATTACATTTTTCATAAAGTTTTCTTTTTAAAGCTTGAATAAGAATTGAATAAAATTTTGGAGGCCGACAGGATAAAATGACACCAAGAAAAATAAAATTCGCCTACAAAACAAACTTTCAATTTCTGAATTTCTGTTTTTTTATGAACAGCAACTTAACAATCTTGTCTGCATATTATATTGAGTCAATAAACTGCAAATTATTCAAGTCAATCTGATTTATAAGATTTCTAACTTCTGATTTTAATTTTAAGCTCATTAAAATCACTAAACTTGTACATAAAACTGTTACCAGTATAGAACTACTGTACTCCTCCTCTTCAGAATTATCATCCTTCCACATAATAAATGCCCAAAACTGCTCCATTAGTGATAATGTTCGATTCTGTAATTATTACATAAGACAAATACTGCTTAATCTAAAAGTTTTCAATCTCAAAATATGGTTTTCAAGAAAAAAAACAAAACAAAACAAAAATAAATAGATAAATAATAAATAAACTAAAAAAACTATTAAAAAAAAACAACAAACAAAAAAAAAAAAAAACTTTTCAGGTATCTAAGAGTTGAACAAATTACTTTCTTCCCTTTTTAAGAAATAAAATCTTCTTTTTTTTTAATTTATTCTTTTCAATTTTTATTTATTTATTTTTTGTTTTCTGTTTTGTTTTTGTTTTAGTTTTTTTAATACTCTTTTAAGGACAGTTTTTCAATTTACAATAATAAACTCATTAAATAAAAATTGTATAAAATATCTGCAAATACTTGTTGTATTCGATATTATCTTATGAGGGTAACTTGACCATTACCTAATAAACAGCTTATAATAATTATAAAGATTGGTTAAATATTTTTCAATTGCCAAAATAAAATCACTTTAATTTATATATGACCTTTTTCTACAAAAATTACCATCTTTATAGTCATGCATGAATAACCTGCTATACAGTACCAGTTTGTTGAGCCTACAGGTTCCAATGTTGAACCTACAGGTTACAATGTTGAGCCTATAGGTTACAATGTTGAGCCTACAGGTTACTATGTTGAACCTACAGGTTACAATGTTGAGCCTATAGGTTACAATGTTGAACCTACAGGTTACAATGTTGAGCCTACAGGTTACAATGTTGAGCCTACAGGTTACAATGTTGAGCCTATAGGTTACAAAGTTGAGCCTACAGGTTACAATGTTGAGCCTACAGGTTACAATGTTGAGCCTATAGGTTACAATGTTGAGCCTACGGGTTCAAATGAAAACGTTCAGTTTGTTCAATGGTTGTATTGCTGTTTAATGTTTAGTCAGCAATTATGCCAGTTTTCATGAGGAGAACAAGTTTATTTATCTCTAATGATTAATCTACAAATAAGTTTATGTATGGGTTAGATAAGCTAGTGTATTTTATGATCTACCCTCTAGCAACTCATCTTTTTGTTAAAGTTACAAGCATACCACTTCCCTAGTTGCAATAACCTGACACTGAGTGAACCAATATACTCTTTCCTCTAAATGCTAAATGACAATTGAGAATCTAAAATTTTAAAGCATTATGTATAACTACAAGGCCAAGGTTCGAACTAATGACCTCCCACCCTAAAAGCAGGTGCTCTAACACTGAGCCACAAAGGCTGTCAACAAACATTTAACTTACCAAAGATAGAGATCTAGGAATATTTCGGTCCAATGTTGTCCTGTCCTTGTAATCATCAAATAACCTGTGCATTGTGTGTGGCTGTAAAAACAAAGTTAAAATAACAATTATAAGCTAGTAATTTAAGAAAACAAAAGGATGTCTATAATATCAACATCTATTTGATAATAAAGGCATGATTGAGTGAGTTGAGTTGAGTTGAGTTGAGTTGAGTTGAGTTGAGTAATGATGTTTAACATCCCAGTCAAGAATATTACACTTATATCATTGAGATGTCCCCAGCTATAGGTGCTGATGGCATTATACTGCAGGTTTCTTTATCATGCCACACCTACCATGACATGGGACCATGTTTATTTTATGTTCCCATCCAAAAGAACTGTGACTTTCATTTTGTAATGCCAAATGCTTGGCGAAAAACACAGACATTACCAAGGTCAGACCTGGTCGGGGTTTGAACCAACAACCTCCCACTTACAGAGTGCAGGCACTCTGCCAACTGAGCTGCTGCAGTGGTTTTGGAATATAAAAGGGAAGTGTAACTAACAGACGGTGTCCTTAAAAGATTTTTTTTCATATTCAGCAATCTGGATTGTATAAGATTATAGATTTTTATGCAACAGTTTCATTACCATATATCAAGGTCAAATTGATCAGTTTTGGGATGGTGGAGGAAACCAGAGTAATCAGAGACAAGCAAAGACTTCAGCAAAGCAAACTGATGAATTTAGATTTAAACCTAGGTGGTTGGAGGGACTGTATTTCATATTAATTTCTCTATGGTGCACTGACAAATGCCAAAATTATAAAGGTTCTCTTTTCCACCTTTTTAGCTACAATCCAGCAAAAACTAAATAAAAATCTTCAAATTAAAAAAAAATAATAATAATAATTAAAAAAAAAAAAAAAGAGAGAGAGAGAGAGAGAGAGAGAGAGAGAGAGAGAGAGAGAGAGAGAGAGAGAGAGAGAGAGATAAATAGGAAATTACAATTTAAGAAGAAAAACATTTTGAAATAACAATGATTCCAAAAACTTAATGAATGGTGAGTTGACCAAATTTCTCATCCTAGAATATGTTAAATTTGGATTCAAACTTAGTCAGTAAGAGGAACTGTGGTCTGTAAGAACACACTTTAGATCACAAAGTCATCAAGGCACTAGGAAAGATTTTGAGTCCAAAATAAATTTTACAGCAAGTGATATCACCAACAATGAATGAGGCTGGAAAAATATGATGTATGACTTGACACTGTGTGAACAGAAGATCATACCATGTGTGCTTCAGTACTTCCTACTAAGCTAGGACTTTCCCTAGATGTTCCAGGTAGTTGGTGTGTGTCCAGTTGGATCTAAATGTCTACTGTAGGTTCCTGCTGTTGATGGCATATCCAGTGTCAATTCTGGGCTAACTGGCTTCATAATCTCGCTGAAATAAAATTGACATACTTTTTGACTATGAAATTATGATAAATTGTAAAAAACAACAGTAAAAAACACATTTTGGATGATAAGTATTTTGGACATAAAACCCTGCTTAATTATTATCAAAATTGGTTTTATGTTTTGTAAAAAGTGACTTTGAATATAAAAGTATTGTGATACTTAATTAATTTGCTTAAATTGAAAGAAAAGAAAGTTGAAACAAGAAATTGGATGGATGGAATGATAAAGGAAGGATGGAAACACAATTTCAATATTGTAATATCCGCCTCTTTTAACGAAAGGCAGGGAACAAAAAAATTTTAAATCAATTTAACGACCCAAAAGTAATTTTTTGTCTCACATTTCATATAAAAATTAATTATTGAGGGCTTAGGCTACTGCTATTTTTGACTTGTAAAATGAGAAGTGGATTGAGACCCAGACATGGACATCTGACTCAATTAGATGAGTGTAAATCCTGCTTATTTCCCGGACCACCACATACATATCACTTACTCTATGAGTTCTTTGTTGACTCTAACTTTTGGTCTAGATATTTTTAGATGTGTACAGTTCGGAGGGATTTCAAATACCTTTTCCATTCCAGGCAGTTTGTGTGGACAAATGGTTGTCTGAAAAGAAAATCAGATTAATATAATTAAACAATCAATAAAAATTGACCATACATTAGCCAGAAAATTTTTTGTTGCAATGTGTAAAAAATGGCAGACTTATGTTTTAAAAGGCAATGAGTTCAATTTCCAGCCAGGCCACATAGTACATGTTTATTCTTGAGCAATATATTTAATTTCTAAATTAAAAAAGCAGTCAAATAATAATGTGTGCTGGAAAATATGCTGGGGATTAATCTTGTGATGTACTGACATCCTGTCCAAGGGGACATATTGTGGTCTTGTTTACCCAACATCATTGAAACTGAGTTATACCCCAGCCTATACACTTATGGGAGCATTAATGAGCGAGATGAATTGAAATATGCTGTTTATACCCCAATCAAGATTTTTTAACTTATCATTAAGGAGTAAGTGCATGGGTGGTGGAAGAAACAAGAACATGATATAAAACCACCATATGCCAGCAAATGAACCCCTGAGCTTTCTCACATTTGCTCTGAGTAGAGTTTAAACCTGGGCAGTGAAAGCCATTGAGATCCGTAAATGTAAGCTTTAAACAACTTTGCCATGTACTAATGTGTGAGGACTACCATATGATTCAGGAATCATGATTCAAATTGTATCTCATCATAACATGTTGAAAAGTAGTAAACAATATGTAACAAACCATGACAAAAGTTACAGGTGTGTAAAATCATATAAAGAAACATATACAGTCAAACCTGTCTATAGTGGTCAGCTGTCGGACCAGGCAAAAGTGGCCACTATGGACAGGTTTGCAATATTTTGGCAAAATTATCTCCCCTTGCATGAAAGATTGACAGGACACAGAAAATGTGAAATGAGCCCTGTGTCCTTTGAAGGATACTGTAGTAATGTATTGTAATAAAAAGATCAAATTTAAATAAAGGAAATTTATTCATTATGATAAATTCACATGCACATCATCAAAACCATATCAAAGCAACATCATTAAGCAAATAATTTTATGATTATAAGCCCTCAATTTAAATGTTCATCTATCCAAGCTGTAACGTGGTTCATAGCCTTCACACAATTTACTTAATTTTGTACTGTAAATGCACTGATTTTAGCGATTTTCACAATAAGATGGTAGCACTAATTTAAATACACCACTAAAATAAGTATGTAATGTAAGTGCTCCATCCAAAAAGTTGTTTTGCACTAATTTAAATCCACACAAGAATGTAAATTTCACTAAATTACATACACGCTATAATAAGTACATTCACAGTATACAGGTAATGTATGCAAGAAATATTAAATCCTACCTTTTCACCACAACTTGCACAGAATTTAGCTCCCTTTACTTCCTCGAATGATTTACCCTGATTATTTGAAGTGTAAACCATAGCAGCATATTTACTGAAAACTCGTTCTTGGGGTATGAATGGATCTTGTTCAATATCTTCATCATCGTTATCATCCTCTAACCCCGCAGATAAGATGGAATCTATAAAATTGAAATAGATAAAAAAATTAGAGTATCTTTCTTGGTTGCCAAATGGACTTATGTTACAGCTTTCAAATCAAACTGCCTATCATTGCTTGCCATTAAAGTGCCTAAAAGGTTTCAATACTTTGCACAAGATCCTAATTTAAATAAGTTTGACAGATTTCTTAAACGCCAGTTTTGGTGGTTTTTTTTGGTTGTTGTTGTTTTTGAATAACAACAATGTAATTTTTTTCTTTAAGAATATGAAGTTCTTAACAAAAACATGTCTGAATTCTAGATATTTTCTTTTCAACAATTCATTGTACAAACTTCTAAAATTTCAAAATCTTTCAAAAACTGCTACTTCAATGCTGTTCTCATAATGAATAAAAAAGTATTGAGTCCCAACTTTAATCTGGGATACATTCTGAATTCTGTGAAAGCCATATAAATTCAGCTCTAAACTCTATTGATGGATTGGACACCAAAGAACTTACCAGATTTTGCTATTCCTTGAGGATCCAATGATCTTGATCTCTCTTTTCTCCTCCTAAAATATTGTACATGTATATTATATTTAATAAATATCAGAAGAAAAATAACAATGTATATTTGTTTTATTTTTATGTATGGTGGAATCTAAAACGGGCACTAACATATCACAGCATCTCCTATTGCCTGTAGAGTGTAAGTTCACATCTACCGGTACCCATCTTAATGTGAGAAAGTTTGTCAGTTCATTTGCAGGAGGTCAAGTGTTTATTCTAAATACTATGGCTTTCTTTACCAACCCCACACCTCAATATAATTGAAATCTTGACTGGTTGTAAAACAAAATTGCACAGGTGAGCTGTCTTCTAATGTTTCTAGTTCATTACTTTTATGTTTACCAAAAGACCAAGATACTTCTGGCCAACTAACTTGGGTTATCTCCCTTGCACTGTAATTATTCTTAAGGCTGTCATATGGTGATAATAATATTATCACATGCTGGTAGTCAATTTTAAAAGGTTATTACACTCTGGGATGTAATTGGTATAAAAAGCTCAAATTATTACATGTCACAAGACTAGAAATGGACCGATAAGAAAGCTTCTATAAATGAGGTATAATAATTGTAGGTGAAAATCATTACTCCATCCTATTTCCCTAAAGATGAAGTTACTCTAGTCAAATTGTTACCATTGCCACAAAAGACTCTCAATTTTGCCTCAATAATGAAAATATAGCAATATTGTATCATGAATGAAAGCAAAAATTTAACTTTGTATACATAAATCAAATCAAAGTAATTCTATAAATTATTCTACAATCTAGTTTGTATATATTTAACAATAAACTTCATTAGCATGAAGAGCAAAAAAACATGGAATATGAGATTTCAAGTACCCTCCAGTAATTTTATGAAAGAGAAGATAAATAAAAGTTAATTATTAATTACTAACCCCAGAAAAGGTTTGTCTATAGTTCAAATACTTTTAGCTGTTCCATTAATGTAACATTATGTTGTTTTAACAATTGAAGTTTAGTACCGAGGTTGAGAATGATTATAGGGGTGACAAAATGGATTGTAACCCTATCAGAAATGTAATATTTATATTATACTAACCCCAGTGTAGGTTTGTTTTGTTCCAATATTTGTAGCTGTTCCATTAACATTACTCCATGTTGTTTTAACAACTGAAGCTCATTACTGATATCGCCAACAGTGTTTTTAAATCTCTCTTGTACTGCTTCCAGCTAAAACAAAAGTCATAAACAAGTTCCAATAATCAGCAAAGAAATATGATATGATTGGATTAACGGGGTTTAACATCCCATTTTTGACTTACACAGAGATGTCACCGGCTATAGGTGAAGTGGCAGACATTTTGACCTTTGGAGATGGCAGCATGCCATGTCTGCTGTGACATGAGGCATCAGCTCCGAAGGATCCTGTGACTTTCATTACTAAATGCTGAATTCTTGGCAGTCACTACCTATTTTCAAGTCATGATCAGACACGGCATGGATTCGAACCTGAACCTCCCACGTATAAAGCGAAACACTCTACCAACAGAGATACCATAGTGGTTGCAAAAAATTATGCATTAATGTAAAATTAAATAAATGAAAAAGGTTTTTTCCCTTGCAGTATATCTTTAGTTTGGATCATTACCGACATAACAGACTGAAAGGTTGCCCATGTTTATCTGTTACATTGCGGGAAAGTATTACTGCACTCTATAGAAAGCCGTAAGTGTGCCCTACTACAAGCAGATCAGTGCATAGAGGCAGTCATGGTCTGAGAAAGGTTTTGGTCTTCCTCTAATGTATTTTGTCAATTTGGTGTCTCTTTTCTAGCGGTGCCCATCTGCTGGAGAGACACAGCTTGGTGTCAAGTTATATCAATTCTTACGCTCTTTCGTACATGCTTATTAGGATGCTTGCAAAAGAGAGGGGGTCAACATTGATAACATCTGGAAAAAAGTGCAAGAAGGCCCATTGTTTGCCTGAGGTTAAAAGAACAAGACATGCAGCAAATATGGTAACTACATGTAATATTAATTAATTTTCAATGTTTTCACTAACCATATAGCAAATAGCAAAATTTGTTCCCAAATAGCAAACTTTACTCCCAAATAGCAAAATTTAATCCCAATAGCAAAATGTAATGCAAAATTGAAAAAATTTAGTCCCAAATAGCACAATTGAATTCAAAATAACAAAATTAAATCCCATATAGCAAAATCTAATCACAAATAGCAAAATGTAGTTAAAAATAGCAAAATTTAATCCCCCACAAACATTGATGATTTTACAATATTACCTCCTGATCTGCTTGTTCTATGTCCATTTCTTGTACTTCCCTTTCCGCTTCTGTCAGATCTTCTTTTGTTTCAATCTTCTCAAGGTCACCTTTATGTTCCTCTAGAAATCTGTCAAACTCTGAAATATATATATAACAAAATAGGGATATTATGCCCCTTGAGAAATTTTGCAAACTTACTTATAGCCAATGTACTTTGAAGTCCCAAAGTTGATCTCTTTTACGTTATTTCTATATTATTTCCTTGATTTATTGCCTGACATCTTTATAATACTGAAATCTGACTGAACACAAATGACGGCTAGGAACTGAGGTTTGACTCTAATTGAAAAAAAAAAATAAGAGTTCACACGGAAAGTGTTAAAACAGGAAATTCTGTCAGATAGAAGAATGTAAAAAGCTGCCACCACTTGTCAATCTAATTATTTACAGCAAATATTTTGATAGAGTCAAAGAAAAACTCTAACCTTGAAAACGGTCATTCACAAAATGATACGATTAATTGAAAATGTCTGTGTTTGATTTTATTTTTGCAATATTGCAAGAGTTACAAGATGCTAAAATAATTACTTTTAATTTGCACTGTTATCAGACTTAAAAGAAATAAAAGAATGCAAATGGCTTAAAATGGGGTGTCTCACAAAAAATAACCGAAGTGAATGACAAATTTACTGATTTACCAAATAATAATGGATGAATTTTTCTGTACTTCATACAGGCTTGTTTCAAACTAAATAAACACAATAAGCAAGAGCTGTAAGAAAATCTGTAGCATGCCTACAAACACTCTCAAAAACTACCCAAAAGTTTTCACATAAGATGTGACAGCTCAAACTTATTCATATAGAACTGAATTTTTTGAACTCTTATTTATGATCTGACCACAGTTTGAACCCTCAACCTTCAGCTCTAAAGCCTTAGGCACTATGACTAAACCATTAAGGCACCATACAGATTTTCAGAGGTGGAAAGATAAACTCTTTTGTAACAATTACATACATGGTTCTGACCCTCAACAGCTGTGTTCATCACACTCATTATTTGTTCCTCTAACAATGACATTCATCGTACTTACTCCCAACAGCTCCTCTAACAATAACATACATGGTACTTACCCTCAACAGCTGTGTTCATCACACTCATTATTTGTTCCTCTAACAATGACATTCATCGTACTTACTCCCAACAGCTCCTCTAACAATAACATACATGGTACTTACCCTCAACAGCTGTGTTCATCACACTCATTATTTGTTCCTCTAACAATAACATACATTGTACTTACCCTCAACAGCTATGTTCATCACACTCATTATTTTTTCCTCTAACAATAACATACATGGTACTTACCCTCAACAGCTGTGTTCATCACACTCATTATTTGTTCTTCTAACTTTTGGGCTGACTCTATGTTGTTCATCAGATTGGCCTAAAAAGTTAAACAAAATAAAATTTGGTAACAAAAAGAAACTTTCTTTGTCTCAGTATTTAAGTCAACTTTAAAAATATATCGTAATAAGAAAGATATATAAATATATATAATATATATATGTGTGTGTGTGTGTGTGTGTGTGTGTGTGTGTGTATTTATAATCTAACAGAAATATTTTTTGACCCTGCAAAAGTTTATTTTTAGAATTTCTAATAACAAACCTTGAACATTTTTTCATAGCATTATGCACAATTTGAAAATGAAAAAGTTTACTTGTACCTCCATCAGTTTTTTTCAACATCCCTAAACTGACCGTCTCAATATAAATGAAAGAATCATAAGAAGACATAAAACTCTATTACTTTACTTCATTTATTCAACTCAAGCACATAAAAAATTTGCAAAATCCTACTCTCTCAACTTAAATAAATACATACCCTTTTAGTTGATATAACTGGCTTGATTTTCTTCTTTTCTGGTTCATCTGCTTCAGTATCTAAAAATGCTGAAATAAAAAAAAATTCAGGTTTGACTGACATGTTTATACACAAAAAAATGATATCCTACATTCCATACGTAATAAATAATAAAAAGCCATTACTTGTCCTAAAAGTATTTTTGGTACAGATCTAGCCAACATGAACCAACACACAGCGGGGACAAATTAAAAAAACTTGCTACAAGTTTTTTTTGCTCCAAAAAGTTGATTTTTGTTAATTTATTGGCTTAATTTTTATCATGATGACAGAGAAGCTTAATAAAATCTTTTTTAAATTTTTTTGAAAAAAAAAACCAAAAACATAGTAACCAATAATCAAATCATAAAAAAATCTATAACTTCATGTGGAATTATCTTTTGAATTAGCTCCTAAAATTTTAAACTGGCTAACGCCTAATTTTTTGAAAGCCAGGGCGGATCCTTATTAAAAATGTGTCAATTGACATCATCATTTAAAGCTGCATTAAGTTTTTCAATTTTCTGAATTTTTTTTTTTTTGATTTTCTAAAAATATATATTTTTCAAAAATAGATATGCTCTAACCACGATCCTTGACATTCATTTTCTTAAATTTCATTTCTTTCAGCTGTAAATAAACGTAATCCTCTGATCGGTTGGTCAATGTTTCATGATGGTAATTATGAGCTTGGAGCATGCGCACGGATGTACGGAAAAAACCCATGAATGAAAGGTGAAACATGACAAATTGCATTAATTGTCCTTAATTAATATCCAGATGTATTTGAAATGGTGTTATGTATTCCTTACTAAGTCACAAATGACAAATTCAACAAAGTTCTGTGTTTAATTTATCGTATTTCACCGTTTAAATGTGTTTAAATGACCGGGTTTGATGACATAACCATGTTCTAATATTAGATCCCAAATGCTGCATCTCGCTGGGTTATTACTGTAATTTCTGTATTTATTTGAGCTTTTATAGTTGAACCAAATGTAACATTGTTCATTAGGAACATCATTAATTAGATTACCGCCATTTTTATTTTTTCTTTGGAAAACTTAATGCAGCTTTAATGTAACTAATGTAAACATACATTCTCCAACTTACAATTACAAGGAACATTTTCATCACGTTCATACCTTGGTACAATTTTAAAGATTTTTAGCAATGACATGCAAGTGTGCATTAGAAAAAATAGCATAAATAATTTATGCATTGGTAAGTAATTTTATTTACCATAATATAAATCATCATATCCTTTCTTATATTTTGACAAATGGTCAATTTCTTGGTTAGCTTCATCTAACGAATCCTGAAATCAAAATTTAATTATTTATCTAAAACATTTATATTCACTGAATAAAACATTGTGTTCAATTTGAAAGTCACATGGTCCAATCTAATCTTCTGACTCTTTTGTTGTTAAGAGGTTCAAAACTAGCAGTTTCAAATTAGAAATGGTTTTTAGTATGTATTTAAAATGCTAATGGGTTGTATTCTTTCTAGTCTTACCCTCTTCTGTCTTCAGAGTGGCCTTGGTGACCAAATGTTCAAAATCTCTGGACCCAGTTTCACAATCATTCACTCAACTGAGTGTACACTTAACTCAAATTATGGAATAATTCAATGTCAATTTTAAGATGATCTACAGTTAAAATTGAATATCTAATGTTATATTTGATTTGTTTAGTGTAGTTTTTGTTGAACGAAACAAAACATTTTGTCATAAAACTTAAGATTTGTAAAATATTGATAAAAGAAAAAAGGGAATATTTGAGTTGAGTATAGACTCAATTGAGTAAATGATTATGAAACTGGGGCCTGGCCTACAGATAACAGTGACAGTGTCATTTAATTCCTAGGTTTGAAATCTGCTAAGACAGATCCTAGTGTGAGAAAGTTTGTCAGTTTGTTTTCCTAGTATTGGTGGTTATCTCTAGGAACTTTGGTTTCTACACAATTCAAGAACAGACCCCTTATATAAGAATCTTGACTGGGGCATGAAACACCATTAATACCCATACACATTTCATTGGAAACTGACATTAACACTGACATAAATGCCAGGGCATTATGACCATATCTCTAAGCTTTTTTTTAAAATTTATTTATCTACTGTAATCTTAAGAGCAAGTAATATTTTAAATTTATTTAAAAATAAACTCCAAAAAACATAATAAATTAACAATTTGCAATCATTATACCTTTAAAGCATCCACATCACCTTCAAGTCTATCCTGCATTTGTTCTGCTTTCTCTCGTTCATCTCTCAATTCTTCTTCCAATCTGACAATACAATAAAAACTCATAGAGCTATCACACTAAACACAGGATGAATTATGTCACGATTATTTGATTTACAGTAAAGGCATTTGTAATGCCCCTCAATAACTTTGAAAACTCACTTATAGCCACACTAAAACCTCCTCATAATGCCCATTTAGAACTATACCAACTCACTTATCACATTAAACATTTTTATAATGCCCCTTAAGGTAGTTACCGACACCCAGATGCAAAAAATTTCACAGAAAAAGTATTTTCTGATTACTTGTAAATAAATTCCTTAAAATGAGCTTTGCTGAATAAGATAAAAAATTCATATGCTTGGGTTTTCATTTTTTTTAGTAGAGTGTATTTAATCTACCCCACTTTTCAACAAGTTATTACTTATTTCTAAATATCCCTGCATGTTAATTTCATGTTTGTTATATAGGCAAAACCACACATGTGGTTTTTTTTACAGTAGCTGATAGCACAAGTTTATTATGCGGATGAATACGTTAATTGAGTGTGCTCTGTGCACGAAGTGTTATGTTTGCATCCACACAATAAACGAGTGTGATCAGCTACGTCAAAAAACCATTTGTGGTTTTGTATTTATCACATACCCTACCAAACTGAATGCAAAGCTTTCTTTCTAACTTAATCTGCCAATAAATTCACAATCAGCTTTTTCATATAATTTTTAATCTGATTAGAAAGTAATTAAAAAAACCACAGATAATTGTTCGTTTAAACTGTCATTTGTTAACATTTTACTACTACTATCGTAAACACTGGTTCAAAACAAACATTTATTTAAATTTGTTAATATCGTCCTCCCAACTGAATGATGACGTCACATAAGAAAAGTTCTTGGGTATTCATGACGAATTTATTGTTGTCAGGAAAAGGGAATTCCCCTAAAAGTAGTTTCTGGCTACTATGGTGATATGGAATGTTGTATGGCACATGTGCTATACAGACCATTGTATCACATATGCAAGAAAATGTAATGTATCGCTATAGTAAGATTCAATGGGTATGTGATAAAATTCAATAAATAACTACATATAATGAAAACAAATTTTTTCTTCATGGTTTTAATCAATATTTCATGTACCATGTAGTCTTTGTATTTTTAAAAAATATATTTTTTTAATGTTTGAAAAAACACATTTAAGTGTATTTTTTAAAATAGTACATTACATTAATTGGTTAGTTAAAGAAGCTACTGTAAATAAAAGATATCTATTTCAAGGTTTAGTACAAATTTATTGTTGTAGACTTCAGTAACTGCTGCACTTTATACATATTTGTCTATTTCTGCACATTTATTCACTGGTGACAATAAGATATCAATTTCTTCAATTGAAATTAACTGTCATAAATAATTACCTCCCCTGACACATACTCATCTAGCATGAATAAGATGTCAATTTCAAAATTCTATGAAAGAATTACTTCCCCTTATACATACTTGTCAATTTCAGCATTTTTATCCACCAAAGTTTCTTCTAACTGGTAAATTTTCTCGTTAAATGTTTCAACAGTTTCCTCTAATTCTGCAATTTTCTGTTGATGTTCTTCCAGTTGTTTATGTTTTTCAAACAATCTAACAAAAATTTTCCAAATTAAAAAATCAGTACAGGAAAAATATTGATGTTGATAATGACAACTGAGAAGGAAAGGCATGTTATGTTGTAACCAGATAGATAGCATTTAATGTCACTGAACGTTGGATAGACACTGGCCTAAAGAGAGAACGACTTGAACTTGAAAATGAAAAGTTTACATGCTTCATGCTATGTAAATAAGCTTTAAATATATAAATTGATGTAATGCTCTTAACTTGATGAGCATGATAATGACAGCTGTAATTTTTTTTTAATTTTCAAAATGTTTTTTTTAAAAATTGTCTTTAAAATTTAATTATAAATATTAAATCTGATTTTCATTCGGGTCATTGCTTAAGTAAACTAAAGCAACCAGGTCAAAGTATTCTTGTAACACTTTATAAGAATTTTTGTAATGACAACAACTGATTTTTATGACATCAAGAAAAAAAGGGAAGTCTTGTATAAAACAACTGATTTATAAAAAACATACATATTTCTTGATCAATAATTTATTGAAACTTTACTAAACGATGCAAACATAAACACATTGGTTATTACATTAAGAAAATAATGATTAATTAAAAAAATAAAAAAATAAAATATTAATGATTAAGTGAAGCAGTTTATTTATTTATTATTTCAGTTGTAAATATTTGATAATAACCATGAAAACAATTTTGTTATGTCAAGTTTACCTCTTTTTAACAGTTTCCAGCTGTTCATTAATTACTTCTACTTTGTCGTTTCTCTCTCTATAAACTCTACGTATCAGTGTGAAGTAAGGAATCTTCAGTATCCTACCATCGGTATGTGTTGTTAGCTCATCGCTATAAATAGCACCTAATCATGCAACAAGAAAAATTACTTAAAAAGTCATAAAATGCAACAGAAAAAAATATTTTAAAGTCTAAAAATAATTTTTCATTGAATATTTGAGAATGTTTTAAAGATTCTATACATTTTGATATATTCTCAATTTGTCTAAATTAATTATTTTAATCTAGAAAAACACTGTATTAAATGCATATTCCACATGCTCATGAAATAGGTGAATTCCATTTCCTTGTTTAATTTGGCAAAGTTATTACTTTAAAAAAGGTCCTGACATATTTCTTGTCCCTATATATCTACACTTTTTGATATTTTGTTAGATAGAATGGTTTGCACATGTTATTTGGAATGAGGTAAAAATAGGTTGTATTTGACATGGCTTCACAAAAAGGTCCTCATATTGCCGATAAATGACAAATTATTGTCCCTTTTATCTTTTACACGAAGAGAGAGAGAGAGAGAGAGAGAGAGAGAGAGAGAGAGAGAGAGAGAGAGAGAGAGAGAGAGAGAGAGAGAGAGAGAGACTAACTGTGAAAATCATCTTTAAGTTTGGTAAATATTGGTGAATATACTCCAAGTTTTGGCACTATTTCTTCCAATGCTTGAAATGCAATAAGCATTCTCTCCTCACTCGGTTCTATGCCATCTTTGTTTGCCCTTTCCAGACACATCTTATCATATTTATTAACTGAAATTTATCAAATATAAAACTTCACAAATCACATAGAAATTCACATATAATATAACACATGTCTCATCTCTAATGCTTTACAGTCTAGTTTTATACTACAAAATATAATAAGAAAGGCATTATCACTTCACTGTTTGGTAAAAAGTCCACCTGGTCCCAATTTCACAATCATTCACTCAACTGAGTGTACACTCAACTCAAATATTTCTATTTTTCTCTCATCAATGTTTTAAAAATCACAATTTTATGAGACAAAACTTTGTTTTGTTTAACAAACCTACACTAAACAATTCAAATTTAATTTTAACTGTGTGATGTCTTATAAATTGACATTGAAATATTACCTAATTTTAATAGAGTGTATACTCAGTTGAGGGAATGATTGTGAAACTTGGACCTGAGCTCAGGATTTACTAGTATTTATCTATTTATTTATTTCATTTACTGTATTTATTATTATTATTATTATTATTATTATTTTTTTTTTTTTTTTTAATTTTTTTTTTTCGCTATGTAAAAGTTCAAAGGAATTCTTTACTTTATTCGTGTCTCAAATAACACAATTTCAGACATTTAAAACATAAAACTAGGGACAGTCAGTTATCTCAAGGTGGTCCAACTGCAAATAGACTTGATATGTAAAATATCCGATTAGTATAATTAAGATTGCCCCTGGTTAAAGTCCTCGTTTGACATCTGTCTATTTCTCCTTTCTGTCAAATTTGGTGGTTCACCTAGGACAGTCCAAGAAACAAACGAGAATTTAAAAAAATGGGTTTGACATGTTACTTTATGTTTCTTGTTTCTGACATAGTTAGTGGCTCATCCAGGTTGGTCAATGAAAAATTAAAATGCATTGGCTTTTGTTTTTACAGTTTGATTTGAATTTATCTGAAGCACTTAAACAGGTAGATTAGTAACATGGAAGAGAAAAAATGCAGGGTTAGACCAAGGATCAAACCCGGGACCTCCCTTACTATAAGCAGGTGCTCTATCAATTGAGATACCCAGACCGCTACATTCCTCCCCTGTTATTCTTGAGTTTCCCATTGTACTATGGGGGATCTCATCCTTATTTTCCTTCAGATGGACTTCGTGCCAGCCCACCAAGGGCCACACTGGCCTCTAAACTGTAACAGGAAATAAAAAAATGCAAGGTCGGACCTGAGAGAGGCCAGTGCTCTACCAACTGCGCTACCACATATCTATGTCACACATTCAGTAAATAGGGATTAGGTCACTGAGTGTTTGCTGTGTCAGCTTATTTCCTACATGACAATAAAAATAATGTTAATTAAGGATATATATAATAAATAATTAGGATTGATGTAAAGGTTGCAGGATGTTAACATCTCTTAACTATCCCTCATCTATACTTATTGATGTACACCAACACAATATGTAATAACATGATTTTAATGTATGAATTCGCTTAGATTCTTAAATATAAAAAAATCACAGGAATGTCAACCCCGTTGTTTGACTTGTAAATAATTATTTAAACAACAAACATTTTAACATTGTTATGAACGTCCTTTGAAACCGTTCAAAAAGATGCTGTAATAAACAAGACACCCCCCCCCCCCCTTTATCCGGAAATTAGCAGGTGCCCGTTAAAACATTCGTTAAATGTCTTCAGCTCCAATATGCAATAATTACAGGTGATGAATTTCACTTACTTAAAGAATATCCATCAGTAATCTTTTCCTTCTGTTGCTTTTTATCCATTTTTCTGTTTTAAAGCGAGTTTAATATTGGAATAGAAAATCGTAACCAAGCACGCTAAAATTTGAATAATACACAAATCGGTAGACGGATCTACCTATAAACCAACCCGGAAAGTTTAGAAGGGGAAAATATAATTATAAATTTAATTAAGAAAATCTCACCTATAAAATATATAGAATTGAATAAACTAGCGAAAGGAAAATTATTCATAATAGTTATGATAATTTAACAATGTCAATACCTAAATTGGTGAGCAAGACCAGCATAATTATCTCCCTTAGTTGATAATACCTTAATTTTTATTTGGACTTGAAATGATATCTAATTTCTTAAAAAAAAAAACCAGAATAATAGCACATTACCTTTTTTATATTATCGTTAACAAAACAATGGCTTGTTCAGTGTCATCTATTTGTCAAGCATGATTTATAAATATACATTATTTTGCTGTGGTCATCTGATCTAAATCTCAGTCCAACAGAAAACATTTCATTATTGAATATCTTAGTGTGAGACAGTTTGTCAGTTTGATTGCCTGAAATTTGGTGATTATTTCTATGTACTACACCATCCAGAAATGTTTGCCATTAAATGTAAGTTAACAATCTTGACACCATTACTCCACTTTACTCAATATTAGGCATTTACACTATTTGCAGCTATCGGAAAGCAAATATTTCATCTTTTTATTCTCAACTCTCCAGAAGTTTTTAATATATTGAGACTGAATCATGTGAATAACATTGGACAAAACTTGGCTTCAAAAGGTTGAATTAGCTGGACACAGTCTAATGGGATTGGATTGGATTTGTATTAATAGTATTTTAGGCCTTGGTCAAGATTTTTTCACTTATATTGAGGCAGTCAGCTCAAGAATGGTGGAGGAAACCTGAGTGCCCAGAGAAAATCATCAACCTTCAGCAAGCGAACTGACAAACTCTTTCACACTAGGATCTATAAAAGTGGGAGTCAAACCTAGATGAGAGGCAAAAGGATATGCAAGTGTATGCTTTAGACCATTCAGTCTCTGAGGCCCACTGGGGTTGAGTGGTTTAATGCATTCACTTATGAATTGGAGCTCCTCTCACTGCCTGGGTTCAAATTCTACTCAGGACAGATCCTAGTGTGAAAAAATTGTCAGTTCGTTTGCTGAAGGTCAGTGGTTTTTTTCTGGGCACTCCAGTTTCCTTCACCATCTCAGAACTGACAGTCTTGAAATAAATGAAAGAATCTTGACTGGGGCTTAAAACAACATTACTCCACTCAACTCCACTCTGAGGCCCATTGAAAGGAATTTAAACAAACTTATTCATGTTTAAATTAATTTGCAGTTTAATGTGATGTAAATGCAAGAAATGCAAGGTAAGCCAAGCCAAGTCCAAAATTTAAATTTCCCAGCATTTGTCTCATACTTGCAGTGGTTATCATGATTATTGTTGGTTGAATTTTTTTTTACTTAACTTAAGCAATTTTTCAGCTAATTTTTTTTTTGTGTAGAAATGATTTTTATTAGTCTCAAAGATTGACCTTAACATAAGTTCATATGGTGCCAGAGTTTGAAAGTGTTTCTCATGTGCATTTTACAAGTGCCCATTTATGGCGAAAATATTTTCACTTGTTGGCATTGTCGCAGTTGAACATTGCAGACCATTTAGTCTATTATATTGGCACAGAGCCGACCAGTAAGAGCCTACGACAAGGGAAAACATTTCTCACTTGCATTTGACTGGGATCCAATTCACAGTGGTAAATGCATCAAATATGAAGGCTAACACCTTAACCACTTGGCCATCACAGCCTTCTATGATCATTGTATAAGTTATTATCAAATATGGGGTTCTCTCTGAATTACCAAAAAGTTGTGTCAATACACTCAGTCATGTGCTAATGCATGCAGTTCTTGTGCTGTCATGGGGGCTAAGTAACTTAGTTTCACCTTATATATAGCATGTTCCCATAATCAAAGTTCACAAAGATAGTCTTTCCCAATTACGGTACATTGGATGTAAAATGGGGTCACCCAGTTTACTGGAAATCTTTTCCTGTTACAAAATTAAGTTAAGGTATCATAGGAATTTTTTTCAATATACACAATAAAGTTATTGTGTCTTTGTTCCCAGAATTATTTCCCAGTTATACCATATATATTTATGTAAAATAAGGTGGCTCAGCTCAAGCACTATTCAGGAAGCAATATAAAATTTTGACATTTTCACTTTCAATTTGCAAAACTAAGCCATACCACAAATTATTCTACGAGCATTTTGAAGGGTTTAAGTTATATAGGGATTTCAAAGGAGGTGCAGTTTGACCAGTACAAATTACAATTTAGTAATTAAATCTAGTGCCTGTTCAAAGTCAGGAGGTCAGTGGTCCGTTGTTATTTTTATGCATTTTGTTGCAACATTTTCTTGGTCACTCAGGCAAGAGAAGAAATTCAAGAGGTCTGTGGTCTGTTTCATTTTACGCATTTTGTTGTAACAGTTTCTCGGCAAGAGGAAAAGAAATGACAAGGTATCATTGAAGTCTAAAGATATGTATTTGTGACCATTAATTTACAGACTGATACCAATTTCTTTAGTTATCTTGTTAGGGAAAGTACACAAGTAACAGAACTTTAGAAGTCCCATGCACTTAAAGTGGAGTGGAGTTGAGTAATAGTGTTAATCTCAAATTAAGGTGATCATTTCTGTGGAGGAGAAACAAGAGTGCTTAGAAAAAACCACCAACTTCTGACCCCAAGATCTAATGAAGTGAAACTTGAACCTAGATTATTAGTGCTATTATCCATGAGTCGACACTTTAAACCACTAGGCCACTGAGGCCCCTACATGTGCTTTGAATTATTAAATTTTCACTGAACACATATGTGAAATTAAACTTAGTGAAAACTTGTGATATTATGTCATGTTTACTGGTGTGATAAAAAAGACAAAACTCTAATAGAATTAATTGATTTTTATTGAATTTTCTCATTAACATAATTAAATTAATATAATTAAAATATCTCATTAAAAAGCAAACAATGATATAAAAAATTTCTTAAACCTGAATTAAAGGAATCATAAAAATCTTAATAAAACCCAAATCATTAGTGTGTAATTAAACACCATCAATAAGAATAAAAAATGACTGAAATGTAAAATGCTTACACAAAAATACTGGTATATAAAATCAAATACAATTACTGGTAATTAAAGTTTCTATGGTTTTTAATCATGGTTACAATTATTTTATCACAAATTCAATAACAACTCCTCTGTGGCTCATTGGTAGAGCATCAACTTGTGAGTTGTGAGTTTGAACCCAGCCAGGCCTTACACAAGATTATAATTTTGTAATACTGCTTCCTATAACCTGGTGTTCAACTGGTTTGTCGTGTGTAAGTATAATGTGACTGTATGATAGTGGTATGCTTGTCTGTGGCATAATGACTCTATGAACTAGCATGTTAAAATCACCCCAGTGCATGTTGGTACATGAGAGACCACACGACACACTCACACA
This sequence comes from Tegillarca granosa, assembly GCA_029721355.1. Lineage (NCBI taxonomy): Eukaryota > Metazoa > Mollusca > Bivalvia > Arcoida > Arcidae > Tegillarca > Tegillarca granosa. The sequence continues at coordinate 34,971,767 of CM056605.1, forward strand.
AACAAAGAGGTCGACAGGTTCATCCTGTGCTGGGATAATGGACTAAGGGAGTGGTATGCTTGTCTATGGCATATTGACTTTTATAATCCAGCATGTTAAAATCACCGCAGTGCATGTTGGTACGTGAGAGATCATACAACACACTCACACAAACAAAGAGGTTGACAGGTTCATCCCGTGCCAGGATAATGGACTAAGTGAGTGGTATGCTTGTCTATGGCATATTGACTCTTATAAACCAGCATGTTAAAATCACCCTGAGTGCATGCTGGCAGACCAATGAGACTATACAACACCCTCACACACACAAAGAGGTTGAATGGTTCATCCCATGCCAGGATAATGGACTAAGGGAGTGGAAGGCTGACTTGGTGGACTAGCACCTCATCATTCTTGCCCTAAGTGGACACTAATACATGACAGACCATAATACACACTTGCACATCCTAAGTACTGGTATATACGACCATGTTGTTAGAAAACATCCTTAGAACAATAATAAAACTTGTATCTGTCCCAAAGAGCTAAAAAATTGCTGATGCGATGTAAAGTGACAAATAACACTTGACGTCATAATTGCAACCCCAACATGCATGCACATTTGTGTTAATTTTTTTTGAAGAATCCAAAAGTTAAGGCATAATTTTTTTTTTTTTTTTTTTTTTTTTTTAAATTTAGGCTACATAGTTTTAAAATATACACGAGCATGACCTTTACCTTTGAGATCTGATCTTGGTCCAAGGCCGTGACACATCCTTGGACCAAGGAAATCTTGATAGCTTTTAAAGATTTCCCCCTGAAGCAGCAAATGGTTTTTGGCTTGGACACAAATTTACAGAGTAAAAAAATGGTGCAGACAGACAGACATGTGGATTTCTATAAGCCCCCTTCTCAGTCTCAGTTTGCAGGGGTATAAAAGTTACAATCCTCAAATATATTTATAAGACAAATGAATTGCTTTTATCTTGCAAATGGTTTACCTTAGTATTTTGTATTTAGGGTTGTTTTGATAAAAGACACTTCAATCTTATATTTCAAGAAATTACCATCTGATTATTATCTTACATTTCATAAATCCTTAATCCATATATTTTTCAAATCACATTCAACATAAATACAAGTGTATAAATATAAATATTCAAATAATTAATAAACTAAACCTATTAACAATAAACAAAATAAATAATGAGACATTTCACAAAAAAGCTGGTTATCATCTGTCTCTTAAACTCCCTTGTTATCCAATCATCTTTGTCTATTGAACCTATTATCCAATCAATTCTGCCACTTAGAAGAGTGTATTATCCAATCAAATCTGTCTCTTAAAAAGCACTATTATCCAATCAAATCTGCCTCTTAAAAAGCAATGCTTACATGTATCTCATAAAATATGTGAAATGATTGTAGAAATGTGGTAATACCGATCTAATAAGTACATGTATAAGTGATAGTCTTTTGCAGTAATTCCTGTCATGTCTTCATCAAATCAGTCCAAGCTTGTTTTTTTTAATCTAAAATGAACAAACAAACATCTATGTTAAATACTGTGAGATTGAAGACAAAAAAAGAGTTATGAATGTTTAAAAATCATAGTCATCACATCTCCACAAATAGCTCAGACAATCTGGTTATAAATATTACCAATAACCTTGACAACTTAGTCATCATATTTTCACAAATAGCTCGGACAATTTGGTTATAATTATTACCAATAACCTTGACAACTTAGTCATCATATTTTCACAAATAGCTCGGACAATTTGGTTATAATTATTACCAATAACCTTGACAACTTAGTCATCACATTTTCACAAATAGCTCGAACAACTTGGTTATAATTATTACCAATAACCTTGACAACTTAGTCATCATATTTTCACAAAAAGCTCGGACAATTTTGTTATCATTGTTACCAATATAGCCTTGACAACATAGTCATCACATCTTCACAAATAACTTGGACAATTTTGTTATCATTGTTACCAATAACCTGGACAATTTAGTCATCTTATTTTGTAATTGTGAATATAAAGATATGATAAAACAAAATATGAATTTAGATTTCCATGGGAATAATTTGTCTTTTTTTATTTGTATTAAATACGGCTATCTGTACTATAACCTATAATGCCATGTGATGTACTAAAAACATTATTATGGTTTCCCTCATGACCTGTGCTACTATAGTAGCTCAATAACTGCAATTACTTACCATTTTCTAAGATGATTTTAGTTTTGTAATTTTTTCACTAACTTCCCACAATTTCTTGCAAAGTCCTTCATCATAGGCAGATTTATTTATCCATATTCCGTGTTCAGCACTTTTACAATCAATAAAGTACTCCCCGGATACTCCTTCTACTGCTTCATCTACAGCACAGTATATACTTGTCTGAGCGCCCTCTTCTGGTGTCTGTCAATATAAATTTATCAGAGAATTATTCCTTCTATAGTTTTTAAGAACATAAAATTCTGCTGATAAAATGAACAATTGTAGGTAAGAAATTACAATATAATTCATTCATTCAAATATATTTTGTCTGTAGTATATTCTCTTTAAATTAAAAAAAGGGGGGGGGGGGGAGGTTTTTGGCAGAAATTAAAGCCAACATTATCATCCTTAATACATGTATCAGTATAGTACATGTACTGTGAATCAGGAAATTTCCTAGATAGTTTTATTTTCTCGTAAATAGACGAGTAAAGCTTGAAATGAAAATTATTGCTAATATAAAATGTTTATACGTTTTGTGTTAGCAGTCATTAAATTTCACGAATTTAAAAGTACATGAATAGATGTCCATGTTGTCTTTTGCAAATATTAACCAATGTAAAATTTTCCCAATTTATTAGTTGTATTTTGTAACTCATCATCAAAAAAACATGTAAAATATATAATTTTCAACTATCTCTGATTAGCGCTTAAAAGCACCAGATCTCATCAGTATTAGCTTAACAACCATTTCAGTACTTAAAGCCAGACTAAAAAGCAAAGCAAGCTTAAAGCATGCAAGAAGATTAAACATATACAATAAACAACAAAGAAAGTTACTATGGTAACTATCAACAAGTTACTATGGCAACTATCAACACGTTACTATGGTGACAATCAATAAGTTACTATGGTAACTATCGACAATGTAACTAAGAGCAATTCTTAATGGATATAAATAGAATTTAATATAAATAATGTGTTTAGGTTAATCATGAAGATTTTTTAAAGTATCATTTGATCTAGTTTTATCCTGATATCCCATTTTATTAGCAATTTGAAATCAGAGAACAAATGTCATCAATGTCATCAGTACAACCAAGGTTTGATGATGTCAGTTGATAACATTTATTTTGTACAAAATGTACAGTAAACAATTTGTTTAATCAGAGTACGTCTTTTAAAGGGGTTTGGTAAAAACTGTAAAGGCTTTTAAAAAATGAAATAAATTTTGGGACATTGAAATAATAGGTTGATAAATGAGGGGGCTTTTTAATGAAGAATTACTGTACATGTATTTTGGAATTGCAAGTTGCATATATCATACTGCAAGACATAAACAAGAGGCCCATGGGCCTTAATGCTCAGGTGAGCTAAAAATCTTTCAAATGAACAACCCCTGCCATTTTATCAAGTACCTTGTGGAATTCACCAGTCTCCCATGTGATATTCAATAACATGGATGTGGAACTGTTATTTCAATTATCTAATGATAATGGATCTGCAAAATTTTATGATTTCCAGTTGAGACAACATGGTTCTTTGAATTGACACTTCTAAATTTGTCAATAAATTCACACTCCTGAATTTGTCAAAAAAAAGTTTGTTGGTTTACTTGCCAAAAATTACCGGTATTGGTTTTCCCTTGGTATAATGGTTTCCACCTTCATCCATAAAATTGTTTTTCTTGATGTAAGTGAAAGGATTTTAACTGGGGCATAAAAAACTTTTGCTCCACTCACTAAATAGTTAAATGGTATGTGGGAGGTCCGGGTTTGAAACCCTGCCGGGTCTGATCAAGGCTTGAAAATTGGTAGTGACTGTTCCTTCGCCAAGCACTCGGCATTTAAAAATGAAAGTCATGGGTTCTTTGGAGGTGACTTTAAAACTGATGCCTAGTATCACGACAGACTTGACACACTAAAGAACCCTCCTTGCACATTGTCTTTAGCGCACTGCAAAGGCCAAAATTTTGGCCACTTCACCTATAGCTGGTGATGTCTCGATACAAGTGAAATCTTTTGATTGGGATGTTAACCCAATTAAATCAAATCAAATTAATAGTTTAATTCTCTCCTAAGTCTATACACTCCTTCAATTCCATTTGACATAATAGCTTATATAATGAACTAACCATAAACTTTTTTTGGTGTTAAAAAATAAACAGAAGAGAAATAAAGCAGATGAAAATGCTAAGTGTGTGATCAAAAGATGTTAAAACTAAAGTTAAATAGCCAAATTAACTGAAATAACTTAAATAAAATAAAACTTATAAAAACTAAATTTTACCTTAAAGAAAAGCGAACCAAGCATTAAAATTGGAATTCTTATAATAACAGGTATATTTCTCAACAGGTTAGTTCTTATACTTCCTGGGTGAAGGCAATTAGCTAACACACCTGTAACATACAATAATAATTTTGATAACCTCTAGTAAACAGGTATGCATTAAAATGTATTGACAACTTAGCACCTGGCTTGTGAATGTAAAACATTGAGCAATCCCGGAAAACATTGAGATTTTTTCCAGAGATTATGTTTAAGATTATGTTTTCCTGCAATAGGTGGCGCTTTAATAAATACTTCCTGTGAAACCTTCATGTAACAAAAGATGGTGAAGTCTTGTGATTTGTTTTATAATGAAAAAATTAAACTTTTTGAAGACCTTGTAGCTCATCAAAATATACAAAAACTTGAGATTGAATGGATATAATCTATTAGGCCTAAAATAAAATTGACTCTGTTTGCCGTTGACCGCCCGACCTACTTGAAATGTCCCTAATTTTATTGCCATCAATTCCATATTTTTTATACTTCTCATACAACATAAGAAACAGTATTGAAGTTAATAACCCCGGCAAGCGAGCAACCTGTGAGTAGGTTTATATGATAGTAGGGAAATTCTGTTGTGTTTGTCCACAGTAGAAAACATAAGGAAAAAGTAAGAAGACTTCAGTTAGAAAAAGAAATTGTAAAATGTGAAAATATGAAACCAATTTAAACTTTTTCAAAAAGTGTAATGGATTAAGTTTTCAAAAAATAAAATTAGATAAATTTTTTTCCTACCTAACTACCCACAAATGGATGCATGGGTCAGAAAACAGTAAACAAAGAATTTTGACATAAAATCTTAAATAAATCACTTTTTCAAAAGGGATTTGTCATCATCACTGTTTGCAGTAGATTCAGAGATAAAAAAGTATACTCGTTGATGCTCTTAGGGACAAAAAAAAAGTTTTTTAACAAAATGGAAATCAGAGTTTATAGGTATATAGGTATACAAGTGAATCAACAATTTGACAACGAACTGTTATTGGAATCATTTTGTTTGTCATGGTGAATTATACAGAAATTTCATAGGAAATCCGATAAATGTAAAAAAAAAAAAAAGGTGTGATACTGTAGATTACTTTTTTATCATGAGATATTTATTACCGGTTATTTTGTGAGGACTTTTGGTCGCAAATTTACAGGAGAAATTTCTGAATCGCGAAAAATAAAAAAGCCATATTTAAAACATGCGGACAATCGACTATGACAGTGATATTTGATATATAACATGCCATGTTAGATGCAATAGCCTTCAAATGACAACCAGTAACTAAATACTTACAAAATACAATTAAATAATTCTAAAAAAAACTTCAAAAATATGTCATACTTGTTGTAGTAGTATTCAATGTGTATCAAAAGAACAAAAATAAATAAATAAAAAAAGAAAAAAAAAACGTAATTAGTCAATACATATTTATTACATAGTATATAATTATATAAATATTTCTTCTTAAATACCACCCATGTCTTACAAATTTACTGGTAATTATTTTTATGCAAAGCTTTTCAAAAGTGTGAAAGAGCCATTTAGCATGTAATGGTTTCACTATTCTAAATTTCAACTTACTGTCTACTCTGTCAACTGATACCTTTGATTTTATTTGTTGGGCAACGGAAGTTGTATAGAAATCCTCAAATTTTAATGTCATTATCTGTAAAGGTATTTAAGAGCACAACTTCTTAGGAAAAGGAAGATAATTGCCTTTCGATTGTGAATTTTAATATTCACATGGACTGTGGTCGCGAATTTACATATTCACAAAATGAGGTCAGTACACCAAATATGATACTTACAAATTCAAAGTAATCTAAAGTAGTTAAGCCTAGTTGTAAGTAGGAAATATGCCATGTAATCAGTTCCCCATAGCTGTAATGTTAAATCTGCACAGAGATATTACATGAAAACTGTGGATGTGCACTGCAATTTTGCATTATGACTTATACAGTAGATGAAATAACTGAAACTGTGAAACTGCACAGTAATTTTTACGTTATGATTTATAACCTAAAAAAAAAAAACCCAAACAAACTTATTCAACTTTTATTTGATTTTTCATGAAATTTTTCATGAAAATTAAGCATTATTCACGGACACAAACAGAGCGACGTCAACAGTGTAGAGAAATTTTAAGGAAATTTCAAATGAACTTTCTTAAAGACTTTACCTTGCAATATATGTGAATTAAGATACAATGATAAGATGATGAGCAATGAAAAATTTTGTTAGAAACAGATCATGTCAGTATATGAATGAGACGAGTTTAACAACCTGCTTTACCCCAAGTCATGCATAGTATAATCCATGTGACAGGAATAGAACAGGCCACTAGATTAATTAAGGCAGGACAAAAGCATGCAAAAACAATATCAGGATACAATGATCACTGATGTTTAGAAAATACTAGTAACTTTACTGTTAAAAAATACAAAAATGGATTAAAATTTGACAGAAAGGTTAGAATATATATAAGTATATATGAGTGTTATTATACATATATAAAATAGTAGGAGTATCAGAACTTAATTATGTTGCCATAGTAACAGAATAAATTATCACAAACAGTTGTCTTCACCAGTGTATCAGCATGATACCTCACAAGGTTATACTATTACTTCTATAGGAATGAGATGTTTTCTTCAGGCACTCTAGTTTCCTCTACAGTATCTTAACTGACCACCTCAAAGAAACAATCTTTAATGGGGTGTAAATTTACAATCCCAGCACACCACATGAATGACAAAAATTTATATTTTCCAATTAGAAAAAAAAACAAGACCTTTTTTCAACCAGGATTCCACGGAATTAAATGTCTCGCCTGGTTAGTTTTTGATTGAGAAGAAAATACATTACTTTAACATAAACTTTCACATTTTGACACACCTGCGGCTGCTGCCTACCACAACACCAGAAAAGTAGCACCTAAGTCTCGCCTTATGGCAATGCCAGGCTCGACAAAAAGTGCCAACAAATATTATGGAGTAAAGATCATAATGGTGAACTAAATTCAGAAACTTAAAAAAAATATATAAGTGCACTGCTTACATATTATCTTATTAAACACAAAACCAGGAATGTTAATGTGTATTAATGCAACTTGATTAACACATGCATGAAAAAAAAAAAAAAAAAAACCAAGAACAAAGAAATCTGTTACTGAGCCATGAAATATAGATCGCTATTACATGCATTAGTATGCAATACTACATGCCCTGCCAAGATGCTGGTTTAGTAAAATTTGGTTACCTTTCCAAAGAGGAGACATAGTCTAATGTAACTCCAGAATGAGAACATAGTGGTATACAAAGAATCAAATATATTTGTTCTTACTAAACCTGGATGTAGACAATTAACAGTTACTCCTGAAATCAGCAAACAAAAAAAAAACAATAAAACTCACTGAGGATTTGTGTTAGCCTTGTGACTTTCATGATTGAGTGAGTTAATGAGTCAATGATTGACAGACTGACTGACTGACTGAATGAGTGAGTGAGTGAGTGAGCTCGAGTGAATGTTTGTTAAAAATCAAAATTGCAAGTACTGTAGATACTCTGACTCTGATTTTTGAAGATAAAATAAAATTACAGTAAAATAAAAATTGAATAAAATAAAATAAAAAAAAAAAACTTCTGTATATAGTTTGGTATTTCAGTTTCAATATCAATATGAAAAATTTAAATAAAACCCCAAATTTTAAAAAAAAAGAAGATTTTTTACAAGAAATGGATTTCTTCGTCTCGCACATATCAAGACAAAAAAAAAAAAAAAAAAAAAAAAAGATATTGTGGAAATTATAAATTGTATGTAACACTTTGCATCTCATTCAAGGTTCTCATTGATGACAATGCAACATTTATCAGCAATACGTATTTCATTTTAACCATTTTTCCAGATATATAAACATCTACAGCATGCTGAAATTACGATAACTTTGCATATTACCTTGCCAAAGACTAGTATAAGTCTCAATGCTGCATATATAAATTTAGCTTTCTTGGCAGAATCAAATATATTTGTGTTCACAATACCAGGATGGAGACAATTTATTATTACATCTGAAAGTATTACACAGGCTTGATCAATTCTGTATTCTATACAGTATTAGCTCTGGGCTTGGCCAATGTCACCAAATGCAATTTTTTTTTCTTTTGGATTGATGACAGTATTTTTCTTTTGGAGATCATTTTGGAGACAGATAGTGAATCAATAAAGGAAAGACACAAACGGGTAGGATTTTGGCATCAGAATATAGGAACAGACAACAAGACATGGCTTTAGGAATAATTGTTGGCAAAAAATGTCTGGAATTAGAGGTAGGCCTGTCAACTTGTATCAAATAAATGAGATATATATGTTTTAATGTTTTTGTTCTGTTAAAATACCATGCTTGCAATCATATTATAGATATATTTACATTTGCAATTAAATTTCAAACAGTAGTTTTTTTCTTCAAAAAAAACTAAAATAAATAATATTAATAAATAAATAAATAAATAAATAAATAAATAAATAAATAAATAAATAAATAGTGTGTGTGTGTTAAAGAAAAGCCAAGCATTTAAATGTTAGTTAATTAACTCACTCTCTGGATTACGGTTCTTATACTATGGAAACAGATAATACAGGAACTTGGTACATGTGTACTTGCAATTGCAATTCAATTCTCAATCGTAAAATTAAACAAGGTTTTACTAAATTTTCTGAAGAAAAGGGGTTTGTAGAAATTTATGCAAGATTTATATATTAGTACCAAATTTTATTTTTAAGAATACAGAGAAATACAAGCTTTATTCAGTCATGTTATGGATATACCAATGCCATCATTGCATTTTACAAGAATTTTTTAACTGGTCTATCTCGTAAAGTTCCAAAAAGGGGTAACAATTTAATCCTTTTTCAATATGATATTATTCATCATTTTAAGAGCCACTGGGTTAAAATTTAGACTTTGGCAAAGTTTTAATTTTTAGTTTCTTTTTTTTTTTAAGATTGGCAACAAAAAATCGACTTTTGGTAGGTAATTATTTTTCAACAACAGAGAATTTTATGTGCATCAATATGAAAGACACAGATGGAAAAATTTTGGAATCAGGATATTGAACAAAAATTTGGTTTCTGACAATACTGATTACAATGAAATATTTGGACCAAGAACTAACCCTGATTTACTTTATACAAATTAATGACAGTAAAACTAAAAACACATAAAAAAGTTATAAATATATATATGTGTTTCACACGACATACCTGTCCCTCTCAGTCTTCTGGCAAGTTCTTTGGTAAATAAAACATTACATAACTTAGAATTATAGTAAGCCCAAGCTATACTAAAATCTTTCTCTGCACACAGATTGTCACAATCAACTGAGCCAAAAATGTTGACTATTGATGATACTACAACTATACGACTTGGTGAAGATTTCTTTAGTAAATCTGAAAAACATAACATAATATTTATATATAGCATTTGGTAACTGCTGCATCTGTCCACTAATTGTAATAAAGTGGTTTCTATGCAATAACTTAAGTTTCATTGGATGGAATTTCATCAAACTTAACACACTAATAGATATTTTTAAAATGAAAAATCATGTTGATTTTATAGGTCAAAGGTCAAGTGATCATTTCATAAAGGTCAAGTTCACTGCAACTTTAAGTTCAAGGCTTCAAGATTATGAAATATACAGTAGCATATGATTTACAGCATTTTTTTTTTTTGCTAAAATAAACATAAGTTTGTTTTAAATATAATATATTGAAAAGTTGACCTTTCTGAAGTCAAATCTATCCATTCTGCTTTAAGAATCACAGTATACAGGGGTTTTGTTTACCTAAAATTACTACCGAATAAAGGTAGTTTCCCCTTGAGAAATAAGACTAAAATTTCCCAATTTGACAACTAAAATTCCCAAAAAGGCTACAGTGACACACAATCAAATAGTTTAAGTTAAATCCAGTTGTCCAAAACTGTTCTGACAGACAAAAAATGTTAGATATTGTCACAATATAAAATCTTTGCAATGAATTTCAAAATTCTGAGTGTAATATGTGACATAAAAAGGGTCCAAATTTTCCCAATCTGAAAGGTGGAAGGTAGTTTTTAAAAACCATAGCAAAATCACTGGTATATGTTCTCTCACAAGTGTCATGTACACTCATCCCTTACCAACATTCTGTGTTTCATCTTGTATTTACACTTACCTACAAGAAGATTTGTCAACAGAAAGGGACCAAAATGATTTACTGCATATGTTAATTCTAAACCTTCATCTGTCATAGTCTTGTCTAAACCTGTAACAGAAGATGTGTGTCAAATACAAACATAACTTAAAAGAAGTGTTAACTGTGATGGGATGCCATTATTGTGTCCCTCCAACTACTAGTAGGACTGTTTAGATCTAAAATGGAACAATTCAAATAAAGCCCCCCCCCCCCCCCCCCCCCCCAAAAAAAAAAAAAGTTGAATAAAATTTCAAGTTTTAGTTTGTTTTTATTTTGTTTGTTTGTTTGTTTTTGTTTTTTGTTTTGTTTTTTTACAGTAAATCCCCTTTAAAAGGGCAAATGATAACCAGCTTGTTTATCACCGCATTTAAAAGTCCCATAAAAACAATTTCTTCATAAGTCTCCTTTAATTTATATCAAAAAATTTTTTTTATAACACCAAAGTCTAGCTAAACAAATGGTGGCATTCAACTTAGGTTTTACTACATATGATACCTGTAACTGCTGCATTGTTTATCAAAATATTAAGTTGTGGTTCTTCTTTATTTATCTCTGCAGCAAAAGCTCTGACAGATTTCATGGACTGATAAGTCTAACACCTTAACATGTACATTCTCATTTCCAGTTTCTTCCCTGATATTAGCTGCTGCAGCTCTGCCGCGTTCCAGACTGCGACATGCAAGTATTACTCTAGCATTTCTTCTGGCTAAGTCACGGGCAGTACAATATCCAATTCCTGAAGACCAAGTATAAAACAAGTCAATTGTGTTTAATATTGAATGAAATAGCAATAAGGCATTCATTCAAGTGTTACCGAGTTTCGAAAACAACTAATTTTAGTTGTGTAAAAAATATTGCATAAGAAAACTGTAATATGTTAGTGCAATTATGGAAAAAATGGTTTGTTGAAAAAGATTTTTGCATAGGTACACATCCAACTAAACCTTATTTGAACAGTTAAGAAATCAAATTGATTATTACCTGTGTTAGCTCCTGTAACTATGGCTGTCTTTCCTGTCAGATCAGCTTTACTATGACACCAACCTTTACATATGGCAGCATATACAAATGAAATGAACACAATCAACACAAATATGGCAAACAAGAATATAAAATCCATCCTGGATACTGGTTGGTGGGGACTGTCTTTTATTCCTAAAATGAAACAAATAAATTTAAACATCATTAATACAAGTTGTTGTGTTAAACCACAAAAGAAAATTTTTGTTAAGTGACCATATTGGACACTTATATTACAGCCCTTAGAGTGCTGGTACTTCTTCATGATGTTGTAAAAAACATCAAAGATTTCTCAGTCTATGATTATGGTAATGAGCCCTTAGAGTGCTGGTACTTCTTCATGATGTTGTAAAAAACATCAAAGATTTCTCAGTCTATGATTATGGTAATGAGCTAACAAGTAACAACATTTGAATTAGAAAATATTCTTTTTCACTTGCAGTTGACTAGGTACGATCCAGTTTCTTTGTTTATTGATTATCAATTTTGTCTGATCGGATATCAGTACCATCATGTGGCCTGACTAATCTAATGTATTGTGCCCACAGGAACTTATGTTTTTATAATTAAAAAAAAAAATTTTAACCATACATCCCACCAAAAAAAACAACAAGGACAGACACTCAAAACTTTCAAACCTACCCCTAGCCACTTAAAACAATATTTTCTTTTGTTCTGGTAAAAAATAACCACTTAATTTAGTAACTGTTGTTTGCACAACTCCTTTATCTATCCACAAGTATAAAATTATCCTCATTTTCTAAAATTTTGATTGAATTATTTACTCCAAAACACCGAAAACAATCTTCCCAACAAGGACAGACACTCAAAACTTTCAAACCTACCCCTAGCCACTTAAAACAATATTTTCTTTTGTTCTGGTAAAAAATAACCACTTAATTTAGTAACTGTTGTTTGCACAACTCCCTTATCTATCCACAAGTATAAAATTATCCTCATTTCTAAAATTTTGATTGAATTATTTACTCCAAAACACCGAAAACAATCTTCCCAACATGAAAGGGGGCAGAGAAACGGAAACAGACTTGTTCTCTCATAGTTCCCTTCTAAATCAAAGTACTCATTGTTTTGGAACACATCAGACATCAGACCAACTGCTAAAGGATAAAACCAGGTAAGTTCCTACCAAATTCCCACGAACTTGGAACTTGGAGTACTTCAATGGAACTATGAGAAAACAAGTCAGTTTTATGCCCCCTTTCGTACTTCGTAGGTTTGAAAATTTCAAGTGTCCTTCCTTGTTTTTTGGTGGGGTGTGTGGTTATGTAATATATATATATATATATATATATATATATATATATATATATATATATATATGTATACTATAGTAGCAATTACAAGTTCCTGTGGTCTGATCTTACATTACTACCATCATGTGGCCTGACTAATCTAATGTATTATGCCCCCTTAATCCAACACCTGATAAGCATGATAAGTACAAATCTAAGCATTTCAACTTGTTTTTAATTCCTACTTAAAACGGTGCAGAATTTTACAAACCAAAGGTATTGTTTCAACTAGTGCATCACTTCTGGGTTATAAGAACGATGCCTATTACTTGCTGCCTGCAAATTCCTATCATCATGATAATAATCATGCCACAACCTCGCTGCTGGACGCCCCTTACATCATCAGCAATACATTATGATATGCAACAAGTGTTCGATAGGATTGTATTCATTCTACATGGAAATCTATAAATTTTTCACAAATCTAAACCTAACCAAAATTTTATAAATATTTTATGAAAATCTGATGTAAATTTTGATTACTCAATATTTATTTATAGGGAGAATCTAAGCGGCCGCAAAATCACTTCCGCCAAAAACCTATCCATCTTGACATTGGTAAAGATGTAATTTAATGTAATTCTTTTAAACAAGACATGCCTTTGACTGATTTATAGATCGTCAATCGAAAAAAATGGGAAACCAAGGATCGCATGGAGGAAAAGGTATGAACTGATATTAACTCAAAACTTATTTGAAAATGAAACCAAAAGCCTGACAGCGGCTGACGGAAAAACTTACAGCCCAAACTTAAACTTACTAAAACGTTAGAAATATATGTTAATTTGCTGAATTATGATTATGTCACAAATACATCATCTATGTAGTGATGGAAGCTAAAGATGGTTTTAGCACTGGACATTGTGAAACCCCGGTTACATTTTTTTTGGAGGGGGAGGGGGGGGGGGGGGGGTCAGGCCATGAAAACAGTGGCATGATACAGGTTAACATATTTTTTAATGTAATTAAATAAGCTGATACTAAAACCTAAATCAGGTAGGAATTAATACATCCATGAAACTGCTTATTTATATAGAACAGGAACAAGAATACTCATGATAACAGGGATATTGTGGACTTAGTCGTAATTTCCTCCAACTCCAATCAACAAGTGAATAATTTGACTTCCAAAATATTTGACTGTGAATGTTTTTTGTTAAGGCTACACAGTCTTATTTGAAAATGGGAGAAGAGAGTTAAGCAAACATCAATGCTGAAGGAATTGATCTGAATAGACCATTTGCCAATGTTCCGAGTCATTTTCCTATTTAGATATTACAATGACGGGGGACAAAACCTTTGAATTTTTGGGTTTTTTTTGTACAAAAGCATTGTTTTTACCAAGTGTAATTTCTATGTTGTCATTTTATTTAAAAAGTTTACCAGACAAGCCTAAATACATTTGAGACATTATATGCAAAATAAAATGGTTTAAAGATGAAAATCTTATTTTTAGCTTTTTGTTTGCCGAGAGAAGTCATTTTTTATGTAACGAAAAAACCCTGAGAACTGTCCGGTCAAGTTATAAAATCTTAATAGAAAACCAATTCATATTTCGGTCTGAATTTTAATTGGCAAATCCAGTATTCTCAAACCAGTGGCGATGACATCTTCAGTGAATATTTTGGGTTGAAAATCATTTACCTATCGATTGAGGTTATCAACTTTTTTTATGGTTTGGTCTAAAATGAAATGAGCAGCACTCCTTCTGACACCAGTAGGTATAGGAAAATCCTGGGTTTTTTTTTTTTTTAATATATAAATTGTTCTGATGCTACACACAGCCACCAGGCATAAAGTGTGTTAGCGTCAGGAAATTTGGACTTGAATCTTGTTTGAAACTATGATGATTAATTAGATCTGAAATATTCACAAATTTTAAATAGTTTTTTTTTTCAAAATATATGTACTTTGTTGCCATTTTTTAACCACATTGTAATCTACTAAATGAGGATTTTTTTTGTTGAACTGATCTGAGGTTGTATATTTTATCAAATTCTTGCTTTATACATATTGTTAAGATCTCCCTTCATGTTTGCTAACTAGGAACAATAAAGAATTGATTTTTGATGTTTAATCCAATAAGTAATGAAAAGTATCTAAGAATTTGATTCGTATTTTCACATTGCAACTACAAAATTTTGTTATCCCCATCTTTAATGATTCGGATATGCCCAGGGCTTCATTCATTACATCAAAAGTCATTAATAAAACCGATTGACAAGAATACATTGAGCATTTCAAAAAAAGATCTAAAGGAGAAAAAATTGTTTGAACGACTATTAAAATGCAATATAGTATTGGAATTGGTATCACCAGTAGTGATGCAAGTGTAACTAAACATCTGGTCATGTGAAAGAAATGACTTCATTTTTATTTTTGAGGTCGATTAAAATATTATTATAGTCTATATGTTTTATGATTTTTGGTACAATGAAAACATGACAGATATAGGTGCTAGTGGAATTGTTACTTTTTTCTTTGTTCAGTTACTGCATTCATTGCTACAATACATCATCAAAGTCGTCGCCGTCCATCATCGGTGGCAGCGGCAGCGTCGTCGTTCCTGTTATTTTTAATACTACTTCTTTATTGATGTGATACAAACACACAGTAAGTAATTCTCAAATAATGATGTCACTGATAGTGACCTAGACAAGGCAAAAATATAGATTACAAACAACTGTTATACTTTTTTCTAGTTATTTTTAGACTTTTGATATTGTAATATTTAAATGGTATTTTAGATATATACAACATACTTGTACATTTATAAAAAAAAAAAAAAAGGTTTTTTCTGGTACTTCCTTTAGATGTTTAGACCCCTTTTGAGCAAAGGGTTTTGTTTTTTGTTGTCTTTTACTTTTTGGCTAAAAACCAACATCAGGTTTGCACTATAAGTCTGCTATAGGCATTGTTTAGCATTAATTACCTTGTAACAAATGATTTAAAAATTACAGATGCAGTTATTAATGATACACAACCCAACCCAGACTTTGATTGTTTGATATTGCATATACTGCATATTCCCATATTAGTAAAATCATTTCTTCAACTTATGGTTGTGGGGGCCTCTGTGGCCGAGTGGTCTAATGCACACGCTTACGGATCACAATGCCTCTCACCGCCTGGGTTCGAATCCCACTCGGGACAGATTCTAGTGTGAGAAAGTTTGTAAGTTCGCTTACTGAAGGTCGGTGGTTTTCTCTGGGCACTCCGGTTTCCTCCACCATCCCAGAACTGACCACCTCAAAATAAGTGAAAGAATCTTGACTGGGATGTAAAACACCATTACTACACTCCACTCAACTTATGGTTGTAACTGTGATATGGGATAAATTCCTTTCTTACATTTACAGGGGAAAAAATTCTGATAATTCTTGATAAATTATATAAGCATTAGGTTTTTAAAAATTTTACTGGCAGTTAAGCTTATACTGGTTGTTGTAACAGGTTACTGATGTCTTTACCATCTGCCTTTCCTTTCATCTTTCATCACCATTTTTCATGGCATGAATGCAACAAATTTTGCAAAGGTTTGTAGCAAGATGTGACTTAAACTGTTAAAAGAGATGTTGTGCACATTGATAATCGAAGAGTGAAAATTATAGAGATACTATTTAGTATGGCAAAATGTTTCTAAGAATTATGAATATCAGTGTATAGTGTTTAGGATAGCAGTTTTTAGACAAGTTTGCAACAAAGTTATACTTTGCAATTAATTTGGTGATACAGGTAAGCAAGCATTTTTAAACACCTGTAAATATTGAACTCAAATTTGGCATGTGAGTCTACCATAATGATTTACAGATCAGGTTTGAGTTTGGTTCTTGTTCACTGATTTTGACTTAAAAATTTCTTTAAAATATTAGTATTAGTTTTCCAAACTTTCTTTTAAATACCTGCAGATATTAAGTTTAAATTTGGTATGTGAGTCTACAATCATGAGCCGCAGTTCTAGTTTGAGTTTAGTTCTGGTTCACTGATTTTTTGACAAAATTATGGGACTTGGACTTAGAAAATTTCTTTAAAGTATTAGTTTTTCAGAATTTTTTTAAATGCCTGCAGATATTGAACTCAAATTTTGTATATGAATCTACCATAAGGAGATATAGATTAGGTTTGGTTTGGTTCACTGATTTTCAACAAAATTAAGGGCCTTTATATTGAGAAAATTTTTTCGAATTATAAGTTTTCAGATTTTTTTTTTTTTTTTTCTAAATGCCTGCAGATATTGAACTCAAATTTTGTATGCAAGTCTACCATTATGATTTACAGATCAAATTTGAAATTCCGGTTCATGAAATTATTGGCCTTGGACATATCTAACATATAGAATATGAATTTGCAACTCTGCTTGTGCTCCTTGTGCATATAGATTTTTTTCTCGGCATTATGAATACTTTTTGATGTTCATTGAAGATTTTTGAAAATTTTGAAAGAAGAAGTCACAAATGATGTGATATGTTTAGTATTGGTCAGGGATAACAAAATTACTTTTTGGTGCTATTTTAAAATCTATTATGATATAGATCTGGGATGCAAATTTTATTACCAGTACATTTCATAATATCTAATGATTTGCTCTTTTGTTATTTTTATTGAAAATTCATTACCAGTATACATATTAGGGCTGTCACGGTTAGTGATTTTCGTAACCGGGTACCCGACATGCATTACCCGAACCGTAACTGGTTAACCGATATTTTGAATATGTGATGCGTAATACAGTAATACTATTCATAAATGGATTGAACAAACGTTTATAGTTTATAAAAAAAAAGTTAAATCTATATGTTTACCATTCTGTTTCAGTTTTACTTCCGTATTCCATATATGTTTGTTCGCGCGCTTTGATTTCTAAATTTTAATGTTTAAAAATAAAACCCAATGGATCGTATAAATTTCACACTCACCTACCTAATAGCTTACAAGCTTATTTCTAGTGGCTTCACCTGTTCACATCGTTTCTATTAGAGTATACAAACACATACACGTGCCTGATCGACCCAGTTTATATAGTTAATAACCTCCCCTGAATTCTATATACAAGAGCTGACTAGATTTATAACAACAGTTTTTCGGGTTACCAACAACAAGATCACGGCATTACACGTGGTTTTTGTATCTGTTATATGTCGATCAGTGATGGTATTGTTATAAGATATTAATAAGCGGTATTGATGAATACTTTTGTCTTCTGACAGTTTGAAGAATTTCCAAATTGTCGCAGGCATGGTTTTCAGAATCCCAGAAAGACGGCATAGTTTAGAAATTAGAATTTTTGGAACCAACACATTTGAATGTAGGTCAACAGGACCAGTCACTTACAAATGAAAGTATACCTTGTTTTTATTTGTTTATTTTCATTGTAAAAACTCACGGAACTTACAGTCGTGTCACTGTTGATCCTAAATTTACCAAGATACATTGAATGTGCACTGATTGCAGTATATTGTCGGTTACCCGGTTAATGATTTTGTAACTGGTTACAGCATCTAACCTACCCGTATATCAGGTACCCGGGTAATAGTGACAGCCCTAATACATATATCTCAAGTTCCAAGGTTTACTTTTGAACCTTGACAATCAAATTTGATTCATTGATTTTGTTGTTGGTTGGCTCTTGAGATTTTGGAAAAAGTAGTTTTGATCTTTGAAATTTAAATTTGAGATTTTAAAAAAAAAACCCAAACAATTTAAGTAGATCTTGGTATGAGCAATTAGGTAATTTGCTGAGAGTCAGTGATTTTCCAGTTTTCCTTAGAATTGACTACATTGATATACTGGTATGTAAAAAATAAATTTACTGGAGAGTAAAATACCATCTACATCTATTCCATCCCACCCTGCTTATTAAAAGTTGAGTATATCTGTTACACAAATAGATTTGATTAAAAGGTCCTTGCTTTAATAATGTTTGAGTTGTAATTTTATATTTTATTAGCAAAATATTGATCCAAAACTATAATAAAAACTAGGCATGCACAGTATACCTATTTTGTACCACACAGTTTTTAAAAATTGTTTTGCAAAATTAAAGATGTATGACCGGATTGCTAGCATTTAGTATAGATCTAGGTTTTTAAAACACTTTTATATTACTTGAATATCAAAAAGTGTAATGGAAGGTACAAATGGAAGGCCTTCGTGTTTACTCATAGTCAGCAAGCTACATATATGGCGTACATAAGACCTAACATCTTATATTCTCATAAGATTTTGTACAAGTCTTTGTGGTATCAGCAAGACCATAGTGCTTCTCACTGTCTTAGGTTAGAATCCCTTCAGCCAGATCTTAGTGTGAGAAATTTTGTCAGTTCACATGCCAAAATTTATTGGGTTTTTCCCAGGCACTCTAGTTTCCTCCACCATCACTAAACAGACTATCTTTAATAAATCATACAAGTAAAAGAATTGTAACTAAGAAGTAAAATACTGTCATTCTATTTCATCCTAATGTCAGCTTTTGCATACTGGTACGATTATTAAAGTTCTTGATAAATCTAAATATGCAAGGGAGGTAATCTGATCCTCTGACAGCTTTTGTCGAAACTAGATGTAGATAGCAGTTGAAGTACAGTAGATCCAATAGATAAAGACCAATTAGGGGATTAAGCAAAACTGGACTTTCACATATAATAGATAAGTAGACTTAATATAGAGGGTCAAAATATAGCAAAATTCATTAGGAAAACTTCAGACTGGTTCCTCTAGATAAGTCATGTTTATATAGAAGTTGACTTAGTAAGTTATACTTTATTTCACTTATGTTATAAAGGTCATGTATGAAATGAAACTAAAAAAAAAACATGGGTAACCAAACAATTGTTCCAAATTATAAATTTATGTAATATCTGAGGTCATTGTACCTAGACAATTTTTACTCTCAATGAAGAAGTACATGTAGAGTTAAATAATGGAACCTAGTCAAGATTCTGCCACTAAAATCAATTCATTCATGTAAGGGATGGTAGGGAAAACTGAGTTCCCAGATAAAAACCAGACTAGCCTCCCCTTGTTATGAGAGACATTAGATTAGTTGGTTGATTTTAAAAAAAACACCAGTCTGTGGTTTTTTTTTTTTTTTTTTTTTTTCAGTTTGTAACTTTTCAAGTTATTTGTGTAATTTTGTGTCTTCAGATGATAGTCAGTGCATATGTAAATAAATGGTATGAAAATGAAATATTAGAGAAAGTTGTATTTCCATATTTTTTTTCTCTCAGGAATTCATGCCAAAAGAAAAAATAATAATAATAAAAAAAAGAAAAACAAAGACAGAAATCTGCTGATTCACAGTAACTAAGTTAATTATCACTCTGACATGTGAAGTGCAGAAGATTATTTGATATTTTTATTATGGAAGTACTTGTTACCGTAGTGATAATAAACACAAAATACAAGAATTCACTGCTAGAAATAACAAAATATACTGCCTGATGAGAAGTAAATCAAGGACTCATAGACAACAAAATAAGACTTTTTTTATTCAAATCAATACACACATGTCTGTTTTATGTTCAACATTTTATAGCCCAAAAAAATTACTGAGATTTATAGTGTAGACAGAACAAAAACTTCAAAGATTCACAGAAGAAAATGGTTTACCAATGTTAGATAGCATTGTAAAAACTTGACTATGTCATTTCTGATAAAATTCAACACTCACAGTGAGCAATTACATCCATCTGGCGAATAGCTCAACACCTCAGAAGCTGTGGCTGCCAGGCGGTGCTAATATATAAACCATGTTACAAATGATTGCTGCGAGAAATAAGTAATTTTGACATGTTTGTGTAGAAGCCTCTTTATCTGTTTGTTTTCTTCTTGAACCAATGGCGAATCAAATAATATCAGCGCTTGGCTGCTGATGCTTAGCTGTTTCCTACTGTATAGATATATAAAAGATTAGCTACTACACTTGATTTTCTTTCTCAGGCAGCTAATTTAAGGGACCATTTCAAAGTTGATTTTATCACTCATGAGGAGGGTGGGTAGTTTATGTTAAGTTTCTTAGTCTTGTTATTCCATGCAATATAAGAGCATGTATGTATTTTATATCTGTGGTAGATTTGGTTGGTTGATTGTCACATTTTTTGCCACCGTCAAGGTTATTTTACAGGGTTTCTAGATCAAGGCTGTCAGAGCTGGAATAGTGGAGAAAACCAGAGCATTTCAAAAAACCCGCAAGACTTTAGGAAACAAACTGGATAATTTTCGTATACTATTTTCTTATCTGAATAGAATTACCCACAGTTGGTAGTGATTTTCCTTTAAAGAATAGCTAAATAAATTTAGAAAAATCAAGGATTTACATTTGCCTTATAAAAAAACTGTTTGTAATTTTGGAGCAAAAATGTTAGCCAAAAGCAATAAATTTCGGAGCTAGATATTACCATAAAAAATTAATAAATAAAAAAATAAAAATAAATAGAATAAAACTAATTAATTAAATAAATTGGTGAATAGTAAGGTACAATGAAGCACAACCTCCTGCATCTCGATTATTGTTTGTTAGATAATTTAGATCAACAATATGTTTCATGAATGAGGCTTTTATAAATACTTGCAGTATAGTTATTTTTATTGGTTTATCATATTGTGTTAAGTTGTTTTGTTAAAGAATTTTAATGTGCAGGAAATTACAACTTATTTTATGTATAATATCGTACAGTTATCATGTTGTACATGGCTACAAGTTTGTTATCATTTTGAACAATAAATCTACCATGCATACAGATGAAGTTTCCATAATTTTTAAAATTATTAGTAGCCACATTTCGGATATTTGTCAAAATAAAGTTTTGGTTTTTTTTAAAATAATTTTTTACAGAAATTTGCAAAAAAAAAT
Organism: Tegillarca granosa; assembly: GCA_029721355.1. NCBI lineage: Eukaryota > Metazoa > Mollusca > Bivalvia > Arcoida > Arcidae > Tegillarca > Tegillarca granosa. The sequence continues at coordinate 34,993,717 of CM056605.1, forward strand.
TCATTTGAAGGAATTTTGGCTAGCCAAATTTCTGATATTTGTCAAACATTATAAAGTTCTTTTTAAAGTAATACTTTTACAAAAAATTTACTAAAAAAATTCCATTTAGAAGGAATTTGAATTTCCCAGAAAATGGTGATTTTGATAAGCAGGATTAAAAACATAGGCATCAAAACCTACCATGGTGACCATATTTATATAGAGGTCACTTGTTCAGCACAATGATTGTTTCATCATTAATAACCCCTACAAAAAACCCAGCTTATCCATTAAAACAAGGATCAGTTGTTTATTAAGCCTCTTATTTTATTGGTCCTAAGGTTGCCCAGTGGTCTAAAACATACAGTTATAAATAACAGTGCCTGCTTCTCATCATCTAGTTTCAAATACCGCTAGGGTACATATATCCTAGTGTATGACAATATGTCAGTTTGCTTGCTGAAAATGGCTTAGTGATCTAAAGTGTTTCAGACCACATTGCCTTTCACTGCCTAGGTTCGAATCCCATCTGGGCAAATCCTAGTGTGAGACAATTTGTCAGCTTGCTTGTTGAAGTTCAATGGTTTTCTCTGGGCACTTCAGTTTCCTCCACCATCTAACCCTGGATATTATAAATGATCAATTTCTTATACAGTCAAGTCAGAACATTTCTTTATTTTTTTAAAGTTGTTCGGAATAGCATAAATTATAGTAAAAACTTGTCCCAGTGTCTTATGGTTACCTTGCCAATCTTAATTATCGCCACTATTTTTTGGGAATTCACTGCTGATGGCCATCATATTTTGGAACTTCCTGCTTATGGCCACAATATTTTGGTACATGTACTTCGCTACTTATGACAACAATATTGTGAAAACTCAATTATCAATCTATTTCTTTTATGTTTTTCATTAATATATGTGTCCCTCATATTATTAATAATCCCATTTATAATGCTATAAACCTGAATGAACAAATGGTGCTGATTAATCAAGGTTTTACTGTAAAATGCAATTAAGATAATGACAGAAAAACAAACAAGTAACAGATAGAGGTATTTGACTTTTTTATGTTTTGAGACGGTCCCCAGTTGTAGAAGTTGCAAAGATACCTGGATCTCAGTAAGCATCAATAGTTGGATAAGTTTTGAATTACCTCCTTACCAGACCTAGGTTTGAACTAAATAGATAGATACACTTCTTAGTCTCTCATGGTACACTCCCTGCCGTGCATGTAAACACTGATGCCAAAATGGCTTATAATTCCAAAATATTTGCTATGGTACATTGGAAATTCTGACAAGGAGAAAAAAATTCATAGGATTCATCTTCATAAAAAAATTTTGTGTGTGTGTGTGTTTGACCCGTCATGGGTATTCTGACCATGGAGAGTATTTACACGAACAACTCCAGGTTGAGAAAACGTAGTGGATCACAACAGCGATATCACAGTACAAGTGACATCCATAGTATGCTAAATCAAGCCGAAGATTTCTTCAACTTTGATTTTTCCAGAGGATTTCGTATGTTTTATTTTAATTTTTTTTAAAAATCATCACATTTTATTTTAAAATTTCAAGTTATCAAGTGTATCATTATATGATATAGTTTGTTAATTGTATTTGATGATGATGATGGTGGTGATGATGATGATGATGATGATGATGATGATGATGATGATGATAATGGTGGTGGTGATGATGATGATTATCATTATTATTTATTTATTTAATAATTTATTATTATTATTATTATTATTATTATTATTATTTTATAATTATTATTATTTGGTAAAAATTTGCATAATTGTGCAATGTTTATTTTGTTTAAACTTTAACATATACAATAGTACATGTATGTAAGCAGGAAGTAACGTTCTTTATGTCAAACTTTCATGTTTGATATCAGTTGCATTAACTCAATGTACCATACATGTCTTCATTTACATAAATGTGTAACTGAATATTTCCTTATCTTTTGAGTTTTAGACTTTCTTAACATCTGTAGAAATATTGGTTATGGGTCAGGCGATTGTTGTATGTAGGGTTCTGGGTATGATCCCTGGACTGACCCTTTATTATGACCCTTCTCCTCTGACATAAACGTATCTTTGAAAATTTGAATTGTATAATCTTCATGATATAATTTTGCAATAAGGGTAACTTTAACCTTCGCTGATTTTGCCAATCGCTTTTTTTCGAAAAAGATTGCTGACAAAATTTTCTCGTGTCTGGCAGTTATTTTTAGCATTGGGGAATTTAGGTGGAATCTGTATAAATGATATGAATGGAAGGACTTTGGCAGCAGAATTAAAGAATGGTAACAAAATTTGACTTCAAGCCATATTGCTGGCATCAAAATATTTGGAGCTAGATCCAGATTCAAAAAATGCCAATTCATTATTAGTTGTGGAATGATAGAAAGTATTTATAATATCAGACTTTGTCTCATGATCAACTGTTTTTGCCAGAGTTTAGGAAACACTTTGCATGGGGATGAAATGTCATTTTAATTTAAATCTTATAGTAAATGAATTAATATACATATATAATTATGTTTAAGGAAATTAAAGCTCATTTTATATATTAAGTGTGTACTTTAGTTCAAAGTTCAAAGTACCACTCATCACTTAAGTCTGAGTATCACTAAGATAGATTTTAGAATGAGAAAGTTATGACTCTTGGTGTTACTTCTATCTGGGCACTCCAGTTTGCTCCATTATACCAGAACATATCACCAGAGTATTAGGGAAAGAATTTTGATTGTGGCACATGCACCAAGGTTTTAATCTAGCTTAGTGTGAGAAAAATTGTCAGGTTTTCTTTTCTTTTTTTTTTTTTAAATTTCAAGTTATCAAGTGTATCATTATATGATATAGTTTGTTAATTTTATTTGATGATGGTGATGATAATGATGATGATTATGATAATGATGATGATGGTGGTGGTGATGATGATAATGATAATGGTGGTGGTGGTGATGATGATTATAATTATTATTATTATTATTTTATTTATTTTTTTTTTTTTGCTAAAGTTCAGTCGTTTTCTCAAGACACTCCAGTGTCTTCTACCATCCCAGAACTGACTGCCTGAATAAAAGTGGACACAAATTTTGACTGGTGCATAAAACACCATTACTCCTCTCCACTCCTCTATCCAAGAATTGAACTTTTTAATAAAGGTAAAAGAATTGGATTAAAGAATAGAACACAATTTTTTTTGCTTTGTACTTTATGTACAAATAAAGTTTTGTCATATTCCAGTATGTACCGGTACATAATCCAATATTTTTTGATGAATTTTTTTTTTCTTGGCCTATATGAAAAAAATTAGGTCATGGATGTGCTGTTTCCCATTTAGCTCTACTGTGCTAGGGGCATTTGTGTCAAAGTGGTCTAAAGCATGTGCTTACAGATCAATGTACTCTCACAGCTTTGATTAATATCTCTCTTGTGTAGATTCAAGTGTAGAAAAGTTTTTCAGTTTAGCAACTTGAAGGTTAGTGTTAAGCCCGCTACCTTTGCCAAAACTGATCACCTCAATATCTGCAACATCAGCAATACTTGGAAATTTTTTGGATTAACAGTACTTGAAATAATACCTGTATTTTTATCAGTTTATAATGTCATCACATCAAACATGTATTTCCTTGAGAAAATAGAAAATGTTGTTGATCTTGAGTTAAAAAATATGAGATTTCCTGGTTTAATGACCATGCAAGTATCTGTTTGAAATAAATAATGATAAATGTATTCTGTCATAATATACACACGATACATATCACATACAATTCATTAACTCGCCTTTTGTGGTGTTCTTAAAGCGTACTAGTATGGCAGACTGACATTTAAGCATTAATACGGATTTGATAAATTAAGAACATAGAGTAGCCAATTTTTATTTTTAGCCCACCTCCGCAAAGTACAAAAAAATCTTCTCATACCCTTAGGTTAACGTCTTTAGTTAATTAATTTTATAGAGCAAACTTAATTGTATAATGCATTCATACAGGTGACATCTATTGGCGTTTTCGACCCTGTGGTTTTAAACAGTTATACAAACATACTGGTGTTTTACACCCCAGTCAAGATTCTTTCACTTATATTAAAGCTGTCAGACCTAGAATAAAAGGAGGGGGGAGAGACCAGAGTGCTAGGGAAAAACCACAGAAAACAGGAAAACTTTATCTCACCAGGATAAATGGTCTGTGAACTGTAGACACATGCTTTAGACAAATCATCCACTGAGGCCCCTTCAAGTATTGGGAAGTATTTTTTAGGATAACAATGAACTTCTGATCTTTTGATGAACTTTTGTAAATGGCTTGGCCTGCACTACACATTCTAGTGCATGTCTGTTGTATTTATTGTGTGTTGAACTTGGGGTCTTTCCACCATCTCCAAATTTTTCATGGCAGATATGATTCTGTTCATTATTTCTAAGATTATAGATATGTTAGATAGCCATTTTATGTATTGTGTTAAAGTTAATTGTTAAAAATTTGACTAATTCAGAACTGCATCTGTGAATTAACCAGACAATGAAGTATAGTTGACATGATATGTAGAACAATTCTTACTACATGTACAATGCTTCTCGCTTGCGGCAAGTCTGTGGATTTCTCTGTTTTCCCCACCTTTATCCATTCCAATGTTTCTATTCCAAAACAAAATAGAAAGGTGTTCTTTTACAAAAAAGGTAAAAAAGATACCTCAGTGTGACAATCACTTATCTAGCTTCACTTAATTCCATTCTAGTGTTTCTATTCCAAAACAGAATAAAAGGTGTTCTTTTACAAAAAAGGCAAAAAAGATACCCCAGTGTAACAATCACTTATCTAGCTTCACTTAATTCCATTCCAGTGTTTCTATTCCAAAACAGAATAAAAAGGTGTTCTTTTACAAAAAAGGTAAAAAAGATACCTCAGTGTGACAATCACTTATCTAGCTTCACTTAATTCCATTCCAGTGTTTCTATTTCAAAACAGAATAAAAAGGTGTTCTTTTACAAAAAAGGTAAAAAAGATACCTCAGTGTGACAATCACTTATCTAGCTTCACTTAATTCCATTCCAGTGTTTTTATTCCAAAACAAAATATAAAGGTGCTCCTATTATTAAAAGGGAAGAAGAAACTTCATTTTGACATTTACAAAAGTCTTCTAGTTCCACTCCAATTTGCTATTCCAAAACAAAATTTAAAGGTGCTTCTGAAAAGGGAAGAAGATACCAGAATGAAGAGTTTTTGGTCTTCTTGCTGCTTATTTAATTTATTTCCCTGATTGAGTTCCATACTTTTATGGATTTAGTGTACTAGCTATATATATATATTATTTTACACTGAAAGACTTACTATTTTGGATCCCATTCAAAAAATATTTTTTGGGGGGTTATTTTTATTTTTTTTTCTTTCTATGTGTTATAAATGTCTCGTATTTCTTGTTACATTTGTCACTCTAAGTTTGTGGTATTTTGATTACTATAGGAGTAGAGTGGAGTGGAGTAATGGTGTTTTACGCCCCAGTCAAGATTCTTTCACTTATTTCAAGGCGGTCAGTTCTGGGATGGTGGAGGAAACCAGAGTGCCCAGAGAAAACCACTGCCCTTCGGCAAGCGAACTGACAAACTTTCTCACACTAGGATCTGTCCAAAGTGGGATTTGAAACCAGGTGGTGAGAGGCACTGTGATTCGTAAGTGCGCGCTTTAGACCACTCGGCTACCGAGGCCCCGATTAGTGTAGGATGTTTTTGCACTCCCAGGTGTATACTTCATCAGTTTATAACATACCATTTAAAAATAATCAATGTTTCAAGGACATATCAAAATCCCTCCTGATCATAATTTACCACAAAACTCCTCGAACAATTCATTTTAAAGAATGTATTAAAATATTGATAGTAATATAAATTTATTTGATTTTAGTAGAGTGGAGTAGAGTAATGGTGTTTTATACCCCAAGGGAAAAATCTTTCATTAATATTGAAGAGATCAGTTCCTGGATGGTGGTGGCAACTGGAGTAGCAAATCTTTTTCAAGTGAACTGATAGACTTGTCACACAAGGATCAGCCTGATTGAGATTTTAGGATTTGAACCTTGGCAGTGTGAGACCCTATGATCTGCATTCATATAAACATGTACGTTCTATGGAATGTAGTAGCCTGCCTTATCTGAAAAAAATATTCAGAAAATTTAGTCCACAAAGAGTGCAATTTAGACAGGTTATACTGTGCTGGGTTAAAGCAGATGTATTACCCCCTCTTTCCCAGCCTCCTCCCATTTAATGCATGGTGCTGACTGTTTAACTGATTTTGATTTCATATAAATGATGATAAAATCATTCCATATCATCTACTGTTTGGTATACATGTTTGACTTCCCTTCGTTTGTTAATGTAATGTGTATGTGCGTTACAGATAAGACAGGAATTTCTATGGCATGTGTCGAAATGCTGTCCAGACTCCTCTTGAGTCTCTCTGCTGTTTGGAATTGTTATAAATAGACAGATAAAATGATATGGCTATACTTTAAATATACATTTGATTTTATGTGTATAAATATCTGTGAATATTGACAGATCATAAATATGATAATTTGTATATTTAAAAACTTTCACAAAGATATATACTAGTGTATATATATATATATATATATATATATATTTATATTTATATCAGTGTAAAATATATATGCAAAGTTGAAATGGCTTTTATGAGAAACATTTTGAAGTAGCAGAAATTTATATCATTGATTAATGACTGATTAAATAAATAATCTGAAATTTACATTTTTGAGGGCATCATATACACCATAAAATGCCTGCTTGTTTTTTTATGGACATCATAAGTACCATATAATGCCTGCTTGTTTTTTGGAGACATCATGGGCACCATATAATGTCTGCTTATTTTTGAGGGCATAATATGCACCATATAATGCCTGCTTGTTTTGGAGGGCATAATAGGCACCATATAATGCCTGCTTGTTTTGGAGGGCATAATAGGCACCATATAATGCCTGCTTGTTTTGGAGGGCATAATAGGCACCATATAATGCCTGCTTGTTTTGGAGGGCATAATAGGCACCATATAATGCCTGCTTGTTTTTGAGGGCATGATAGGCACCATATAATGTCTGCTTGTATTTGAGGGCATAATAGGCACCATATAATGCCTGCTTGTTTTGGAGGGCATAATAGGCACCATATAATGTCTGCTTGTTTTTAAGGGCATAATAGGCACCATATAATGTCTGCTTGTTTTTGAGGGCATAATAGGCACCATATAATGTCTGCTTATTTTTGAGGGCATAATAGGCACCATATAATGCCTGCTTGTTTTTGAAGGCATTATAGGCACCATATAATGTCTGCTTGTTTTGAGGGCAAAATAGGCACCATATAATGCCTGCTTGTTTTTGAGGGCATAATAGGCACCATATAATGCCTGCTTGTTTTGGAGTGCATAATAGGCACCATATAATGTCTGTTTGTTTTGGAGGGCATAATAGGCACCATATAATGTCTGCTTGTTTTTGAGGGCATAATAGGCACCATATAATGTCTGCTTGTTTTTGAGGGCATAATAGGCACCATATAATGTCTGCTTGTTTTTGAGGGCATAATAGGCACCATATAATGTCTGCTTGTTTTTGAGGGCATAATAGGCACCATATAATGCCTGCTTGTTTTTGAGGGCATAATAAGCACCATATAATGTCTGCTTGTTTTTGAGGGCATAATAGGCACCATATAATGTCTGCTTGTTTTTGAGGGCATAATAGGCACCATATAATGCCTGCTTATTTTTGCGGGCATCATAGCTTGTTTTTTGGGGGGATGTAAGTACCATATAATGCCTGCTTGCTTTGGGGGGGGATCATAGATGCCATATAATGCCTGCTTATGGGGGGCATCATAGATACCATATAATGCCTGCTTCTTTTTTTTCAGGGGGAGGGGACATCATAGACACTATATATTGCCTGCTTGTTTGGCAGGGGGATCTTAGATACCATATAATGTCTGCTTGTTTTTGTGGGCATCATAGGCACCATATAATGCCTTTTTGTTTTTGTTTTTTTTTTTTTTTTTTTTTTTTTTTTGTTTTTTATTTTTGGGGGGTGGGGGGCATCATAGACACAATATAATGCCTGCTTGTTTTCAGGGGCAACATAGGTACCATTCAATGCCTGCTTTTTTTTGGGGAGGGGGGGGCATTAGAGGCATCATATAATGCTTGCTTTTTTTTGGGAGCAGAGACCCTTATTTAATCCTTTATTTCGGGGATCAGAGACCATATCTACACTTTTGGTTAGGGGTATCACATTATCTGCTTCTTTGTTTTCGGGCATCAAAGGAAACTTGTACTGACTTATCCATTTATTAGAGGGCAGCATAGGTATCATAGGCATCTCGTCATCCTACTTTCTTGGGGACTTCAGGTACACCTTACTTTACTTACTCCTTTTTTGTAGGGCATTAGGCACCTTACCTTGTCTACTCCTTTTTTGTGGGGCATTAGGCACCTTACCTTGTCTACTCCTTTTTTGTGGGGCATTAGGCACCTTACCTTGTCTACTCCTTTTTTGTGGGGCATTAGGCACCTTACCTTGTCTACTCCTTTTTTGTAGGGCATTAGGCACCTTACCTTGTCTACTCCTTTTTTGTGGGGCATTAGGCACCTTACCTTATCTACTCCTTTTTTGTGGGACATCAGAGGCACCTTACCATATTTACTCCTTTTTTGTGGGGGCATCAGTGGCCAGACACCCCTTACCATACCTGCTCCATGATTTAGGGTTGTCAGTCAGGCACCTTAATTAGAGGTACCTAATTGTTACTCTTTCATTAAGGGGTTTCAGAGTCACCTTGTTGTACCATGCCCTTTTTTTTGGAGATGTCAGATGCATCTTATCTTACCTGCCTTATTGAGTGCATCACTAACACCTAATCATGCCTTTGCACTGTGATTATTTTAGTGATAAGAAAACCTCATGCAGGAAACAACAGCTTTGAGTCGTCTCTATTTTACTTGGTAGAAAAAGCTTTTTGATTTCTCATACAAGTTTAATCTCAACATCAGTATCATCGTTGAATTCAGATTGTGATGGATAAAATGTTCAGGTTTTGTGTTTTGTATACAGATATGAGTAATACCTGTCATGTCATGTTTAGTCATTTTGATCAAATATCTGCAAATTCACTTTTAGGCTTAGCTGGTAAAATCTTGATAATGGTATAATAACAAAAATACCATTAAATCAATTTATTTATGTTCTTTATGAGAAATTTATTATGTGGTTCACCAGTGTGCCACTGCGGTAGCTCAGTTGGTAGAGTGCTCGCTCCGTAAGTGAAAGGTTATGGGTTTGAACCCCGGCCGGGTCTGACCCAAGACTTGAAAGTGGGTAGTGACTGTTCTTTCGCCAAGCACTCTGCATTACAAAATGAAAGTCATGGTTCTTTCGAAAGGAACTTAAAATAAACAAGGTCCCATGTCATGGCAGACATGGCACGATAAAGAACCCTGCTGTATCATGCCATCAGCGCAACACACAGGCAAAATTTCTTCACTTTCGCTTATAGCTGGCGACATCTCGATATAAGTGAAATATTCTTCACTGGGATGTTAAACACCATTACTCAACTCAACTAGTGTGCAGTTTGCTACTTCATAATATATAAAAAAGGGACTAAGTGGTCTATCACAGACTTACTGATCACATCTAGGTTTGAATCCCTCTTGGGTCAAAACCTAGTGTGAGAAAGATTGTTAGTTTTCTTAGGGAAGAGACCTGGTTTTCCCCCTTGTACTCAGGTTTTCCCATCATTCAGAGCTGACTCCCTTGATATAAATGAAAATACACCTGGACTAAAGCATGAAATGCCTTTAATATTCTCCAGTCTTAATGATAATGTAGAATTTTTGTATGTATTGGATTTTGAATGGTATTGGTTGATAATTCCGTGTAAAACCAAGGCGATTTGGGGGAATTTGCAACACAAACAGTTTCCATAACTTTATGATGTATTACATACATGGTATATACCATTATAAAGAGTGTTTTGTTGACATGCCAGTCAACAGCTTATATAATGGGTCATTTGGGTTTATTCTTAATACTTCAGTAAAGGAGAGAGAGAGAGAATGAGAGTGAAAGAGAGAGAGGGAAAGAAAGAGCGTAAGAGAAAGAAAGAGCAAAAGAGAGAGAGAGAGAGAGAGAGAGAGAGAGAGAGAGAGAGAGAGAGAGAGAGAGAGCAGAGATAATGAGGTTCACATTTAAGTCGGCTTGTTTAAAACACAGGTGTTTATAAGACTGATAAGTTGTCTAGAGACTGGTAATTTTATTTGATTATCCCAGTGATAAGGGACTGACTAGCGAAATCATTAGGTAATTAACTGATTATTTGATGATAACGGCTTTGCCTGTGTTATATGTTACTGACATAACTAACATGTGTTTACCCATATAAAATCGTGTTTACCAATATTACTGTCATGTGTATTATTGGAAAATGTGTGTTATATGATATATAATAGACATTATTTATATAGCTGTTACAGATTTGTCTCTGCATATTGGTTTTGTAATTGGCAAGATTGAGATAACAGTCAGTGATGTCATCGAAGGGCATGGCTGGGTGGTACTGTCACTGGCCATCAAAGTCTCGATTTGTGGGTTTGAACCATTAATGATAATGTTGGACCATAACTTGAAAATACCTGTTCATGCTTTTTTTAAAGTATAAATTAAAACCTTTTTTGTCATCACCTGTTGTGGGACCTAAACTTTGCATGAAATTAGGTTTTCAGGATGGCTATTTTTTGGTAGAAGTCTGACCACTTCAGGGCATGGAGACTCCCATTCTTACACATACCATTAGTGACCTATAATTTCACCAATATTTTAAACTGGTTTTAAATTTTCACTTGAAATTTAATGTTTTTTTAACAAAAGTATTTTAATCACTCAGAATGAGAGTTTTTTATCCATCATGTTAATTTATCTCATTAAGTACTTCATGCCGTAAAAAAGCGGAATGATAAGTATTTGATGGAACATTTTTAGTCTATATTTAGCTGACACAGTATTAAAGTACACATACCATTGCTTGTATTTATTCTGAGTCGAATGACTTCAATTTTCAAGATCATGCATTGGTTGCTTAGTGATGCAAAAAGTGTGCTTACAGATCACAGTGTCTCTCACCATAGGCAAAAGTTCATCTCTCCCTCTCTCTCTCTTCTCTCTCCTCCCCCTACCTCCCTCCCCTTCCTTCCTCCCAACCCCGAAAAAAATTCCTAGTGTGAAAAAGTTCATTAATTTGCTTCCTCTGCATGTGGTTTTTTTTTTTTTTTTTTTTTTTTTTTTTCAACTAGATCTACTCTGGTTTCTTTTTCGATCTCAACACTGATACACTGATGTCATATAAAATGAAAGAATTGTCCTTAGGGGCAGTAAAACACTATTGTTTTAATTCACACAAGCATGCATTTTCAAGAACAAGGTTTTGGAAAAGGTTTAATGCTGAATATTATGGTTCTTATTTAAAGATGTCATACAGGTATGGACTTTGCAATGAAGTGTTGTTTTGTTTAAAAGAGTCTGTTACCCGACTGAAACTAAAGAGTTGAGTGAAGTAATGGTATTTTACACCCCAGTCAAGAATCTTTCACTTTTTTCGAGGTGGTCAGTTCTTGGATGGTGGAGGAAACCAGAGTGCCCACCGATCTTCGGTAAGCAAACTGGCAAACTTTCTCAACTAGGATCTGTCCCGAGTGGGATTCGAACACAGGCTGTGAGAGGCACTGTGATCCATAAGTGTGAAACGAAAGAGATAAACACATAACAAATAAGACTTGTATTTGTCTAAAAGATGGATATGAGACAATGAACTGTTGTCTTTCTTGATTGAACACAGAGATGGACATAGGGCAGCAAAATAATGATTGAACACAGAGATGGACATAGGGCAGCAAAATGATGATTGAACACAGAGTTGGACATACGATAGCCAAATCAAACTGTGTCTTGTCGGAGAGAGACTTTTACTTAACTGAATTCAACTGATAGGCCCAAAACACAAAACAAAATTGTGTCTTGTTCAAAAATGACTTGTATTTGACTTCAATCAAGTCAGGACAGTCAAATAGACTGATGTTTTGTCTAAGAGAGTCTTTTACTCTACTGAAACCAAGAGATGAATGAAGGACAGACAATGGACGTATATATGTCATATACTCAACTTAAACCAAGAGTGAGTGGCTCAGGACAGAAAAATCAATAGATCAGTGATTTCCAACTCAATGTTTATAACTTATATTTTACACATCAAATATATACTGAACAAGATTTCATGTCAGATGATTGTCAGCAAAATACATACAGCTTGGTAATATAGGTCTATTGACAGTGACATTCATAAAACTTGTAATACAGGAAGTTTATAAAAACAATTTAGATTCCATTCATGTTGATATCAGCCATATTTTTTACCAATTTAGTATAATCTTCTCAATGAAAAAATTTAAATCATTTGATTAAATTTATAGAGCTGTCATATTCAATGTGATATACCATATTTAGAAATAGAAGATTAATTTTTATAACTTGGTATTTGTTACATTTTTACCGAGAGCCAAGTTGACATGACATTTAAACTAATACTGATGAAGATGTATGGAATACTTTAAACTCATTTGAATGTTGATGTACAGTTAAGTAATGGTATTTTATGCCCTAGTTAAAATGGTTTCAGTTATAATATAGAAACTGTCAGCTCTAGGGATGGTGGAGGAAACTAGAGTGCCCAGAGAAAACCACAGACCTTAAGCAAACAGACTGTCAAACTTTCTCACACTAGGATCTGCCTGAGTGGGGTTCAAACCCAGGTTTGAGGGGCACTGTGGTCTGTAACTTCGCATAAACATAAGCTGACGGGATGTTGATGTAGACATACAAGCTTTCAAAATAGTAAAACCCATGATAGCAACAATCTTAAGATATCTCCTATCATTTAAGCAAAGTGGTTTTTTTTTCCTCTGGGTTTGTTTTAGAATCAAATAAAAGAAACTTTATTTGAAAACCATGGGTCTATTTCGACTATCCATTTTATTGATGTCTCAACAGAAAGCAACCTCTTTGTAAAGACTACCTGTCATAATTCCAAATTTGTCGATCTCATTGGTTGACTTTTTAAAATGTATTTTAAAAAATAAAATCAGCTTGTTGTGATATACAGTAAGTTCTATCTTAACCAGACATCTTGTAGGTAAAATATGGTCTGAAAAAATAAAATATTTACGGTTGTTTAGGTGAAGGAGACATTTTTACAAGGTGGTTTAAAGTGCCAGCTAATAGATTATAGTGCCTCTGAAATCATTAGTTTAAATCCAGCTTGGGACAGACCTAGTGTGAGAAAATTTGTCTGATCACAATATGAGTTTGGTTGTTACAAAAAGAGTAAAAATGATTCACAGCATTAAATCTAGAACTAAACTTGTAGAGTCATCCTGACCTCTGTCTTGAAAAAAAAAAAAAAACGGTCAAAAAATTTACTGAATGTTTTATCAGTTAAAAACTATGTGTTTGTAGTATCTTTGCATTAATGATTAAATATCCTATAATTCTATTAATGTATTCGGGAAAAAATGAGAAAGATGTTAAAAAAAAAAAAAAAAAAAAAAAAAAAAAAAACCGAATTTGTTGAACAGTTGACAAAGATTGAAAAATGATGAAAACTGGCCAAAAAAGGGGGCAGAATACATACATGTAAATGGTCAGTAGAGTGGAACCCTTTCTAGTGTGAACTCTAGAACAATTGAACAATTTAATTCTGTTAGTTATTAATTTAAATTAATTCAAAACTAAGGTTTGTTCCCTCATGCAAAGCATTCCTTAGCTGGATTTGGATTTATATGATTTCGAAACTTTAGATTCATTATTTTCAACTGTTTGACTTATATTATTTAACTATCAAACTTTTCGGTCTTTAAGTGTCACTGATGAGGAATGAATTTCCAAAATGTGCACATCTGGCACATCAAAATTTAACTGGTATTTGTGCTATATTTGTATGAACAAATGAACAAAAGTACAAATATATGCCAAATATGCAAATATGCCATTAAAAGCCAATAGTTTAAGGTGTTTGCCAGTGGATCTCGCTGCAAGAATTCATTCCCAGTAATACACAAGTAATAATGTTTTTTTCCCAGGTTGTGTTTTCTGGTTTGCTCGGCAAACACAGTATCTGAGTGGTCTCTAATGTTTAACTATGATATTATGGGTACAGTATAGCTCTAAAAGTCACCGTAAATTACATGATGCAGATCAAAAAACACTTGCTCAGTTGCACATCCCATGAACTTGTGTGAAGATAAAAGCTGAAGATTAATGAAAAAAGTTGTCTCATCAGAAATAACTGAAAAAATTAAAGATGTGATGTAAAATAACATTCAACTATGTAATATACATCATTTCTTCTGTCTTTATTGCAGTATTTTATTGTTGAAAGTTGGTTTTAATCAAAACTTCACAAATTTTTAGAGCTACCGATAAATGTCCGATTTACAGTAATAGTTTATGAGTGTAACCTCAGATAAGACTCATTAATCGTCTACTGTTTTATATAAAGTACTACATGAGACTAACTGTTTTATACACCACCATCCCTGAATCATAGAGGTTAATTTGTGCATTGACCCATGTCAATACTTCTGAAATAGAGTAATAAAGGGAGATAACCATATGGGAATTATAAATATAGGAAGTTGAATGACTTTGTTTATCTTGATATCAGTATATATAAAAGATACATCTGTTTGTTTAATGTCTACAGGTGTTTAATGGAGTTTTATGTTGTAGATTTCATAAAAGGAAGTTTAATGTCCAGCTGACTCTGACTGACATACACATTTGACTAAACTCAGATTTTGTATAACTTGCTCAGAATATACATGTATCTTTAATTAAAAAAAATATACTTATTTTTGGCAAATACGGTATATATAAACAACACCTGTGTATTATGACCAGTGATTTCTAAGGTCCCTTTTGCTTCATATATTAAGCCACAAAAACCTGTCCAAACACAAACTAGTGTTGTCTAGAGGTCCCCTTTGCTTTTCTATCTTGACTACTAAACCCTTTTTAAAAAGAAACTTTAAGATCCCATTGTTTCATATAGATTAACCCAAACGAACCTCTGAACACCACTTGTTCAATTAAACCAGTGTTTGAAGTCCCCTTTGCTTCAAATTTTGCCCAAAGTACCTCTCTATTAAGACTTATATTCCTATTACTTCATATTTGTAAATGAAAAGAACCTCTGTAAATATTCAGATCATATTTCTGTTAAGACCAGTGATTAAAAGTTCTGCTGCTTTATAATGCAAACAAAAAACCTCCATACAAAGTCTATCTGTCTATAAAGTCCAGATTATTTAGGTGCCATGGATGGTCTTTATACACAGGTTTGACTGTTATATATGGGTTTTTTGTTTTGTTTATTTGTTTGTTTTTGTTTTTTTTTTGCATACTTTTAGATTATAAATAATAATTTTTTTTTTCAGGGCTAAGTGGCGATTTAGCATCTATTTCCCGTGGTGATTGGCCATTGAAATTTCATGCCGTCAAGGGAGATAATGTTGAACTTACACATGACCGAGCTCGAGCAAGAAGAGCAGACAGTTTTTGTAAAGCAATATGTTTTAGTAGCCGACCAATAGCAGTTAATGAAAAAGTGTATGTTAAATTTGTGGACGTGTCCAGCAGCTGGAGTGGTGTTTTACGATTTGGATTTACAAGTATAGATCCTGCAACACAACGAGGCTCAGATTTACCACGCTATGCATGTCCTGATCTCACTAATAAACCTGGTAACTGGGCAAAAGCCTTAACTGAACGATATGCAGCATTAAATAATGTGCTTCATTTTTACGTTACACGAAATGGAGATGTGATATATGGAGTAAATGGTGAGGATATCGGTCAATTTTTCAATGGAGTTTCGACAAATGGACCATTGTGGGCATTATTCGATATATATGGAAACACACTGGCTGTGGAGTTTGTACAGTTAGGTAAGAAACTTTAAAATATATCATTGAAAATGATTTTACAGCAGATTATGGTTGTAACAAGGTATTGTCATTGTTTCCCCTTAGACAGGTTAGCTAAAATTAATGTTGAAGTGTATTAATATTGGCAGAAATTTATTTAACGCCAAAAGCACCAATAATAATACACAGTCAAAATAAATAATTATACATTATACTAAAACAGGTAAGTACACTGCATTACGAAGTGAAAGTCACGTTTCTTTCGGATGGGAACTTAAAATGAACGGCAGGCATGGCATGTTGTATAATGCCATCAGCACAATGCACAGGCAAAATATCTGCACTTCCGCTTATAGCTGGCACCGTCTTGATAAAAGTGAAATATTCTTGACTGGGACATTAAACACCATTATCATCACAACTCGTAACTCTTTAAAATAAATTAGTAATACAATTTAAAAGAAAACCCTTAGACATTAGTACCAAAAATACTATTGCATTATACTGTGGGATATACAGTGGAGATTGTTTATAACAAAGTCTTAAGGGACAGGCATATTTAATTCTTTATGGCCATAATTCTTTATAAGCATTACAAAATGCACCTTTATTCCTTGTTAGGGGTAATTTCATGACTTTTATATAAGCCTTATTTTGTTATAACGAACTTTGTTATAAACAAAGTCTACTATATAAATATAATACATGAACTTGTGTTGGGAAACAATTAGCAGAATAAATGTACCGGTAAGTTTAGAGTTGAATGGAATAATTTTTATTGCTCAAGGCAAGAGTCTTCCACTTATACCATATCAGTTAGTTCATGAATGTAGAGGAAACTGGAGTGCTTGAAGAAAACATAAAAAAAAAATTTGAGATTCAATGTTTAATTCTCTTTCTGTTGAGTTAGAGTTGGCACTTTATTTACCAGTCCCCCGTCTCATTCTAATGTGAATATGAACTTTATTAGTATTTAAATAATAAATATGGCAAGTTGCCCGCAGTGATTTTCTGTTTTGTTTCAAATTCATTATGTAGAACATTTTACACAGATGTTTTTTGTTAGCGTAATAATGTGAGTACAGAAACTTTTTTATTAGAATTAAGAGGATAAACATTACAACATACTGCAGCCCTCGTGTTGTAACCCACAGTTAATTATAGAATCACTTCTGATCTTTTATGTGTGTATATAAAAATAACTCTTCAGAAAATCAAACAAGTTGTACATTTTTTTTTATTTAATCAACACACGACAAAAAGTAAATAGATCATAGTTTACATATCTTTGAACTTTTTCCAGCTTTCATATGATAGCTCTACAAATAAATCTTGAATTATTTTTTTTTAAACCACATTGGTTTGTTCTCGCTGACGTACATTTTGACCTTGAAAATCAACATCATTTTTATACAGAACTTGACTTTGTTCTACTGACTGAGTTCTCAAGGATTTCAAGATGTTTTCATCAGTTGCAATTAACTGGGTGAACATTCTAAGTACATGAAGTACTAATTTATTGAAATCCAGTCACACCTGTCGTAAGGCCCGCCTCCATGTGAATGTTACTGTAGTAGTTTCTAGTACCTGGTTCTCAAAGGTCAGTAAAATGTTTGCCATTTTTAGAAGCCACCTGCTCGTAAAACTTAAGTTTGCAAGATTCTTACCACTGTAAAGTTGTGTGTAGTATAATAACCATCCAGTCAGTCTGTCTATCTATGTCCATCTGTCTGTCAATCTACCTGTCGGCCAACCTGCAAATCTATCTTTCCATCAGTTTGTCTGTCTGTTTGTCTGTTTGTTATCTGTCCATCTGTGCATCTGTCTGTCCATCCATCTGTCTGTCCATCTGATTGTTTATCTGTTTGTCTGTCTACCTGTCAGCCAACCTGCAAATCCACCTTTCCTTCAGTTTGTCTGTCTGTCTGTATGTGAGTTTGTCTATCTGTCCGTCTGTGCAGCTGTCCATCCATCTGTCTATCTGTCCATCTTTCTGTTTATCTGTTTGTCTGTCTACCTGTCAGCCTACCTGCAAATCCACCTTTCCATCAGGCTGTCTGTCAATCTAGTTTTTCACTTTGTGAAAGTTGATACAGTTTAAAATAACCAAAGACCATTTCCTTTTATCTATCTATCCATCTGTCTATTCATCCATCTGGCTTGCTGTTTACTCTATGCAAGTTGATACAAGATGCAATATTTAATGGCCGTTATTTGTTTTAACTGCATGATAAAAGAATGTTTTGTATTGTTGAAGAGCATCTTCATGCAAAGCCTTGACAAGGCCACCTGAAATATTTGTATTTATGCAGTAGTAAATGTTTCTACTTTCTATTCCCATTGTTATGTGGGATATTGTGGACCTAATGTCGGTCTATTTCTGGGAATTTGTCGAGAAATATTCTTCTGACATGTTTTTGGATATTGTGGACCTAATGTTAGTTTATTTTCTGGGACTTTGTCGAGAAATATTCTGACATGTTTTTGGGATGTTGTGGTCTTAATGTTGGTCTATTTTCTGGGATATAGTTGTCCAGTATTCTGACATGTTTTTGGGATATTATTGACCAGCTTGCTAGAGTGTTTAAAGGGATATATATTATGGACTGGTATTTTATCTGGGATGTTCTAATCAATATGTCGAACATCTAAGTACATGTAGTATTAATTTATTGAAATCCAGTCACACCTGTCGTAAGGCCCGCCTCCATGTGAATGTTACTGTAGTAGTTTCTAGTACCTGGTTCTCAAAAGTCAGTGAAATGTTTGCCATTTTTAGAAGCCACCTGCTCGTAAAACTTAAGTTTTCAAGATTCTTACCACTGTAAAATTGTGTGTAGTATAATAACCATCCAGTCAGTCTGTCTATCTGTGTCCATATTTCTGTCAATCTACCTGTCGGCCAACCTGCAAATCTATCTTTCCATCAGTTTGTCTGTCTGTCTGTGTGTTTGTCTATCTGTCCATCTGTGCAGTTGTCTGTCCATCCATTTGTTTGTTTATCTGTTTGTCTGTCTACCTGTCAGCCTACCTACAAATCCACCTTTCCATCAGGCTGTCTGTCTATCTAGTTTTTCACTTTGTGAAAGTTGATAGAGTCTAAAAAAACCAAAGACCATTTCTTTTTTTATTCATCTATCCATCTGTCTATCTGTCTATCCATTTGAGTTGCTGTTTACTCTATTGCAAGTTGATACAAGATGCAATAATCACGGACCGTTACTTTGTTTTATTTGCATGATAAAAGGATCTTTAGCATCTTCATGCAAAGCCTTGGCATGGCCACCTGAAATATTTGTATTTATGCACTAGTAAATGTTTCTACTTTCCATTCCCATTGTTGTGTGGGATATTGTGGACCTAATGTCGGTCTATTTCTGGGAATTTGTTGAGAAATATTCTGACATGTTTTTGGGATATTGTGAACTTAATGTTAGTTTATTTTCTGGGGTATTGTCGACCAATATTCTGACATGTTTTGGGGATATTGTGGAGCTATTACTTTTATATTTTCTAAGTTATTGTCAACCGGTATTCTGACATGTTTTTGGGATGTTGTGGGCCTAATGTTAGTTTATTTTCTGGGGTATTGTCGACCAATATTCTGACATGTTTTGGGGATATTGTGGAGCTATTACTTTTATATTTTCTAAGTTATTGTCAACCGGTATTCTGACATGTTTTTGGGATGTTGTGGGCCTAATGTTAGTTTATTTTCTGGGGTATTGTCGACCAATATTCTGACATGTTTTGGGGATATTGTGGAGCTATTACTTTTATATTTTCTAAGTTATTGTCAACCGGTATTCTGACATGTTTTTGGGATGTTGTGGGCCTAATGTTAGTTTATTTTCTGGGGTATTGTCGACCAATATTCTGACATGTTTTTGTGATATTGTGGAGCTATTGCTTTTCTATTTTCTAGGTTATTGTCAACCAGTATTCTGACATGTTTTTGGGATGTTGTGGGCCTATTGTTGGTCTTTTTACTGGGATATTGTCGACCAATATTCTGACATGTTTTTGGAGTATTGTGGTCTTAATGTTAGTCTATTTTGTGGGATATAGTTGACCAGTATTCTGACATGTTTTTGGGATATTATCGACCAGCTTGCTGGAGTGTTTAAAGGGATATATGTTATGAACTGGTATTTTATCTGGGATGTTCTAATCAATATGTCGATGCGTTTTTGGGGATGTTTTTGGCAGCATGTTTGTATGTTTTGTTGGATATTATGGACCAATATGATCATGTTGTTGACCCAATTAGGATGGCATTTTTTTTCGTTTGTTGTGAACCAGTATTCTGTGGGCCTGTATCCTGAAATAGCAAATGGTTTTCTCCAGATTCTTTAGAACTGATTGCCTCAATATAAGTAAAAGAATCTTGTCTTGGGTGTAAAACAATATCCCTCCACTTCCCCAAATGTGTCACAGCAGGCAGTGTATAGAAAGTTTTGACACTGCTAGCTTGATCAACAAGCTTTTTTGTATGAATAAAAGTTTTTTAAACTTCACTGAGTGTAATAATCTTGACTGACTGAATACCCAGTATACCCAGTTATATTTACTTAAATTTAATGAATCAAGCAGGTATATCTCACCAGTGTAAAACAGATAAATATATCAGGTGACTCCAGACAGTACAGGTAAACAACGGATGACAAAACTTAACATTGTATATAAGATATGGAGATAAATATATATAATATATATATATATATATATATTAGATAAGATTATCTCAGTACTCATAAAGATCTGTTTTTCTCAGGATAAGATAAGAAATAATTTTTGATGGTTATAAGTAAGTATTGAGTAAATATTGTCTTGTTTTTAAATTCCTGTATACCAGGTAGACTAAAAATGAACCAAAAACCAATAAAGACAGGTGTTTTAGTTTAGGTCAAAATCAAGAGCAAAGTCAGTGAATAGAAATACAAATGTATTTTATTATCTGTTTATTCATGTTTTAAGAATAGAATTTTGTTTAAAAATCGTGTACCCAAGACTCGTTTTTGCTTGACGTTTAAAACGTGTTATTTTAAAATATAACTGTTAATATAATTGCTTGGTAAACAGTTTATTATACATACTTATATATATTGCATGGTGTATAAAAATTCATAAAGTATTTCCTTACAATGACAGAACGTTTGGTTTCGTTGACCTAAGTGGCCTTTTAATGTTGCTAACAAGATATAGAACCATTGTACAGATAAATATATATACCACCTCATATTGATCTCACTCAGTCTGTCATAAGCTTTTAAAGTACATTTAATAGAACACAGTGTTAACTTTATAGGCTAGATAGCTCACTTGATATGTATGTCTGAAGCTAACCAGGTGAGTTAAGGTCACAGTGACAGAGTGGTCTAAAGAACTGGCCTGTTGACCACCTTAACACCTAGGTTTGAATATCAATTAGGTAGGTCCTAGTCTTAAAACGACCAGCTGAGTTAGGGTCACAGTGGCAGTGGGAGGTCTAAGGAACTGGCCTATTGACCAACTTAACACCTGGGTTTGAATATCAATTAGGTAGGCCCTAGTCTTAAAATGACCAGGTGATTAGGGTCATAATGGCAGAGTGGTCAAAGGAACTGGCCTATTGACCACCTTAACACCTGGGTTTGAATATCAATTAGGTAGGTCCTAGTCTTAAAATGACCAGGTGAGTAAGGATCACAGTGGCAGTGGGAGGTCTAAGGAACTGGTCTATTGACCACCTTAACACCTGGGTTTGAATATCAATTACGTAGGCCCTAGTCTTAAAACGACCAGGTGATTAGGGTCACAGTGACAGAGTGGTCTCAGGAACTGGCCTATTGACCACCTTGACACCAAATAGGTAAATCCTATTGTTAAGTGTGAGGAAGTGTATTAGATCTGGCCAGTGGCCACCTCAATATATGTGATTTTATGGTGCCAAGATATTTTATAACTTAAAGGCTGGCAACCTGCAGTGGTGTAATTCATTGTTAAGTTGCTACTTACAAAAGCCATACCCGTAATAGAAAATTAGGTAAATGTGACCTACATTCGGTTAATTGGTTCCATTGTTCAAAGCTTATACATGTAACAGATTTTAATGAAGTTTCACATATAAATACACACTAGCACATTGCAGATCAGAAACATTTGTGCACTCATGCACCATATGAACTTGAGTTTAGATTAATCCTGAAGTTTAATTAAAATTGAGTTTAGATTAACCCAAGATAAATAAAAATTGTCTCCTTATGAATAGCTGTAAAAAACGCTTACTTGATTTAAAACTAGTCAACAAAGCAACCAACAAAATAAGTTATACATGAATGGATTTAAATCACCAGGTGTTTTTGACTGTTTAAGTGTATTCAGATAATAATATATCAGGTTGATGTTTTTATTATTTTCAATTACAGGTACACTGAATTTGTTTTTATTTAAACTAGTTTCCTATATATTAGTTGTACATGACTTGAGGCCATGTTTGTTGATAGTTTCTTATAACTTAAGTTACTTTTCGTTATTATATTGCAATATAACTTAAAACATGTCAATTTTTATAGACAGGCGTGTTGTAATGGCTGGTGTAACTTTTAACTTGTGCTGTATTTCTACGATTTATCAAGAGCATATGCTCTTTAGCGCTCAGATGTAACGGTGCATCTTTTGAAGATTCTATAAGATTCTGTACAATGTATCATAATTTTAAAGAGGCTTGACAGACAATATCAAATATTTCTCTTTTTATTTTTTTTTTTTTCAGAACCAAGAAGATTAAACAACATGGTTACACCCCCTCCGCAGGGAAATACACCGATGAATTATGTACAGGAATTAACAACACAGTTTTCATCTTTGGGAACCACAGAGGACCACTCTACTACACCACCACAAACTGCATCACTTCCTGGATTACGACATTACAATAATGTGTCATTAAAACCAATACATTTTCACATGTTAACTGGTAGAAATGTCCATGTTAATCAGGACAGGAGTATAGCTGTCCGTGCTCAAGATGAATACTGTAATAGTTATGTATTTTCCTCTCGACCAATTAGATGTGGGGAAAAGATAATTTTACAAGTCCTGGGTGTAGATAGATCCTATGTAGGTGGTTTAGCATTTGGTTGTACGGCATGTGATCCATCGAAGGTAAAACCCGAGGAGCTTCCTGATGACTCGGATTTATTGTTAGATAGACCAGAATATTGGGTTGTAAATAAAGATGTATGTCGGTTTCCAGAAGTCGGAGATGAACTCTGTTTTCATTTGACATTAGAGGGTAAGTGAAAAATTATGGATGATTACCAGTGATGTGTTTGTTGTTATGTATCTATAAATTTTGTACACATGTCTATGAGTTATCTCCCTTTTGTGGCAGTGTTGATATTGGCATTGTTGTTTATTGTTGAGCAAGAGACTGTAATTACTGATATTTTCTCAATTTATTTGTGAGAAGTCAGATCATGATTGGGTCTGCCAATGTTCGAACATCCTAATCCAAAGAAATTAAGAAAAAATAAAAATCCTTTTAAAGACATTTAACCTTCCTCTAAATGCACTGCAGCAATTTCACTCATGGTTCTATACTGCATTCATCATACAAGAACTTTGTTATCTTTTCATTATTTTATATTCTTCTATTTGTGAAAGTCTACTGTAATGGTCACATGAGATAAATTTTTCAAGTATGTTTGCACCTCCTTTCTGCCTGAGGGGCCTCGGTGGCCAAGTGGTCTAAAGCGCACGCTTACGGATCACGGTGCCTCTCATCCCCTGGGTTCGTATCCCACTCGGGACACATCCTAGTTTGAGAAAGGTAGTCAGTTTGCTTGCCGAAGGTCGGTGGTTTTCTATGGGCACTCCGGTTTCCACCACAATCCCAGAACTGACCGCCTCCAAATAAGTGAAAGAATCTTGACTGGGGCGTAAAACATCATTACTCCATTCCACTCCTGTCTGGCTGAGATTAATCCTTAGAGATGAAATAACTTGCTCTCATCGAAAAAATTGTCAACCAACCAACAACCCAAGAAGGGGTGTAACATTCCTCGTATTAAATTTTGACAGTGATTAAGCTTAAAAATTTTTATACTGTTTGATGATGATTGAGTTTGATCATTTTTATAGTGTTTCTAAAAGAACTGATCAATGCAGACAGCTAATCAGGATAAATTCACCTTCACCTGTGTGCACTTGGATAAGCATCTGTTTGGCATCCATCATTTTCATTTTTCATGAAAGGGAGATAACTCTAAGTGTGAACCAGTGCATGATGTTTTGGCAGACTTTCAGGATTTGATTTCAGTATATAACATATCATTGGTTATAATGGCAGGTTGATAATATTTATTGTAGAAAGGAAGCTGATTTCTAAACAGCTGTATAAATAAAATGATAATTTGGCATTTGATCAATGTTGATGTCAAAATATATGATACTTAAGACTGGCCATGTTATCATTGTTTGCTATACTGAGAATGAAAAATTTATCAGAGGTGAAAGGTAATTATTTTACTCTTGTTATAAAAAAGCTGTCAAATGACTAGTAGAAATAAATATTTTTGAAAATTGAAGCCAGATAGCCGGTGCTGTTAATTGCCACTTTTAGTCCATAACTAATGCCAAAAGCCATTATTCTTTCATTAACTTATATAGTAGTTTTTGCCCAATTAATTAAATGCCACACATTCGATGGATTATTTCTTTTGATTTCTTGTCTATTATAGTTGAGGTGGCTGGTTTAATTTTGATAGAGTATTAAGCATGTGTAAGGCAAATGCCACTCTTGCAAAATCGCTGATGTGACATTAATCAACAAAAATTGTAATTTGGGGACCAATGTCGCAAGGATTCCTTCTAAATTCCAAACTGCAATTTGTTATATAAAAAAAAAATCATGGTTTTATGCAAGAAAGGTAATTGCTTATAAATAAAACAGCTGACTTAATTCAGATTTATTGATATATGTAAATATTTCTCTACATTTCGTAATCTCTTTGAAGATGTTTGAATACTAAACTGCCTAAAACTGTGTAGGACATCAAGATAAGAAAAATTCCAAAATAATTCATCAAATAAACCAAGATAAACAAAACGAAAAAAGAAATTTCTTTAAAATTAGGTCAGAAAAGGTGTTTATATTGGATTTGTAACAAAAACTGTTAACCAATAGATGCATTTTGTTTTCAATAGGATTCTAAAGATTTTGTGTCTTCTCGAGTATCTGGCCCCAGTTTCACAATCATTGACTAAACTGAGTGTACACTCAACTCAAATATTTTTCTCTCATCAATATAAAATTTTAAGTTTTATGAGACAATTTTTTTTTATTCAACAAAACTACACTAAACAATTTAGATATAACATTAGATACTCAATTTTAACTGTGTAATGTCTTAAAAATTGACATTGAAATATTCCCAAATTTGAGTTGAGTGTACACTAAATTGAGTGAATGATTGTGAAACTGGGGCCTGGTTTCCTCCACTGTATCAGATTGGTTGGCTGTTTTTTTGTAATGTTGTTTAAAGTAGCATCAGCAATTTTTGAGCTATTCTAAATGATCGAGAGTTGAGCTAACATGTTTCACGGTCAGCTTTGTACTATCCCTCACTCAGACTCAACCAACACTGGAAAAAAGGCCAGAGGTTGGCCCACAGGAATTTTATTGTTAGACAAAATTGTTTTTTTGGAAACACTGGCAAAAGGACCAATCAGGTTTGGATGTAAAACACAATTTTTTCCTTCCATATTCTGTTATATGTAATAAAAATTACAGGTTGATATATATATATATATATATATATATATATATATATATATATATATATATATATATATATATATATATAAAGAGAGAGAGAGAGAGAGAGAGAGAGAGAGAGAGAGAGAGAGAGAGAGAGAGACTTTTAGAACCCTCCAGACTGATGAGAGAGAGAGAGAGAGAGAGAGAGATACTTTTAGAACCCACCAGACTGATGATAATGTACACAATGGTCTATTCAGTATGTTTTGACAGAAGTAAGCATGTGTTCTGAAATCAGTCATTAATCTACATTAATGTATTTTCATCTGAATTTTATGGTAATTTTAGAAGATAATTATAGAAGTGATAAGCTAGATTTGGTTTCTTTCAAACAGAAATAGGAACCAAAGGATATAAAAATATGGGCTTTATCAACAGGTAGTTCTTTTAACAGAGGTTCTTATTTGGTATCACTTTAGTATGAAAGAACCCAAAAATACTCGTTTATATGAATTATTTATTTGGCTTTCTGTGGCTTCCAATTTATGTACTGTTAATGTAACATTTAAAGAGGTTTAGTAAAGAGAGAAAAAAAAAAGATTTTAAAGTGTTTAAACATTGTTTCATTGGTAAAGGGAAAGCTAGCCCTCTCTTATATTTTTTTTATTTTTTTTATTTTATTTATTTATTTTTTTTTTTGACAATAAATCATGCCAAATTGTCTATTTAATTATCAAATTGTTTATTTTATTTCAGTTTTTTTCCACTTACTTGTGCTATGTGAATGCTCACATAACATTTATAAAAAAAAAAAAAATTTTTTGAAATTTTGCATTTTTCACTGTGAAAAACCCATTAACCCCCACAGCTTTTATTATATAATATACCAATAACAATTTTGGACATATCCTCAGGTGAGCGTTAAGGGCAATGGGCCTCTTGTTATTATTTTATTTCTATTTTAGATGTAACATGTTTATACTTGCATTTCAGGTGAAGTCAGATATTCCAGAAATAACAGTAAAGTTAACACCTTAATGCATATAGATAGAACATTACCATTATGGATGTTCCTTGATGTGTATGGTAATGTACAGAAAATAAGAATCATGGGTAAGATTTTAGTAGACTAGTTATCTTATTGGTTTTTTTTCGTCACCAAATATTGCCAAAAATTTGCCAATGGTGGTATAATGAAAGAAAGCTGATATATAACAGCTAGAATACTGTAAAATCTTTTTTAAATCACAGGTGGCTGAGTGTTCTAAAGCACGCTCTTACAGATCACAGCACCTCTCAATCCCTGGGTTTGAATCCCACCCAGGACAGATCCTATTATGAGAAAATTTGTCAGTTTGCTTGTCAAAGGTCAGCTAATTCTGACAGGAACTCCGATTTCCTCCACCATCCCAGAACTGACTGCCTTGAAATAAGGGAAAGAATCTTGACTGGGGTGTAAAACACCATTACTCCACCCCACTCCACTCTTTAAATCACAGCATTTCCTTGGCGTGGAATAATGTTGTTAAAATAATTCTTGTGATTGTGATTGACCATGCAGTTTTGTAGGTCACCACAAAATAATCACTCTTGATATGTGATGAAATAAGTATACTGTATAAGTATTTATTTTGGCTGTGTATTAAAATTGGCGCTTTTGGCGTTAAATTAATATCTGCCAATATTAACACACTTCAAGATTAATTTTAGCTCACCTGTCTAAGAAGGAAACAATGACAGTGCCAATATTAATACACGCTAAATGTCTGAGACCCTCGGGAGCGCCAAAAAAAAAAAAAAAAAAAAAAAAAAAAATACACACTGATATAAATATAAATACTTACAAGCACAGTGTCTGTCACAATCTAGTTTTCAATCCCACCCAGGCAGATTTCTAATGTAAGAAAGTTTGTCGGTTGCCTTGCCGAAGGGTGGTGGTTTTCTCTGGGCACACCAGTTTTCTCAGTTTCCAAGAACCGACCATCTCAATATCAGTAAAAGAATCCTGACTGTGGTGTAAAACACTATTAATCAAATTCAATCCAATCTTATTTGTTGATAATGAAATGCATAGTTCAGGGTGACTACAAAAATCACCAAAATGAAGGTTTTTATAGTAGATAAAAAATCATGTATATATATATTGTTTATGGTTTCAGGAGTGGCATCACATGTACCTCCAGTGCCCCCTAGACCCCGATCTACCTCATATATACGAGAGCCGAATCTAACAGTGGCATTACCACCTCGGGATCAGCAACCAGTATCACAAAATGTAACCAATGCAAATGCTGGCTTATATCAACAACAACCATCTATGTTACGGAGTTTTAGTGTGCCATCTGGTGTCATGAATACAGGTGGAATGTCATCTCCGCCAACCATCAGTAAAAAACCACCAATGTCATTACCAACTTCACCAAATCCGAGAGATTCTATAGAAGAATCAGAAAGTGAAGCAAGTGAATGCACTGTTTGTTATGAACGACCGGCTAATGCAGTGTTATATACATGTGGACATCTATGCATGTGCTTTGAATGTGCACAGCAGGTGAAGAACGAGAAAGGGGCATTGTGTCCGATTTGTCGACAACACATAAGAGACATTATAAAAATCTATAAAACGTAAACTGTCATAAAAACCACATCTTTTATACCTAGTCTTCTGTTAAGGACATTGGGTACACTTGGGCAGTTTTTAACTTACATACTACCATTTCAGAAAAGGTTTACAATCTTCAGTGGCTTCTAAGCAAGTGTTGATATGATAAAAAGTTACATTTTACCAAATTGAATGGATTCCAGAGTTTAAAAAAACAACTTTTATTTCAAGTGAAAGTGATCTTTTTATCTTATTAAAACAGTCCAGGTGTACCAATTGTCTATATATATATATATATATATATATATATATTACATTTCTAATTCTATTTTGTTATTTATTCATTGAACATTGCAATTGTTTCTTTCTTTGTTTATTTTTTCCCTTAATATACATCATTTCTTTGAAATCAACATTTAACCATATGCTCGTAATAAGATCTAGATATCTAGATGATATATTTACTTCATCCCGGAAAAGATGATGAATTCTAGCATGTGACTAGATATTTAGGACATACTGAAAGTTTCACAGGTACAATAGATTCAATATGAATTGATGTGAAAATTTTGGTACGAAAGATAAGTGTCACAAAACCAAGTTTTGTGTGTCAGAGATAAGTCAAGGTTAAAAGCTCTAAAATTACATGGATTTTATTTTAGCTCTCCTGCATAAAATATAAAGGCCTATTGTTGTACCTCTAGCCTCAGCTTCTAAACCTAAGTTGAAAGGTAAACCATGTGAAATGATACATTCATACAGGCAAGCTATCTGGTAATATTTGCTTCTTTCTGGTTGCAATGAATATGGTAGTAAATACATTTTCTTATAAATATAGATTGAAATCTGAATTTTTTTCTTTCTATTTTTTTTTGTTCATAAGAGATAACATTTTTACAATACCAGTATTTTGGTTAAGAATTTATAAGAAAATTTTGAATGATATACTGTGATTACAAAAATGAGGTAACAACAACTTTGCTTATTGCTTATCTTTGCTATTTGAACATGGTGAGTCATAGGTAACATCTTTACTTTCAGTGTCATATTTTAGACATGAATTATCCTCTTTTTTATTTAATTTCAATAAACATGTGTACCATCTACTAAGGGAAAATTATTATTAAAACTGTCAGAGTATAACTAGGCTCAAAGAAATTTGAAAATAATTTATTACAACTTTTCATCATATCAGGTTAAAGAATATTCACCATATCAAAGAACTGAAGACGGATGTAACATGGTATTTTATTAGCATGTCATTTCATATATTAAGAACATATTTTAGCCCATTGTATTGATATGTGGAATGTCATTTATCAAGACCTGACCAATGAAAGGTAATTATTATTATATTTAGCCAATCAAAATGGATATTATATGGTGTGTCAATAATCAAGAACTGACCAATGAAAGGTAATAATAGTATTATATTTAGCCAATCAAAATAGATATAATATGGTGTGTCAGTAATCATGAACTGACCAATGAAAGGAAGTGTTATAATCTGTACCCAAAGAGAGTGTATATTACATGACCTGTCACTAGCCACTGACCAATGACGGGCATTGATATAGTTTTTGAGCACGTGGAAATGATTTTACAAATTATTTTGTTTCTTTATAGTTATGTTTGTAACATTGACAAGTGATGACACCTTGAAAAATATTCTTACACAGTGGTTGGTTAAAATGCCAAGATTATTAAACTAATTGTAAATCTGTCACAGTACATAAACATTAATGAAAATATTAAAATTAACTTGCAATTTAGAGGTAACTTTCAAAGTATGTTTATGCCTATCAAATATTTCTACAAGATTTACAAGTCACACATAAGAAGGTCAAATAAATGCAACTTTGAAGGTGGACAAATACCTGATCCAGGTAAAAGTAAAATCTAATTTTACCCTCTCCTTGTAGACTTAAGTAATCAAACTGATGCACATGCTTCAGATATATTAAAGGTTTTTAGTGGGGTAGAGGACCAACTTAAATGGGTGTTGTTCTTTTTTCCAAAATACCTAATCTTGCTTTTACAGTTTCTTCCTGAACTGAAATGAAATCAGATCATAATGATGGTATAATGTATCACCATCATAACTCATTTTTCCATATTTATTTTTATAAATGCTCAATTGTTTGTTTTTGATGTATTTTATTTAGTTAAATCATTGATGTTCTGTTTCTCTTTTTTTTTTCTTCTTTTTTTTTTTTATTTACTTGATAGAGATGATCATTCATTTATCATCAGCATTATTTAGTCAAGCAAAACTCATAAGTACATCTATTGCAGTGGATCAGATAAAATTGGTTGTTTTACTTGGACAGTACAGAATTATTTGATACATACAAAACTGGTCATTATTATCGATTAAAATTATTATCATTTATTATTATTTTTTTTAAATTTTTTTTTTCAATTTTATTATTTATTTATTTATTTATTTTTTGCTTGGGTCAAGATTCTTTCATTTAAATGGAGGTGGTCAGTTTTTGGATGGTGGAGGCTACCAGAAAAAACCACTGATCTTAAGCCAGCAAATTTACAAACCTTTTCGTATTAAATTCTGCAGCAGTATATTACAAGGCTACAAGGTATATTACAAGGTTTCCGTGATCTGTAACCATAAACCTTACAACCTATCTACATGCAGGCCCGTCTTTAAATGATGGAACACTAACTTTGCAAATTGTTTTTATAAAATTACATTGCATAGTAAATATTAGACTATTAAAAAGATAAAAAATGCTAAAAATGAAAGTTTTGTTCATGAGTGTGCATTGTAGTTACTAAAGCAATTTTTATCAACTTAATAGTAAAAAAAAGGTAGTTTGAATTTTACTCATTTAATTAAAAGAACTAAAATATGTTCTGCATCTTGTGAAAATACAGTTCTCAAGGGAGGTAACTCATTCAATTGATGAAATCTGTTCAATAGAAAACCTTTTCCTCTTTTTCAATAAATTGAAAACCATTAAATTGTTATTTAAAAGTACTATTTAAATTTAGGATAGTAAAACATGGTAACATTGCCATTTTATTTATTCAATCAAATTATATCATTATAGATGGGTTTTGGTCTGAATTGAAGAAGTCATAGAAAAAAATTTAAAAATCTTAGTCTTCAAAAAAACAGTGCTAGTATGAGAGTTATCAGAGTTATGAAAGGGCATTATAACCATGTTTAACTGTTAATAAATATAGATTTTTAAAGAATCACTATCTTAGATATGTCTTTCATTTTATTGTTTGTGGTAGAGCCATTTCATTTTACTCTTTGTGGTAGAGAAATTATATTGCATTCCGTGTTTGTTTCAGGAATGCTTCTTTAGTGAAACTATTTGCTGCTATAAAGCTTACAAGTTTCATTGCAAAAAAAGTAAGAAAAACATCTTTTTTTTCTTTTTTCTTTTTGCTTTTTTTTTTTTTTTTTTTGTTATAATTGACATTCTCACATAAAAAATGTTTTCTGTTTGATTGACACTGGAGCCAAATATCTCCTCCCTTTTTTACCATGTTTTAGTTTTGTTAATCTAATTCAAAGGACATTTTTGTTTTGTTTTTAATAAGTACCATAATGTTTTTTTTTTCATTTCTGATGTTAATTAACTAATAAGTTGACCTTATTAAAAATTTTTGATAAGTGTCAGAATTATATAAATATATTTTTTAAATGTGTTATGAATGATTTTAGATGGACAAATGGCTTCCTCGAAATGTTCATATCACTTTAAAAAAAGTTTTATATTGCTGTTATGATCATCCTAATGCAAACATATGCACTTTCATTTTTATTTTTGATTTTATAAGCCTGTTATCATTCTTCTCAGAAATGAATACATTGTCACACTTTTTTTTTATTTGATACTTGTTGTTTTTTTTTTTTTTTTTTTTTTTTTTTTTTTTTTTTTTTTTTTTTTTGTTTCATTCTTTCTTGTTACACTATGTATATATATTTGTACATTAACATACATATTATTTATTTCTTCTTCGACCAGTATTACCTATACATCTTGAAAGAGGTTTGGCCATTTGCTTATCAGCAAGATAATAGGTTATCTCCCTTTTTCTGTTGCTCAAGGGGGATAAATCATTCAATCTACCTTTACCTTTAGATCAAGGGGGATAAATCAAATTATCTTCCTTAAGCTTTAGTTCAAGGGAGATAATTTATACTTAAAATGGCTTAATGCAATGTAAACTGTAGAAAAAATGGCATATTAGATATGCAGAGATTTTGAATTTCTAGACCATTTTCATATTTTTGTGGATTAATGCATTTGAAATTATTTATATATAAGTGTGCACTATTTTGTTATTCATACCTTAATGGGGCGTCTTTTTTTTTTTTAGACTTGACCATGATAAGTAATCAAGTTGACCTATTTTGTGCTAACCATATTTATCCCATTTTTACCAATTCTTCTACTAAAACACATTTGTTTACACTTTGAGACATAGTTAAATTTAGAAAAAATCCCCAAAATATAATGTGCATTGTAGTTTTTTGTAGATTTTTCAATTTTTACAAATGTTATAAATGGGAAATAAATAATTTAATGACTTTTTCTGGATTCTCTTTGTTTAATAATATAATAATATGTATAAAATATGTTGAATAATTAAATTTATGTGGCATTAATTAAACAACAGAAAAAATCTATATATTTATGTCAGCTAGCTGTTTCATAAACAGTACATAGTAGTGGTTAATTATATACAGTGTATATATAATAATTAAGACATTTGGTGCCAGATTTTCTCCTAGTCAGATAAATTGGAGGTGAATTACATACAGATTATGTCATGTTTATACTTGTACATGTGTTTAGTTTGCTGCTCAAGGGAGATAAATCAATTGATCTAAAGGGAAATAAATTCATTTATCTCCCTTTAGCTTTGTACTTTTCCTATTATAAATATTATTATATTTAGAGAAAGAAATTGTTCATAATCTTATATAGTCTTAATCACAAAAACAGGTAAAAACAAGTAGGTTTTTGTTCATTTATGATCACGCCACTTCAGGTTTCATTTTCAGTTACAGCCCTTTACTATGAAATCATTTATTTTCAATGTGTCTTGGTTTTTGTTGCTATTTTGAACATTCAGTCCAAAAACTTGACGTATTAACAAAATGTACATAAATCGGCTCCAAAATGTCTATAATTTTTCAGACACTCTAAAAATTTGGACACCCCCAATTTTCCAGATATTTAATTTTCAAATTTCCTTCCAAATTCCCACACACTTGAAAATAAAATTATTAAAATCTGTCCGAATACATGGAAGAATTACGGTAATAATAAAAGTATAGTGATGATGAATTATTAATTACAGTATAGCAGGTTATTGTAGTGGGGCTAAATTTAGGCAATTTTGACAAGAAATGGTCATATAAAAACTTTAGTGTATTAATTCTGGCGATCTGAAATAATAATAATATTTGGTCTTATAAAAACTTAGTGTATTTATTCTTGTGATCTGAAATAACTCACTCATGGTCGACTAGTACACAAATATTTTTATTTTGGCGATTATAATACTACCGCCAATTTACGCCAAAATTTGCACCCCAAGAAAAATAGCCTGCTATACACATAGTATTACCGTACATAATTTCTGCTTAAACTACCAATTGGTGACCTAACAATTTTTTTCTTAAAACCCTGAAAATTGGTTTCCAGGAAAATGAACAATTTCACAGTAATTTATTACACTTGATGCAAATATTGTTATCATCAGATTTTGAAATATCTTTGTATAATCTTCAGAGCAATACCTATCAATCTTTGTTATGGTTCATTGTTATGTTTTTTGGTATACTCTTAACTATTCTTATAAGATTTTTTTTTTTTTTTTTTTTGTACCAGGGGTGTGTTCATCATCTTAGTATTGTTAAATATTACCATAATCCACCACTGTATTTAACTCCCATTAAATAAATAAAGATAAATACGAGAAACCAGTTGTTCAAAGCTTAGCAAGAATTGGTGTTAAAAATTAATATCTTGTTGACAAATCTACCTTCCATTATGTTTTTTTAATGTGATTAGGTTAAAAATGCAAGAATAAACATAAAAGGAAGTAAAAAAAAAAAATCTAATTTATCAGTCTTTTAATTGATGAAACAAATCAAACTTTGACCAAACTGAACCTTTCTGATTAAGTATTTTAATACTTATTGATTTTAGTAACATTAGGTCCTTATTCATAGGCAGTACACATGCACTAACAAAACACTATCATCTTCAGTGATACAATAATATCTTTATCTCAATAATAAGTATCAATGTAAACATGTGGTGTTATTTTCAAGATAAAATATTTGTATAGAAATTCGTAAAACTCTTTGCACAGCCCCTTTTGAAGTAGGGAACAAGCAAAATAAGGCACCTGTATGTTCTAACAGAAAGAAGGGAGATAATTATAAGAAAGGGGGTGATTTTATAAAAATAATCTATTTTTGCTTTCACACATTTATATATGCAATGCAAATTGAACCAGAATTCATATTTTGTCACATTATCGCATGGTCTTTTAATGCTCATAATGATTATATAAAAGTGCTTCTTTAAACTCAGGTAATTTGTACCTTTTCTGTAATTCTGATATATATATGTTCCCTGTTTTAATTAATATGTACATGTGTGAGTTATATTATTATGGAACCTGTGTATAAAGCTTTAGGTTGTCTCCCTTGAAACCAGATACATATTATTGGTTAAAATTTATAATACAGTATATCTTGTGACTGGAATTTATTTGTCTAATTATTTATTAATTCAGTTGTAAAATTAAAGGCAGTTTTCATGTGCCATTATTGTACATAGTTGTTAATGAATCAATTATAGATAAATAAACTTAAATGCTAAAATGCTTTATTTGGAATTGTTACCATCAGATTTTGTATAATGAAACATTTTAACTTAATACTTTCTGTAAATTTTCAAACTTGATATTTTAATGATCTTATATTAATTAATTAACATTTTTGCAAGAAAAAAAATATATAAAGAATATCAACAATAATTTGTGGCATAAATTACATGAAACAGTTCATGGTTGTTTACTTTTGATTCAGTTATCAAAGGGAGATAAATGAAGATTCTATTTTAGTTGTCTCCCCTTGTTAAACTTTGTGAGATAGATACTTACTCAGTATATTATTTTGATATACTGGTTTGTTTAACTTTAATGGTTTTGATTCTAATAGGGTCTATAAGTCTGGTCATGTGACTAGCTGGAATTTGCAATTTTCTGGTACAAGAACTATAGTTCTGATTGGAACCATGTTAAGTGATGTCAAGTGATGTCCATTGATGTCAGGGAACAATTGATCATTTTACATAACAAAGAAAAATGTCATTTTCTGATGTCAGATTGTATTGAACATTTTTTTTTCTGGGTACAGAATTAAAGTTTTCCAACCAGACTTAACAGACCCTATTGATAACTGCATTACAATTGAGAACATTTTGAAAATAGTGCAATAGAAGCAACCAAGTAATTAACAGTGATAATTAATGACTTTAATACATTATATTCAGTAGTTGTTTGCATGAAAAAAAGTTAGAAATATTTTTCTTGCATTTTAAAAAAAATTGATTTCAAATTATTATAAGTCAGTTATTTCCCTTGTTTTTTGTTGCTTTATTATTTTATTTATTTATTTTTTTTTTTAGTAAAATGATGATACATGTATATTTGTATATTTTGCCATGATCACTCTTTATAAAAATGTTTCATAAATGATTTTGACACAGTATAATATGATGAGTTTTTATCAATGGATTGTAGTTATGACATATTGATATAAAATCAATTTTTCTGTAAGTAAAGGTTTTAATTAAGCTTTCAGACTTGTTTTCACATCATGTGCATACTTTTAAGTAAGTTCATTGTGCCATGATTCTCGTATTGTATATAGATTCACTTCAGCACTTTCCCATTGTTCAGTTCAGATATATAAGACAGCTTTGAGCCGTCATACTTTTGTATATATTGTTACTTATATATATATATTAATATGTATATTTTATTTCAGGATACCG
Source organism: Tegillarca granosa (assembly GCA_029721355.1). Lineage (NCBI taxonomy): Eukaryota > Metazoa > Mollusca > Bivalvia > Arcoida > Arcidae > Tegillarca > Tegillarca granosa. The sequence continues at coordinate 35,030,158 of CM056605.1, forward strand.
ACAAAGATAAAACGCATAAGCAGAAAATTAAAATTTGGAAGAAAATTATGGAAAAACCATAATTTATTGAAATTCAAATACCAACTTTTTTTTTGTTCACAGAATGAATATCAGACAATGGAATTCCCTAGAACTCCACGTGATAACTCAAACCATTTGTGCGGGACAAGAACAATTATTTCTGTTGGCAATGGAATTGCATAAATTGATGTTTTCCTGTAATAACAATGTTTTTTGGGGAATATTTGAAGTAAATGTTATCCATTTCATTCTGCTCAATGTTTAGAGGTATTGATCACATGGTATGCTAGCGAGTTCTGTTAGGTTTATTTTCTTATTTAAAAATAAGTTAAATAATAAATTAGTCTTTTTTTTTGAAAAAGTAAAACAAATTAGTTAATTTTTTGACAAAAAGTATTAAACTATTTTTCTCTCATCAATATTTTCAAAATTTTAAGTTTTATAAGGCAATGTTTGTTGGGTTTATTTTTTTTTCAAAACCTACACTAAACAATTTAGATTTAACGTAAGATATTCAATTTTAACTGTGTAATGTCTTAAGAATTGACACTGAAAAACATGTATTTCCTTATTTTGAGTTGAGTGTACACTCAGTTGAGTGAATTATTGTGAAACTGGGACCTATTATCTATCATCCATTACTGATATCAAATTTATAATTTTTTGCTTGTGTGTTTTATATTGTATGTGAACACTGAACACGTAGTAAGAACTATATATATATATAGATGTGTGATTAATGCTTATGACAGAATATATCCCCTTTCCCTCCCTTAAGATGTTATAACAGAATATACCCCCTCCCTCAAGATGTTTTAATAGAATATCTCCCCCTTCCCCCCCCCCCCCCCCTCCCCCACCAAGATGTTATATGAATTGTTATGAGTGGTTATCATGAGTCACCACACTAATAAAAAAAAACAACATTATTTTAAAATTTTGTCTGTATTATTTATTCTTTACTTGGGTGGAGTAATGTAGTTGTATAAATAGTGGTTTTACATCCCAGTTAAAATATGTTCACTTACATGAAGCCAGTCAGGTCTGGGTCAGTGGAGGAAATCACCGACCTTGGCAAGCAAACTAACAAACTTTCTTACACTAGGATGTGCCCCAAGTGGGTTTCAAACCAAGGTGGAGAGAGGGTGCTGTGATCTGTTAGTGTTCACTTTAGTCCATTTGGCCACCAAGATTCTTTTTTATAAGGGTGTAAAAGTTCAAATTTGAGGTCATTTTACTAATATAGCTCTACCAAGATACTTTTTTTGTCATCATACTGTATGTTGATATGCTGTACAGTCAAACTTTGTTATAATGCCTCTTGATAACTTTGACTTTTCACTTTTTTCTACTGAACTGGTCGGTAGAAAAGTTCTGGACTAAAAATGTCATACCTCTTGTTATCATTTCCGTATCTCACACAATTTTTCTTCATTTTCTGTAATTTAAAGCTTTAAACCCAACACAACAGTTCACCAAACTACCGGTATGTACAATGTTTGCATAATCACAGAATGACCTCACAATCTATATTGCCGATGTCACAATTAAAATGATATTGTGACATTATAGGGCATGTGGCTTGTTGTTACCCTTGGGGAAAACAGAAAAATCTTGCCCTGGTAAAAACAACGATATTCTTGTCCAGTATCAGAAAACAAGAAAATTTTTGCAGTTTATTTGTGTGATTCTGAATTGCACCAAGTTCATTTTTTTAACTGAAAACTCCGACTAGTCACATGTTGTCTACCATTTAATTGAGAATGAAGGTCTAAATATTGAATCAAACAAGCATTGTTATTGAATATACAAAAAGACTACTATGTAAGCACCACTATAGTAGCTCTTTTAGTAAAGTACTCGCTTCGTATGTGGGAGGTCCAGATCTGACCAAGACTTGAAAATTGGTCATTAGCAAAGCACTTGGCATTTAGAAATAAAAGGCACAGGATCCTTCAGAGGAGATCTTAAAAACTGATGCCCAATGCCAGGCTAAAGAACTCTTCCTGCACATCGCACTGCAAAGGTCAAAATTTCTACCACTTCATCTATAGCTTGTGACGTCTTGATATAAGTGAAATATTCTTGACTGGGACATAAAACCCCATTAAATCAAATCAAATCAAATACTGTATAAGCAGAAAATGTTTATTATTTTATGGCATTTCTTCATGATAAACATATATTATTAAGTTATAAATATATATTAAAAGTTAATTATTAACATCATATAAATCTTACACATATCACAAAATATTCTTTATACAAAAATAAAAAGTTTGTTAAAATAACAAACAACAATTTATTATTAACCAATCAAAAATACTGAAATGTAACAAGGATTTGTAAGCAATATTTACATTATGGCGATTGGATGAAATTCAGGTAGGACTTCCGTTTGGACTTCTATCTATTAAATTTTAGGTAAGAATTAGGTGGGTGAATGAATTAGTAGGACTTCCTTCTGAACCCCCATCAATTATATTCTATGTAAAAGTTAGGTGGGAGGATACATGGAAATGACTTGTTTTGAGCCTACATCCAATGAATTTTATGTAAAAGTTAGGTGGATGGATGAATTAGTAGGAATTCCTTTTGAACCCCACCTAATGACTTCTATGTAAAAATTTGGTGAGAGGATGAATAGAAAGGTCTGATTTTGAAACCACATCGTTAGAATTGTGTGTAAAAATTAGGTGGGTGAAAAAATGGAAAGGACTTCTTCATTCCATTTTATTCTTTGTAAAAATTTCAAAAAATCAATTTAATACAGAAATTATCCAATGATTGTTACGCTGTCATTTTGTCCATATTTTTTATCGGAAAATACAAACGGTAATCCTTGCAAATGAGGGATGGCACATAGAAAAAAATCCATTCCTAAAAATGTAAAATAAAAAAACAATAACAAAAGGGAAAAAACACTGGAATGTAAAATTAAAAGGAAAAAAATAAACCTTTACAAATTTTAAGACAAGATATATTGAATGAATGTTGCAGATTAATAATGATATTTAAATGGTGTATAATAAATTTATGGCACATCTCAAAAGAATATGGAAACGGAAGGTTTTCTTTATGCCTCAGTCAAGGTTCTATCACTTATATCAAGGCAATTAGTTCAAGTTTGTTGGGGAAAACCTGAGTAGCCAGAGACTGGGAAACTTCTTGATATTAGGATTTGTCTGACAGAGATTAGAACCTTGCAGTTGAGAGGCATAGTGATCTGCTAGCCGAAGCTTTAGACCACTCAACCACCTTGGCTCCAACTCCCAACAGATTTGAATGACAGACAATGCTGCTAAGTACTGACCAGTGACATTTAAATGTTGCTGTACTGATGTTATCTGAATTTCAAATGTCTATTGGGTGAAATAAAGGGCAAAATCAACCATTAGAAGTTATGAAAAAAAAATACAAGAAAACAAAAAAATAAATAAAAACAACAACAACAACAACATCAAAAGTAAATTAAAAAGAACAATCTGTTACATCAAATCACACAGTAGGTAAAACAAAATGAAAAAGTTAAAATTGAAAGTTTATCATAATTTTTTTTTTTTAAAAGTACATGTATCTATCGTCCTATTAGAATTTTACATGCATGTACAGTATTCTGGAGTTTTGGTATACAAGTTTAAACTGAATATAAGTCTAAAAACAAGCAGAAGTGTCAGTTAGGCAGAGTGACAAAAATATGCTGATAAAATAATACAAGAATTCCACGGATTTAAATGTCTCGCCAGGTTAGTTTTTAATCGAGTAAAAAAAATTACTTTAACATAAACTTTCACATTTTGACCCGCCGCCACAGCCTACAACGATGACACCGGAAAAGTAACACCTAAGTCACGCCTTATGGCAAAGCCAGGCTCAACAATTATACTGTTAAAAATATGTGTAATATCAATTTTTTATATTCCTGTTTCCCTGCATATAAATCACAGACTGTTTGAGTATATATAGGCCATCAATTGTCAGTATTTTGGCAGAGTAAATTTCTTTTTCTTTTTTCTTTTTTTTTTTTCCATGAAACAAATATTACTCTATTCAGTGATGCAGTTCTCTCTGCTTACTTAACTCTTAACTAAAAGGTCCTGACTTGTTTTTTTTTTTTTTATTGTTTTGAAGCCCTGGCCCAAGTTTCACAATCATTCACTCAACTGAGTGTACACTTGACTTAAATTAGGGAATATTTTGATGTCAATTTTTTTACAGTTAAAATTGAACATCTAATGTTATATTTAAATTATTTATTTTTTATTTATTTAGTGTAGATTTAATGAAAAAAACAAAATACTGTCTTATAAAACTTATTTTTTTTAAAAATATTGAGAAGAAAAAAATGGAAATATTTGAGCTGAGTTTCCACTCAGTCGAGTGAGTGATTGTGAAACTGGGGCCTGATTTACATATCACTTTGCCTATCATTATATAGATATGAATCCTATTTGGGCCAGATTCTAATGCGAAAAAGTTTGTTAGTTCACGAGTTGGTTTGTGGCTTTCTCCAAGTACTTTTGCATCTTCCACCAACCCAGAACTGACCGCCCTTGATGTAAGTAAAAGAATTTTGACAGAGGCATAGACTTTACACATTTTCACTCTTTTCTGATGTTACACAAAAAGAATGCATTTCTGTGCATATATTTGAAATGTATACTCTGCCAAAATAATGTGGATATCCTAAATATGTATACATATAACATAAACTTTTGAAGCAGTAAACCTGTCTAAAGTGAGCACTTAGTAACGTAAATAATGATCAATACAAAGTACTGGAATACTGAAGAGTCGTCTCTATTTTCTGCAATTCTCTTAGGTTATTTTTGGTATCTTACGCAAGAAATATATTCAAAGTTCTTTCATAATATAATTATTGTAAGAAACTTTTAGCTTAGGATTTAAATTGACAAAAACATGAATTTTAGTTGAAGTTTTGCAAATACATGTTTTAGTCTGCAATGAAATGTTCCGTAAAAGCTCATTATGATAATGCACCTTGATCACCTGTTTTTTGTTGTTGGTTTTTTTTGCATTTTCTCTTCTTTTTTTTTTTTTTTTCTTTCCATTTTTTTCTCCAGAGGATGGTCGTAAGGATAATACATTAATAGTTACTAAGGATTCTGTTCAGACAAGTTTTACTTCAACAAAAACTGCTTCTAAGTACCGTTTTTAATGGCTAAATATTTACTGCAAAATGTACATGTACATTTTAAATATAGCTGATTTATCTAAATCTAATTTCAATAAGCATGAAATTATACTACAGGCTTGAGTTATGTGTAAAGAAATGACAGAAATCAGTAATTTTACTTACTCCAGAGATGACTTTCTGTGGAGCTCCAAATGAAGGATGGATTTAATGAAACAACAAAACTTGCTGATTGTCAAAGCATAAAGGCTAGTGAATTAATAGTATTTACACAATTTTTTTTTTTTTGTTCGGAAAAAAAACCTTAATATTCCTATGAAGTTTCACTGATTGTTTTCCTGGCTGATTTTCAGGAAAGAAAAAAAAACATTTTAAAGATTAAAGAAGCCTTTCAATTAAAAAAGTTAATCTTATAAATGTAAATGAAAAAATAAACTTTATCAATAAACTCTTATACTTTACAAGAAACATACAATATACTCATATATAAAAAAACAGTTCCATTATTCTATTACCAGCTATAAATATCAAAAATGACATCTGCATGTTAAAGAAAAAATTAGCCTTTTTAGAAACTATGATAAAGTTGAGCAGTTTCAAATTTAACAAATAGTCTTATAGACTGTATATCTATATAAACAGATTACCCATTATTACAACAATTAATAAATCTACAGTAATAATCTACATGTTCTTACCTGATGTTAAAATGAAATACAAAATGATCAACTGCAGCAGTGATATCATACATATGAAGCAATAATAATATATATCCTAATAAAACACATAAAATGAAGACAAAATAAACAAACACGCATTGAGACCACTGATCATGAGACTCCCAATCTTGAACTTCAACACAAAATGACTTTGTGCATTTACTGATCTATGAGCAACAGCTTTGTATGGGCACCGGACATAGATTTTGTACGGGTACTAGACACTGACTTTGTATGTAGCACCAGTCCCCCAATTTTGTGTGGTCAAAAGTTATTGATTCTGAATAAGCACCAGGAAGACTTTTTATATGGGGACACCAGACACTTGTTTTGTATGGACATCAGTCACTAATTCTGCATGGGCACCAGACACTGTCTCTGTAGGTGAACCCAAATGACAATGCCTTTGTGTGCATACCAGCCACAAATTTTGTATGGGCACCAGTGACTGACTTATATGTGTAACAGTCATCAATTTTGTATGGGCACCAGACACTCACTTTGTTGGAGAAACCCAACTAACAATGACTTTATATGTGCACCAGCCACCAATTTTGTATGGGCACCAGACAATGACTTTGTATAAGTACAAATCAAAACTGTAATAAGCTATCACATGGCATGCTGGGAAAAAATATTTTAATTATAATTAATCTTATTGTTACTGATCATTATTTTAACATGGTAAAAATCTGGAAGCTAAAATATTTGTTCTTTTTTTTCATTTGATCAAAATAATATATGATGTTATGGATAACAGGCAACACTCTATTTGTTCTCAGTTCTTAAACAAGAGTTCCGCATGGCAGAGCATGATACGCCCGTCAAATCTGCAAGTCATTTATGTGGATATTTTGTTTATTATGAACTGTAAAGGGACTTATACAGTTCATATGAGCTGTTCATAATCAATAAGTCAATTCAATTATTCATCACAATGATACAAAATGCAGTGCACAAGTCAACAAGTACAATAAAAAACAATAGTACCGGTAATTATTGAGATTTTGGTATTATTTTCAGTAACAAAATAGACTTACCACCAGCCACACCATTTATATAATTTTACCATCATGTTCTTGTAACCTTCATAACAAAATTGAGGTAATCTCTAGTATACTGGGTTGTTTCAAAGACAGCAAGTTCTTCAGCCTACAACTCTATGTGTATCTGCTCCCTGGTAGAATAAATTAAGGAAGCTAGAGTTACGGTTCCTGAGCACTGCACTTCAGATCATCGTGGTAAGTAAGCATACCAAGTTTCAAGTCATTCTGACCATAGATGTCAGAGTTATGGGCCTAGACAAACCCGCCGCGTACTCTGGCAGCACACAAAGGGGAATAACTCAAAAATTAAGGAAGCTAGAGTTACGGTTCCTGTGCACTGCACTTGGCATCATCGTGGTAAGTAAGCATACCAAGTTTCAAGTCATTCTGACCATAGATGTCAAAGTTATGATCCGGACAAACATGCTTACAGCATTCAAAGGGGAATAACTCAAAAATTAAGGAAGCTAGAGTTACGGTTCCTGAGCACTGCACTTCGCATCATCGTGGTAAGTAAGCATACCAAGTTTCAAGTCATTCTGACCATAGATGTCAGAGTTATGGGCCGGACAAACCCGCCGCCAGTACGCCCGCCCGCCAAGGGTGATCCCATAATACGCCCCGTCTTTGACGGGCGTATAAAAAGATTCTTTTTAAAAATTAACTGAGAGATGATGACAATGGCTACAACAACACTGATGAAGATGAGACCAATAGCTTACTTGTTCTTTTAGACCAGGTAAACTTAATAGACAAGAGTTTACAAATTACAAGTTGAGGATAAATCATGAAAACAATTCATTCCATGCAAATATATATGTATTTATGTTTTAGCAGTTTAGTTAAAACACACACCAGACAGAAGCACTCAAATTTTGTATTTACATACACAATATGGAATGTTTTGTGTGACAAAAAATTATATGTTCTTGTCAACAATTACACTTTTTACATGCAAATAAATAAAAATTGGTTAAAAATATTTATGCCATGAAGGGTAACATTATCCGGTTTGTATATTACAATTACATCCACCAGTAAACGTATTTCTAACAACAGAGTTCTAATTGACCACTTGAATGGTTCATGATCTATGACATCATAATTAATGATGTCATAGTTTATTGGACAACCAGTTTTCTCAGGTCTACAGCTTAAAAGATAATCTGTACATAAATGGATAAAAAAAACTGACGAATTCAATTACAAAACATAAAAAAAGAAAGAAAAAAATAACGATAGAAAAGGGAAATGAAAAGAGAAATGATTGCCATAAAATAAATGAGACAACATAGAATCAAATGCTGGTAAAATCAGCCAATAGAATTTTATACTAGTAAACGATAAACAACTTTTTGTAAAAGAAAAAAAAAAAAAAATCAGGTGAATATATTGCAAAGCAATAGATTCAATTACCAAAAACCATTCCAATAACCTAACCATAACATTTCCTGGACAGTTCAAAGAAATGTTATGTTAAAATTACCGCCAAAACATCTATATATATATTTATTTTTAAAAATACTGTTCACCTTAATATAATTCCATATTCAATGAAAATTATATTTCTGAGCAACTTTTACGGTGAATCATGCATTACAATGGTGAACTCTGCTATCATTATTTAGTGATTCCATCATTCTTGTTCTGAAAAAGAAAACTTGTCACATAGACTCCATTATCATTATTTAGCGATTCAATTATTCTTGATCTGACAAGGAAACTCCTCACATTTAAAATGTATGAGTGTGAACTCTCCAACTAAATACAGACAACAGATGAATTAATTAGTTCGATTGTGATTATCGGCATATAAAAAAGCACCTTTAATTATTAATGTAATCAAACTATCACATCATGCAGTTTCCATGGTAACTTAAACTATCACATAAAGCAGTTTCCATGGCAATTTCATTTTGGTAGTGGTATTTTTAACCTTACTCCTGATGTTGTTCCTGATAATATTAATGTATGAGAACTGAAAAATTCTACCAGCTGAGAAACTTTATCAAATCCCTAAAAATAAACAGAAAAATTCACAAATTAAAATTGATTAAACAAATTAAATATATTTAGGGTAAATGTTTCTGGTTTTTTATGTTTTAAATTTTCAATTTCCAACTATAAGTAACATATTTTGACCAAACAAATACTGAGCATGATGACCAAGCAAATACTGAGTATGATGACCAAGCAAATACTGAGCATGATGACCAAGCAAATACTGAGCATGATGACCAAGCAAATACTGAGCATGATGACCAAGCAAATACTGAGCATGATGACCAAGCAAATACTGAGCATGATGACCAAGCAAATACTGAGCATGATGACCAAGCAAATACTGAGCATGATGACCGCAAATACTGAGCACGATGACCAAGCAAATACTGAGCATGATGACCGAGCAAATACTGAGCATGATGACCAAGCAAATACTGAGCACGATGACCAAGCAAATACTGAGCATGATGACCGAGCAAATACTGAGCATGGTGACCTAGCAAATACTGAGCATGATGACCGAGCAAATACTGAGCATGATGACCAAGCAAATACTAATACTGAGCATGATGACCAGTAAATACTGAACATGATGACTAAAAAAATACTGGGCATGATGACCGAGCAAATACTGAGCATGATGACTAAGAAAATACTGGGCATGATTATGAACAAACTTTTCATTTTCATAATATTGTGTGTTTCGTCATTGTTAATCATTCTGCAAAATAAAACAAGAGGCCCATGGGCCTTAACGCTCACCTGAGGACATGGCCAACCTGAGGATATATCCAAAATCATTTGCAAAAATACATAAAATATTCTAATATACACGCCATACAAAAAGTTAATAGTTTCCAAGATAATTAACAATTTGAGTCTTTTTATGCATCTATGACCTTGACCTTTAAACGTAGAACCTTGAGCCACATATCAAAATGATTGTCATATCAATACCTACAAAATTCTAGTATATACCTTTGCAAAAAGTTAATAGTTTTCAAGATAATTAACAATTTGGGTCTTTTTATGCATCTATGACCTTGACATTCAAATGTAAAACCTTGAATCTTATATCAGAATAATCACCATATCAATTCCTACAATATTCTAATATACATGCCATACAAAAAGTTAATAGTTTCCAAGATAATAAACAATTTGAGTCTTTTTATGCACCTATGACCTTGACCTTTGAATGTATGACCTTGAGCCACATATCAAAATGATTGTCATATCAATACCTACAAAATTCTAGTATATATACCTTTGCAAAAAGTTAATAGTTTTCAAGATAATTAACAATTTGGGTCTTTTTATGCATCTATGACCTTGACATTCAAATGTAAAACCTTGAATCTTATATCAGAATGATCACCATATCAATTCCTACAATAATCTAATATACATGCCAATACAAAAAGTTAATAGTTTCCAAGATAATTAACAATTTCAGTCTTTTTATGCACCTATGACCTTGACCTTTGAATGTATGACATTGAGCCATATATCAAAATGTTTGTCATGTCAATACCTACAATATTCTATAATACATGCCTATACAAAAAGTTTATAGTTTTCAAGCTAACGCACAATTTTAGTCTTTTTTAGCAAAAAAATAACATTTCAGGGGCAACAACTCCTACATGCATTATCATACAGTTACGAAACTTTGTACCTTTTTACATTTTGTCCTGCTAAACATTTTAACAATGTTTTAATATTATATATCTCTTATAATTTGGAAGAAAAAAGCCTAAAACTGCACAAATTACAAACTAGGTCATGACCTTGAACTTTGACCTTGACCCCATTTTGAAGGTTATTTCAAGAAAAAGTCAAAACTGAAAACCCCATGTCAATATCTATTCATATAGTCAAGTTATAATAATTTGAAGCCATTTTACGAAATTTTCAAAATTAAACGCAAAAACGCGTAACCTAATTTTTTACCAAATTTCACGAAATGAACAATTTATAAGCTTAAGACCCTAGAGAAGCCAAAAATCACATCAGATTTTTTCTCCCATCATCGCTTTCAGAGAAGAAGATTTTTTAAGTTTTTTGGAACCATGGGTCACCTTGACCTAGTTTTGGGAGCCATGACAACGTCACGAACAAATCTGAATTGCACTGTCCCATATATGCATCTGACCAAGTTTCATTGAAATCTACCTCATAGTTTTAGAAAAGAAGTTGAAAATGTAAAAGTTTACGCCGCGGACGACGACGACGACGACGCCGACGACGACGACAACGCCGACGACGACGACGACGACAGACAAATTTTGATCAGAAAAGCTCACTTGAGCCTTTGGCTCAGGTGAGCTAAAAAAAGGGTCGCATTTGTGTTTGTACTACCCCACGGAAAAACTTTCCTGCCTCATAGTATAAGTCACGCCTCACCCGGTATCTTTTCTACTGACCCTGTATCATTCCGTACCGGACACTTACAAACCATGTAACTTTTTTACCCTACCGATGACCCAATGCTAGATCTATTTTTTTAAAAAATAGAAATAATGCTGATGAAAGAAATTTAAAAAAAATATGCGACTGCAATAAAATATTACAACAAGGAATATCATTTAGTAAGGTTTAATGCATGTTATTTAATAATATAACATTTGAACTTCAAAATAAATAAATAAATAAATAAGTAATAATAAAAAAATTTTGAACTGTCCTTTTAAGTGTTTTGAACCGACCCTACACAGAAGAAATTTGTAAAATGAAGTACTTGTGACGTATACAAAGAGTTAAAACTAGGTCATTTTTGTTGACGTTTACGTTAGCGATAGGGGACATAACTCTAAACCACCCGGTATCAGCCTTGATTACCCAGTATTTTTGCGCGTGCGGCTATGTACAAAATGATACTGGGTTGGTCATGTGATTCAATTTAGCCAATCACTATCATAGAATTTAGTCAGAGGTAGGGTAATCATATATACTGTAAACCACTTTATATTAGCGCACAGAAATTTTAAAATGCCAGTTGTATTAGTGCAGTTTTATTTTAGCACCAGTGATGACCCTATTTCGGACACCAAAAATTTACACCTGTACCCAAGTATATAATAAATTTTAATTAAGCTACCTGTACATATAGATACTATGGATACTAGTTTATATACATAATTGTATGCGTAATACCCTATGAACAGGTGATGAGTAATATTAATAAAGTCAATCAAGCCATACATTTACTCTTTGTTACATGTAGACATATTTATAAAAAATGTGGCGGTTTGTCGAGAGAAAAACTTGAGAGCCTCAGTTGTTTCCGAGTCCAAAAAACGCTGTATTTTTAAATCTTGTGGATTTACTGGTTTTTAGGATTTAACATGATTAAATTTGGATTTTATTTAATTTTAATTTGATGAGCATGCACATATCACTGTCTTATAGCTGAAACAGAAATGGGCTCTTTGGACTGATTGATCAAACTTATTGTTGATTTTTATGTATGTGTAGATCGATACAGCTTCTCATTGATTAAATAATTTAAAAAAACAATTTTTTCTTTGATCATTAATATGATTGTATGACGGGGAGAGGTATAATATTCAACAATAATAACAGTTAAACATCATCACACTGACCTGTTTCCGGGGGACCGTTAGCATTTGTCTGTTAGTGTTATAAAATTTTAGCGACAGTATTTTTTTAGCAGTTGAATTCTTCCGCCACTTGCACTAAAATAAAGCTACCACTAAATTTTCATGGTTTAAAGTAATGTATTTGTCAGTAGCCTGGCCTACAATGGTCAATAAAGCTTAGGTCAAGTAAGTTATGACAACAGAAGACTGGGATTCTTTATCTTGTCATAATGAGTATGACACTTGGCATAAAAACATTTTCTCTAATGACACTGAAGGTCAATCTCAGATGGCAGATATATTTTAATGATATGCTGCATATATTTTAAAAAATGTCACCACAGACCACTTACATTATAGGAGTAACCTCCACTGAAAGGTCTCATACAGCACATTAAAAATATTTCTTGATTTTTAAATTCTAACTGTAAAGTGTTTCATTTAAAGTATTACGTTTCCTTGATTTTTAAATTCTAACTGTAAGCTGTTGCATTTAAAGTATTTTGTTACCTGTTCATGTTTTTTCGGATTACCCATGGCATATTTTTTGTCATCCCTTTGTCTAATAGGCAAGTTAAAAACATTACTCTCATACAGCAATGCTAGGGTATAAGGTTGGTTCGCTTTAGAACTATTCCTTATTAAAAACACACCGGTCTGAAAAATAGGGAAAATGTAAATCAATCTTACCAGTAATTTATACAAATAAAATAAATATAGACACTAGTCGGAATACAGAAAAATTTTCAATATAGAAACACTAAATATAACAATGTTGTAAAATAAAATAAATCAGGAAATTTTCATGATTCTGTTTTTTTTTTTTTTTTTTTTTTTTTTTTGTCTGCAAAAATTTTAATATTAAACTAAGAAACTAAAAGTAGAACACAGATAATTCAAACATCATTTTCAGGGAATGACTAAAATTATAACTACAAATTGGCTGTCTAATCCAGGTTCTTCCTTGCTGCCGGTCACAAAATTAGTGGCCGCTAACCGCGTTCCACAGGTGACTGTTTATTTCAGGTGAAATAAATAGTAAAATTGATTGGGCGGGATTCAACCTGACCGTTATCGGCAGGTGATCGTTAATTCCAGGTGACCGCTAAGGCAGTTTTTACTGTACATATTTGCAAATCAATTTTTTTTAATTCTGAAGGATTTATTTAATGTTATTTTCAATTTAATAACTTATAAATTTCATTAATTCTGATGGTTTTATTAATTGTAATTTTCAATTAAATAACTCAAACTTCTGGCTAACTGGAAGTTAAAATTGAAGTCCCAACTTAGAGCCATCATACCTAACTACCTATCCTCTTCACTCCCGTTGGAGCATAAGGTCAAGGCATAAGAGCCATCATGTGTATGTTTATATGTTTGTGAATTGTACACATATGTACACATATGTGTGGTCATGATTAATCTCAACTTACTGTTCCATGTTCTTTCAGTTTTCTATCGGCTTCTTTTCTTTCTATTTGATGGTACCATGGAAACGAGGAAATATTTTCCTAAAAAATCCAATAAACAAAATTATAAATACATTCACAAATAAACAAAATGCAATTACATTATAATGGAACAAAAATAAATAAATAAAAAAAAGTAATAAAATAAAAATAAAACGACAATTGCTAAAATTTCTAAAATATATTATATTTTAGCATTTGGTTGCTATGGAAACTCTGAACCAGTAACAATAAGAGTATTGGCACCTGAAAACATAAGTCTAAAAAAAGTAATCATCAAATCTTGTTGAATACTGTCAGTGTTAAGGAAAGGGGAAAAAATACATTGTGGATTCGGGCTTGCCAACAGAAAAAAAGGGGAAAAAGGCACAGCTGGCTTTGTAATTAAAACTAGGAACCCCCAGCACTACCCCCATCTAAACCTATATAGACAAGTGGTCTTTCTTCAGGGTCTTTATGGTTAAAATAGCAAAATGAAGCAATGGAATTTTTTTAAAAAAATGGTTTTAATGGACAGATGGACTTTATACAGATGTGGTCACTATATAATTTTTGTAATAGGTCTCAATGCAAAATATCTGGTTGTTGAAAAATCCATTAAAATCCATTTGTGCAACTGCTCTTTAAATAGTAGGTAATCTTTTAAATAAATTAATTCCCCCCCAAAAAAAATGAAATATAAAAAAACAAATCAAAGAACTTTATTAAAAGAAACAACTACTGTCGTGAAATTTTTTTTTTATTAATTAATAAAGTAGATCAAAGTCTAAAGTAGATAAGTCCTAGAAGTTGCCAGATTCAGCCAATTAACAAGCATTAATTTACACAGAAAGCAAGCAGTTTTTGGTAAAATTAACATTCTTGGTTCAATTAAAAAAGTTCTAGAATAGTCTGATAGTCCACGAATTATGATGTAGTTGCACCAAAAAGAGGAAAGGTCTCTAACTGAAATATATGAGGATGGGTGGGTCACATGCAAAGTCAGGAAAATTATCTACTGGAATATCAGAAAGTCATAAGAATTTTTGCTTAGTTTGCACATTCAATCATACAACAGTTGGGGAAAACAAATGACAAAAAAAAAAAAAAAAAAATATTAATTTAAAAATTTTAAAAAATTAAATTGCATTTATATTTAGAACGAGATAACAGTGGACTCTATGTGAGATAAAAGTGATTTGGCCTAAGTTTTATTTTATAATCAATTTCTCTTCACTTAAAACTAAATCAATGCATCTTCCAAATACCGGCCCTTTTTAAAAAAATCGATGACCTCCACATACCGAACAAGCAAGACCGGTCTGTATATTGTAAAACGACAAATATTTTTGGGGTATAACCTAATGCCTACAAAAATTTATATTATCAAGTCCTCCAATGGGATTTATTTTCACAAGACACAATTCCATCAAATTATTTCTCTCAACAAGATTATTTCTACATTACAAAACAACCAAATTTTAACTCCACAAATATTTCATTCTACGTAATTTGCATAGATATATTTTCAAGACAGGCAGAAATTTAAGGTATCATTTTAAATATCTCTTTTAAAGCATCAGACATCTGTATTCTAGTTTTTCTACAATTTTATTTTTAGTATTATATCTATATGGTTCTTAAAATTTTTAAGGACTTTTGTTACACTGTAACTTTTTTAACTTTAATATTTCAATTACTGAAGAGTTCCTTTGGCTATAAACACTTATATGCTTGAATGTATGTAAATAATTAAGTCAAATTTTAAAAAAAGTAAAAAAAAATCCCTGGGCTGAAAAATCATTATTTAAACAAATCTGAAAGTCTTGTAAGAAAAAAAAACTTAAAACATTTCGACAGTGCCTGTAAAAACATCTGAATTTAGATGAACAATGGCGTTGAATAAAAATGTTTTATTGTGATGAGTGACATTTAGTTAAGCAAAATCTTAGCTAATTAAATTATTGTGTAAAAAAAAAAAACTAAGGTGGGCTAGCACTATAGCTACTCTCAGCAACTAAAGAAAAATTGGCAAGGATGTCAGGCTGCCATGCATAAAAATTAGACATCTAAGAATTAATTACCTCCCCTGTTGTATCTTCTTCATCTTTCTACGTTACAAATAATATACAATTATGGATTTATAAGTTGATAAATTGATGGATGAATTTATGGTTTAAAAAAAAAATATCGCTTGGAAGAGACAGCATATTATGAGATGGGGCATTCCCCATAATATTTCTCTCCTCTTTTTTAAAAATTATATTCATTCATTTTTCCATAAAATATGGAATATGACTTATTTATTTATTGATTTATTTATTTATTAATTTATTTATTTATTTAGTGTGTGTGTGTGTGTGTGTGTGTGTGTGTGTGTGTGTGTGTGTGTGTGTGTGTGTGTGTGTGTGTGGACAGATTAATCATTCATAGACCATTTATTTTTTATTTATAATAAAACTGCCTATATGGTCATATAACAACTAGTATAAGTTTAAAGCTGTTTTTTTTTTAATTATTAAACCTCATCATAATACTTTACAACTTAATTTTTATTAAAACTCCCTCAGAATGCTGCTGTATTTTGATGTTGACAAAATGACTGAACATATGATACACCACTTGAAGATTTAACTGTTCATCATTTGTGCTTCTGAGTCAAGATACTTTTCATTATATTGAAATATAATCAGCTATGAATGAAAGTGCAAACTTTGCACCCATGCAATATGTTTTTTGCAAATGATTCATGTCAATGATTCTTTTTGAGCCCTGCCCGAGACTGACAATGGGTATCAGTTTTAAGGAAAGATTCAAATAATTTATTCAAAAGACTTCAGGTCTGATCAGACTTAGCCAGTTATTAAACCCCTCTCCTTAAGTAATACAATGTAATATGAAACTTACAGAGTCATTATCTGGAGTTGGTAGTGTTGGCAATGGCCTTGACACTGCAGGATCTAAAATGAAACAATTACAGGTAAATAGATATTTTTAGTTGACATTATCTCACTTTCATTAGTTGACATAATCTCACTTTCATTAGTTGACAATATCTCACTTCCATTAGTTGACATCTCAATTTCATAAGTTGACATTATCTCACTTCCGTAAGTTGACATTATCTCACTTTCATTAGTTGACATAATCTTACTTCCATTAGTTGACATAATCTCACTTTCATTAGTTGACTTAATCTCATTTTCATTAGTTGACATTAACTCACTTCCATTAGTGGACATTATCTCACTTCCATTAGTTCACAATATCTCACTTCCATAAGTTGACATAATCTCACTTCCGTAAGTTGACATAATCTCACTTTCATAAGTTGATATTATCTCACTTACTTTAGTTGACATATTCTTACTTCCATTAGTTTACATAATCTTACTTCCATTAGTTGACATAATCTCACTTTCATTAGTTGACATTATCTCACTTCCATTAGTTGACATAATCTCACTTTCATAAGTTGACATTATCTCACTTCCATTAGTTGACATAATCTCACTTTCATAAGTTGACATTATCTCACTTCCATTAGTTGACATAATCTCACTTTCATTAGTTGACATTATCTCACTTCCATTAATTGACATTATCTCACTTCCTTGAGTTGACATTATCTTACTTTCATTAGTTTATATAATCTTGCTTCCATTAGTTTACATAATCTAACTTCCATTAGTTGACATAATCTCACTTCTATTAGTTGACATAATCTCACTTTCATTGGTGACATAATCTCACTTCCATTAGTTGACATTATCTCACTTCCATTAGTTAACATAATATCACTTCCGTTAGTTGACATTATCTTACTGTCATTAGTTGACATTATCTTACTTTCATTAGTTGACATAATCTTACTTCCATTAGTTAACATAATATTACTTCCATCAACTTTTATCTGTTTTTTAGTTCAAACACTCAGTTTTTACTCATCCATGTTAATCAATATTGTATCAAGCCAATCTTGAAATTCTATTGGATAAATGATAACATGTAATTATTTATTTAAGCAGTTGTTTAATGTTCACCCAGTATTCCAGTCTTATTCTTACAGCATTAATAACAGATGGATGGACAAACAATCTGACATATGAAGAGACAGAAAAACAGACAGATACTGACAGATTGACAGACAGATGGACAGACTGACAGATTGAAAGACCAATAAACAGAAGGAGCAATGGATAGACAGACTAATGGACAGACTGATAAATCACAGACAGACAGAAGGACAGACTGACAGATTGAAAGACCAATAAACAGAAGGAGCAATGGATAGACAGACTAATAGGACAGACTGATAAATCACAGACAGACAGAAGGACAGACTGACAGATTGAAAGACCAATAAACAGAAGGAGCAATGGATAGACAGACTAATAGGACAGACTGATAAATCACAGACAGACAGAAGGACAGACTGACAGATTGAAAGACCAATAAACAGAAGGAGCAATGGATAGACAGACTAATAGGACAGACTGATAAATCACAGATAGACAGAATGGACAGACTGACAGATTGAAAGACCAATAAACAGAAGGAGCAATGGATAGACAGACTAATGGACAGACTGATAAATCACAGACAGACAGAAGGACAGACTGACAGATTGAAAGACCGAATAAACAGAAGGAGCAATGGATAGACAGACTAATAGGACAGACTGATAAATCACAGATAGACAGAAGGACAGACTGACAGATTGAAAGACCAATAAACAGAAGGAGCAATGGATAGACAGACTAATGGACAGACTGATAAATCACAGACAGACAGAAGGACAGACTGACAGATTGAAAGACCAATAAACAGAAGGAGCAATGGATAGACAGACTAATGGACAGACTGATAAATCACAGACAGACAGAAGGACAGACTGACAGATTGAAAGACCAATAGACAGAAGGAGCAATGGATAGACAGACTAATAGACAGACTGATAAATCACAGACAGACAGAAGGACAGACTGACAGATTGAAAGACCAATGGACGGAAGGAGCAATGGATAGACAGACTAATAGACAGACTGATAAATCACAGACAGACAGATGGACAGACAATAAAAGACCAGTGGATGGACAGATTGACAGATGGACAGATGAACAAAGTGCAGAGACAGATGGACAATGGACAGACAGGCAAATGGATAGACTAACAAATCACTGATAGACAGATGGATAGTTCAACAGATGGTCAGACTCAGATGGTCAGGAATAATGGTGTTTTACATCCAAGTCAAGGTTCTTTCCCTTACAAGGTAAGGTAGACAAGGTAGACAGTTTTAAGATGGTGGAGGAAACCAGATTACCTGGAGAAAACCAAAGACTTTCCATTGACAAATTTTCTCACTCTAGGATTTGTTCGAGTGGGATTCGAACCCAAGTGGTGAGAGGCCCTCTAATCCGTAAGCACATGCTTCAAACCACTCCACCTCTGAGGCTTCTTAGACATACTGATGGAATGTCTTACAACACAAAAAAGGGTCAGCAATAGGGTATACTTCCAATTATTTATAAATTAATCCAAATGAGGCATTTCTAAAATTTTTACGGACAAATCTGTTTATGACATGTATTATTTATATACAGTTGAGTACTGTTTATTCAGCTTTTATTCACTGGGTACTTAACTTTGCAATACTGGCTGTTTGAATTTATAACCCAAAATTAAATATTAAGTGAATATTTTTATTACTTGATGTTGTCATCGCTGATAATATTCTGGATCTTTTCTATAATGTTTTGTGGATTTGGTAAAAATTGTGAAGAGGGAGCTTTCAAGCCAAGTTTCCCATGTTTCAACCACGTATCCATTGTAGACAAAATTATGTTGTGTTCAATACAACACAACAAAAACAACTCACTTAACAAAGTGTTATATGACATATGATATGTGTGTTTGTGTGTGTGTGTGTGTGTGTGTGTGTGTGTGTGTGTGTGTGTGTGAACACAGTTTACCAGGCCCCCGTTTCACAATCACTCACTCAAATGAGTGAACACTCAACTCAAATATTGCAGTTTTTCTCTCATCAATATTTTAAGTTTTATGAGACAATGTTTTGTTTATTCAACAAACCTACACTTAACAATCTAAACATAACATTAGATATTAAATTTTAACTGTGTTAAATTTCTTAAAAATTGACATTGAAATATTCCCTAATTTGAGTTGAGTGTACACTCAATTGAGTAAATGATTGTGAAACTCGGGCCTGGTCAAGTTAATCTCTCAAGTAGCACCCATCTCTGTAGTTAATGGGAGATAAGCCATACAGAAAATTGTTTACACTTGCCAATGCACCATGAAAATTTATACACTTGAATAAGTTTCAGTTACGGAACCGCAAATTTTTATTACAGCAGAATTAAACATCTGTTTCAGTATTTATTTATACTTTTACCTTTCCTGCCTGGTGGTTTGGGGACATGAATATGTTTTGTCTTCGGTGGAGGAGGTGCTGATTCAGGCTGTGGTTTTGATGGCAATGGTCGACTAGGTGCAGGTTTTTCTTCTACACAAATAGAAAAATAAATTAGCATCGCAAATCCTCGAGACAAATTAATTGTCATAATTCTAGATGATGGAAAAACTCACAAAATTAAGATGAAAAATTTACTGGCATAAATCAAGTTAATGAAGGGTTTACTATCACAAATCAAGGTGATAATGGGATTACTGTCACAAATCAAGTTAATGAAGGGTTTCCTGCCACAAATCAAGGTGATGATGGGATTACTGTCACAAATTAAGGTGATACATGTAATGGGTTTACTGTCACAAATCAAGGTGATAATGGGATTACTGTCACAAATCAAGGTGATAATGGGATTGCTGTCACAAATCAAGTTAATGAAGGGTTTACTGTCACAAATCAAGGTGATAATGGGATTACTGTCACAAATCAAGGTGATAATGGGATATCTGTCACAAATCAAGTTAATGAAGGGTTAATTGTCACAAATCAAGGTTATAATGGGATTACTGTCACAAATCAAGGTGATAATGGGATATCTGTCACAAATCAAGTTAATGAAGGGTTTACAGTCACAAATCAAGGTGATAATGGGATTAATGTCACAAATCAAGGTGATAATGAGATATCTGTCACAAATCAAGGTGATAATGGGATTACTGTCACAATTCAAGTTAATGAAGGATTTACTGTCACAAATCAAGGTGATAATTGGATTACTGTCACAAATCAAGGTGATAAAGGGTTTACTGTCACAAATCAAGGTGATAAAGGGATTACTGTCACAAATCAAGGTGATAATGGGATATCTGTCACAAATCAAGGTGATAATGGGATTACTGTCATAAATCAAGGTGATAATGGGATATCTGTCACAAATCAAGGTGATAATGGGATTACTGTCACAAATCAAGTTAGTGAAGGGTTTACTGTCACAAATCAAGGTGATAATGGGATTACTGTCACAAATCAAGTTAGTGAAGGGTTTACTGTCAAAAATCAAGGTCATAAAGGGATTACTGTCACAAATCAAGTTAGTGAAGGGTTTACTGTCAAAAATCAAGGTGATAATGGGATTACTGTCATAAATCAAGGTGATAATGGGTTATCTGTCACAAATCAAGGTGATAATGGGATTACTGTCACAAATCAAGTTAGTGAAGGGTTTACTGTCACAAATCAAGGTGATAATGGGATTACTGTCACAAATCAAGTTAGTGAAGGGTTTACTGTCACAAATCAAGGTGATAATGGGATTACTGTCTCAAATCAAGTTAGTGAAGGGTTAACTGTCAAAAATCAAGGTGATAATGGGATATCTGTCACAAATCAAGGTGATAATGGGATTTCTGTCATAAATCAAGGTGATAATATTACTGTCCTAAATTTAGGTCATAATATTTTTGCCCTTAAGCAAGGTGTTACAAAATAGACAAAAGCAAGCAAATGAAAGTTCTGTCACTAATCAGGAGGATTAAATAAGTCACAAATTTAGGGTGATAAAAATAGTCACACATCAAGTTCATAAATCATAATGATCAATTAGTCATGAATTGATGGTGATAAAAATAGTCACAATTCGGGGGATGAAATCCATCACAAATAGGGAGCATTAAATTGACACAAATTGGGGGATAAAATCACAAATTAATGTGATACAATTTCCTTTCAAAAAATCACGGTGGTGAAAAACTTCTGTCACAAACCTAATTCTATATTTATGTCACAAAACAAGGGACCAGACATGTTTATTCAATTCTTGAAATTAGTTAGACAAATTCCACAAAAAAAATGGACAGACCATGACAAAGTTATCATTTACACATATCCTGAACTGAAAATAAAAATCCTGTCCAGTGAAAAGACTTCTGCTGATTACCTGAACATGTTTTCAAAATGTGAGAGAAGTGATTCATTATTGTAAGCCACAATAGCATTATAACAGCTATTCACAGGTAGAAAATGTGACAACAGTATTAATTAATACACATGAGTTAATTAAGTCAAGCTGAATGTAAAACATTATTATTAGTCAAATCTACATATATTACTTAATTATCTAATTCAAAATAATTTACTAATAAATTTAATCCCACTAAATTTCAACTTACTGAAAAAGCTGAAAAGCTTTATCCAAAAAAAAAAAAAAAAAAAAATGTGACGGCAGATAAATTTAAATACTAATGCTTATTTTTATACCTACAATAGACTGAGAGGGAGTTGTTTGGTAAAGACTGATGCCCAAGTTAAACATGCTTAATGTTTTTATAGATAGAGAATTCAGAGGGAGGTAATAGCATTAGCTTAATGCCTATCAGATACTTTTTTCTGGGTGTATGCATACTAGAAAGTGTAATTGTAATAACCGATGCCAATACAAGATGCTAGTTGTTTTTATATGTACCAGATTTAGAGAGATGTGTTGGTAACGACTGATGTCTATCAGACATTTTGTGTTTTATACTTACTGTAAATTCAGAGGGAGGTGTTAGTAAACGCTGATGAGTGTCCAAAGTCAGAGGAATTGGTAATATCTGATGCCTTTCAGACGTTTTGTGTTTTATACTTACTGTAAATTCAGAAGAAAGTGTTAGTAACTGCTGATGTGTGTCTGAAGTCAAGGGAGGAATTGGTAATGGCTGGTACCTAAAGATGTTTTGTGTTTTTTTAATACTGAAATCAGAGAGAGTTGTTGGTAATGGCTTATACTGTACAGGTTCTTTCTTATTTACATTATTAAGATGGCAATTTGTTGGCATTTTGTGTTCATATACATACCAGATTCAGAGGGAGGTGTTGGTAATGGCTGATGTTTAATAGATGTTTTGTGTTTTTTCTCTTCTACAGGTGGGTTTTCTTTCTTTTCTTTATTATGCTTTAATTTCTCTATTGAACTGGCTGCAAAATCATGCACACACACAACATAGACATCATTCAATGATAAAAAGTGAGAAACAAATGAAAATTTATACACAACACAGCAAAGAAAAGAACTGTCATTGATATGCTAATCATTATCAAACTTTCTTGACAAGAACTATAATTTTCATGACATCCATAAAAATGTGTAAAAAAAAATAAATAAAAGGTTTAAAGGAGAATCATGGAAAATAAAGTGGTAACTATAAGTATCATAGTTGGGATATTAATTAGCCACTAATTGAAAATAATGTACAGTTACCATAACAACAAGGGGAGGTAAGGTTCATGTAAAAAAAAATTATTGAAGTATTTTATATTTTTGTATACTGTAAAGATACTTATTTGAGTGGTGTATTAATTTTAGCGATTTTCTGGCTAGGGCAGTAGCACTTATTTAAATATACCGGTACCTCTAAAATAAGTATGTAATGTAGTCTGTTTCTCAAAAGTTGTTTTGCGTTAATTTAAATCCACGAGAATTTGTCGAGAATATAAATTGCACTAAATTAAGTACTTAATTAAAATTAAGTAATTAAAATTAGTATGTTTACAATATATTATAATATCTCTACAGGAAATTATTAACATAACAATGACAGTTCTACTAAAAATTAGACCTAACAATTTAAAAGTGCATAACAAAGCAAGCACAAACATTTCAAAATGCTTGTTTCACTTTTTTAATACAAAAAAAGTCTATAGCATATGAAATTATAATTTAAGTACGTTTTTCATAAGAAAAAAATCTTTAGTTATATCTTTAGAAAAAAGCCTGTGAATGGAATCAGACTATCTGCTACTATATATACAATACATACAACAAAAAGCCTAAGTAAAATTTTCAAAAACAAAGTAGTTAGTTCGAAATTTTTCATACTACAGGAATGCAGTGAAATGCATGTTGTCGCAAAAATTAACAAGAAATTTGTTCAACTTACAGTCATAATTACTAGTTATTTTTAAAAACAAAATTCTTGATGATTTAAGAAATAATTGAAACAAAGCTGCATTCAATGTGATAACTAAAATAAATAAATTGATTACAGTAGCAAGCACATGCTAACAGTAACTAAAATTCATTCTCTTCAAGCAATTTTATTATATTTCTAAGCTGAAGAGTGCATAGCAGTAAAAGGGTGTTTATCTATGACAAAGTTCTTGCCACCATAACTAGAACAGCTTCCAATCATAGTCAAGCTGTTGTCATCATAAGTCAAGTTGTTGTCATCATAAGTCAAGCTATTGTCATCATACATGTAAGTCAAGTTGTTGTCATCATAAGTCAAGTTGTTGTCATCATAAGTCAAGCTATTGTCATCATACATGTAAGTCAAGTTGTTGTCATCATAAGTCAAGTTGTTGTCATCATAAGTCAAGCTATTGTCATCATACATGTAAGTCAAGTTGTTGTCACCATAAGTCAAGTTGTTGTCATCATAAGTCAAGTTGTTGTCATCATAAGCCAAGCTGTTGTCATCATAAGCCAAGCTGTTGTCATCATAAGCCAAGCTGTTGTCATCACAAGTTAAGCAGTCATTATTAGAGTTAAGCAGCTGTCATTCTGAGTCAGGAGGTCTCAAGCAGTGATCAGTCTGAGTTAGGAAGTCATCATTTTTGAGTCAAACAGGACTCAGATTCAAGTTCATCGTTCTGAGTCAAATAGTCATCATTCTGAGTCGAGCAGTCATCATTCTGAGTCGAGTATTCATCATTCTGATTCAAGTAGACATCACTTTGAGTCAAGCAGTCATCAGTTTGAGTCAAGCAGTCATCGTTCCGAGTTAAACATCCATCCTTCCAAGTCAAAGAAGTTGTCATCCTGAGTTGTTCGGTGTCATCCTCAACATCATGGTCTTTACAATGCCAGACCTTCCAGGTGAGACTTGTGATCCACAGATCTTGTTCCTTAGTCTCACATATCAAAAATTAACACCCAATCGAGTTGGATAAGAATATTATTTTGTCACTCACCTTTTACAGGACCTTTCTTTAACAGACTGGCAGTTATGCCACCTGGCAAAATTGAGACACCTCCTGCTATTTTGGGCTTTGGAGTAATTTTCTGTGTACTTTTCTCATCTGTTCAGTATTGTTATCAATAATTAGTATATAATCAATACATACAAAAATAACAAGCAATTAGTGCTCGTAATTAGTGATTAGTAATTCTATTCATGCATTAGTGAATTTTTTTCATTTCTCAATTATAATGCCCTAACACCTCACTCATTGATGTAGTATTTTGAAATCCCAAATCTATAATTTTTTCCTAATTAATTGTGAAATTAAAAATCTATAAATATCAAGTTTTGCACTGACAAGATATTGACAATTTTACCATTGAGAGTGAATCTAATACCAAAACTGCAAACAATAAAACTGCATCTGATGCCAAAAACTGCTTGAACAAGTGAAAGTGTTTCAGCTTTGAAAACTGCAAAGTGTGATCCAGTGAAAGTGTTTCAGCTTTAAAACTGATAAGTATGAAACAGTAAAAGTGTTTCTGCTACAAAAATGCAAAGTTTGTACCAGTGAAAGTGTGTCTGATGACAAAACTTATAGAGTTTATTTCAGGCCAAAATTTGAATGTGTATACAAGCATTTTTCAACTTATACAGTATTAGGACAGCATTTTCTGTAAGGGAGATAATTTATGTGTAAGGGAGATAATTTATATGTAAGGGAGATAATTACACACCTTGTTCTGGTAGCTCATATAATTCTTGTTCCTCTACCTAAAATAATCAAGTAAAAATCAAAACCAAAAGCTCACTAAAACTAAAACTAAAAATTAGGATTAAAAAAAATAATAAGTTAGGAATTTAACTAAATGACGACTACCTGCCTCAGTGGCTCTTATGTAGAGTGTCTGCATTTCAGAGAAGGAGTTCAATGGTTTGAAACCTAGACACGTCATATATAATACTTTAATATTGAAAATACTGAATCCTCATCTAGTGCTAAACATTAGGCGGACAAAATAACGACTTGTTCAGGATAATGTAACTAAAGAGAAGTGATATGCTTGTCTATGTTACACTAACTCTGAGACTTAGTGTGTTAATCAAGGTGTGAGTTAGTTTCAGGCAGACCATATAACACACTTGCACATTTTATACACTCAAGAACTTGCTCAAAATTGGTGATGCAATGTTAAACAACATTACAACAAATAAACCAATGCACTTGACAAATGTATTTCAACAGTTTTGACACTTATGTTTTGGTTGAGAATTTTGAGTTGAGATGGGTGGTAACATAAGGGGTGGGGCATGAGTAGTAGAAGGGTGGATTGATAGCTTGATTTATTTTAGTATCTATATTTATAAATTATTATCAAGAGCTACATACCTTACTTTGTGGCTTTTGCATGTCAAGGTATGCTGGAATTAAAGTAAAGGATATAATGAGTTAAAAAATAAATATCAGTATAGAAATTAATGTTATCCAATTGATAAAATACACTATTTGATTTAGTGTATGTGGGAGGTTTGGGATCAAACTCAAGGTCTGACCAATACTTGAAAATTGGTATTGACTTCTTTTGCCAAGCATTTGGCATTTAGAAAAGAAAGTCACAGGGTACTTCCAAAGAGACCTTAAAAACTGATGCCCTTTTTCACAGCAGGTGTGGCATGCAAAAGGACCCTCCCTGCACAATGCCCTAAGCACATTGCAAAGGTAAAAATTTCTGTCACTTCACCTATAGCTGGTGATGTCTCCATACAAGTAAAATATTCTTGACTGGGATATAAAACCCCATAAATCAATCAATCAATCAACTATTTGATTTGACTGGTATCTTGAAGGGCATAGATTTTTTTCATATTAAATCAGTATACTTAATAAATTACTGAAATTTTTGTATTTGAGATATCAAAAGAAATCAGACTTAAATAAATAGGGTTCACCTCTGTCTTCATCCATCTATTTATATCATTTATTTCATCTATCAATACCATAATCAATCATATTTTCCATCCATCATCCATCCATCTATCCATTTCCTCATTCATCCATTTACCAATCCATGCATCACTCATCCATCTTTGTAACCATCCATCTACCCATCTATCCCTTATTCTATATATCCATCCATCCATCCATCCATCGTATATGTCATTCACCCATACATCTTTCCATCTTTCTGTCAATCCATCCATCCATCCAATTTATACAATTCAAATTTATACCTACCTGGTTGTTCTGTGGGAGAAGTTTCAGTGGGGATTTCATACACATCCTAAAAGTACAATAAAAATATTGTTATTAATCATACTGAAATACAGGTAATAGCCTACAAAGTTAAATATATCTGCCATTTTGTTTTGTTTGTTTGTTTGGTTTTTTTTTTACATGAGGCCACTTTTTAAATTTCTCTAGATATGGAAAGGAGTTTCAATTATTTCATGTTTTTTTTCTCTCTCTCTCTTTTTAATTTTCCAAGGTTCTTGGCTTAAGTAATTTTGCATCGTACATAAAATATTTTGAATATAATATGGTGTGTGTGTGTGTGTGTGTGTGTGTGTTAGAGAGAGCAAAAGAGAGAGAGAGAGAGAGAGAGAGAGAGAGAGAGAGAGAGAGAGAGAGAGAGAGAGAGAGAATGTTACTTACCTGAGTTTCTTCAACTGCAACTGGAGGTGGTGGTAGTTTTGCTTTATTTTTTGCATTAGGTGGCAAGGGTGGGGCTCGGTGGTCAGGGATGGAAGTCTAAAATTGAATTTCAAAAAGGTTCAGGTTTATTCACATATTAAATATTTTAGTTATATATTCTTGTGTATGCCACACACACACACAAACACACACACACACACACACACACACACACACACACACACACACACACACACACACACACACACACACACACATAAATATATATATATATCAGGGCTCCGGAAAACTTTGGCTTGGGTGTTGGACATTTTTCAAAGCAACTGTACCACTGATGCTGTGTAAAGCCAAAAAAAAACGTACCACCGATGTTGTTATTGACAGTGTTTTTTAAAAAGATTTTCATTTTTAATATCAATACTACTACATAGAGGTTATTTAGGTACATGTGTTCAGGCTCGTGGGTCCACATAGTGTCGATTTTAGTACTGTCGGCATTGAAGACACAAGGTTTGATGGCCATCTTTGTTTATTGAAAATCGTGCATTTTTTGTTTTACTGAAGTTACATGAACTTTACTGAACCTCATTTCAAGATATTTAGACGTTTTAAAATTATTTATTTATAAGTAAACAGTTTGCAAAGACCATAAGATGCACGTCATAGTCTTATTTGACATCTCGCGTGGAACCTCTTTGATAAGTCTGACGACAATGACCTTCAAGGATCAATCCTCGTAATCAGCTGTTTATGGCTTCTGTCTGTCAAGTGATGTGATTACTTAATAAACAACTTAACAACAAAATTAATGAGGGTTCGGACAATGAAACAAAAGGAACGGATTGAGACCATGGATTCTAACTGATTAATAAACAAAAGCCTAATTATAATATCTGTAGTATTTATTGAAAACGGTTGACAGGTGTTAGCAAACAATACTCGAGTAATATAATGACAGACAAACGTATTTATTCATATATCCGATTTTCTAATTTATTTTGTTAACTAAAAATGTCCGACAAGTGATTTTTCACATCGGACAAAAATATTACTTGTCGGACATGTCCGGCAAATATGACCATTTCCCGACCCCCGATATATATATATATATATATATATATATATATATATATATATATATATATATATATATATAAAAGAGTAATAGGTATTAAAACATACTGTTTAGAGACATGTGAAACAATACTCTAAAGATCTCCATAAGAAAGAAATATAGATCAAAAACACTTGCAAAAACTCACAAATCACATGACACGTGTTTAAAAAAATCTTTAAGACTAATAAAAAATTGTCTCATCATAAATAGCATGAATATTTGCTGATGTGAAGTAAAACAATTAACCAATCAAATTCTTGATAATTCAATTACTTGAGATTGTACTGGAATTGGAGGTGGCTGTCTTCGTGGTATGTTAGGTGAACTAGTCTGTTGTCTACTGGCAGGTACAGGTAACTGTGATGGTACTGTTGGGTTATCAGGGTCATCATAAACATCCTACAAAAATTAATACAGGGGAAATATCTCTATGTTGTTATGTCACAGAAAAAAGTATATAGATATATACAGGTATGATATACTAGTATATTGAGTAAGTGGAGCATACCCCTAATATTAAGAAGTTCTGGGTTTCAGTCCAACTTTGGCCAATGCGTTTTTTCCCTTTCCTGCTACATTTGGGGGTTCAAAAAATAGGTTCTATCTGATTCAAAACATCCCTCTTTGGACAAAGTAGAATGGTGAGATTTGGATCATATTAGATATGACTAACTTAATCTGGAAATACATACCTGTGTTTCTTCAACGGGTGGAGGTTCAACAGGTGGACGGCGGTGCATTATTTGCGGCTTGGGAGGTTTTTGTTGTGTGTTGTTTGTTTCTTCTACTTCTTCATACACAAGCTAAGAATTCATAAACAAAATTTAATCAACAAATTACTTTTCAAAATCCAATACAGTTAAATCTCGTTAAAATGCTCTACAATGACAATACCTTCTATGCTTATCAATGCAGTAAAAATATAATGTTTCAAACTTTATTTCATCTCAGTTTTTATTCATGAGTTTCCGTTGATTAATTAGTGCTTGCTACTTAACTGGAAGGTCGTGGGTTCGAACCCTGGCCGGGTCTGAACCCAAGACTTGAAAGTGAGTAGTGACAGTTCTTTCGCCAAGCACTTGGCATTACGAAATGAAAGTCACGGTTCTTTCCGATGGGAACCTAAAACAAACGAGGTCCCGCGTCATGGCAGGCATTGCATGATAAAGAACCCTGCTGTATAATGCCATCAGCGCAATGCACAGGCAAAAATTTCTGCACTTTTGTCTATAGCTGGCGACATCTCAATATAAGTGAAATATTCTTGACTGGGACATTAAACACCATTACTCAACTCAACTCTGTTGATTAATTACCCATTTCATTAATAATGCCAGGCCGCGTTTTCACAAACACTCCTTAACTAGGATTTTCCTTTAGTCTGGCAAATTTGAAACCTTAATAATTTTGTTAATTGTTGTGATTTAAGGTGTCATTTTGAAGATCACTTCAAGCTTGTAACATCTGTATAAGTTTTACCACAAATGTTTATTTGTAACTCAGAAAAAGATTGCTAAAATTTGCTAAACTTGCTAAATTGAAGAAAATCTTAGCTAAGGAATGATTGTTAAACAGGGGCCATAATCTAAATGAAAAAATGGTGGCAATGCGTTTAGGTTTTACTGTTGATAAACATGTATTTATCCTATATAAGTGAAGTGAAGTAATGATGTTTTATGCCCCAGTCAAGATTATTTCATTTTTATCAAGGCAGTCATTTCTGGGATGGTAAAGGCAACTAGTAAGCTCGGAGAAAACATCTGGAGATGAAAAACTAGGATGAGCCTCGATATATTTCTTTCTGTGTATAATTTTTTTTTTTTGTTAACAATACCTGTTGAATGTTGCAATATATTTTTTATGTAAATTGAAAATTATTTTTGTCAGTAGCATTACCTGCTCTTCTTCCTTGGGCTGTGGTGGTGCACGGCGTGCAGTAGCAGCTGGTACTGGTGGTTTCGGTGTAGTTTTTTGTTGTGTGGGTAAAGGTGGGGGTGGTCTGTGTACATGGCTAGGACCTGGAATCAAAGATATGAAAAATAGAAAAATATAAACACAAATCTGGTTCAGCATGCCATGTGATAAACATATAATGACATTTACCTCATTAAATTTTGGAAAGTGATTATGTCACATATCCCCAAAAATACATCATTTTAAACATAAAATATCAACTGATGTCATTCCATATACAATATTAACAATAGCTCTGCACAAAAATTAGGAGTTATCAAACAGAACAAAGATTAAATGATTAAGAGACATACCATATATAATTTTAAAAGGAATTCGGAAAAATGAAAATAAAATTAAAAAAAACAAAAAAAAAAAAAAAAAACAAACAAACAAAAAAAAAAACAAAAAAAACCAAGTATATAAACTGTATATACTTTTGTTGACAGTGTAAGTAATTTGAAATGATCAACTTGCCCCAGGTAACAACATGTTCCAGACAGAATATGAACCCATAACCTTTCCATTACACATTACTTCTCAGTCTGATTAGGAGTGGAGTGGAGTAATGATGTTTTACACCCCAGTCGAGATTCTTTCACTTATTTCGAGGCAGTCAGTTCTGGGATGGTGGAGGAAACCGGAGTGCCCAGAGAAAACCACCGACCTTCGGCAAGGGAACTGACAAATTTTCTCACACTAGGATCTGTCCCAAGTGGGATTCCAACCCAGGTGGTGAGAGGCACTGTGATCCGTAAGCACGCTTCAGACCACTCGGCCACCGAGGCCCTAGTCTGATTAGGGAAATTTATTTTCTGATACCTGTTGTTTATCTAACAAATGACAATATAGTGATCACCTCTATAAAAAGACCACCTGTCTATTAAGACCAGTGTTTAACTGCCCTTTATTCTAAATTTCAACCAAAATGACTATAACACTAGGGTAGCTAAGTTGGTAGAGTGTTCGCTTCGTATGTGGGAGTCTGGGTTTGAATCCCCACGGTGTCTGACAAAGACTTGAAAATTGGTAGTGACTGTTCTTTCGGCAAGCACTTAGCTTAAGTATAAAGTATAAAGTCCTGCGACTGAGTTGGAATATAATTTTAAGGACTATTTTGAAATATGTTTACCTGGTTTACTTGACGGACCTGACGGTTTTTCATAATCCTCGCTATCAGAATCTGAAAATATAAAATTAACAACATTGTAGTTGGACAATTTTTATATGCATAACTGAAAAAATCACAAGAAACAAGAAAAAAAGCATCTACAATTAGAGGCTGTAGTTTGACAATGATAAGGGATCCTTGTGGATTAAATAGGGTTCAGGCCCCAGTTTTACAATCATTCACTCTAGCCTACACTCAACTTAAACTAGAGAATATTTCAATGTCAATTTTTTAAGACATTTTACAGTTAAAATTGAATATCTAATGTTGTATTAAATTGTTTATTGAAGGTTGAAATGAATGAAAAAAAAAACTGTCTAAAATTTTTTTAAATATAAATGAGAGAAAAATTGGAATATTGAGTTGAGTGTACACTGAATTGAGTGAATGATTGAGAAACTGGAGCCTGATAAAAAAATAACATATTTACAGGGGATAAGTTATTTAAAAATTGGTAGCCAATTAAAAGGTTTAGGAAATTATCATAATCGTCTTCTGCAAGTTAGACATGATTGAAACAAAGATTTGTCATTTTTACTGCCATAACAGAAGAGTAAAACATAAATCCATCAGCATCTTTTTTTTCTAACATACTAACATAAGGTATAGCAAGTACATGTATATGATGATGTGAAATGAGATCTAAACATCCATCCTAAGAAAATTCATTAAATGACACTTATGGGTACATCGTGAAGTTTGAAAAACAAATTCTAAAAAACATCTAAAAAATAATAATCTTTTAATTTATTAAAAAAGAAATCTAAAAATACATGTGCTGTAAGATCATCCACAAATCAATCGCATACAATGTGTAACAATAAGTACATGTATACCATTTTGTTTTATTATACCTCATGTAATTTTCAAGTAATTTGATTGGATAACTAACTGTATGAAAATAAAATAATATCACCCTTAGATTTACTAAGAATAAAGAATGGCGCACGTGCTTCAGGGTAACATTAGTTGAGGAGTTATGGTAACGGGTAATATTACAAAAAATATCACATGCGCAAAAGGAATCCTAAATCACACAACCAAACGCATTTTGATCACAAGCAGCTAAACGTTTGATGGATCTTTTATTAATATACATTTTATTCATATGCAAGCATTTCCTTGATCAAGACTACCGGTCATCAGAAGACAGACGACAACCATGAATGGCCAGCCTGAGATAGTAATCTTTTTTTTTTTTTCAAGTAACAGAGAATCTCAGTTTAAGAGAATATCTGAAGAAAGACATTTGGCATAATAAAATAAATATAACATTCATAAGAGGGTGATATTGCATATTTTCACCCCTCGGAAACAGCAATCCTATGTAAATTTCATAAATAGCTATAACAATCCCATTTCAAACAACCTAAATCACTCAGCCATTTTAATAAAGCTTACAAGGGCATTCTATTTTTGATTGTTTGGAAAATATGACCAACATTACAAAACTGTTAATTTTAGAAATAACTTTCAATTTGTTGTGGTTTACTGGGTATACCAGTAAACCACAACAAATCGAAAGTTATTTATTATATTTACAATATTAATGTTTGACATTTCTGCTAAGAATTTGCACAAGGTCAATTATTTTAGTATTACAAAATAATGTTTATCATTTTTTGTTCACTGGTTTTTGTCAGTGAACGGAAGAGCACCATTCATTCTTTAAGAGCGTTTAGCCCCGCCCACTTTGACGTCACACATAAACCAACCACAAAGCAGTACTGAAACTTCAAAACCAAGTTTTTTTTCAAACTTATAATTGTTTTTTTATTAATAACACTTTCATAAAATCACATTTTCAACGTTAAAATCCGGGATTTTTTTATATTTTTATCAACGTTGCTAAATAAATATGTTATTGAAAATGAAAGAGGAACTCCCGAATTGACTTTTCACTTTATATGTATTCTTGCGCGACTTGATGAGAGGTTGACAGGTGGTGCTAGTTTTCTGAAATGTAAACATTATTCGTGTCAAACAGTTCATAGAAGAAAAAAATCAGCAATTGTAAATATAACATCCCTCAACTACTATGAGTTTTGCTATGGTTTCCAAAGTTTTAAAAATCTACACTGATCTTTTGAAGTTAATTTAAATCTCCATTACCTTCTCCTGACAGAAACAATTATATCCTCTACTGATGAAATTTGAGTAAGCATGAATAAAGATGATTATAAACTGTTAATACATTTGATTTACAATAAGTAATGGCTCAATTATCATCACATTCACTCAATTTTAAAGGGAAATAACTCAAAATGTCAAAACAAATCTGTTCATTTAAACATTTGTAGGGGAAAAAATTCTTCCGCATTTTCAAATAAAAATACCATTATTTCAGAAATATGTTTCTAAACATTTTGCGATATTCATTAGAAATAATTGTTTCACACAAATTTTAGTTGAGTTGATATAAGTATTGGTGTTTGACATTTCAGTCAAGATTTTTTTTTCCATTTATATGGTCAGTTCTGGGATAGTGGAGGAAACTGGAGTGCCAGTAGAAAACCACTGACCTTCTGTAGGGTAGCTATCAAACTTTCTAACATTATAATTTGCTGAAGTGGGATTCAAACATATGCAGTAAAAGGAACTGTAATGGATAAGCATGTACTTTAGACCATGGAGACACCCCACCCCAAAAAAATTTGTGGTATCTTGTGGTATACTAGCCAACTCCTTTAATGTGACTTAAGGTCCAGTATTTTTATAGTTAATATTTATTGGAATTGTACCTTCAGAGGGTACTTCCTCTTTTTTAGATCTTTTTTGTAATTCAAATTTTAATTTATCTACAATAGAATGTGAAGTAGATCGACTAGGTTTTCTTGTTGTAGTTTCTTCCTTTTCTTCATACGGATCATCGTATACATCTTCTTCTATTAAACGGGGCTGTTGTATAACCAATAAAAATACACACAAATTAAGAAAAAATTCAACAAAACAAAATTTTCTTTGCTTTTGCTTTTTTCTGATAAATGTCAAAAAAAAATTTAAAATAATAATAAATAATTTTTAAGGATTTATTGATAATAAAAGAAATGACAAATTTTAAAGAAATATGTTAGTAATGGTAATTAAATATTAAATATTAAATATTATACGACGAAAGTCAAAATAATTTTACATTTTTAAAGGAAATGGTTAACTTCAAAATTTTACTAAGTGATAAAAAGAAATTCGATGCTAATGAATCTGTAATATTTTTATGATGTAATTAATTAAATTTTATCAATTTTTTTCCTTTAAAATTTAATCAAAATTTCAGTATAATTAGTAAAATAAGTTATAAGTACAAAAATACTACAAATATAGGTGCAAACAGGTAAGGCAATGATTAATATAAATTTTAAAGAAACTACAAGTTTATAATTACAAGGTATAGACAGGTGCTAAGTTAAATGTCAAAGGTCAAGGTCATAGTTCCATATATATGTGGAACTGCTAAATACTGTGGATAATACATGTGGAATTATCATTTTTACTTTATCTGACATGCAAACAGGCTATATATAGGAGGTATGATTTAGGTTAGGTCAAGTTCACTTGTGTGGAACCACTATACAATGTGGATTATATAAGTGGAACAACATTAAAATGTGTATGATACATGTGCAATCACTTTTTTCACTTGACAGACATGCAGACAGGCAGTATTTAGGAGAAAAGTTTAAATTATCAAGACAACGTTCAATCATGTACCAAGCAATATGGGTGGAACTATTATTTTTATTTGATAAAACATGCAGACATGCCATAGGGGAAAATAAATTTATTAAGATCCAATGGCTCCTTCACTGTTTCATGTAGTTGTAACCAGGTGGGGAAGCTGGCTACACATTATATAAAACTTGAAGATTTATCTCTTTAAAAAATAATTTAATTTCAATAATGGTAGGTTTATCCAAAATCACACCTATTACAATCCTGAACCTAATCGTCTAATACTCTCTCTCTCTCTCTCTCTCTCTCTCTCTCTCTCTCTCTCTCTCTCTGTATATATATATATATATATATATATATATATATATATATATATATATACATGCACATAAGTAGATTAATGAACATGGATTATCTGGATTATTCAATAACAATTAACCGTTAAGTGTTAAGTGACAATTAACTACAAT
The DNA here is from genome assembly GCA_029721355.1 of Tegillarca granosa. NCBI lineage: Eukaryota > Metazoa > Mollusca > Bivalvia > Arcoida > Arcidae > Tegillarca > Tegillarca granosa. The sequence continues at coordinate 35,066,563 of CM056605.1, forward strand.
TCACATGTTACAGCTCTAATCTAGACATGAGATTATCTTATCAAAACAATACAAGTAATCAATTGGAGATTTAAATGACATGAAAAAGTCATGAAGATAATCTGTAATTAGTGAAAAAAATTAAATGAAATTCTGAGAAATATCAAAATTAATGTCCAAAACATTGTTAAAATCTAATAAATAATATGAAAGTCAATGTCACTAAATTTAGCTTGGTGACAGTAAATTGGCTAATAGCTTTTGTCCTAAAGGCTTATGGGATTTAAGATAATTCAGCTTATAAAAAATATGTCCAATCAAGATCAATAGATACAAACTCTGAAAAATTTAAATAAATAAATCTGTAATTTGATAAATTAGATTTGAAATAATGCAATAATTGTTTAAAATGATAAATAGACCTGCTCTGGTGACATAATACAAAATACTGCTTTTTTTTTTTTTTTTTTTTTTTTTTTTTTTTTTTTTTTTTTGTGTTTAAGCTTTTCATTTGATATACTATATTATGTTTGGGTATATACGTAAAATACTACCATTCTGAGAATTTAAAGCCAAACAATTTCCTGAACGTAGTAATACATAATACATAGTACTGCACGAAAATGTAAGTACCCATCCATATATGTCATATTCATATGATACACTAGTGAATCCTGATACAACGTATTTATAACAAATAAGTTGTAATAAAGACAAGAGAAACTGAGCCAATATCAGGTTTTTCTAAGAATTTTTTTTTCTGCTTTTACATTTTTCCCTTTCCTTTTGTGACTAAATGTATATAACAGGAAAAGGGAAAAATACAACAGCAAATCTGGATATCTAACCAAGTACCTTCCAAACACTAGCTGTACACTTGCCTGCAGCAGCCATAAGCTGACCAATTTTCAAACATAAAAAATATTATACAATGTAAACACCTTAAACTTTTTTTAATTCAAATACAGATCTTTGTGCCAAACAACATCATTGGCATTGGCATCATATAGCATTAGTATGTACAGTATATATTTTCATAATGAAATACAGATCTATGTGCCATACAAAATCATTGACAATGGCATCATATATCATTAGTATGTACAGTAAACTTTCATGATCAAATACTGATCTATATGCCAAACAACATTATTGGCATTGGCATCATATAGCATTAGTATGTACAGTAAACTTTCATGATCAAATACAGATCTGTGTGCCAAACAACATCATTGGCATTGGCATCATATAGCATTAGTATGAACAGTTAACTTTCATGATAAAATACAGAGTTATGTGCCATAAAACATTATTGGCATTGGCATCATATAGCATTTGTATGTACAGTGAAACCTACAAAAATTGTAAGTTTTCATTTGTTAAAAAAAAAAAGAAACTTCCTAGTTAGAATCTGAAAATAAATACCAAAAACACTTTTATAAAATCACTAAAATGTTTACCTTTAACACATTTAACTGCAAAAGAAACCTTTTTAGATTGTTTTTTAAGTACCATGATGGCTTTGTAAAACTCGCTGTCAAAATTATTAACAACTGAGCAAGCTTCTGACTTTCAGTCTATATAAACCTCCCTCACAACTCTTAAAGGAAGTGAAATGCTTAACAGTGTAGAGATGTTTTAATTCATAATGAAATAATTTTTCACCTTTAAACAAGCAAAACATATTATAAATTCCAGTCCTAGATACAAAGTAAATACAAGACCCATAAACCTCTCTCTCGTACATGCTCTTGTAGTTCCGTAAAACAGATATAAATCCTCCTATCTTTCTCTTCTAAAGCTAATAAGGAAATAATTTTTCACGTGTATCATCTTTCCCAAGAAATAAAGATACAACTCAAGTATTTGATAATTGATCTCTGGTATAAAACCTGGACCTTTATATCCAACATAGGAATTAACGCTTGTTTCCTTAGATTTAGGAACTAAAATTTTACCATATGATAACAAAATGGAACATCTGATAATACAAATGTAGATAATGTATTTAAAAGACACCTCAACTTCTATATATTATATATATATATATATATATATATATATATATATATATATATATATGCACGCGTGTGTGTGTGTGTGTGTGTGTGTGTGTGTGTGTGTGCGACTTTGGACATTTTTAGATGCAAGTTGGGTGGAGTAATTGTGTTTTAAAACTGTTTCAAGATCTTTCTCTTATCTCAAGATTAAATTACCGTAGTTTAGAATGATAGAGAAAAACCAGAGTACCAAGTAAAAATCTCCTACATTAAGCAAGCCAACTGGAAAATGTATCCCACTAGAATTTGCCAGACAGAGAGAGGTGCTTATGATCTAAAAAGTGTATGTGCTTTAGACCACTTAGCCACCAAGGCTTCTCCTTAGGCCAATTGTAAAGCTAAGTCTGAAAACATGTTTTGAACCCATATTTCACAATATGATAAATAACTGTGTGATAGATTGTAAACTGTATCATCACATCTGGTTCGGCAACAATTGCAGATATCATTAGTAGATGCCATACTACAGTTCCTCCCTTATTCGGCACATAGCACATAGTGTAGTTACAAATCACAGCCCCTCTTACACTCTACTTTTGAATCCTTCTCAGGCAGATTTTAGTGTGAGAATGTTTGTCAGTTCTATAGGCACTCTGGTTTCCTGCACCATCCCAAAACTGGCTATGTCAATACAAGTGAAAGAATCTTGACTAGGGTGTAAAACACTATTACTGTATTCCACTCGATTCTACAAACATGTACCAGCAGGCATTTAATTTGGGGTATAAATTTACTTATTTTATATATGTATATATCAAGTATGTTATTGTTATTTATTTTTTTTAAAAAAAATGTTTTATGAATTCTAAAATACCCTCCAATTACAGATATTTATTATACTGTGTACCAAAACAAGTATGAGTTTATCAAATATTATTTTTTATTCTTTAGGAGAAGTTGTTTTAGAAATACTCCTTAATTCATATTTATTCGTTCTAAACAAAATAAGCCATCTTGTGATTGTTATTTTTCATAATTTTATAAAAAAACTCTTGAAATATTTTGTGAGGAATATTTCCCTATCATAATATGAATAAGGAAATGATTTTAAAGTTAAGCCATCATCAATCACTTTTTGAATGTATGAAGACAGTAAAACCAATTTCTGTAATGTAAGCAGAAATCACTAATACATGTACTTGGATTTGATAAATAAAACATATATGCAGTCTGCAAAGCTCAATTGATTATAATAAATAAATGTGGGAAGTCTGCGGTTTGAGCCCAAGGTAAAGAAATCAGAATTTGGGAGGTTTAGTAGTGAACCTAAGTTTAAGACCTCACAGTGAGAGTTCTGGGATTTGGGAGGTTAAGTACTGAACCCAAGTTTAAGACCTCACAGTGAGAGTTCTGGGATTTGGGAGGTTTAGTACTGAACCCAAGTTTTAGACCCCACAGTGAGAGTTCTGGGATTTGGGAGGTTTAGTACTGAACCCAAGTTTAAGACCCCATAGTGAGAGTTTTGGGATTTGGGAGGTTAAGTACTGAACCCAAGTTTTAGACCCCACAGTGAGAGTTCTGGGATTTGGGAGGTTAAGTACTGAACCCAAGTTTTAGACCCCACAGTGAGAGTTCTGGGATTTGGGAGGTTTAGTACTGAACCCAAGTTAAAGACCTCACAGTGAGAGTTTTGGGATTTGGGAGGTTAAGTACTGAACCCAAGTTTTAGACCCCACAGTGAGAGTTCTGGGATTTGGGAGGTTAAGTACTGAACCCAAGTTTTAGACCCCACAGTGAGAGTTCTGGGATTTGGGAGGTTTAGTAGTGAACCCAAGTTTAAGACCCCATAGTGAGAGTTCTGGGATTTGGGAGGTTTAGTAGTGAACCCAAGTTTAAGACCCCACAGTGAGAGTTCTGGGATTTGAGAGGTTAAGTACTGAACCCAAGTTTTAGACCCCACAGTGAGAGTTCTGGGATTTGGGAGGTTAAGTACTGAACCCAAGTTTTAGACCCCACAGTGAGAGTTCTGGGATTTGGGAGGTTTAGTAGTGAACCCAAGTTTAAGACCCCATAGTGAGAGTTCCGGGGTTTGAGTATCAGTAAACTTTTAAAATGAGAGTGAGAGGTTTGGGATTTGAGCCTGAGGAAAAGAACCCAATGTGTAAGAGGTTTATGTTTGAGCCCAAGGTAAAGAACAGTGAGAGTTTTCTGGGCTTTGAGTATGGGTAAAGAACTCATAGGGTGGGAGGTATAAGGATTTTAACCCAAAGTTAAAAAAGACAATGTGAGAGACCCTGGTTTGAGCCCAAGCCAAGAATTCACACAGTGAGAGGTCTTGATTTGAGTATTGGTAAAGAACTTGATGGGAGGTTAAGGATTTGAGCCCAAGAAAAAATAATAGAAATGTGAGCGGTTCAAGTTTGAGCCCAAAACAAAGTCAAAGAGGTTTAAGGCTTGAGCATTTAGTCCTATATCACCCTTTATTTCTCTCCATAATTAAATTGATAATCAAATGAATATTAATATGAATATAATTTTTTTTTTATCTTAAGCCCTAAGGCAATTCAAGTCACTGCTGTGTGGTAATATTTTTTTTTTTGACCTAAATATGAAAAATTAACCCTAGTTACAAAAAATAGCATGATATTGAGTCATATCCACATTTTGGTAATAAAATACCAATACAACATATAATAACACACCATTATATATATAATATATAAAGTATAACCAAACGATGGCCTTGTAGGTTTGCTATGTTTATACGCAGTTTAGGTTTAATTTTTATTGTGGTCATGTGAAATGGTCATAAAAATTAATAACAAGGTCATCTTATGTTTATCACATGAGTTATGATAGGTAAAGAAAAAAAATATATCATTGCATTAGGAGAAATTCTCTCTCTCTCTCTCTCTCTCTCTCTCTCTCTCTCTCTCTCTCTCTCTCTCTTCTCTCTCTCTCTCTCTGCCTTTATGGGCATGTATACTTGCATGTGTGTGTGTGTGTGTGTGTGTGTGTGCATTGTTACAAAACTTCAAGCCTGCATATTGTTAAGAGCTTATCAATTTTGATACAAATTGAAATTTGAAATTTTAGCTAAAAATTTTTCAAAGAGTAAAAATAAATGTATTAAGGGGTTTTTAACTGCTTGTTACAAAATATTTGTTCATTTCAAAAAATACTTGGTGTTTTGATGTGCATACCAAAATTTTAATAGTAAAATTATGAATTTTTTTTTTACTAAAAGCAATCATTTTTTTATGAAAGTCAAGTGCTCAAATTATTTTAACTGGCCAAGGTCCTTCACCATAGATCAGCATACATCACATGCATTGATTTATTTAAGAGTAAAAATGAACTTCTTTCATTTCATATACATGTACAATAGCTGTCATCTAATTTATAAAACAAATTTATTTGTATGAAAAATTTGTAGAAAACTTAACCCCATGATTAACACAAAAACCAAATTTTATACATAGTTGTAAAAAAAAAAATTGAACATATATTTATATGGTAAAAATTAATTCATGTTTATTTCTTATATTAAAAGAAAAATTTAAAGCAAGATGCTAAAAAAATTATGGACCAATTTGAAGGCTTCCTTACCTACAGACCCAGGTTTCTTGTACACACGAGTGGGTTTACGTCCTTTACATAAAATACTACTTCCAGACGAATTTGTACGAAACACATTTTTACACGCCACAATAGCAGACATTTTAACTCGGTTACCTGGTGGCAGACTTGAACTCCTTTGATGTGTAGGTTTCCCAGATTTACGTGTAAATCCTGTGAAGTCGAATAAACTTCTCATGTGTGACACGACTACTTCCCCTGAAGTAGCTTGTCCGTGTTTTGTTCCCTCTTTGCTCTTCATTAGTCAGGCTGTGACAGTTACCACAGTAAACACTTATCATCCAAATATTCCGTAATTAATTTCACTGATAAGATTGACAGCTGAGTTATGTTTTTCTAAATTTTTAAAAAAATATTTTGACAGGGTCGTTAAGTAATATTTATTCTCTATGATTCAGATTAAATTTGTCAGGAGATAACTGACACTGAACATTGGTCACTGGACGGCTGAATCATACACGACATGTGTCTCAATTTACAATTAACATCCAAATTCAAACCAACATAAAATCTAAAAATACACCGTTTTATATAGAAAAAGTCTTTAAATGAAAAAGTTAAGGAAAGCAAAATTCAGCTATCCTATTACTTGGAATATCAAGAGTTAAGTGTTAGTTTTGGAAGAAAATCATCAATTTTTGACAGGTGATATGCCCGACTGATTGATCACCTGGATCACCTGTGTTTGATGACATGCATGATTAAACATCCTACCTAAACTCCTAGAAATAGTGACAAATAAGTATAAAATTCTACAAATTAGTATTCCTTGTTTATTATCATCATGGATGTGCAATGAAATTATCATAAATAGAACATTTTATTTCTTGTTCATGTTGGGGATATTTTGTAGAAATTGGGTAAATTAGAGAAATAAAAACCAAGAATGATAAATAATGAGATAGAATAAATAAATAAATAAATAAATAAATTAATTAATTAATTAATTAATTAATTAATATATAAACAAATAAATAGTGATTATATTTTTTAATTCATTGTCATTTTATAGACATTTTTTCTTACTAATATTTTTTAAGTAAATAAATAAATAAATAAATAAATAGATAAATATTTTTCATTATAATTTTATTTTGTTCTTCTTTAAAAAAAATTAATGATAAAATAAACATTTTAAATAAGTTATTTTGGATGTAAAAATTTGTTTACAAATCCAGAAACTAGCAACTACAGAACACAGATACACCCTACAAACAACACTTTTTTATGACTCCATCTACAGCTGGTGACATCTCAATATAAGTGAGCTAATCTTCACTAAGAACTAAGTACTTCCTCATTTGACTAACATGCCCTATACTATTAGTTGATATTTTCAACAACAAATATATATGTATATAACTTTTTAATTAATTAATTAATATAATTATATCATTAATTTTTTACCTTTTGAGGTTTACATTTTAATGATGGTGAAACGCTTCATTAATTAATTAAAAGTTTCACCATAATTACTACTAGTATTTAAACCTCAAATTGTACTTACAATATAAAATAAAACCATACACTCATAGTCACAAGACTTATTTTTCAACTCTGATAAATAAAATATGATTCATGACTTGGGTGTACTAAACCATTTATTATCACACAGTTCCTGTACAACTGTCCAATTGTCTATTATTTATATACCTTTGACATTTATATATTTAGGATTTACCTCTGTAGCTAACTAGATCATTGTTTTATGTTATACCTAGTATATCTAAGGATAGATGAAATTTATAACAACTCATGCATAAAAAAACACTTCATCTTTTCTGAATTATAAGTTTTCCTACTAAATGTATAGTTACTTTTTTTATATAATTTACATTTAAATATTCATTGAAAGTTACAAATAGATCCTGAAAAGTTGAGATGGATTGAAATAGATTTATGGGGTTTTACTTCCCAGTCAAGATTCTTTCATACTGAAGTGTTAAGTTCTGGAATGATGGAGGAAACATGAGTGCCTGAAGAAAACCACTGTCTGTTGGCAAGTAAACAGACAAACTTACTCACACTGTTTGGGTTTCAAAACTAGGTGGTTCAAAGCAATGTAATTTCCAAAGGTGCATTTTAGACTACATTGCCAATGTCCTCCCCAAGTTTGAATGAGTTGAGTAATGATGTTTTAATGTCCCAGTCAAGAATATTTCACTTATATCAAGACGTCGCCAGCTATAGGCGAAAGTGCAGAAATTTTGCCTGTGCATTGCGCTGATGGCATTATACAGCAGGGTTTTTATCGTGCCACGCCGTGACATGGGACCTCGTTTATATTAAGATCTCATCTGAAAGAACTGTGACTTTCATTCTAATGCCAAGTGCTTGGCGAAAGAACAGCCACTACCCACTTTCAAGTCTTGAGTCAGACTCAGCTGGGGTTCGAACCCATGACCTCCCACTTATGGAGCGAGCACTCTATCAATCTGACCAAGTTTGAATGGAGGCCATGGCTAACTGAAATTACAATTCATGGTTGGTATGAATTACTCATGTAATTTGGCAAATGTATCTTGAAAGGAAGTTTAATGACTCACATATAAATCTATTTTTTCATCAATTTTTAGAAAAAGTGTGATTTGCAACCTGAAGTAAATTTTTGATTTTGATAAAAAAAAGCTAAAATGTCTGAATAAAATAATCTTGAATATTTCTTGGAAAGACTTTCATTTGTACCCCTCACTAAAAATTTAATTTTTACTGAAAAAATCTGAAAACAACAGAATCAAGCAATTTTAAACATTTCTGTGAAAAATTATTTGTCAAAAGTTTTACATAAAATTTAATGGATGGAAAGAACAAAAGGAATTTTTACCAATTTCTGTGAAAATGAATATTTTACCTTTTTCCTTTTTAATGAATTAAAAATTGCTTAGACAAAGTTATCTCCCTTTAGACAATATGGCTACAATAAGTTCTTGCAGTCTCAATGCAACAAATATTTTCACGAATCAGACTTTTTTAAGTAAAGAAGTAGATACTGAACAAGAGGACCTCAAATGGCACAATATTACACCTGTAACATAATTTGTCTCAAGATTTGACGTCATACAGATTGTAGCTTTTGCAATACAAATGATAGTCTTAGCTAGGGCAAAATGTTACATTTTTCGAACAGGCGTATTAAAACCTTCAAAAATAAAGCAAATTGAAATACAGATCATTGACCTTTGACTTAAATTGAAGGTCATTTGCATTATTAAACATTAGCAACCCAATATGATGATTTTTACATTTGAATAAGAAACAGCAATTTAAAGCAATTATACAATAATGCAAAAAAGTGTAACCTGTTTTTTTAATCATCAAATATGTGCAGGGGTAGTAACAGGACAAAGTCTCTAAAAAAAAGCAAACTAATTAAAATGTGTCAAAAAGGGAAACACAAAATATGGGACAATGTTCAACAAGAAACATACAAACATTGGAACAGACAATAATGAACCACAATTTGTATATGAAAAAGGAAACATATATTGTACGGAAAATGCACGGAGAGAGGGGGACATTTTCAAGTGATCAGATATAAAACAATGTGCAATGTCCACAAGGAGGAATAAAATATGAAAACATTTTTTAAATGAGAAAACAACAATGAAGTACTATGTAAAGGTGGAAACAAAATATTTGCCAGATTATGGTAAAAATGTCATACAATGGAAATATCAGGAATAAAATGGAAACAACTCACATCAATATTTGAAGTAACGGTTAAAATTTCAAAATATAAATATATTTCTAAAACGGGAAACAAAAGTATGAAGGAACCATGTGAAGGTGGAAAGAAAATATTTAAAGGATTCTGACGGAATGTTGGATACTGGAATTATCAAGAAGGAAATCCGAAAAAAAAACTCACAGTCCCAGAAGCAACGGTTAAAAATTCCATATATTCTAAAAAATAAGCATGTAGTAAGAAAACAATGAAAATTTATGATACAGAAATTTAGAAATTAAATTTTGATTATCAGTATAGTATTACCTATGAAATAAAATACAAACAAACCAGTCCATGTCCAATCCCCAAAAAACAGTAAAAACTTTGAAAACTGGCCAATTCAGTTATACATGTGAACTTCCATCAAGGAAGTGAGGCCAGGTGTTTGGAAGGATAAGCACCTCACCACATTTAAACTCAAAATGGTAAGACACCTTGGATTTGAAGGCCAACGCCTCTACCACTTGGCCATCACAGCCTCTTCTACATAGAGGAAGTTTGACTTAAATAATGAATTTGTTGGAAATTCACAATTAAACCAAATAAAACTGCTCAGAAATCAACAAAGACATAGATTGGGACACACACATATATGGAGAAAGTCAGTTAACTGAACATGTTAAAATACCTCAAAATATGTGATAAAAATTGGAATTATATTAGAAAAACATTAATTAATGATGTACTGGATTCAGCAAGATGTCCTTCACCTCGACTTGATGTAGAAAGAATACTTTTTTTTCAGAGAAATAATGCTGAGGCAGTCTATTTCACTTCTATTGTACCACAATGTGCTAAACAACAAAAATATCGTGAAGATAAAATAAAATTGATTTTTCACTCCATGTTTTACAGACATTTCTTGTTTAGATATATTATAATGGATACCCTAATTAAGACCTCATTTTTTGTCAACAAGTATTTTCTCATTATTAGTATGTACTAAAATTCCCCAATGTCTACTTATGTACAATGATCAAAACATAGAATAAATGTGGAAAATTTTGCCTCAGTTAAATTTCATTTTATTTATATTCTTCAAACACTTTTTGTGAAGTGAAGGCACTTGCTTACTGAGCCACTATGCCATTATGCTCCCCCCACCCCTCCAGTTACATTATCCTGGCAATAAGTAAACCAGTTGATATTTTTTTCTTACAAATGCCAATTACTAGGCAAGAAAGCACAGAATCTCAAATTTTAAAATCTTATGTTTGACCAAGCTAGGGTTTAAACCAACAACTTTAAACTGTTGAGACAGATGTTCTATCACTCAGCCACCATGGTGATTTTTAACAGGGTATAATTAAATGACTAATGACAGGTTTACCTATGTTGAAGCTGTAACATTTGGGATGATCATTTTGCATAATTTTTTCTAACATTAAACTTTTTTTTTAAAATTCAAAATGTTTAAATCATTAAAATTGTCAGTCACATTTACATCCATGGTGCAAAAACTTTCTTACACTTTCAAAAAATTTTATTACATGTATGTTATATCAAGCAGGAGAAATCTACTGTGAAAACAAGATATTTGATAATCTAGTAATCAGAGAATTTTGTTAATTAAGGTCTGTAAGTATACATGCAGATAAATCATGCTTTACACATACATATAATTAAAGGGAGATAATTCTTATAGTTTTTAGTTCTTTAACATTTAAGTTTATGCAATTCAAACATTCATATATTCATATTTTGTACTAACATTATAATACTATAAACCACTGAATTCACTAAAAATATAGTAAAAATTTGCCTTGTACATGGAATTTTTTTTATTTCTTACCACTGGCCTCTCAGATCCTGTGGTCTAGAGTTGGATGGTTAAAAGATCAAAGTATCTCGCAAAAAGCTCTAGTCCTACTTGTTATAGTTTAGAATGAAGCAGCTTGTCAGTTCTCTTACTAAAAGTCTTTTTTTTTTTTTTTTTTTTTTTTTTTTTTGGGGGGGGGGGGGGGGGGTTACTTTTGTTTCCTCTGCCATCCCAGATGATCAAAAAAGTTTTGACTGTGAGAATGGAGTAATTGTGTTCTACACCCCAAATCGGAAGTTGCTGACTTATTCTATCCAATCTGAGATGGTAAAGGAAACCAGAGTGCCCACAGAAATCCATTGATGTTTTGGTATGCGAGTATACTGACAAACTTCTCACAGTAAATTATACTCATTTGTGATTTTAAGCCCTAAGTGATGTGAGGCAATGTGGTTCATAAGCTCTTGCTTTAGACCACTGAGTCACTGAGGCACCGGAGTGCAGTAAGAGATCACGAACATCAACCACTGGGCAATCATTAGCCCAACAGATATGTAGATGTCGTGTATACACATCAAAATGATCTGATAGATGCTATGACATAAACAATAGCTAAAGGTAAAAAAAATTGAGACACTGTAATTGAAATAAGCTGAACTTCTGAAGTTTTTAAATTCTTTATACAGTTAAACCTCAATACAATACACACTGATGATTTTGATGTATACCCATCTGGGGTTGTTCTTACCAATTAATTTTGAAAGCAAATGACAAAAAGTTGCCAGAATTTTACTATCAGCACATCAATCTTATTACCAATTTCTTCAAAATAAAACTTCCCTTAAATTTTTCATTAAGTAAATTCAGTGGTTGTGTAGTATTATATAGTACATGTAAAACACAATATATCTGTATATATATGTGTGTGTATATATAAATAGGCATAACTAGTACATTACTGTAGTCCAATACTTATCTACATTATCTCGAGGGGGTGGTGGTAGATTAAGTTGATTTCTATCTGTAACAAATCCAGCCTTTTTGTTAATTACATTAAAATATTAACATTCTATCAAATTTTTATTACAGTTAATTTGTTTCAGATATCAAACAGCTCCCCATGTGCTGAATCTGGTCATTTCCATTGATTAAACATGTAATTAGTGAAACTAAGGTACTGTCAAAATGAAATTAAAAAATTCTATTAGTTCCTGAAAAATTGTACATGCATTAAATGATTTTTTTATTTTGTTGCCAATGGAAATGAACTGGTACTGCGAAAAATAACTGAAAAGAAATGCTTAATTACTTAGTCTTTATATGCTTCACCCATTAAACTTTAATTACTTATTGTTTCCATGCTTCACCCATTAAACTAATGTGTTAGGTTTCAACTATAAAGGGAGACTACTCTTACAAAACAACCAATCAGTTATCACGTGCCTAGAATAATTCATAGTCCTATATTTTTAACCAAAGCCCATGTGCAAATAAATTTTTAAAAATTTTACCTAAACCATTTAAAAATCAACAAATAAAAAAAAAAAACAAAAAAAAAAAAAAAGACACACACAATTATTAAATATCATTAAATATACACAAATAGAAAACCAAATGAATTTTGTGAGTACAAACTGTAATCTGTTATCTCCCTTGCAAGAAGTCTTATATTTAGGAGATATATATCACAACTTGCTTTGCCCTGATATAGATTGAGTCAATGAAGAAAAATAATGTTAAACAATAAAAGTCAATCATCCTTTAACTATTGTATATGCATAAAGTCTATAGTATCCATTATGAGTCATCCTTTATTACTTGCAATAAAATGAGAATTGTATTTTTCATAGATAAATTCACTTCTGTATGTAGTACTTTTGAAAAATGCTGACCATATTGGAAATAACATACCTTATAGAATTAAGAGTGATGTATTTTTCTTACTGAGACATAATCCTAATATAAAAACCAAAATGGGATCATCTTTGGTCCCAAAGACAGCTAAGCTAAAGCCCATGACACCTCAACTAGAACCATAAAAATCCCAGATGGGATTATTTTTTTAACCAAAGACATCTTAACTAGAACCCTGATAAAACAACAAAATGTTGTTTAATTTGTCCCATAATAGCTCAGTTGGTGTCCTGATGCTTTATACAACCAAATACAATACCAAAATATGCTTCATTTTTATATTCCAAGAAAGTAGTTTTATTCATATATTCAATAAATTTTTACTGACCTGGAACTTGAGCAGCTGGTGATTGGTGTTGGCCATGGTGATGACCTTGACCATGATTTGATTGTTTTGGCATGGGTTCATTTTGATGCACTTCATTGGCTGTTTCATTTTCATAATCCTATAAAATAGTAAATGAATATAAAAAAATAGCTGAATGTATGGCCAGCATAATGGACTAAATGCTTTGCAATTTTATTAATCTGTGACAATGTGGGCCAGTAAACTGTACTATCAAAAGTCACCTTAAGCAGAAACTAATACATTTAAAATAGCTGAATGTATGGCCAGCATAATGGACTAAATGCTTTGCAATTTTATTAATCTGTGACAATGTGGGCCAGTAAACTGTGCTATCAAAAGTCACCATAAGCAGAAACTAATACATTTAAAATAGCTGAATGTATGGCCAGCATAATGGACTACTGTGAATACATTTAAATTCGTGGGCTCCAATTTTCGTTGATTTCAGAAAAAATACCATTTCGTGGGATGATGAATTCGTGGGTTAAGCACCTGTATCCGAATCGGCTTTTTTTCCCATAATAATAAAACAAAATCAGATTAAAAATTCCTTTATGCCGGCTTGTTAACAATTAAAAGTACTCAGGACAGTGTCACGATTCACCGAACTTCCCTATTCACAGGTAATTACCTAATACCTTACAAGTTAATTGATTACTAGTGGCTTCACCTGTTCACACCGTTTCTACTAGAGTATACACCTGATCGATCCAGTTTAAAGATAGTTAATAAACTCCCCTGATCTCTATATACAAATGCTGACTAGATTGATAACGACCGTTTTTCGGGTTACCAACATCAACATGATTACGGCATTACACGTGGTTTTTGTATCTGTTATATGTCGATCAGTAATGGAATTTTTATAAGATATTAGTAAGCGGTATTTATGAACATTTATCTATATTCGACATTGTCACACATCGACTAAAAATTTATAATTTAAACGACAGATATCCTGATGTACCAAACAGAATTTAGTTTAACAGTTTTTGACGTTTTGTTGCATTGCCAACGACTGGACAGTTATGGAAAGATAAAAAGCAGTATGTTTACACCATATTTTCAAATAAAAATTTTAATGTTTATTTCTTTACCTATCTGATGTGTGTTTATCATAAACAAAAGCAATAAAATGTTCCGTTGGGGGATGTACCCTTTGTTTACCGCCGATTGACCTTACCGGCGTTTGTGGAGCCCTGATTCAGATATTTGCAAATATATTCGTTGACATGTAAATTCGTTGGTCATGATGTCCACGAAAACAACGAAAATTGGAACACCACGAAAATTAATGATTTCACAGTATATGCTTTGCAATTTTATTCATCTGTGACAATGTGGGCCAGTAAACTGTGCTATCAAAAGTCACCATAAGCAGAAACTAATACATTTAAAATAGCTGAATGTATGGCCAGCATAATGGACTAAATGCTTTGCAATTTTATTCATCTGTGACAATGTGGGCCAGTAAACTGTACTATCAAAAGTCACCTTAAGCAGAAACTAATACATTTAAAATAGCTGAATATATGGCCAGCATAATGGACTAAATGCTTTGCAATTTTATTCATCTGTGACAATGTGGGCCAGTAAACTGTGCTATCAAAAGTCACCTTTAGCAGAAACTAATACATTTAAATTAGCTGAATATATGGCCAGCATAATGGACTAAATGCTTTGCAATTTTATTAATCTGTGACAATGTGGGCCAGTAAACTGTGCTATCAAAAGTCACCTTAAGCAGAAACTAATACATTTAAAATAGCTGAATGTATGGCCAGCATCATGGACTAAATGCTTTGCAATTTTATTCATCTGTGACAATGTGAGCCAGTAAACTGTGCTATCAAAAGTCACCTTAAACAGAAACTAAAACATTTAAAATAGCTGAATGTATGGCCAGCATCATGGACTAAATGCTTTGCAATTTTATTCATCTGTGACAATGTGAGCAAGTAAACTGTGCTATCAAAAGTCACCTTAAGCAGAAACTAAAACATTTATTTAAGAAACACTTGCAAAAACAGACAAACCATATAATCTTGTGTATTGTAAAATGGTTAAATTTCACTTAGTTTTATTTTGACTTATTTCAAGTGTGTTTTCATGAGAATTATATAATCAAGAAATAGAGCTGAGTTGAGTAATGGTGTTTAATGTCCCAGTCAAGAATATTTCACTTATTTCGAGATGTCGCCAGCTATAGGCGAAAGTGCTGAAATTTTGTCTGTGCATTGCACTGATGGCAGTATACAGCAGGATTCTTTATCCTGCCATGTCTAATGTGACTTGTTTATTTTAAGTTTCTATCCGAAAGAACCATGACTTTCATTTCATAATGCCGAGTGCTTGGCAAAAGAACAATCACTGCCCACTTTCAAGTCTTGGGTCAGACCCAGTAGGGGTTCAAACCCACAACCACCCACTTACGAAGTGAGTCCTCTACCAATCAAGAAATAGAGTTACTACATGTGAGTAAAGCATTTTAAGTTACAGAATGCAAAAAAATTAGGAAGAAAACTAGTGGACACTTTATCATGACTTTGCCATAAACTGACCAGACACATGAATATGACACATGCTAACACAAATACATAAATGTGACATAAGTTAAACAGGAAAAATGAAAGTCATAAGAATTTGATCTTGATTATAAGGTTATCAATACCTGATCATCACTATCACTAAAATCTGATTGTGGCCACATATAATCATCATCTGGACCTGATCCTTCATCACTGTCATCTGTAAAATAAATATGTCATATATGTATTTTAATCTCATAGCAAAATTTAAAAAAAAAAAAAAAAAAAAAAAACCAGAATTTTTGGTACACTTTGGCAATTTCTCCCATAGTGATTAGAAAGCTGACCAGGGTACATAAAACTGAGGGAAGTTACTCATGCATCAAAGTAGTATACCTTTTTTAGATAGATATGGTAGAACAAAACACAAAAACAATGTTCATAAATCTCACACAATGGAAACTGGATCCATCCACCTGCGGAGGACCATGATTTTAACAGCACACCAGACCAAGAAACAAATAAATCAGAGGACTTTAAAAAATTGAAAAAAAGGGAAAATAAATAAAACAAATGCAAAACCTACAATAAAAACCATCAGAATTAGTGAGAGAAATGTGGCACTATTCCCTGCCATCCGCAAATAATACATTAAGAGTGAAAGAAATAAACACCATTGTGAATATTTAGCATGTTGCATTGATACAGAAAATAATCCCAAAACATTAATAGATAAGAAACCATTACATTAGTTACCATACATAGATGACATTTTTTGTATAGCCATACAGCAGCGAGGATATCAATGACTTCATAGAGCCCCTTAATAATTTCCACCAAACAATCAAGAATAAGGAAATCCATATTTATGGAATTTATGCTTTTTTTAATAAACTATAAACATAACAAACAACTATGGTTTAATTAATTTCTATAATTTTTTAAAATTGTTTTATTACAGATTATTTTTTATTTTTCGTTATACGTATCTAAGAAACACTACGCAACAATTAA
This sequence comes from Tegillarca granosa, assembly GCA_029721355.1. NCBI lineage: Eukaryota > Metazoa > Mollusca > Bivalvia > Arcoida > Arcidae > Tegillarca > Tegillarca granosa. The sequence goes on from CM056605.1 coordinate 35,083,472, forward strand.
ATCATGTGTTCATTTTCGTGTCTGCAATTTGTACCTTAGGTTTTAAATTTTTCAATACACTGTCCTGAAGATGCCGTAAATATTCTGACAAAATTAGTCGACAATTAAAGATTAGAAATATATTGTTAACTTGTGCTGAGATCTACCGCAATTTATTTCAATTGTCTGCCATGTATAACAACTCTAAGGGCAACTTTTTGTTAAGATGATACCTCAACGAGTAAGTTCTAACACCAGGTAAAATTTTCTCACATTACGATCTGCCCCCGGTTGCCCCACCCCACCCCACCCCAGTAGATTTCAAACCGCTATAGATTTCAAATGCTAAACATGGCTTTTATTTTCAAAACTACGTTATTTCAAAATCCTGGTATCCTGTAATTCTATAAATAAATGTTAAGCAAGTCTGTACAGCCAGCATACATATAATATACTTACAACCATTGGTGGGTACTGTCGGTGGAGCCTTGTAATCCTTTTTTGGGGGATCCGGTTGCCTTGGCGGCGGTCTGTTTACAATGTTCTGAACTCTGTAAAGAAAATTATCAAATGCAAGCATGACTAAATTTGTAAACTCGTAATCCGAGAAACGACATAAACAATCCTAAAATACGGGACTGGTTTTCACTAAATAATGCTCGAAGAAATATTATAAATATTACTTATATGATAATATGATATATCAAAATTTATTTATTAATATACAAATATACTATGACATACGAAAGTATAATAAAAAAATAATTTCATTTCCTGTTTTGGTAATTAGCAGTTTAAGTACAGTTATTTATAAAGACAAAATGAAATTTGGTCAGCTCATACTTAAGATGACTCTAAAACTTGGCATAGAGTGCCAAATATTATTAATAATTAAGGAAATCAAATTTTATGAAAAATAATTAATTAAAGTTAGAAAATAATGATTTAAACATTGCATGACTGGCTGAAATTAATATCTTTATATTAAAAAGGAAAGTAAATAAAGATGAAATTCTATTGCAATGAATCATGGGAAATACATGTATTACAATGAATTATGGGAAATAATATTTTAACAAGAAGCCCATGGGCCTTAACACTCACCTGAGGAATTATCCAAAAACTTACAAAGAACTTAAATACAAAAAATTCACAAAATTCCTCAAGTTTGGAAAATCCTGCAATAATTAATCAGAAATGTCTAGTCACATTTCATTTATAATAGCTCATATGCACCATTTAACTATAGTATAATAGATAATTTCCAAATCATTAACCATATGGTTATGCAGCCATGATTTTAACCTTTGAACATGTGAACTTGAACCTTATATCAAAATTGTCTTAATATCAATAAGTACAATATTCTAATAAACATGCTTGTACAAAATGTTTATAGTTTTCAAGATAGTTAGCAATTTAAGTCTTCTTTTGCAACTGTGACCTTGACCTTTCACATATGACCTTGTACCATATATCAAAATGATTGGTGTCACAATACCTACAATATTCTAATATATATTCCTATACAAAAAGTTAATAGTTTTCAAAATAATTAGCAATTCAACTCTTCTTTTGCAGCTGTGACCTTGACCTTTCAACATATGACCTTGTACCATATATCAAAATGATCATTGTCGCAATACCTACAATATTCTAATATACATGCCTTCACAAAAAATTAATAGTTTTCAAGATAATTAGCAATTTAAGTCTTCTTTTGCAGCTGTGACCTTGACCTTTCACATATGACCTTGTACCATATATCAAAATGATCGTCATGTCAATACCTACAATATTCTAATATACATGCCTATACAAAAAGTAAACAGTTTTCAAGATAATTCACAATTTCTGTACATGTATGCAGCTGTGACCTTGACCTTTCAACATATGACCTTGAACCATATATCTAAATGATTTTCATATCAATACCTACAATATTCTAATATACATGCCTATACAAAAAGCTTAAAGTTTTCAAGCTATTGCACAATTTTAGTATTCATAAGCCAAAAACAAAATTTCAGGGGCAACAACTCATACATTGATTATCATATAGTTACGAAACTTGGTACCTTTTTCAATTTTGTCATGGGGAACATTTTAACAATGTTTTGAATTCATATATCTCTTAAAATTTGCAAGAAAATTGCCTAAAACTGCATAAATCACAAATTAGGTCATGACCTTGATTTGTGACCTTGACCCTATTTTAAAGGTCATTTCAAGAAAAAGTCAAAACTGAAAACCCCATGTCAATATCTGTTCAAATACTAAAGTTATAACAATTTTAAGCCATTTTACGAAATTTTTAAAATTAAACGCAAAAACGCGTAACCCATTTTTCGACCAAATTTCACGAAATGAACAAATTATAGGCTTAAGACCCTAGAGAAGCCAAATATCACATCAAATTTTTTCTCTCATCATCGGTTTTTGAGAAAAAGATTTTTTAAGATTTTTGGACCCCTAGGTCACCTTGACCTAGTTTTGGTAGCCATGGCAATGCCATGAACAAATCTGAATTGCACCATATATGCTTCTGACCAAGTATCATTGAAATCTGTCCAGCAGTTTTGGAGGAGAAGTCGAAAATAGGTGTTAACGACGCACGCACACACGCACCCATGCACGCACGCACATACACATGCCGCGCCATGCCATAAGCTCACATGACCTTTCGGTCAGGTGAGCTAAAAAACTGTCCTAGACAGGAGCCATATCTTGTCTTTAAACAAAACCTTTAGAGATAAAGTGACAATTTAAAGTAAACAAGGTCATACAGGCTTGATAAGTGTAATCAATGATAATGATACAAATTCAATGCATTGTAATCAAATCAATAATTTTAGATCAATTTGCTTCAGTTTTGTTTTGTTTTTTTTTAATTTAAAAAAAAAAATATTAATAGAATAAAATTGATAGTATAGAAGAAACAATTTTTGACTTATCAACTTATATCAGTTGTATTGGAAAGGGAAAATGCAGTGGCCTTCGGTACTTGTATGTAGGACCTTCCTAATAACAGCCAGTTACTCTACCAGGACACTTATTGAGTTCAGTCTACCACACACTAATCAAGCTTCAATTAAATGTGTCATCTTTACAGAACTGATTAAACAAAGATTTTCTTGCTTCAATTTTGTGTATAACACTGATTAAACAATCAGGTCAAGGTGTGATATCGATCAATTCACCTGATTTTGTTACAAATATATACATTTACAAGGTTTTAGATCAATCATTTGAACCAATTAAAAAAACCAAATAAATCTCAAATTTATGTAAAATAAAAAAAAAAAAAAAATAAATAATGAGAAAAAAAACAAGGATAAAAACCCATTACCTATATCCAAAAACAAATACCACAAGCAATTTAAGGTTTTAAAAAATTCAAAGAATTCAAAAATTTAACAAAATACACATATTTCTTTTGATAATCTGGATATTAAATCTTATCTCTCTCTCTCTCTCTCTCTCTCTCTCTCTCTCTCTCTCTCTCTCTCTCTCTCTCTCTCTCTCTCTCTCTCTGCATGTGTTACAAAACAACTAATCAAACATTTAGTCAAATACACCATTCAGTGCCATTAGTGACTTATCAAGATCAGGGACAGCTGCGACAAAGTGGTTAAAATCTTAACTATCAAACCCAGTCAACTGCAATGACAAAAAGGTTTCCCCTTGTCATAGACCTCTACTGGTTGGCTCTATACCAATTTAATTGACTGAACGGTCTGTGATGTTTATCTGTGGCATCAAACAAATGTGCTAGCACTAATTTTTCAATGATTTAAACCAAGAACCATATCACAGGCTCAACTCATTTAAACTGAGCAAAACTGATGCCGACTGAACAGAAATAATGTTGGCCCAAGAGAGTTAAAAGGTTTTTCAGAATTTGACCTGGTGACCTATTTATTGACCCAAACTTGATCAATATATCAACTTGACCTACTTTTGCCAAGATAATACTAAATCAATTGGTAACTGATTCTGTAATGGATATTCATTTATCTATTTTATAGTTATAGTGACCATCTGGATATAGCTATTTGAGCTAAAAATAAAATAAGAAAAGTTACACAGGAAACAGTTTCATATGTATTGTGTAGGCATTTCCTTAGATGTGCATGGCAGCTCAACTTTTGAAATATTTACTTCCTTGTTGTGTAACAGTATTCTTTATTATCACTGTTGTAGTTCCCTTTTATATTCATACAATAAGAAGGTACTTGAGACCTGTATATGGAGTACGGGATAAGTGTTGACATCCTACAGCGAATAAATATGGATTTTATTTCTCAATATTAACCCAACATCTGTCATTGACAACATGTTTATAAAGTGTCATAATATATATATATATATATATGAATCTAATTTAAACTTACATAAACCATAAAAACAAACTTGATTAAAAAAAAGACACATCACTAAGTATGACCTTTGACCCAAGAATTCATAAACTGTCTTCCTTATTGTGATAGTTATATAAAAAAAATTAAATATTCTCTTTTTGTATTATACATGGTACAAAATCTGAAATGACTATTTTAGTTATTTTCTATTTTTAGTAACAATATTAATGGCCGTCTAGATTTTCAGATGGCCATGTCAGAATATCTTCATCAACCAAAGATTTTCTTTACCAAATTTGTTCTTTTTTGTCATAGCTATGACAAAAAGATTTTCAAAGAGTCAGCACTTGAAATACAACTCTATTAGCTTAAAACATAAATGTGGTCAATGAAAATTGCCAAGCAAAAAATTAATATATTATCAGATTTGACCAAGAGATATCAAAAGAGAAGAATAAGTTTAAAGAGGCAAACATGACTGCAAGAATCCAAGCACAGATGCATGTTTATCTATGTGTCTTTTGGCTATTTTTAGTAATGACAGCCATCTTGTTGGGCGTGGCCAAATCCAGAACACAATTTTGGAAGCCTGTTACACAGGCATGAATAATCACCAAGTTCAATCAAATTTGGCCCAGTAGTTTTGGAAATGATTTAAAATTACACAAGTTGTTTACACGCAACACATGACGGACGGGGATAGATTGCAATAGCTCATCTGACCTTTCAGCTCAGGTGAGCTTAAAATTAATTTAGCATATCAGCTTTGAGCATTTCTAACTGCAATCTGAACCAGTTATATACAGTGTAATATATTGGCACAATTTTTTTATTTATTTTATTTTCTTGCACAAAGAATTGTTTGAATAAGTGCTAAATTTCACAGTTAATATTATATACCTATAATATCTAGCCTATCCTATGACATTCAACATTCATATACATGTACATATATTATGCTTAATAATAAGTATACTGAATTTTCAAACTACGAGCATAGATATTATATACTATATCACAGATTTATAGCTGATGACATTGTCAAAATGATTTTTTTTTTAATTATTTATTTTATTTTTTTTTTATTTTTTTTTTTTAAATATTAAAATTTTAACCAATATCTTTTAATATGAACCCAGGTGCTGACTCTCAAGGTAATGTACATTCTAATACACAAGCTTGTGGCGTGGTAAAAGTTGTTACATGAAACAGATGAGTTCATGCAAGTTGTGTGGAATGATGGTGTTTTACTCTTCAGTAAGATTCTTTCACTTATATACATGTTCTTAACAATAACGACCTTGACCTTTGACTTATGACCTTCAATAAGAATAGGTTTCTTCCTTTAATCTTTCTCATTGTTTTAAAATAAATGAAGTTTAACAAAAGTAAAATTTAATTATTGCAATAAAAACTCCTAAATCTAGTTTATATCAGCAAATTTGACCTTTGGTCTTTGACCTCAATATTCAATAGGGTTATTCCTATCATAAATATCAATCAAAGAGTAAAGTTTGATGAAAATCTATCTAAAAGGTTTAGGTTATTGTGCAGATACCAATTTATTACAGATGGACAGATGGGTGGACAGACATACATACAGATTAAACAATATAAACTTCCACAAAATATGTTAAAAAGCATATAAATTACCATAGAAACCAAAATATTTTTTTAAATACAAAACCCCTATCCATAAATCTGTGATGATAAATAAAAGACAAAAGCTATTCTAATGATGAACATGATAAAAAAAGTTAATAATAATAATAACAACAACAATAATAATGATAATTAATTATTATAAATAATAAATAATAACAATAATAATAAATAATAATAAAAGTGATAGTTGTTAGTAAAGAGTACCTTGCTAGCGAAAAATTCACTAGCTCAGTGATTGATTTACGTCGGAATATTCGTTTAAGTCTTACAGTCCTGGAAATTAGGAGAAATAATATTAATGGCAAAAACAATCTTTGTAATTAGTATTGGCAATTAGGAAATATAATATTATATTTTTTGTCAAAACAATCATCAATTACAAGCATTCATAACATTTAATATATCAGTAATATCTCATTTTTAGTGTAATTTAAATACTGCAAAGGTTAAAAATGGTTTTTCTTTTTTTTTTTTTTTTTTTTTTTTTTTTGTCGTTGTTGTGAGAAGTAACATTCTAAGTGATTCACACACTTATATACTTTGGCTTGGCTTTATTATACAACAAACAACAGTGCCAATGCACCTAAATTATGTATAAATATTAAATATTAGCCAAAGTTTTATATTTTGTCTCTTCATGCTCTTATGAATTTAGGATAACATAAAATACATATGAAAATTCCTAAATTTGCAGTATAAAAATTAATTCGCAAGTGTTAATTGATATGGTTATTAAAAACATTGAGATCAACAAGGTTAAGGCCAGTCCTGAAAAAATTGTTGTTTCCTGGTCATCAAACCAATACATTCAAAGATGGGTAGGTAAATGTTTTTTCACTGAAAAGAAATTCAATGTTTTAAAAATGCCATGTAGTTTTGTAAACTTTATATAAACAGTTATATGAACATAGTCAGTGTTAAATATTAAAAATAGTATTTGTTGGGGCAGTTTCTTTTTTTTTTTAAAGCAGGTCAATATAATTACATAACTTGATGCATTTTATTGAAAAGATCAGTATTCAAACATCTGCACTTTTATCAAAATTAAAAGAAATATGTCATATTTTTTTACATCTTTAAATCTGTATTCCAGTGAAGTTTAAAGTGAAAGATCAAAAAAACTTAAAAACAAGAAAAAGTTTGATTTTTGAGTTGGTTAGAGAACAGAAAACAAACAATTTTTCAGTCTGGCCTTACTGATACACCACAAACAATGCCTTTATAAGCAAGCTTCTGGAATGCTTTATAAGAATTATTGATAGTTTGTTAGTGTTTTTAATTCATGTGACACTAATTCTGATATGAAGTAATAGCCTTCACAAATTTGAGACTTAACTCATTGCCTGATATACTTATAAAACATCAATTCCAGAATACAATTAAGACAATGAATTCAAGAACTTGAAACTTTTTTGTGCCATTTTGAAAACATGGTATTTCAGTAAAATCTGCATTTTTTACATTGGGTATGGACTAGATAATGTTTAACAATTTTTTCTAGTATGTGCCTTTCATAACAAAAATGTTTTAAACAGTTAACAATCTAAGAGACAAGCTTGTGTTATAAGCTAGCTTACCCTTGTGGACGACTTGGTGATTCTTTACGTTCAATGGCCTTTACACATCTTAGCAGCTCTCTGTAAAAATCAAGTTAAAGTATCAATAATTCCCAAATAAATGTGTTAAATAGTACCACTAATATATTACTTGTTGAGATAGTTCAATAAAAAGATGTTTTAGAAAATATATATGTGTAGACTTGGGAACCTCTGTGTGTGTGTGTGTGTGTGTGTGTGTGTGTGTGTGTGTGTGTGTGTGAGAGAGAGAGAGAGAGAGAGAGAGAGAGAGAGAGAGAGAGAGAGAGAGAGAGAGAGTCATGGTTACTTACGATTGTTTATTAAATGGACATCTCATTCGTTGTAATTCTGTATTGTTTAAATCCTACAATTATACAAATAAAACAACTAAAGTTAAGTGAAGAAATGGTGTTTTGATCCCCCAGACAAAATGGTTTAACTTTCATTGAGGCTATCAGTTCTGGGAACCACTGCCCTTCATCAAGCAAACTCACAACCTTTCTCACATTGAGATATGTCAAAGTTGGATTTGAACCTAGACAGTGAGGGATGCTGTGATTCTTAAGCCAACATTTTAGACCACTCTGTCAATTTACAACTAAATCTAATAATATGTGGTGGACCGTATAGCTCAGTTGGGAACTCGCGCTAGTACATGTATTGGTAAGGTCCCTGGTTCAAGTCTTAGTTTGGCCACTGCATTTTTTCTCTTTAGTGTTACATTTGGGTGCTCATCTGACCCTTGGAAGTGGCAGACCAACAGGTTGGTCCCAGGGTGGAACCTTGGGGTTTCAATTCATGGTAGTCGAATCGAAAAAAGAAAGGGGACTGGGCTTAATAGGTGGCAGGGTAGCTCAGTTGGTGTTGCGTCCAGCTAGAAGGTCCCAGTTTGGCCGCTGCATTTTTTCCCTTTCCTGTTACAAATTAATACATGTATTTAATTTAAATATCCAATTAAACCAACCAATCACATTTATCAAATCATCCATAACGGTACATTCTTCATACTAAAACTTCTCAAATCAATAAACAGTAGAGTAAAACTAATGACCACCTCTATATATAAACCACCTGTCTATTTTGTCCTTTGTTTTTTTTTTTTAGTCTTTCATCTTTAAATCTAAATGGAAAATAATCTCTATACAAAATAACCAACTACATGTATTTACCTGGTATATAAATTTTATATATTGCTTATGTCCCATGAAGAGTATATCGGATGGTCATTATTTTTATATAATTTCTCATTTTGATGTTCAAATTCTATTTAAAATTAATTAAATTGTATAAACATTTTGTTAACAAAAATCAAAATCTACTAACTTATGAAAATGTTCTGATAAAACAAACATACCAGTCCTTGTCCATATCACAATCCCAAAAACAAAGTAAAAACTTTGCAAACTGGCAAAATATGTTTTACACATGAACTTCCATCAAGGAAGTGAGACCAGGTGCTCCGGATGGGTAAGCACCTGCTGTCTAGCTAACTACACCCATCACATGCAAGTCAATTTTGAGAATGAAAGGAACAAAGAACTATGGTAAGTGCAATATATCCAGTATAAGTTTGGATAAAGTGACTACATACTTATCAACAATATTGTGATGACGGCCATAAAACTTTTTAAGGGCCTTGATTAGCCTAGGCTTGCAATATCCTTGTGTCAACAATTTAATTGCAAGTAAATTGCCTCGTTGCAGAAAGTCCCCATAGTGGGAACAAGCTCTATCATACTGTATTAACTGTGAAACATATACACCATACGCAGGAGAAGCAGTGATATTACTGCAAAGAAACGGAAAGTTGACAATAGAAAAATTGAAGTCATCACATTAGTCGTATAGCTTCAGATGTAACCTTTCCTGGGTGTCATTATTGAGATATAAGTCCAAATATGAAGCAGAACATGGAGAATCTGTCGTGTCTTTTATTTCAAGCTCACTTGGATAGATGACATTCACATATTCTCCAAATTTGTGATTATTTAGAGATAAAATGTCATCTATATATCTGTATATAATAGAATTAAACTTTTTTAAACTTTTTTTCCTTTAAAGATACATTGTAGAAGTGTTTTTGAAGTATGTCTACATGAATATACACTTCCTCAATTCAAAATGTGATAATTTTTATATCTTCCATCATGTCAATGAGATGAACACTTCCTCAAAATTACAGATTATTATATTTCTGGTTTTTTTTATTGCTTTGTTTTAATTTGATTGGCTTACTTAGGACCTATATAATTTGTAATAGAGTGTGTTAGTGACCTAACATGTGATATTTCGCATCAACAAACTTCCTACAGGAGTTGAGTTGAGTTATGGTGTTTAACGTCCCAGTCAAGAATATTTCACTTACATTGAGGCATCGCCAACTATAGGCTAAAGTGCAGAAATTTTGCCTGTATGTTGCGCTGATGGTATTATACAGCAGGGTTCTTAATCATGCCATACCTACAGTGACAAGGGACCTCCTTTATTTTAAGTTTCTTTAAGAAAGGACCATGACTTTCACTTTGTAATGTCAAGTGCTTAGCAAAAGAACAGTCACTACCCACTTTTAAGTCTTGGGTCAGACCCAGTCGGGATTCAAACCCACATCCTCCCACTTATGAAGGAAGCACTCTACCAACTGATCTACCACAGTGGTCAGCTCCTACAGGGCAAGAGTGATGTTGCATACCATATGAAATTTTTCTTGATGTTGTATATCACATACTACTTCAGTAACACATTCTTTACAAGTTTATACATCATACAAAATAAAAGATTCAATGGGAAGAAGTAATATAAAGAAAAAGAAAACATGTCAGTCACATAAGTCAATAACAAAATCTGACTGACATATGCAATTTTGCTGCCAATGACAATGAACTTTAAAGGTAGACAACAAGCACAATCAGTTATTAGCACAAATTTCCTGATGCATGCCATTTTGTTTCCAAAGGCAACCAAAGTTCTGTGCATCTTCCTACTTTGATCCCATCAAAACCGTAAAAAAAAAAAAATTACAAGACTCAATAGGAGATTGGTTTGGACAGTGAATGTTGATTTCCGACCAATCATTATGCAGAATTTCAGAAATGGCAAAATAAATTTTTAAACAGGGTTGGTTTGATTTTGTAAAGATCAATGATATAATTCAATATTGTCCAAGATGTTATGGTAACATGATTTATCTGGTCAAAAGAATTAATCCAGGTATTTTATTTGTCTAATTGTTTGTAATAGAAACAGTCTAAAAAAATTCAATACTCTAATACAAGTAACAATCACAATTTCTAATACATGTATAACATATTTAAATTTCACACTTTTTTTCTATACCAAGTACTTTAAATTTGCTTGCCCCTGGATAAGCATAATTATAAATCTGTTCATATTATGATATTATTGGTGTAAAATAATGGTCATTAGACTGTTTGGTCAAGGAGCAATAAATTTGTTAAGTAGATTGCTACTGACCTCCGAGAGAAAATAAGGGTCCAGGCAAATCAATAGGGGCCAGGTATCCAATAAATAATCACAAACTGTACTTACTGCAAGTCTTGATCCATCAATGCCACTTTCTCTAAAATTACGTACAAAATTTGAAAAACCATTCTGAAAACAAAATTTACATCAAATAGAAACATGTGATGTTATATATGTAATAATGATGTCAGATTTCAATGTGCTCATGGCAGCAAAATTGCTTGGTTTTTTAAATCAACTTAAATAATCACTGGAATCACTCATCTTATATACTCTTACTTGGGCAAGTCATAATAAAAAATCCAGGTGATCCCTAATTAAAATAAATTATATCTGCAAAAAGTAGATGTTTAAAAAAGTATATAAATAATTGTAATAAGAAAAAAAGGCTATTAACAGCTATATTTTGAGTTCCCCCTATTATTCCTGTGTTTCCAACAGTAAACATCACCCAGCTTATCTAGGATGGACTTTAATATTGCTGAAACAGCCAGTTTATTACTTCTGGTGGTCACACTGGCCCAAAACTGTAACTGGAAATGGAAATAATGCAAGGAGTGGACCTAGGAATAGAACCAGGACCCAAAGGACTACTTAAGGTGTGTGCTCTACCAGCTAAGCTGCCAAGACCATATACATAATTTTAACTTATTGTTATGCCTACTATATTGTTCAAGGCTCAACAATTGATAAATCAGACGTGGAATGAAGTAATTTCCCTAGGCCCACATAATGACTATTGTACACTTTGTATGATTTGAACCCATGACCTTTTATTTAGTCTGATAATTTACTACTGAGCCCGAATAATTCAATATGCGATTAAGCTGATAAAATTATTTAAAAAAATCATTCCTAACAGTCTACAAGTCTTGTTCATTGTGACAAGAACAATTTGCATGATTACAGAAACTACAGTAAATGACAAAATACAACAATATTTCTTTTGACCTTACTAAGAGTAATGTCAGTCCAACATCAAATGCTGAAAATGTTTTCATATTCAGGTACGAAATCAAAGACATAATTTTTAGACCCCATATCACTAACAAGTCATTTGAAAAATTGTTCCATATTTACACATATATACCTATATACATATACACTTTAAAGAGACACATTCTAAATATTCTATATGACTGAAAATCACATGCCATGACCTTTAATTGAGGACAGTATGTCTACAGCTGACAATATTTATCTTATTACATAATAAGTAGATAATGCTTAACCAAGAAGTTGAACCAAAGCTGTAGATAATCTTGAGAAAAAAGTGCTTTTATGATTTTCGTCAAAATGAAAGTTGAAATAAGTAGCAACAAATTCTGTAAATGATGACTTTACCTCCATTAACCACAAACAGACGTCGTTGACAGTCCATCTAACCAGGGAATTATATTCGGGTAGCGTTTTAGACATCTTGTCCAGCGATGTAGGAAGTCACCTGGATGGCTGTCACATTTCTGTTTGGATGTATGTTGAGTAACATTACTTCCTGGTTTTCCGCTCCAATCGCTACTACAGAGGTTGATTAAATTTACAGATCAAATCAATCACTTTTCTTCGAATGATATAGAAAGTCTTTTTAAAAGTTTATCAGACAGTTAAAACGGACAAAATCTTTCATATTATAATCATTTACAGTAAAATAAATATTTAAATAAGAAAAAATTCTATGTTTGGTTTTGACGTTCGTTTCGTTATTTTCCTTTTTACAGATCACCAAGAAAACATTCGCACTTCCGGTAAAAAACACATGTGGAGGAATCATGCAGTGTGACGATGTAAGTTTTTATTTTGTCTTGTCCCTTGTGTTAAAATAAATTATTATATCTTAAATCACCAATTGAATTTTAATTTAGTGAACTGTTCATTAGAATCCTAGCAACTAAAAGTGAATAATTGAAAGGGAAAGTGAATGTGTTGGGGGGGGGGTGTAAATGACAATCGGACTGCATGTACTCCCTTTCAATGAATACTAGTGCCAGTCAGATAACATTTGGTTATGGTATATAATCCAACATATGTTGGATTTACCGTGGATTAATTCATCCTAGATCGGTTTGCACCCAAAGCTGAGTCTATGGCCCTTCTATTCACAGTTTTGGATTTGGTATTTTTTCTTGTCAAGTGGAATGTACGTAAATAAAATGAAAAACATTTTTTTTTACTACTTTTAGGTAATCTGGGGCATCATCAATGACACATTTTGTTCATTTAAAGTCAGGTAAGTCATAGATAAAGCAATATTTAAATATGTGTCATTCTTATTCATATGAACTGCATTATACTGGCAATCATTTATATGCTCTGTTCTGTTGTAAGATACTTATGACAGTGCAGACTGTTTATGTAGATGATGCTGTCCATTTTAGTTTGGCATAGGGATATTACAAATTTAGCATTAGAATAGTTGTCTGTAGAGGAATTCCGACATCTGCTTTTATTTATCTGGAGTATATTCAGTTATTTACATCAAATTATGAATATAAACACCATTTGTGTAATATAGATTGTGGAGAGTAGAGTTGAGTCGAATATTGTGTTTTACGCTCCAGTAAAGATTGTTTACTTCTTTTGAGGCAGTCAGTTCTGGGATGGTGGAGGAAACCAGAGTACCCAGAGAAAACCAATGATCTTCAGCAAGCGAACTGACAAATCTTTCTCACATTAGCAGTTGTCCCATGTTGGATTCAAACCCAAGTGGTAAGAGGCGCTTTGATCCTAAGTGCAGAATTGATAAGAAATTTAGTATTTAATATGCTTAATTGCAATGTTAATATGAATCACAACACCTCTTACTGTTTGGTTAAAACCCCACTTGGCCAGATTCTAGTATATAAATGTTGATCAGTTTGGTGCCAAAGATGGTTTTATTGATTGTGATGTTGAACCTCATACACTCACTTTAAAAATCTTTTTTAAAAACTACATGTATTTTTTTCAGTGTCTTGAGATAGTTCTTCATAATTTTTGTTTACCTTTTTTTCAGGACTAAATCAGCAGAAATTTTGTAGAAATGAATATAACTTGACAGGAATCTGTAACAGAGCATCATGTCCATTAGCTAACAGTCAGTATGCCACAGTGAGAGAGGAGAAAGGTATGTTCATGTGTACAATGTATTTATGATAATATAATATAAAAATGAAACAAATAGAAGTAATTGAAATCAGCATTTCATTGTGGTAATTATTCCTCCATTAAACAAAGTTTAGGGGAAGGGGTATTTCATAATGACCCTGTTTATCATTCCTTCTGTTAGCCAGTTCATTTATCCTAATATGGTATCCATGCCATAACTTCCACACTATGGATATATTTTGATCCAACTAGAATGAAATGAATACCAATATGAGATGATATGTCTTGACCAAATTTAGGTTTGTAGGTCAAAGGTTAGTGTCATTGGGTTTCTTAGATCTGCCATCTTGGATGGTGTTGGGGACAAGGGTGTATTTGTCTTATGAGAAAAGGAGGTTGAAATTTGTGTGCAAGTACTTGTGGGAATTCTGATATGCTATGCTCAATATCTTAATCAATTGAGTACATATTTATGTGCAGAAAGTTTACCTTTTTATTCCAACACCTGACATTTTTGATTTTGATGAATTTCAAATAAATCCAGTACACATGGTTTTAGCCAAGAATCAAATGAAAAAAATAATATTTTTATTCTGGTTAGTTTAAAAACAGATCAGCAACTGTAACAACTGCAAACAGTCTTAGTATAGGATAACAACGGATGGATTTCTTAAACCTAAAAAGGCAGAAGGTAGTTACAAAAAGATACAAAATCTCTATACATTTTGATCATTTAAACATTTTTAAAAAAATAATGTTTTCTTTATGCTTTTGTAGGTGTGTGTTATTTATACATGAAAGTTATAGAACGGGCAGCATTTCCACGGAAATTATGGGAAAAAGTGAAATTATCCAGAAATTATGAAAAGGCGTTACAACAAATTGATGAACATTTAGTATACTGGCCAAGGTAAGGTTATATTGACATTCAGAAGTAGTTGTGACTGGCTGCAAGTATTTTGTCACCAGCAGTATCTCCAGAAGCCCGAATTTGTCACAATTTTGTATTCTGATGCCAAAATTTCTCCAAACCTGTTTTTCACAGTGATGTACACAAAATTGCTTGTCACCAAAATAATTGTAAGAAACCAAATTTTATTTTTTGCTATAAATATTAAATGATTGTTGGCAAAGACCTTAGCTAACCCTGAAATTTCAGGTAAATATAGTAGATTTTCAGTAACATCAGTGGTGTGTATCAAGGTATCGAGGATATTGGGCATTGTATGTTGATTTTACTGAAACAAAAAATGTTTGATATCATATACAACACTAGTTTCTGTGAAATTTATTTGGCAATTCTTGTCATTATTGTTCATATTGGATCAGACCAATTCCAAAAGTAGTCGGTAGAGAGTTATTTCCCCTGAGCAGCAGGGATTTATTTTATTTGTATTTTGTTTTTGTTTTTTTTTTAGGTTTATAAAACATAAATGTAAACAAAGATTTACAAAGATAACACAGTATTTAATCAAAATCAGACGACTTACACTTAAAAGACAGTAAGTACTATCAGGATATGTTAAATAGGAAGAGTAATGGTGTTTTATGTCTTTCACTTGTTTTGATGCTGTGGTTTGTTGATTGTAAAGGAAAAAAATGTTACTACAGATTAGCACAGACCTTTTGACAAACACAACAATAAAATTCTTACAATTAAAACCTGTCTGAGTGGAAATAGAATAGGCTTTAAGACATGCTGTGATTTGTAAATGTATGACAAACAAGTGCATGATAATGTCCAAGATATCCACTGTACATAAGTAGTGTGCAAAATTACAAAGGGCCTGATTATTTAAAGCTATCATATCTTTATATATGACTTTGTAAAGAATGAGGAAAGTTTCTGAAAAATGGGCTTAAGGCAGAATGTGGAAGGAAAATATCAGTATTTCATCTCTAGTTTGATTGGAGATGTTCCTCTATTCTTTCAACATTGTTGTTTTTGCGTTTCAGTACCATCAGTACTTTGATTCTACATGAATTCTTTTTTTTTCATATTTTTTACCCCACATTTTTCAGGAAGAAGTTAGTACCATTAAGTAGAAAAGTTGAGAAAAGAGAAAGAAGAAGAGAGGTAAACATAAACAAGGATTTATTAAAGAATACACAGTGAAAAAGATAAATTTGAGCTGAGTTTAACGTCCTAGTCACAAATATTTCACTTACATCAAGACATCGCCAGCTATAGACGAAAGTGCAGAAATTTTGTCTGTGCGTTGTACTGATGGCATTATATAGCAGGATTGTTTATACTGCCATGCCTTCCATGACACGGGACTTCATTTTAAGTTCCCATCCGAAAAAACTGTGACTTTCATTTTATAATGCGGAGTGCTTGGCAAAAGAACAAACACTACCCACTTTCAAGGCAGGTCAGACCTTGTCGGGGGTTTGAACTCATGACCTCCTATTACGGAGCGAGCACTCTACCAACTGAGGTACTGCAGTGGTAGTTAAATTTGATAAATCTCTGAGTATTACATTGGTTGAAAGACAAAAGAGTATTCAAGTTATTTTTTATTGACCTGTATTCTGAATAGCATGCCTACTCAGAAGTTGAATGGTGTTGATTAATTTTGACATCATCAAGGATTATACAGTTGTACTGATGTTTGATGTGACAGGTGTTGCTGTAAGTGTATCATTGCACATTTATTTTTTTTTTCAAAATAATTAAATTGTTAAAATATGAAATGTAACATGTAATTAAAAACAAAAATCCAAGCACTTTTTTAGTTGTGTTGAACAGAGTACAAACCTGGCTTGAAGCATGGTGAAAGTTGTGCAGATATTTGGTGGTTCGACAAAAAAGAAGTGACTATTTATGGAATAAATTCCCCCACATTTTTCAACCAAGAATCTTGAAGTTTTACAGAATGGTTTATATATATTACAGATGTGCACCTCACTTTATTGAATTATTTTAGGATTCTTACCCAGTTTGTCAAAGTTAGGTATTTCAGCATACTTTTAAACAGTAGATCTTTTGTGAAAATCTCAACTCATACAGTTTTATTTAGCTAACTTCAAAACATATATCTAAGATGTGCCCCTCACTTTCTGAAACTAATGAAGACTTAACAGTATTTGAGCAAAGTTTAAGAACAGCATGCCCAATTGAGTCTTATCTTTGACCTATTATTGTAATTTGTTAGTTGTTATGTTACACAAAAATAAATAAAAGTTTGAAATATTTATTTTTTTTAGGAAAAAGCTCTAGTTGCAGCACAGCTGGATAATGCTATAGAAAAAGAATTGTTAGAAAGATTAAAAACAGGAACAGTAAGTCATATCTACATAGGTATACACATGAATATAATTATAAGGCCAATTAAAGTTTTTTCTATGTTTAACATCCACATTGGTTCACTATAAGTTTCAGCAAGCAGCCTCTGAAAAATGTTATATCTAGATTCTCTTTTCTAAAATTTGTTTGCAAAGCTCCATACTGTAAATCAAGAAATCTTTGATAATTGTTTAACTTTCAGGAAAGTAACAAGACACGGAAATTTACTTGCATTTGCACTGACTTTTATTTTACCTCATAAAAAATATTAATATTGAATCATTGATTTTATATTGATTTATAACTCTGTTGAATTATTTGTAACGATCAATAAAGTATTCTTCATTCCTTCATGTGCCATACACATGTATGTAGATTTTTCAGAGAAAAAGAGAGAAAGAATTTTCATTATGAGAGTAGAGTGTACCGGAGTGAAGTAATGATGTTTAACACCCTAGTAAAGATTCTTTCACTATTTTGAGGTGGTCACTTTTGGGATGGTGGAGGAAACTTGAGTACCCACAGAAAACTATTTACCTTTAGCAAGCAAACTGACGAACTTTCTCTCACTAGGATCTGCCCTAGTGGTACATGTATTTAAACATAGACATTGAGAGGCACTCTGATCCATAAGCATGAGCTTTAGACCACTCGGCCATCGAGGCACCCTCATCATTAGTGATGCCTTGTGCAATTCCTGCTATATTTTATTATTATGTCACCACAAACATTTGCTGAAGGCATATTGTGTTTTGTTTCTGTATATGTCTGTTTGTTTATAATATATTGGTTTCCACACTATAAGTTAAGTTTGCTTTGATGGAACTGTCTCTTACTATTTATACTGTTTAGTTTATATATTCTGGAAAGTAAGGACTCCGAGGTAATTGATTTCAGAGGTAAGCGTTCAAGTCCTCTGTTTATAAATTGATTGAATCAAAGTTTTTAGTTTATGCTATATGGGTTCAGAAATTTAGTCTTTTGCTTTAAGTATGACAGATGTCATTGTTTATAAAAGTTGTAAAATCCAACCAATATAAGCAGAAAAATATTGTCAGTTTTTCAGTAGACAAAATGTTTAAATGTTTTGGTTTTCCATTGTTTGATGTTCTGGATGTGAAAATTTGTATTGTTCTTCTACTGTTTGTTTCTTTGAAACTTGAGATGTACAGAGCTAACAATATTGGTATAAGCAGAAACAATATTGTTGCTTTTTATATCAACAAATTGTAAATGTTTTGGTATTCTAGAAATTTCTGTTATATTCTTTCATCAGTGTATTAAACTTATAATATTATTATCATTTTTTTTTTCAGTATGGGGATATTTATAACTTTCCTACTCATGCATTTGATAAAGTTGTACAGGAAGAGGAAGTAGAGAGTGAATCTGAATCAGAGACAGAGAAAGATAAAGAGGATGGAGAGAAGGAAGAAGAAGAGGAGGAGGAAGAAACAGAGGTCATTAGTCTTAAATAAATATTAAAATATCAGATTTACTGTCTGTACTATTATAGATGGCCATCAATGGAAATTAGTACTATGTGATAGCTAACAATACTAAAACTATGATTCTTGAACATCTGATATTATCAACATAATTTGCTTATCTTTTAGGTAACCTTGACCTACTTTTCATGGTTCAGTGAATTTTACATTACAAAATCAAAGATTTGTAAAATATATGAATGAAACTTGGTGTACACTCCAGGAAAGGCTTTGTGGTTAATAGGTTACTGTGACCTACTTTATGTTTAAGTGAATTCTGTCTTTAATTTAATCTCCTAGTCTTAACAACATTGTTTTGAACTTTCAGTTCAGATTCGATTTTTTTTTTTTTTTTTTTTTTTTTTTTGCATAAATTTTTTGTTAAGTGTTTCTGTAGTTGTAAAAAATCAGAATTGGAAGAAGAATCTTATAGGGAGTATCTCTTGTATTCATTGAAAAATTAATCCTTGCTGTCAAATCGAGTCTTTGTTGCCGTTTATTTAGATTTTACTCCGGCACAAGTATTTTGTTGGCAGCAATATAGACAGGAGTCAGATTTTGTTCCAATTCTTATATTCTAATAAAAAAATCCACTCATTTATGTTTTCTTTATTGATTCTCAAAAATTCCCAACCCAAATAATTACCAAAAGCCAAATTTGCTATCAATCTTTCAAACTAGAATTACAATTAGCAACTTTTGGCAAGCCACAGTTAACCGTGTTATCACAACAGTTTTCACTGAATAATAAATGGTTTACCAACTATTTTGTCAGGATGAAGAAGAGGTAGAATATATTGCTGAAGAAGAGTTTGATGAAAGTGATTTATCTGATGTAGAGGTAAGTTTAAAATTTGGTCCATTTTTAGCAAACTGGCAGTCCTGGTTTCAGTGAAAATAAAACTTCCACTGAAATAAGTCTTATATCATGCTAGACCCCAAAAAAGAAAACTTGACAACAATGAATGTTTTAAAATCGTGTGACACCAGAAAAAAAGCATTATATTTAAAGCTGCATTAAGTTTTCCAAAGAAAAAATCAAAATGGTGCTGATCTAATTAATGATGTTCCTAATGAACAATGTTACATTTGGTTCAACGATAAAGGCTCGAATAAATACAGAAACAACATTAATTTCCCAAGATGTAGCATGTGGGATCTAATATTAGAACATGGTTACGTCATGAAAAAACCGTGTCATTTAAACACAACTTTCAAAACGGTGAAATACTATAAATTAAACAGAAATTCATTGAATTTGTCATTTGTGACTTAGTAAGGGATACATAACACTATTTCAAATACATCTGGATATTAATTAATGCAATTTGTCATGTTTCATTCTTGGGTTTTTCCATACACGGGTGCGATTGCTCGAAGCTCATAATAATCATCAATAAACATTGATCAACTGGTTAGAGGATTCTGTTTATTTCTGGCTAAAAGGAATGAAATTTTAGAAAATGAATCTCACGGATTGTATCTATTTTTAAATAAAATATATTTTTAGAAAATCAAAAAAAAAAATTCGGAAAATTGAAAAACTTAATGCTGCTTTAACATTATATATATAACTTTCATTGTTTTATATTTAAGGATATGGAAAGATTAAAACTGGACAGAGATGATGACAGCAGTGAGGAGAGTAGTTCTTCAGAAGAGGAAGACACAAGAAAACGTAAAGCTAACGTCAAAAGACGTAAACGTCCACATGTTGAAATTGAATATGAACAAGAGACTGACCAGCCTTCAACATCTAAAGTGAAGGTTAAATCTTGACATTGATATTGTTAATTTGTAAATTGTGTTGTAAATAAAGTTAAATTGTACATGTGTTCAAAATAATCTATTAAAAATGTAGCTTTATTTCATCAGTAGAGAATAAGTAGCGGATCAGTTGAATTGGTTTGGTGTATCCTTATCAGAATTTTCTCACTTATATAGAGATTGTACAGGAATGTGTTTGCATCCCTGTCAAAATTATTTTAATGATTTAGAGATTTTGGGAAGATAATTTGCAGAGAAGTGGAGTAATGGTGTTTTATGCCCAAGTCACTTATTTCCAGGCAGTCAGTTTTGGGATGGTGGAGATAACTGGAGTGCCAGGTACAGTAGGATCTGTCCTGAGTGAGATTTGAACCTAGGCGGTGAGAGGTGCTGTGATCTGTAAGTGTGCACTCTAGACCACTCGGCCACCAAGGCCCAAATTTGAAGAGGAATGCATGACAGAGATGTTAGAAATATAATTTGCAGAGGAATGCATGGCAGAGATGTTATGAAGATAATTTGCAGAGGAATGCATGTATGTCAATGTACTACACATTACTGTGACATGAACAACAAATTTTGAAGACTCGCCTGATGGGGCTAGTCACATGCAGAGAGGTGAAAATTGCCTCAATATACATGTATTTTAAGTGGTTTTGGTGATTGAACACCATCCTTGTGACGGAATATGACTCTTTGACCAATAAACAGACAAATGAAAAGGAGAATCTTAAAATATACAATAAGCCAGGAGGCTGCTTCATTGGAATGGAGTCAAGTAATGGTGTTTCATGCAGGAGTCAAGATTCTTTTACTTTTATCAGAGGCAGTTAATTCTTAAATGGTGAGTAAGGGGTAAGTCAGCAGTTTTCTCAAGTTTCTATGGAGATCTCTCCATTGACTTGCAGCAAGTGAACTGACAAACTTTTTCGTCAGCATTTTTTTTTAATGAGGGATATATGCTAATCAAAACTGAAGTCTTGCATATATAAATTGAATCATTACTTTACAACATGTTTGATTTAGAAAGATTTTAATGTAAAGTCATAATTTCATAAAGAATGGAATATTTTTGGTCAAGTTTTGGGCTTCACTTTGGCCTTCAAATGTTGGATACTAAGTTTATTGATGGTACATTGCTTATGAAATGTGGAATATGGTTATTGCCTTTTAGATCAAGGTTTATAAGTTATGTTGTTGGGGCAAGTTCTTGGATGATGGGGCAAACTGGAGTACTTTGAGAAAACCATTTATCTTAAGCAAGTAGAACTGACAAAGTTTCTCACCCTAGGATCTGCTTGAGTGGGATAAGAACCTAGTTGATGAGAGGCACATGTGATTGTTCTAAAATAGTTCGGTTGTTAATACATGTATATATATATATATATACATACTAGTATAAATATATATATATATATATATCAACTGACAAGGATTAAAATATATTTTTTTCAAGGATTTGGATATTAATTTTATCAATTATGCATAAATATAATGGAGATCACTATGCTTGGCATTTTTTTGTTCTTGAAATTCTAGCAATACATTTTGTCAAGTCTAGATAACATACTAGTATATTATACAAAGGTTTTAATCTCTAATCATATATTCTTGTATATAATAAAGTAATTTAAATCAAGTTGAAGAAAAACTTAATATTCAGGAAAACTTTATACATAGGAATGAAATGCAGTTTAATATATTTATACAGAATATTTATACAGCAAAACTTCAAATTATTACCACTGTACAATCAAATTCTGGCATTATATGGTTGTTTGGGTAAATGTTGTTTTATGGCACATCAGTCAACCACTATGGTAGCTCAGTTGGTAGAGTGCTCGCTCCATAAGTGGAAGGTCATGGGTTCGAACCCCGGCCGGCTCTGACCCAAGACTTGAAAGTGGGTAGTGACTGTTCTTTCGCCAAGCAATCAGCATTACAAATTGAAAGTCACGGTTCTTGCGGATGGGAGCTTAAAATAAACGGGTCCCATGTCATGGTAGGCATGGCACGATAAAGAGCCCTACTGTATAATGTCATCAGCGCAATGCACAGGCAAAATTTCTGCACTTTCGTCCATAGCTGGTGACGTCTCGATATAAGTGAAATATTCTTGACTGGGACGTTTACTCAACTCGACTCAATTCAGTCATTTTCTCTTATATTGTGATGAGACTTTTTATCTGCCCGCTTTTGGGAAAAAAACTGAGCATATTATGTTAACATGCTGTCTGTCTGTTAATACATGTACATGTATTTAACTTGTGACCTAAACTTGTCCTTAGGTTTTGAATGGAATTGAATAATATTTGGTTTTTGTGTGTGTTATGACCTGAAAGTTAGCATTTTGTAAAATTGTGATATTAAATAGAGTTATGCCCCTTTTACACTTAGATATGTTTTACATCATATAGGTATCTTGTGACCTTAACTTGTCCTACATTTTTGAATTGATTTAAATGAAATTTCGTTTGTGTGTTGGTAATGACCTTAAGGTATGCATATTGTAAAATTGTTATGCTGCTTTAATATTTAATGGTGTTATGCCCCTTTTATTCTTAGATTTATTTTACACAATATAGCAACTTTTTGACTTGAATTAGTCCAGGTAGCAAGCGTATTATGTACTGCTTGGTGGTACACTGGTTATGTTATACATTGCTTAGTGTAAAACAAAAGTTATGTTGTGTGTGTTTATGTGCAAGTATTTCTGATCTGTTTTGTACTAGTGGGCACTTCTGGCACATCCCAGTCTTAGTGCACTTGCCTACAATACCACAACACTCATCACAGAACACTCTGTCCATTATACTGATACGGAGCGAACATTTAAAGACCTACGGTAAGGGAAACCATGAACCCACGTAGACAAGACAATTTTGATGCCTTAATGATCCGTCCCTTTGCCAATGCGGTCCCTGTAGCCTTTATAAATGGCTTTGGTGATTTATCGAGGCTACAATAACTTGAAATTCAAATACTCTGACATAAAGTTAAGTGGCATAGTTACTTACAGGCATTATAACAGTAATACAACTGTGGTAGATAGACTGTTATTCTGGTGCTGATTTACCAACATAAAAAAACTATTGAGCGTAACACCTGAGCAGGGATCTATAATACGTCCATGATCGGAGTAAAATTTATTTTGCAATAGCCAACACTACAAAAACCATGAAATCGCCATAAAAATTACCTTTGCATATTGAGACAACGTAATTTTTTATCACATGGAGTCGACTAATGACGCTTCGAATCCATTTCCTTGGTATTACATGTATATATAAGCGGTCAGATCAGGGATGATGCAGAAAACTGGAGTTCCCAAACATTCGGCAGGTAAACTAATAAACTTTCTCAAACTAGGATTCTGTTCCTACAGGATTCGAACCTAGACGAAAAGCGCTGTATTCTCTTTATCATGGTTTCATTAATTAATTATTTATCTATATTATTACTTTATTTTTTGTCACAGGGATTTTTTAAAAGATTTTTTGAATAAAATATTTAAAAATATACAAATGTATATAATTTATACAACTTTGGATTATTTCATTCAGTAAATTCAACAAATAAATAAATAATATGACACCTTTACCGGAGCTTTAGAACAATCGGCTCCCACTTATCGTATAGTAACGGATAAACCATAGTATAAATATTAACCATGTTTGTTACACGTCCTTGATAATCTTCTTATTTGGTCTTTAAAATTACCTTTAATTACCTCTTAAATTAATACTTTTTTGTTATAATTAAATTATTAATTAAATATTTAGATAATGGATTTACTATAACTTGAATCATTTACATTTTTATTAATTTATCAATACTTACGCTCTTAATATTTTGAGAAGTTTTATCAATTTATTAATATTTACACCTTTAATATTTTGAGCAGTTTATACAAACTGAAAAATGAATATCAAAGGATACTAAACGAAATAACAATTTATGAAATGCAACAAATTTCTAAAGCAGATGTTTGGTTTTATGGATCACATTCGAACAAGGTACGTCTATTACATTAATGATATATTTCAGCCTTTTTGTTTCCTTCTTTTTTATTTTTTAATTTTCACACATTTCTTTATTTTTTAAATTATCTAAGCACAGGCAATTCGCCAAGTAACCAAGAATGACAACACAACAGTTAAACAGAAAACGAAAATAAAACAAAAATAGCCGCAAACGAGTCTCTTCTACAGTAGTTGAGAAAATCTCTATGAAACGGACTACATGTATGTTTCCCGCACAATTGATCACCTTGTGATGATCAATTTCATGTCAACATCATTTTCTAAAAAAAACGCTCGTTTCTTTTTACATAATTTAAACAAATGTCCTGAACTAAAGAAAATTATAATTTCTAGGGAAACTGGGGTTTAGGCTTCTGGTCAGTTCTAGAATATAGAATGGCTTCACATTAACTTTCCGGAGACCAGGAGAACACGATAATGATAATTAATTGCTCAAACACAATTTACATTATTGGTTAAGGCAATTCTAACTGATTAACAAAAAAAAAAAAAAAAAAAAAAAAAAAAAAAAAAAAAAAAAAAAAAAATAAATTAAAAAAAATAATAATAAATAAATAAAAAACAAAGAAACAAAAACAAAAAACTAACAAACACAAATTTAAAATTGCCATATGTTTTGGGTAAGTCTCAAATAATATATTTAAGTATTCAGTTGTAATAACTCAATGTGCAACATCCAAAGGGTTTTGATTACATGTTACAAATACAATGTATTTTTATTTCTCAATTTGCAGTCCACGTTTTTTCTGATACCAAGACTACGAGTTATGAAGTTTATTATTTCTCTTAATATCTTTTTATCTTTATTATTTAATAAATATTTTATTTTTGATATATCTGACATATTCATTAAGAAAGGATTGTGATTGGTAATTTCTTTAAATAACATATCCCTATTCTGATTATATTGTTCGCAAGATAACAAGAAATGAATTTCAGTTTCAATTCGGTTTTTATTACAACTAAAGCATACACTGCAGGAAGTTGCAGAACCTAAAACGTTTCTTAATTTTACATAATTTCGTTTCAATGTTGTAAAAAAAAAAAAAAAAAAAAGACGTAATGCCTCAGAAAAAAAAAACAAAACGTTTCCGGGGAAATGATCTTGCATATGCGTGACTTTATGACGTCACGTTGAGGTGAAAGGGGCAAAGCTTTTATAAAAGTGCCGTCAAATCTGATACGATCAAATCTGGCATTGTTCATCAAAGCTATAGTAAGAGAAAGAATTTTTCACTAGTATTTGTCTCAACACTCAAAATAACCCTTAACTCGACATGCCTTGAATGTCTTACAGTATCAGATTGGCAAAACTCTTGGAAAAAAGAAATGACGTCGTGCTCATAAAGGTGCAAGATTTTATTTTCTACTACCGACCTAATGGATGAAAATGGACGGAAGACCTTGTACGATAGATTTACTTACATTTATATATGTAAAATCTTTTTATACTCTATAGCGGAAGTGGTCTATCTTGATACCTAAAATTGCAACAACTGAATTTTTGAAAAGAACAAATTTTAAAACCTTTACTTTTAAAAATAAAAATTTGTGGTTAAATGTCGTGAATGGTAATTTTTGAAATGTTGTAATGTGAAATTTCTCTGATACATGTATATGTTCTATACACTTTCAGAAATGAACCAGTCTCCTGAGGATGTTCGTTTGAAGTGAATCTTCACCGAGCAACAATACTAAATTTAGACTTTCTAAAGTATCTATACGCTCAATCATACCTACAGCAAGGGCACATTATCAAAAGAGCTATTCATAGATATCGACAGTTTTGGCTCCCTCTGGCGGCTAAGTATGAACACGAAGTATTATCCGCGCCCCTGGATGTGGAATGGATTTGGATCTGCCATTTACTGCATCCACAAAGTTATCTTAAAGATTGCATGGATTTGGTTGGTACATATGTAGATCACACTCTTAGATCATTTAAACAACGACAATATGCACTAAAAGAACACGTGACTTGTGGAAAATTATGTATCCTAATGAACCTTTTAAAGTCAACATTGAGGAAAAGCAAGAGATGCTTGGTTTACACATGGATGACAGTGCAGGGATAGAGATATCCAATTCTTTGTTTTCGTGTGATCTTCTTGGAACAGCCAAAAATGTTATCAAGTTCTACTACCAGGTGTCGCTGCCACATTATCGTGACTCTTTGTTTCTCGAAACAGCCATCGACAGATATGAGAAATTTATGCTTCTGAAACATGTTCACCCAGACTTAATACGCGCACCAAGCTTAGACATTTATCTAATATGGCGCACTCACCTGATGTTCCCTGGAGCATATAAAGATTACACAGCAAAATTATTCGGGAAAGTCCTGGAACACGAGTATCTAGTAAACGAACCGGAAGTGGACATAAATTCGGAAATCAGTGAGATATGGAATAGTGTCTATCAAGAAATATTCATTTCAAATGGAGTTCAGTACCGAGGGAATTCTGGGAGTGAACTGATTCGAAAAACTTTCAGCAGACGACATTAACGCGTTTTTACCGAAACAGTCACTAGTACGTCTTTCTTGTGTCAAGTTGGATGGTCTATCCATTGAAAGAGGTCGGTTAAAAATAAAATTTACAACTTTCGACAAATCAAACAACAGATTAATTTTGACCACGCTTACTGGAAAATCGACTTCCTGGATGGGTATAAAATACAAAACGTTTTGGATCGACACGATGGAGGACAGGGTTTTAAATATTGAGATTTACCACGTGACCGGATGCGGATGGTTGTGCTTTGGTTCAACGTCAGAGATCGGTCATCGCATGATAAAAGATTTCGGTTCCAAATATATTTTGCCGAATGCAAACAAAAGAGAAGAAACAATCCGATTAGAAGGATGCTTAAGTTCGTCTGCTGATATTAAATATGACATCAAAGCCATTGTATCACCACCAAATAAACGTCGCTGTGTTCTATACCTAAAGAGAGGTAAGGCGACGACATCCAAAAGGATTCCAGATGAATTTGCTCGATTGTTTGAATCGATGGACCTACAGCAGGATGGCAACAAATACGAACAACCGACGTATATTACAACGAGACATAAGTATGTATGAATAATCTTAAAATAAGTTTAAATAAGTATTCCAAATTTCTCTAATGGACAGATGTATTAAGGGCAAAGTGATCTAAAGCCCAGTTACTGGTCATATTGCCTCCCACTTCGTGTGTTCAAACTCTCTCAGACAATTAGAGAAATAGTATACCTTGGACAAAGTTAGATTTTTTTCTCCTGACACTCCGGGTTTCACAGCCACCCCGGCACTGACAAATTCGATTTAGGGTACTGGGGCATAAAACACCATATCTCTACTGCATTCTCTGCGTTGACTGATCAAAGGGGAACATGGAAGGGAAATTTACTTCTCTGTTCCGAATTATCCCGAATACAAATCAAAGGACAGAACTCGTGCAACAAACTCATAAAAATTGGACACTTGATAAATACATTGAGATCACTCGTGAATGAACTTCGTAGTTCAGTTATTCAAAGCTCGATTATCTTTGTAAGCTTATTATTATTATTATTATTATTATTATCATCATTATTATTATTATTATTATTTATTTATTTTTTTTTTTTTTGTGGTTTTTGAATTTCTGTAAAAACATTTCGAGAGCAATTAATTATATTAATTATTTCTCCCGTTCCCCTTTACAATTCTTACTACCCCCTCCCCTCTCCCTTCTCGTATGCACCTTTGTTATTACTTTTTCTTTACACTTCACCTTTGCATTATTATTATTATTATTATTATCATCATCTTCATTATTATTATTATTATTATTATTATTATTATTATTATTATTATTATGTAAATATGTTTGTGTCAGTCGCTATTAATGTATTTAAATTTTGCATGCTGTATATTGTATTTAAACATAATTGTAATTGGGAGAGGAAAATTATGAGTTGTACAACTCGTTTCCAATCCTATTGTAAAAATTTTGCAATAAAATATGTTTAAACTAACTAATTATATAAAAACAAAAACTCATGGTTTTATAATGGTACATTAATTTGTTTAACTGTTTTAATTTGTGTTAATCAATGATTAAACTAATAAACTTTCTTTTATAAATGGACATAGACTTAGGGATGGCTGCGGAGTAAGTATAAGTCCCGTCACGTGACCATCATAATAATGAATTTGATTCCGGGTACATGAGTAATCGGCGTGATTAGATTAGCCACTAGCCACTGCGTCAAATGATGTCATTGGCTCCAGTTTCACAATCATTGCTCAAATGGGAGTACAGTCGACTCAAATATTCCCATTTTTGTTCAACAAAGTTACACTAAACAATTTAAATATAACGTTAGACATTCTGTCTTAAAGTAGCATAGTAGTGTCTAAAAAAATTGACATTAAAATATTATCTTATTTTGAGTTGAGCGTACACTCAGTTGAATGAATGATTGTGAAACTGGGACCAGAACAATAAATATTTTTACTTAACAAACGACAACGTTTAACTTTAATTTTTGTTTTTGTTGTAAAGATAAGGAAAGATGCTTATTTTCCTTGGTACAAATTAAAAAAAAATTAAAAAAAAAAAAAATTAAACGGGATTTTCAATACCCATTTTACAGTATTCACCATTGTCTTTTTGCAAGTGCATGTCTTCATGATCTGAATTGTTTTATGCACAGAATAACGGATCATTGCGCCTAACGAAACGCTTAGGTTCGAATCTAGCTCGGGCAATTCTTAGTGTGAGCAAGTTTATTAGTTCGCGGAAGGTTGGTGTTCTGCTCGGGTACGGGTTTCCGCGGCTGAATAAAATACCAAAGCATTAATGAAATAAAACTTTATTTCTTTTTCAGTTTGAACAACCATTTCGGCGAAACCATTTTCCATTGTTCGGTTCTCCACTGTAATGATATGATGACGTCAGCTTTTTATATAAATTTTGATGGTAAAATAGTAGCAATTGGACATCTCATTAATTCTGAACAACTTCCGCTCCCTACACAGGTAAGGATCATAATGGCTGATCTCTAAACGGTATTTTAATTTGTTTTTATAAGATCACATAAGAAAAGCAGCTTTTTGCATATCTTATAAACAAATGTAATATAGTGCGTTGCAAGATTAGTTATTTTTTCATTTATTAAACCTTAGAGTTGAGTTGAGTTATGGTGTTTAACGCCCCAGTCAAGAATATTTCACTTATATCGAGACGTCGCCAGCTATAGGCGAAAGTGCAGAAATTTTGCCTGTGCGTTGCGCTTATGGCATTATACAGCAGGGTTCTTTATCGTGCCATGCCTGCCATGACACGGGACGTTTATCTTAAGTTCCCATCCGAAAGAACCGTAATGCCGAGTCTTTGGCGAAAGAACAGTCACTACCCACTACCCTCAAGTCTTGGGTCAGACCCGAACGGTTCGAACCCACGACCTTCCACTTACGGAGCGAGCACTCTACCAACTGAGCTACCGCAGTGGCCTATTAAACCTAAGAAAATAGAGAAATAAAATAAAAATCAAGGTTTCAAATTTGTAAGGAAAAATCTAAGGAAAATCTAAGTTAAGGAATGATTGTGAGACCGGTGTTCTTAATATAGGGATTATTATGGGTTTAAAGACCTTAAAACATTGTTCTTAATTAAAAGTTTTCTTAAGAAGAATTTTTTTTTGGTTGCGATATGAGGCAAAATGACCCTAATCGCTGGTCTAAATGGACACGTGATCTTTACACACTAGAATATATTTATTTTTGTTGTTAAAAAAAGTGGAGTGGAGTGGAGTAATGGTGTTTTACGCCCCAGTCATGAATCTTTCACTTATTTCGAGGCGGTCAGTTCTGGAATGGTGGAGGAAACCGGAATGCCCGGAGAAAACCACCGACCTTCGGCAAGCGAACTGACAAACTTTCTCACACTAGGATCTGTCCCGAGTGGGATTCGAACCCAGGCGGTGAGAGGCACTGTGATCTGTAATAAAAAGTAAAGTGACTCTTGTTTTAATTCCACGGTCGCCTTGATGATAAGGGCGGTAGCAAGAAAAGTCATCAGTAATATTTGGTTTTTATTTAATACTAATCTAAATCTCAGAGTTATTTTGAAACATGTAACTCATTGTTTACCATGGAATTGTCAATTATCGTCCATTCGCTCGGTCGACGTACAAGCACAGGAACGAAGTAATGCGAAGGTGCAAAAGCAACGTTGAAAAGGCGAAGGACTTAAATAGCGAAGGCAAGTGAGCCATTGTAGCTCCGTCTTTGCTCATTTTATTTCATTATGATTCCCCACCCAAAGGTGGGGAATCATATTGTTTTCGTTCTGTTTCTTCTTCTTCTTATTATTATTATTATTTTTATAATTTTTTTTCTTCCTTAAAATTGTCCGGTGCAGAACTCGGAAACGGTATGATGGGTTTCGATGAAATTTGGTACCAACAATCTGCTATCTTGGTAGATATGGTTAAATGATCAAATTTTTTTCTATCTCGACGGCTCAGCGGTCGGTGCGTGTAAATTGCGTAATTTAATTCCAAACATCTTTCTGTCCAATACGTACAAAGAGAGATAACTCTTATAGAATCTTCTTCTTTCTTATTCAGTTTCTCAGATATATAAGCGCCCGAAAAAAAATGGGTAATCTGAATTAATGTATACAGTTAAGCACTAAACAAAAATGATTGAATGTTAATGTTAATTAAGTGACTAACCTCTTTCTCACATACATAATTTGTTCTTAATAAATTCTCAGTTACTATGTATTAAATTGTTAAAAATATATCAAATTTTTATCAGCACTGCCAAACAAGTTAAACGCATCATTCATTCTCGTTCAAAATTTTAGGATAGGTTCCTGCACCATTAAAGTTTTACATCCATGGGTATTTATTGGGTGAGGGACAGGAAGATGGGGTCTTAAAAACAAAAATCACCAATTTTTCCTTAAACACTTTGCGGTGTGCTATAAAACCATATATAGGGCTTTGTCATAACTCATAAACTAATGAGATCCCCATCCCTAAAGTATATATTTTCTGGTTCCTAATGATAAAATAAAAAGAATGACACTAATCAAAGACA
Organism: Tegillarca granosa; assembly: GCA_029721355.1. Lineage (NCBI taxonomy): Eukaryota > Metazoa > Mollusca > Bivalvia > Arcoida > Arcidae > Tegillarca > Tegillarca granosa. The sequence continues at coordinate 35,115,280 of CM056605.1, forward strand.
CCTAAGGTACTTTCCCACTGAAGGGTAGGGCTGGGTGGTGCTAAGTTAATTTTAAACTATTGAAATCCCCACCCCTAATTTATGTATTTTCTGGTTCCTTATGAAAAGTTGAATAGAGTGATATTAATAAAGGGCACCTAAGGTCATTTCCCACTGTGGGTGGTGCTATGTACATGTATAGCTTTTAAATAGTTAAAATCCTTTCCACTCATCTGTATATTTTCTTGTTCATTATGGACTTTTAAAAAGAGTGATAAAAACCTCCAGGAAATCTTTTTCAAGAGAGGGTAGGGGTGGGAAGCCAGAATTCTTAACACCCACCCTCAGTCAAGAAACACTATCTTATGGCATACTTGATTTCATTTCTTAAGGCAAGTTTACAGGATTAAATTCCTATTCAAGGAATTGTAAACAAATTCAATAGTATTATTACATGTTTTGATATGGATAATTGCTTTAATCTCTTTGTCAATTATCCATTAATATGTAGGTTATGGCTACTTCACAGTCATGACACATGTCAATCAAATTTGTTGGTTAAACACCTCACAGTTCGTGAAATAGATTTGCTATCAATCAAAGTTGAATACCTGTCCAATCAAAATACACCAGCTAATAGAATTGCCAATTTAATGGATAGGACCTATGTCAGAAGACAGAACGCATGATTCTGATCTATTAAACTTGTATAATTTACATACATTTCGAATTATAAATTTAAACATGCAGATTCGGACTCCCGTGATCAATTGGTTTCTTTTAACAAAAAACATTGTTGCAACAATGGGGTATGAGGGAATGAAAATATATATTAAAATGAATACTACTCGAATTATAATTGTACAATTCGATGTTAACTTTAAATTTACTTGTCTTCCGCCCTTTCTCTTAGTCAGCTTTCGATTACTAGTAATGGATACTATCAATCCATCTCGAGATCAGTCCATCAGCAGGTGTATATTTTAGACAATATATAGATTATGGATGGTGGGGAATCATACGTAACTGGTATCCCAGTTACAATCTCTAGTTATTATTATTATTATTATTATTATTATTATTATTATTATTTTTTTTTTTTTTTTTTTTTTTTTTTTTTTTTTTTTTTTTTTTTTGTCGGAGGGGCGATCTAGTGCAAATAAACTCTAACCAGAAACCATAGAGGTTTAAGTTTTAATTCACCTTCTGCGAACTAAATTCGAAAACCAAATCCTCGGTGTTTATTTTGTTTCTTATCATGAGTTAAACATGTAATTAATGGTCAGGTTCTTCATCATTTTCACCACTACGGTAGCTCAGTTGGAAGGGTTCTCGCTTTGTATGTGGGAGGTCGGGGTTCGAACCCCCGGCCGGATCTGACCAAGACTATAGGTAGTTACTGCTCTTTTGCCGGTATTTAGAAATGAAGTAACGGGGTTCTTAAAGACCGACGCCCCGTGTCAGGTCAGGCGTGGCATGCCAAAGAACCCTTTCTGCGCATTGCCACAAGCGCACTGCAAAGGTAAAAAATTCTGCCACTTCACCTTTAGGTGGTGACATCTCGATTTAAGTGAAATATTCTTGACTGGGACGTATAGCCCCATTAAAGCAATCAATTAATCTTCATCATTTGCCTTTTAGGTAGGTGACCGCAACCACAAATATATAACACTGAAACATCACGAGGGAGAACGTGCGATCTTGATCAAAAACTACAATGGTGATTGGGGGATAATGTTTGGAAGATGGCGACGTAGTGATCAAATACAGGACAACGGTGAGTAGTAACTTTACAGACCAAAATCAATATTTTTGCCTTGTAAGACAAGAACAAAATAAAAATGGAACTTTTTTTTTTCGTCACCATATGATTGAGAGATTAAAATTACGCTCAAAGGCCATAAACATGTTACACAACAATATTGTTAGATAGAAATTAAGGCGAAAAAACAACTTATTTGACAAACACAATGGTTAAGGATGTAAAAAATGATTCAAATATTTTTCAAAAAAAAAATTGCCATCTCCGGATTTTAGTTGAGGTTGATCATTTTCCATAAAAGCATCTCTCTCCGATTTTGTATGGAGGGTAAAAAGGGTCATAATTCTATGTATGTAGGTGAGATGCTCATTCATCTAACTTCTTGTATGTTGATGCTATCAAGTATTATTAATTCGTCTATATCGCATCATGACAATTTCATTTGTCCATGTCTATAATTCTATGTGTCTAAATTGCATTCTAAATAATCTTACTGTTAACATTTATTAGTTCATTTCACGAACTCATATCGTTATTTGTTTATGTTCTTAAATACAAGTTTCAAGTCACTGTTGTATTCGTTCATGTCACCTACGGGTATCGTTATTTTTCGTGGTTGTAACTCGCATTCCAATTATGTTAACAAATGAATTAAGTGCTTCATTATGACAAAAGAGGGCACGTCGAACGCTACAATAAATTCTCCCGTGGAAAAAATCCCCAGCATTTATCGGTTAGTTTGACTGGAAGTATTCGAAAAGGCCGCATTTAGGCTAGTACATAGTACGCCAGTATAGTAAATAGGCTATTTTCTATGTGACTATATGATTGTTTGAGGAATGCGAGATAAAGGTTTTGTGTAATATTTACTTAATCTGTTGAATAGGATATTGACGGCAAATTTTTGGTCCGGTGTTTTCATTGTCCAAGCCCCTCCATCTCTGCCCCGATGCTGCCTCTCAAATAAAACTTCTAAATGTATATTTGGAGCAAATTAAGGAATGTGGATTTCCTTTTATACCTTGTATGAAATTCATTTTGAGTAGGTCAATTAGTCTTTCCAATCGATAGACTCAGTTTATGGTGTAGCGGGCCGGGCTTGATAGGTGGCCGGGTAGCTCAGTCGGTAATATTGGGAAGGTTCGAGTCCCGGTTTGGCCGCTGCATTTGTTCCCCTTTACTGTTACATTTAGGGACTCGTCCGATCCTGGGAATTGGACGACTAACAGGTTGGTCCCAGGGTGTAACCTGGTGGTCTCGATTCTAAGTGGTTGAATCGACAAAAAGGAAAGGAGGAATGAAGCGGACCGGGCTTGATATGTGGCCGGGTAGTTCAGTTGGTAGAACATCCCGCTAGTATTGGGAAGGACCCGAGTTAGAGTTCCCGTTTGGCTGATGCATTTTTCCCTTTCCTGTTACAATGGCAATAAATTAATAAATAATAAAATATATCAATGGTACTGAAGACACTAAGAGTCGTTGTTGCAGATACTGCCATTAATTCAGTGAAGTAAATTATAACATAATGAATGGGAATGGGACTATAATGACTACTAACCACATAAGACAGGTGACCTTTATAAAGAGGTTAAAAGATACAAGATAAGATATTCTTTATTACCAATTTAGGGCTTAACATGAGCATGTACAAATACATAAGATAGAGAACTAATAGATACAAGATTAAATACGTATATATTAGGCTGTGTATTCCACTGTCGATGGTACCTGCTGGTGTTTAACTTCATATCGGGGAATTGATCACGTGGTAACACAACATATTGCGACTTCTGATATTACCGCCGCTGCTCGGGTTCGAACTCTTAACTGAGGACTTTAGCTCATAATACTCGCTTTTTATTTCTGCATCTTAAGATCTTAAAAAGATAAGTCCAGGTCGCATTTTACCAAACATTTATTTCCAACCTCACATCGTAAGTGAGGATGGACGGCCTGGTCACATATTATAAAGCGACCCTGGACAGTCTTGACGCGTGATTAGCGTGGCTCAACATTAATCAAAATTTCCTTCTTATTGCTTAACAAATATGAGAATTAACTCAAAACAAAGGTTTGTGCGCGTTAATTGACACATATTCCTAAATTTTCCATTTGGCTTTAACGTTGAAATCACCTTACGTCCTGAGAAGTTTATTTTACTGATTACCAAATTCAAACATCAGAAATACTATATACGTTTCCGTCTCAGTAGCTAATTATTGGCTGTACAAAGTTAATTTTGTAAAAACAAATTGCTTAACCAAATTTTTCTTAAAATAATACTCAAGAAAACTAGTAACTTTATATGTTTGAAATTTTAAATAACAATTTTTACTTTACAATTATTTATCTAAATATTTAATAAAACTTATCCAAATGATATATTTTAATAATAGAATTAAAAACTTTACTTCAAAATTAATAAACTTCGCAAAATCCCTTTTCATGATCAACTTTATTTATTTATTTATTTATTTATTTATTTATTAAACAAAATACATCCATTTTTACACCATTACATATAGATTAACATATGACCATTTTGATATCACGCCCTTTATCAGTCCAATAGTCCTGATAACCCAGAGCCGGGGCCAAAGGCTAGAGTGCTGCTACAGGAATTTAGGGCGATAAGGGCCAGATAACAAAATGGTCATATCATAATCTTTTTATCATATGTTTTTCGCTTCAAATAAACAAAACTTGTTGCCAATTGTAAAATGTCTTCCCCAGTCAGTGAAGTTGTTGTTTACACAGACAACTGGTTTGTAATACTAATAAGCGAAACAAAATCAGGAAGCCACACTTTGGAAATTTAGATGGGTTTGTACATCTATTAAATTCCTTTCCATGAAACTACTTATAATCATACAATGATGTACTAGCCTAAATGAGGCCTTTTCGAATACTTCCAGATCTGTCAAACTAACCGATAAATGCTGGGGATTTTTCCACGGGGGAATTAATTGTAGCGTTCGACGCGCCCTCTGTTGTCATAATGAAGCACTTAATTCATTTGTTAACATAATTGGAATGCGAGTTACAACCACGAAAAATAACGATACCCGTAGGTGACATGAACGAATACAACAGTGACTTGAAACTTGTATTTAAGAACATAAACAAATAACGATATGAGTTTGTGAAATGAACTAATAAATGTTAACAGTAAGATTATTTAGAATGCAATTTAGACACATAGAATTATAGACATGGACAAATGAAATTGTCATGATGCGATATAGACGAATTAATAATACTTGATAGCATCAACATACAAGAAGTTAGATGAATGAGCATCTCACCTACATACATAGAATTATTACCCTTTTTACCCTCCATAATTTTGTAGCATCAGTATTATAATAATTTGTTTCCGTTCAAATCATGATTTGACAATAAAACCGTTTCCGAGTTAGAAATTAAAATTATGACGGGAAAAGGGTAACAGTTTTCGGGTCACAGTTAGATCTAGTCTCATACTAAAGTTTATTGATTTTTTCCCATTTAATTTTTGACCGAGTTTTATTTCTATTTTTTAAAAAATCCCAAAAAGGAGAAGTTTGTCACATTAATTTTGTTAAAATATGTTTTTTCTTTTAATACGCATATACTTAAGATTTAGAAGAGCCAAGAGGGTCAACGCAATTGCATTTTGCCGTCGTTGTTTTAAAATCAAAATCGAAAACGGTCTTGATGTCAAATCACGCATACTAGTAGCATTGTTTTAATAATTAATAATTTTTTTTTTAGCTTCGTCCAAGACTAATTACTTCAGTCATCAGGGTTGCCTTCAATACAAATTTCATAAATTAGGCGATTGTGACCCTCCAAGGACAACATTTGGATACCAAACAGAAAATATCTTTAATCTCGAATCAGTACATGTCGAGTTACAAAAGGGTTTGATCATTGTCGACGCCGAGTCAGATGAGGTAGCCGAGAACGTGGCTTTAGCAGTCTCCCTTTTTATGCTCCGTAGTCTTTGTGGGAATGATCCGCAATTGTTGCTTATTGAGCTTGATAATGATGCGGAATGCTCACAGTGACATATATACGATATCGACCTGTTATCCACGTTGACTAATGGGGTATTTACAGCTGTAGTTTGTTAAATATTTGACGTGCATTGGTATTCAGAACCATAGTATATATATTTTAGGTCAATACAAGAATGAAAAGTTTATAAGTAAAAAAGTAAATGTAAAGGTCGATTTTAGGTGATTGAAGAAATAAAGATATGCAGAACTTAAGAAAATTTATTTACTAGCATTTGAAAAATGCAACATGCCAAATTGGAACTAAATTGTTACGACGCATTTTTGTTTTAAATGAATAGGCACAGTAGCTAGTATACCATTGTTTGATGCACGGTGTGCCAATTTATAAATAGTTTAAAATTTGACTAGAACACGGGACATGACGTCACAGAAAGTTTGGACTCTCCCAAACATGGGAATACCGGAAAGAAATCAACAAGTTTAAACCACTTTCTGTATAGTATTTCAGTCTAAAATATAAAGAAATTTCACGTGCGTGATAAAACGAGTTGTACCTTATTTTTTTTTTTTTTAGAGTAAAACAATATAGAAACATTTACTTAAAGACCAACTCAATATAATGACCACCTGCCCAAAAAGGCATATAATAATATTCATTTACATTTTGTACTTTACTTTTAAATTTTACGTTATTTGAATCGGTTTGTAAAGATCATTTGTTTATAAAAAGGGCAACTGCAATATTCATATATTTTTAATTTTTATTTCTGCTCAAATCGCAACTTTTTTTCTATTTTAAAAAAAGAAAATTTTTCACTACGAAAAAGACATTCCAAAGTTATCTGTGTAAAGATTTATTTTCTATTATCATTCGTTATAACTATTGAATCGATTGCCATGTGCTATTTTTGAAATTTTATAGAAATATCAAAATTTAAAATTACCACATAATAAAAATGTTATGCGTTTTTTAAATTGTATCTTTTTCATAAAAATCTTAAAAAGGCACAAGGCAGGATGTCCCAAAACAAACAACACACGATTGTTAAAACACAATCCTTTTTCTATAATTTGGTCAAATGCCGGATACTTCACAATTCTTCACAATCGATTTCTTCGTCATTATCGGGTACGTCGTTCCACGAATTTCCTCCAACATTAGATCCTCCGCCATTCGTGTTTTTGTTGGCATCGCTAGCGGTTACGTCCCTTGATCCATCAACGACCCCTGTGCAATCGTCCAATATGGCAATATCAGCACATCCGTAAAATTCTTCTTGCGGACCACATCCTACGCCACCTTTGCCGTTAGGGCATTTCCCCCAACTGTTTGCTGAAAAACAAAACAACATTTAAAAAAATAATGAAATTAGCACATGTCATTATGTATTTTCTGTCTATAAAACAGTGTCTGGTTATTCAAAGCAAAGTTTAGTCAGGAAAGAGTTACGATTGTATTCGATTATAACTGACCCTTGCTTATGTTCTATTTCTTAAAATTAAAATTTATTATTTTTTATTCCATTACCCAATAAGGTTTTCAGAATTTCTCATAATTTTTTTTTTTTAAATTTACACTTCACTTTTTTGAAAAAAAAATCAGACATGACAGTGACCTTGACATTTATACTGTCAGAGTCGGTGTATGCATGGTAACAAATTATGCAAATTTCATTTTTAAAAAAATGTCTAAAGGCTATATATAGGGGTTACTTTCGGGCCGGCGGCGGCGTCGTCCCCTATTTGCTTGTCCGGAGCATAACTTTGTCATCTTTAGTTCAATCAACACCGAACTTGGTTTTCATGTTTCTTGCAATGGGACAAAGTGCAGAGTTGAAGAACCATAACTCTGCATTGGGTATTTTTAGAGTAATTACCCCTATATTACTTTTTCATGTCAGAGGAGTTTAGTTGAGTAATGGTGTTAAACGTCCCAGTCAAGAATATTTCACTTATATCGAGATGTCGCCAGCTATAGGCGAAAGTGCAGAAATTTTGCCTGTGCGTTGCGCTGATGTCATTATACAGCAGTGTTCTTTATCGTGCCATGCCTGCCATGACACGGGATTTCGTTTATTTTAAGTCCCCATCCGTAAGAACCGTGACTTTCATTTCGAAATGCCGAGTGCTTGGCGAAAGAACAGTCACTTCCCACTTTTAAGTCTTGGATCAGACCCGGCCGGGGTTCGAACCCTCGACCTTCCATTTACGGAGCGAGCACTCTACCAACTGAGCTTACCGCAGTGGCTTCATGTCAGAGGCATAACTCCTTCATTTTTTTTAGTAATCTTCACCAAATATTGACATGGTAAACATTTTTAAATCATTTAGCACATATAACACAAGGTTTTTGTATATAGTCATTTTTAAAAGAGTAATTGCCCTTCACATAAAATTCTGTTTGAAATTGTTGCCTATTTCGCTAATTGCTTGTCCGGAGGATGACTTTGTCATCTTTAGTTCAATTGATACCAAACTTGGTATGTATGTGTCTTGCAGTGAGACAAATGGCAGAGTTTAAAAAACCATAACTCTACATTGGGGAATTTTACAGTTATTCCCCTTATATTATTTTTGCTTATAATGGGCATAATTCCCTTCACTTTTTTAATTAATCTTCACCAAATAGTGACATGATAAACATCTTTTAATACTTTAACGCATATATTGCAGGTTTTTGCATATGTTCATTTTTAGAGAGTTATTGTCCTTCATATAAAGTTTTGTTTGAAATTTTTGCTTGTCCGGAGCATAACTTTGTCATCTTAAGTTCAATTGATACCAAACTTTGTATGCATGTTCCTTGCAATGAAGCTATTTTTGTTTGTAAAAACAGTGATTATAAATGTGAAACAAAGAACTAATTAATAGTTTTACTGTTGACTCCAATCTTTTGTCAGGACGACACATCCGACTCGCGGAGTTTTAGTTGATTTATTTATTTATTTATTTGTTAGGTAGTAGTTACTTCGCGTTGTCGGAGATAGTCTGTTCAAATGTAAGTGCAATTTATCAAAACAAAATTGAATATTCAAGAACATTTTATTTTTTACTTTTATCTTGTTACCCTCGCAAATATTCGTGAAAAATATAGATATATAAATATTTTCCGATTTATAGTGTACCGTAAATACAGCGAGAGAAAGCTTATGTTGTATCACGTATCATATTTCGTGTAAATAAGCTGTCTTCAAATTCATGAATTTTAAAAATCTGAACGCGAATCGTGGCGTAGCTCACAATGAGGCAACTGCCTCAGTAAAAATCATATAGGTTTTGTTTAAATTTGTTACATATCCTTTACTAAAAAGGATAAAAATAATTTATAGTGAAAAAAAATGTAAAATTATGTTTTGTCCTGGTTTGTGAAGACCTCATTATTCGGCGTCTGCAAATATAAGTTCAGGTTGCCATTAAACCTTTTTTCTAATTTACCGAGGAGCATGCCCCAAGACTCCTAGATTTGAAGCGCATTGGCAATTCTATTTTTTGCCTTGGTTATAATGGTTTCTATTAACGCCCCTGGGAACCGAGGTCTTAGTGTAAAAGCGTGATGTCAATGGATTTAAAAGTGATTGCCGAAGTCTTAGGTAAAGGTGATGTCATAGCTTTAAATGAGATTGCTGAAGTCTTTACGTATCTTGTGCTGTCAGTTTTAGCGTATGTCAATGGTTAAATGTGTTGCTGAATATCTTACGTATCTTGAGATGTCATGTTTTAGCGTGAATATGTTTAACGTGTGCTTGAAGTCTGAGCGTATCTTGTGGTGTCAGTTGCCCAAGCAATCGGTTATAACCTGGTCCATCCATATAATAGTTGTGTTTCTACTTCACTTATATCGAGACGTCGCCAGCTAAGGCGAAAGTACCGTGAGAAACTATCGCCAATGTGATGCTCTGAGGGCATTATACAGCAGGGTTCTTTATCCTGCCACGCCTACCCACTCTTGAAGGAGATTTGAACGCGATTGTTGACTTCCAACTCATGAAGGATTAAATGTCAGCAGATTTGAACGCGATTGTTGAGTTCAATCGTTAATTCACACCGGATACTAGGGTTTACAGATTGGTCCTGGAGAGTTGTTTAGAATGGTTCTAGATATAGTATGATGTTTCAACTTTATTTGATCTTGTCCTGACTCATAGGGGGTAAATCTTTAAATTAAAGGGAAAGTTTAGCAATGTTTTACATTTTATTGATCAACTTTTGCAAGTTAACCAGACCTGTGGTGACATCAAATGTGTCGGATAACGCGAATGCTCCTATTGCAGACTAGCACTAGCGCTCATAAATCATGAGACGGGAAGAAGAAACTGAGATACGTTGAAGTTAGTTGTGGTATATCCTAACTTTAATATCAACCAGATAATTTACTCCTTTGGTACATTCTAACTGATGTCTACAGGGATTTCCTCATTGGTGATTATAGAGGAATAACGCGGGAGGAACCGATAAATGTGTCGTGCCAAAAAGATATTCCATTCGCTTAAGTTAAGTATTAATTCTTTGCTCATTTATCGTTAATAGTGGTTGTCTATGCCAAAAAAAGTGGACATACGCGATTAATACACATTCAAGTCTAAACGAATCTACAAGACCATGGTGGTTGCCGAGTAGTTTGTGCTTTAGACCTCAAACCAAGGCGTTTAAATTCCGGTCTATCTCTAGTGCTTTATGGGTGTTTAATGATTGGTTCGGTACGTCTGCGTTGCCTATCTGCGACATTCGGATAGAGTGCACTGGCATTATGAAACTCTACGCTTCTACGCGAGTACAAAGCAAATAAGTAATACTCACACAAAAACCACACACACACATCACATTTACTAGTGCTTATTTTAATTCTCGAAATTAGTAAGAAAAAACGGTCTCATTACGAATAGCTGAAAATTGTTAAGTGACGTTAAAACAACATTCAACCAACCAACCATACGTTATTAATGAATCATTATTTTACTTACCTGTTTTATACCTCCATTGTAAAACGCATTGCGTACATGTCAGACCGTCTGGTAATATAACTGTTGTAGTAATATTCCCTTTAGTTCCTCCAATGTAATGTCGATACTGGATCTGGTCCGGTCCCAGTGGCCCCAGCTACTCGCAACAAGTTTCTATTCAAGCAATCAAGAGACACCCTCTTTTTAAAATCGTTGTTCGGACAAATTCTGTATTCAAAGAAACCCTTGTGGTTGGCCGTCACTTGCGCCAAAACATTCATTGTTTTCTGGCCAATCGGGATGCATCTTGATATGACTTTGTGGCGTGCATATTTCCCGCCAGCCTCGTTCTTAAACGGTCCGTCCACGGGATCTCCGCACGCTCCACACCTCATTCCCTTTGACTTCTGATACTATTTATCACACAAAGAAAAAAAAACAGATAAATAAATTAATTAATAAATAAATAAATCTATTTGGCTTCTTTTGTTATTATGACCTAAATTCTGTGGTTTTAGAACCAATGTCAGTCTGACTTGATTTCTATTTTTTAACTTACAAAAATTACCGCAAATTAATTACGGCAGTATTTTACAGACAGATTTATCATAATTGTTTATTTTTTGCATACCACTAAATGTGACCCGAATCATAGTTCAAAATATTCACTCTTAGTTCCGAATGAAAAACAAAGGTCAAGGTTTCAAACCTCGGCAAGGTCTTACATATATAAGACGTTAAATTATAGCATTAAAGTCATTTAAACGGGTAAGGGTATTGACTTGTTCACCCGATGCCAGGTAAATGTGACTGAAGGGAACTGTTTGCTTGTGCGGGACAGACTGATTCGGTGGGCTAGCACGTTAACAAAAAAGTCGCCCTGTGAGCGCGCTTTGGTCAAAATGAGGTGTAAGTGGAAAAAATAAATTGATGAGATTTCATAATAATAATTAAAAACATTTTTTTAAAAAAGGCAAATTCGCGGTAAAAAAAAAAAAGAAAAAAAAAAGGCAAATTTGCTGTAAAAAAAGGGAAAAAAAAGGCAAATTTGCGGTAAAAAGAAAGAAAAAAGGCAAATTTGCGGTAAAAAAAAAAAGAAAAAAGAAAAAAAAAGGCAAATTTGCGGTAAAAAAAAAAAAAAAAAAAAAAAAAAAAAAAGGCAAATTCGCGGTAAAAAAAAAAAAAAGAAAAAAAAGGCAAATTTTCGGTAAAAAAAAAAAAAAGCCAAATTTTTGGTAAAAAAAAAAAAAAAAAAAAAAAAAAAAAAAAAGGCAAATTTGCAGGGGAAAAAAGGCAAATTTGCGGGGGAAAAAAAAGAAAAGAAAAAATTTGCGGTATTTGATTGTGATTGAAAAACTCGTATCTAGTAATATTTTATATTCGGGGGTGGATGGGTGGGTAACAATTCTTTGGGTTGGAACCATATATTTCAACATGTACTTACACTAAAGCCTCCACAAAACAGCGACGTGTCAGAATAATTAATCTCTACACCTGCTCGGTCTCTAAACTGAGAATAGCGCCATAATGTACTCCTACTTGGCGGATCCATTAATCTTCCGTGACTTTCAGCAAACTTAAACTCATTCAAAATACACATTACTGCTAAAACAGCATTAAGAAGTTTCAAATGTTTCATCTTAAACTGGCTTGAAAAGTATTAGCTTTAGCAAAGGTGAAACTATTCTGGACCTTCTTAATTAAGTTTTTTTTTTATTATATATATACTTTCCGTGATGACGTTGCAGATAGATGCAATCATAATAACTTTCAGATTTTGAAAAGAAATTTTATATTCCCAATCTTCCTAACGATGGAAATTCAAGATGCCGTGATCAAAAGCTATAGAAAAAATATATATTTCTAAAGAAATTAAAATCTTTGTGAAATGAATTCATTGTTCTGTAGAATCACACCTGTACGAAAGATTAAATGTTAAATTAAGTTTTACCTGGGCGATTGACAAAGTTCAAATAAAAACACGTATTGTGTTTATTTGTAGTTAACACGTAAATGTTAAATACCCTCAACCCTGACCGATTTCTAGTGCATACTCTTTGCTGTTGATTTGTAAAATTTTGTTTTGCTGACACAACATTTGACATCTGGGGTGGTGGGAGGTGGGTGGGATTCCCCTTATATACCATGTGATCAATCTACCTTTTAACTGTTTCTGTGAATATTTTTTCCCGGAAAAATTTGAGTTGTTAATTATTCTTGGACTTACGTTCTTTTTAACAGGAAAGCATTAGCTGTTGTGCTTGCAGTAAAAATAATTCCACAAAATGTATTGGGGTATTACGTGGTATCAAGTTACGAAACAGCGTCTACGTTTCAATAACTCCATGTCGCGAAGACGGTAAAAGATGTACGAATGATGTCCGCAACACGTAATTTGACTTGATACAAACCTACTGTCGCGAACCTATTGACGTGTCAGTTTAATGTCACTTCAATCAATAAAAATCTTTGGTATTCTTAAATTAAAATAAATCTTTTAAATTCTAAAACAACGGTTTCCGCAAATATGAAACATGTTTGATTCGCGATACAGAGAAACTTCGAGATCTCGTCTTTTCTAACGTTATGCTTTATACGATCTTTAAATCTCGTATTTATCGTGTTTGACTTTGCTCTCGAATTTGAAAATTTTCACCGCTATTTAAGTTCAGAGAACAAAAGGTGTTCAAATGTTACATGGCGTCGTATGACGCAGTTCTATTTCCAGTACCCAATGTTAGTCCAAATTGGCACAAATGGTGAAGTTGGGACTTCAATGTTTGTTTGGTTTATTTAAGTGGCGAATTTTAACAGTTTCTATATCTATACCCAATACCCAAAACCCGTCAAAAGTCGGGACTTTTATAGTCTGTGTCTGGTTTATTTACATGGCGTCATATAACACAGTTTCTGTATCGAATTTCCATTATCCGTCCAAATTCGGGAAGTTTTACTATTTTCCGCTTGCTCGCTTTCGGTGTTTCTATCATTATTTTTATCGTGTTCTGATCTTAATATATTTTCTTTTCGTTTTTATAATATGTAAGTTAATTTTTCTAAATATATTTATTAAAAAAAATTTCATCCTGATTGCATATCTTGAAGTACTTTGATTTAAGCTACATGGTCATACATTTCATTTTAAGAGATTTGTAACCTACCTCACCCGTGACTCTAATATGAGAGCTTTTTTTAAATTTTAACAGCTGCGTATTTTAAACCGTCGGTTGTAATACAAAATACCACACCAGTAAGAATTGTTTTTGGTTATTTCTTGTCTCCGTCCCGAGTTTTAAGCTCAACTGGCTATAGCTTATGGCATGGCGAGCGTGCGTAAACTTCAATCTTCTTCTCTGAAACCACATGACCAAAGGGAACCAAATTTAATGTTGAAGGTCCCTAAGTGGAGTAGATTAAAGTTTGTGATTTTCGGCATGATCCTAAATCCAAGATGGCCGCTGCTACTATAAATAGAAAAAAACAGGAAATTGGCCATAACATATTTATATGTTGATCGATTTGGTTCAACCTTGGTAAATGGAATGTAGAACTCTGGCCATTTAATATATCTAACGATGAAACCAAATTTAATGTGGGAAGTCCCTAGATGGGCTAATTTTTTTTTCTGCCATGTTTGGCCTGCCAGTTGAGCAGCACAGGCCCTCTTAATCCTCTTGTTTATTTCATGTTTTTATTCAGTCTATCTAAATCTTATCCAAACGACTATTAAAGCTTATTGTTAAATGTTAAAAACAACCAACAACTAAACTAAACCAAAAAAACATATTGGGATCTTTGATTATTAAAACAATAATTACATATAATAAAAACTTTGATAAATCATTAACAAAAATAAATAAATACCGGGGGTAAACTTTAATGAATTAATAATATGTACTCGTGAATGATTAATTGTTATGTAGTGTAATGTTGTTTAACATAGCATCAGCAATGCAACACCAAAGTTTACATTTTTGTTCATTTTTTAACTACCGACGCGATAGTCGTCTCACGCCATGGGGAACTTAGAAAAATTTGAGCCTTATTTCGGATCAGACTTTAACCAACTTTAACTTCTTCATTAATTCAGTGGGTGTTTAAAATTGTGAAAATGAAAGTACCATGACTAAAAAGTTTTTAAAGTCTTTGACTGCTTAATTTATATAAATGATATCGTTATATTTTAAATGTTAATTGTAACAGTAGACAAAACCAACTTTTCATTCTGGCACAAAATACTGATCTGGAGATAGATATATACATGTTTATAACACGCAATCTCATTTTGAAGTAATGGAATGTATTACGCCTGAGTAGTTGGCGGATGTGGCAGTTGGCAGATGAATGGAAATTTAAGACGCCATTAAAAAGGGAAAAAAACTGTTTTTTTCTTCATCTTAAAATAATAATGATAATAATAATAATTATTATTATTATTATTATTATTATTAACTCTTTTTGCGTGTACTTTGAAGAAATCGACTAAAACCGGACGCTCTACGTTCAAAAAACAAATAAATAAATAAAGTTAAAATTTATTTAGAAAAATGTGATAGTTAATAGAAACGTTGAAACTTAAAATTAAACAAGGAGAGTTCTTGTTCCTCTTTTTTTTAATTAACAAAGTCTGTATAATTTAAAAAAACAAAACAAAAAAACATCTAAATGGAGACTGATGTATATATATAAATAGTAAAATTACAAGTCTATAAAAGTCACAAAACAAAAAACAAAAAAAAAAAAAAAACAAAAAAAAAAAAAAAAAAAAAAACAAAACAAAACAAAAAAAAAAAAAAAAAAAAAAAACAAACAAAACAGAATTGTATTGTCGATCTGATATTATAGAATAACTACTTTTTGTGTAAGATGATATTGCAATATAAACGTGGGTGTTTAAAATAATGATTTGTTTTGTACAAAATTTACAAGTTTTTGATATGGTTTTTAGAAATTTTACTTTAAAAAATTATAAAAAACATATCTAAAGGGCAAACCTATAGCATTTCTTCATTATCTTAACAGTAGCCACAGAAACGATCTATTAACACATTTTTAAAAAAAAATCGCGTATCTTGCTGAATTTAAATAATGTACTTGTTCAGGCTATTTAATCATTTAATTGTGAAATATATGTCAAGTGTACAGCTCAATTTTTAATGACAACTGTAAAATTTCTTTTCATTTGAAAAATGAGAAGTTTTCCGTGATAGGTCAATTTTTTTTTTTCAGATATCTCTAGTTATATCTAGTTGATAAGACGTCGGTCAAGTGGTTTCTATTCTTCATCTTTTTCTTCTCATTATTATTATTATTATTATTATTATTATTGTTGTTGTTATTGTTGTTATTGCACGCGCAATCTCGAATCTCACTCTGTTAGTTCGTATATGGAATGTCAAGGGTTCGAACACCGTCCGAGTCTGATTAAGACTGAAAATTTAATTTTCTTTTTTTTCTTTTTTTTAACCAGTCACTACATTACATGTAAATTTTTCAAAAATTATTTTCACAGAAATTTTGCAAATGACCATTTTAGGCCATTGCCTTTGATTTTTTATTTTTAATTTTTTTAATATTTTTTACTATTATTTTTATTATATTTATTATTATTATTATTATTTTTTTTTTTTTGGACAAACAGGGGATGTAGCAAAAAAGAAATACACCCCACACTAAATGTGCAAGCAAAATAATCCGTAACTACACACACACGCGCGCACGCACACGCACACACACACAACACACGCCCACACAGTGTGTGTGCGTTATTCGTTATTCGAGGTTACATGTACCTAAATTAAATATATTTTATTGTTTAATAAATCTAACAATTTTGAGTGGATGTCAAAGATGGTATGTCGATTTTGACATGAGGTCATTTTTAATCTCTTTTATTCTCAATTTTTAACCAACTGATAAACTATAGGTGTGACGTTTTTGACTTAGGTAAGTAGTTAAAACTGTGTCGTAAAGTATTATACACGTGTATAAGTTTTGATAACTTTAATATTTCAGATTAACCTATCAAAATTGAAATGAATTATTAAATCTCGTTTGTTTGTTGTCAATTTCACTCTTTATCTCTTTTCTGACACATTTAGCCTTTAAAATAGTTTGGTAGGTATCTTAAACACCGCGAAAACCATGCCGTAGTTTCGTAGTAGTTTGTTTTGATAGATCAACACGTATAGGAATACTAGTAAATAAAAAAAAGTTCTTTAATGTATAAATATTTGTTTTATTTATATAAATGGCGGTATTTCCGACGACCATGACAGGCACAAGTTTGAATCTGCAGCAATCGGGTACCATTTTCACCAAATTTGATTTAATATATTCCAGCAGTTTCAGAGGAAAAGATTTAAGAAAATGATTGCACGTTTCACAATGCTTTATGCTCGATTTGTTATAACAAATTAAACTTATGGCTTTCGAATACACATTTTAAACTTTCTTGTCACCTGGTTCTTGTAAATTTTTATGAAAATATTCAATTAGGCTAAAGCATTTTCACCGGAAAA
The DNA here is from genome assembly GCA_029721355.1 of Tegillarca granosa. Lineage (NCBI taxonomy): Eukaryota > Metazoa > Mollusca > Bivalvia > Arcoida > Arcidae > Tegillarca > Tegillarca granosa. The sequence continues at coordinate 35,132,483 of CM056605.1, forward strand.
GTAAAAATTTATATGTTTTAATATTTATTTATCATGAAAATTCAAAATTAGGACATGCTAAATTAAATTATAGTCAATACCAATTAAAAAATTGGCCTCAAAATTTAAACTTTAAACAACGTGTTGAAGAAAGAAATGTTTTTGAAAAACGAACTTAGAAAAAAAAATAAATAAATAAATAAAAATAAAAAAGAATAATAATAAATAAAAGTCGGGTTCATGGGATGTTCATCTAGTCAGTCTGGTTCATATAGGTCAAGTATCCAAGGCGCGCTTAAGCTTATTTCCCCATGTTGAAAATTCGAGATAACTGCTCTAGATTTCTTTGAAACAAATGCAAAAAATTCCATGAAGTTGTCTGAGATGAGTTATGAATGTATCCAAGGCCGTGCCTCAACATAGCGCACTTTAATAAATTTAAAACAATCAAAATTTATTTATAATAAGCTCGCGAGTGGGTTGGAGTAATGGTGTTAAAGCCCCAGTTAAGATTATTCAATTACATTGGAGCAATCAGTTCTTGGATGGTGGAGGAAACCGGAACACCATGAGAAAACTATCTGCATTTGGCATGCAAACTGGCATTTTTTCACACACATTCAAAAAATGGTATATGACACCAGACACTGTCCGAGCGGGATTCGAAACCAAGACCCTGACTTCCGATGTTTAAATATCTGATTCATGATTAAGGGACTGTATTATAAAATATTCGTTTTATTAAAATCATTTATTAAAACAATTGTAAACATTTAGAAAAATCATATAAAGATTAGATCAACAATAAATTAAGATTAAATGTGTATAAAATATATCAATAATTATTTCATATGATCATTGTAAAAAAAAAATCCAAAAATTAACCCAACATTCTAAAATAATGTTTAAGTAAAATGTATCAGTAATACAATGCATTACTTAAAACATCTGTATAAATGTAACAGGAAGTTGAGTAATGGTGTTTTACGCCCCGGTCACATGACAGTCAGTTCTGGAATGGTGGAGAAAACCGGAGAAAGCCAACAAAAGCTATTTGGCCATTATTTTTTACACTTTTATCTACCCGATTGGCAATAGAATTACGTCAGTGACAGCCAGAAATGGCAAGAACATATAAACATCAGATATAGACAGCAAATAATGATATTACGATAGTTTTCATGTTGGAGTTAGCGTTCTTGTTCTGTTTTATGCTCGAGTAATCGTTCCTGTTTTCAATACCGGCTTTTGTTATGTCCATAATTTTCAAGTTAGTGTTTCTGAGACAGCTTTCAATGACGTTGTAACATTCAAGTTCGGTTGGTAAAAAGTGGAAATGAAACAGATATGAAATTAATGTAAATAAATATTTAAAAAATCAAATCAGTCCGTTCTGATGACTAATACTTATATACTTTTGTTCACAGATACAATGGGTTAGTGGACATCCTGAGCTGCTTAAACAGTTGGTTTGACACCATTTGTCTATACCCGGTACTTGTGCATATTCCCCATATCCCCTACAAGACAATATTTGCCATTTTTCTTCAACTGAATCTTGGCATTTGCAATGTGTTCTTGGACAAAACCCAACGTTACAATTTTCCATACACCAGTTTGTTACATTTGTATCATTTTTGTAACCTCCAGTTGCTACACATACTCTCGGAAGTTTGCCTTGATAACCATCGGTAGGTTTTGCCGTTTCAGTCTGTTTCGTTGTCGAACGGGTTGTTGTTGTTGCTGTTGTCGTCGATTTCTCTGTACCCGAAGTAGAAGTGGTACTCGGTGTAATTATTTTCGATAATAATGTTGTAGCTTTAGAAGAATTTAATACAACAGTTGTTTTTTGTTGTTCGGTAGAGTTGTTTGAAATAAAGCTTGAATTTGAATTTGTTGGTTTTAAAGAAGTTGTTGTTTCTTTTTCAGTTATTTTCATTGTTGTTGTTGTGGTGGTTGTTTTTCCTGTTGTTGGTTGACTTGTTGATGTAGTAGTAGATGTTGTTGATGTTGGCATCTTAGTTGATGTCTTTGTTGTTATTTTTACTGTTGTTATAGTCGGTGACGATGTTGAGGTTGTACTAGGTTTAATTGTCGGCTGTTTGGTTGTAGGTACTGTTGTCGGTTTCATTGTTGTTACTGACGCTGTTGTTGGTTTAGTTGTAGACCTTTCAGTTGTTGGTTTTGTTGTAACTGTTGTAGTTGTTGTTTTAGGTGTTGTCGTGGTGGTTAGTTTTGTTGTTGGTTTTATCGTTGTCGGGTGTTGTGTCGAGACTTTATGATGACTAGAGGAACAGTCGTTCGATATTCTAATATCAGAACATGCGTAAAACTCCTCCTGTGGTCCACAGCCGATGCATCCTTTTCCATCTTCGCCGACACCCCAGCTATTCCCTGAAATGCATTGTGGAACAATAAATTATCATATTGATGAAAAATTGTGAATAATGAAAATAGACATAGCAGAACATGACACAAAAATATCGATCAAACCGTTTTTATTATCCGTGGTTTGATTAGAGATGTTTATCTAGTATTACAAAGTGTTTCTTATTTTAAATGACTAGACACCTTCTAGCACGGCAATGTGCTGTATAAAAGACAAGATGTCCGAAGTAAGCCAAAATACGTTATATACACGAAACATCTACATCATCAGATACATAGCAAATAATTACATGTATACTTGCTGTCGATTAAGATCGAACCCACATCGATGAGACTCTTTCGGTTTGGAGACTAACGTTTGAACCAAATTGACACCCAGACTATGGTATAGAAAGGATATCCAGCATTTTATGATAGATTCCTTTCCTGTACGTTTATGACCATCAGGGATATTTTAAGCGATGCACGACGTAATTTTGAGGATTTTCTCTTAGGTTTGGAGCTATAAACGATTCGGTAAGAAGCCATCCCATTTATTATTAGGATGTTCCAAAGAGAGAAGACCTGAGGAAATAAAATTATACTTTCTTGCAACCAAATTAAACAAATTGAAAATGATTACTCTGACAAGACTAATTTTCCCAATGCAAGTAGTAATATTCGCATTAGTCATATCATAGATCGCTACAGCCTATCGTAAAACACAAAAATAAACAAATAAAAATAAAAATACATAAATAAAATAAATAATAAATGATAAATAAAAACATTTTAAGATAAAAATTAAAAAATGATAGATAAAATAAAAAATATAAATAAAAAAAAATAATTATGTTACAAACCTGTATGGTATCGCCATTGCAGAACACATTGATCGCACGTTAGTCCAGCTGGTATTTCTAGGGTTAGGTTATGGAGTCCAACTTTAGCTCCCGGATAATATTTCGTACTTTCGTTCCCGCTCACTTTTAATGGATGTTTATCTAGACAATCTTGCGTGAACTTTTTCTTGTAATCGTTATTTTCACAAAGTTTAAATTCAAAATACCCCAGATGATTGGCTGTTAGCTGTACAGACACATCTAAAGTGGTCTCAGATGGCGCTAAACATTTAGCTATGGCGTCCGTAGCATATTTTCCTCCCGCTTCATTTTCCAGTGGACCATCATACGGATCCCCGCAAAGACCACATCGGCCACCTTGCTCTTGCTGATGCTGTAAATAAGAAATATAGTATAAAATTTATTTTTCAAAATTAAACAATCAAACATTCTTTATACTAACAGGGAACAGATATTTCATTAACTCATTAGACATAAAAAAAATCCACTAAGCCAGAATAGTCTACCGATTTCGGCGCCTATCACCGCTTAGGTCCGAATCCCAAACTGTCGGGTCCTATTGTGAAGAAGTGTGTAAGTTGGCTTTCCGAACTTCGGTCATTACTTCGGGTTTTCCGGTTTCATGCACCATCTGAGAGTTGATCATTTGTAAAAGGATCTGTAAATAATATTAATGAAAGTGCTGAATCTCTTTACTTTCGCTTTTTCTAACCGTTTGACCACCGGCAAGGGGAACCCGAAATCAATCACACGTTCATACTAGTTGCAATAACCAATGCGTTATGTTTTGCTCATTCTGATTGGGTGCAATTCTTCTAGCGCTGTTTATATTAACCAAAGGGATTGAAACTTTGGAAAAAGTTTGTTGAACTTCAATTTTAACGAAGCCAAAAAAAAAATCTGATTTACATTCTTATGTCCTACTTTTCACTTTTTAAACATAAATACATGTGATACAATTTTAAAAAAACGCACACGATACATAAACAACGTAACGATCTTAATATCATATCGGAACCAGAGTCACGGTGTTGTTCACTGAGCAAGCAAAGTCTTCGGAGATTTACTTCGCAGAAAAGAATTTATCTTGATTTATTTTTCTTAAAAAATGTAACTGCTCTGGAACTGTTTAAATGCTACTGTCATTGCCATTTTTTAAAATGTATTTTATGATTAAATTCAAAAATGTTATATGACACTATCAATAAATTAAATACGTACTTGAAATCCGCCACAATATAACTGGTTATCGTTAAAGTTCTCGGGTGTATCAAACCCGTATCGCCACATCGAACTTCTTCCTGGCGGGTAAACCAGCCTACCGTGGCTTTCTACTTCTTGTAACACATAAAACATGCATACTATGGATAATAATTTAAAATACATATTTTTTTTCCCTCTGAAAATATTTTTATATATATTTTGTTTTCTTTCAGTTTCAATAATGAACGAAATCTAACTGACCATTTATATATATACCCAAGAGTTTTTATTTACATAACAATCGTTCCCACAACATACCCTGTTTTCAAGGGGATTATTTTCCGTCCCGGATAATGATTCATTGACGACCGAGTCATTCCGTTTTCTGTATGCATTGTTGTCAATCATGATCATATTTCATATAAACCTGTTTATCGATTTATCTGTGACGCACGTTTCAAGCTTTAAAGTGAAAGTAACATTTTAAAATTATTGCACGATAATACGTAACTTTTGAAAAGAAAATAAACAAAAACGTGACAAAGATTTAAAGAATATTTCCAGTTATATTTTCTAAGGTGTGGAAAAAATTTAGAAACAGCCCAAACACAAAATGTTCAGTCAATTTTAATCATTTTGAATTTTGATATTTTGATTACACTGAAATATACAACTAAAAGTTGCATTTACTTTTTGTCTTGTTTTCAATCCGTTTACAATTTGTTGTGACAAGCTTTTGCTAAACCTTTTCATTGCAAAAGACACAACTTTTATTCAGCTGAGAAATTCTGTATTCTGTATTTCAGTTTTATTTTCAGGTTATTTTTTTTTTAATTACTCATGAATTTATTTATTTATTTATTATTTTTTATCACTAAATATTTTACAAATATTTAAATACTTAAAAAAAGAAGAAGAAACGTATGCAATATTTGCATATTTGCCTTATAAATTAAAAAAAAAAAAAAAAATAGAATATACTGTAAAATTTAGAATCCTATTAAAATGTAAAGGTTTTGTAACCTGCTTCAGTAGAAGTGGTAAAAATAGAAGGACTCCGGGAGTCGAATGTTTAATGAGTTATTACAAAGAATAAAAACGCTATGCGCACTACCTGGTCGACTGCGCAAGTGTTAAATGTTTACCTTCGATCGCCATATTGGTTGTGTCATGTGCAGAGTTATATCTAACTAAAGAAATATTCAAAATTCTGCACATAATAAGTTTTTGCCCCAGTTTTATTGATTGGACTGAATTGGGTATGATTTTTATCGGCGACATAACAAGCGAGTGTATCAGCACTATAAAGCCTGCAGTACAAATAACAATGCAAATCTTTTAGTAGTTTATCAACATATTTGATGGCAAGTCGAGGGTTTTAAAAATCCAAGTGATCTGAGAATTTTACAAACAGCTTATAATATGATTGTTCTGTTAATATATGAATATACACAAACATTTCACTTACATTGTCCAAATGTAAATAAATTGTAAAATTTCTTATCATAAGATAAATAGGGCATTATAGGTGAATTATGAATAGTTTTTCCTATCTTGTTCACTTCCTCTCAGAGTCCTCATTGACATAAATTCGCCGTCATTTGCCCACACATTCCAAGTTTGAAAAACTTATACATATGTATTTTAATCAGTGAGGGGCTTTGTATGAAAACATCAACATTTCATACAATATTTAAAACACCAAGGATATTAGACAAACGTTATGCGTTGCCTTTCTGACCCATAGCCAAACCTTGGTGGTCAGATGGTCTTAAAGCGCGCGACTACGGACCCGTCTACCTAGAAATTCCACTCGGGACATATCCTAGTGTGAATAAGTTTGTCAGGTCGATTGCTGAAGGTCAGTTGTTTTCTCTGGGTACTCAAGTTTTCTCCACCATCGCCTCGTGAAAGAATCTCGACTGTGGTGCAGAACATCATTATTCGACTCAACTTATCCGTAGCCTGACAATAAAGTTTAACAATGGTATTAAAAGTAAAAAGACATAATAATAATAATAATAATAATAATAATAATAACGCTCGCAATATCACATGATAAAATTTCTCAACCCCTTTCATAAAGTTCTAGATCCGCCCCTGTATATCAGACTTTCTCTAAATCCGCAATGTTAGAATTTTTCACCGGATGACGGAAATCTGAATCATATTTCACACTTGAAAAACAAAGCAAATTTGTAGTGTAGTGTGCAGTACATGTGTTTTACGCAATGATATCAATTTCACGTTTCAAAACCACTTTAGATTTGTCATGTTCGGGGGTATCATATATCTTTAATTTCATTTTAAACACGTTGTTCTTTGTCAGATAAAGTTATCGTTTGTGCTGTAATTAACAATACTTGTTATATTTTGTACGTAAACCATAAATGATTATTACGTAAAGAAAATTTCTTTGATGTGCTCACCATTATGTGTTTACATGACGTTGACTTTTGAAGAAAAATAATAATAGTAAATGACAAAAATGCAAACTCAGTGAACTTTTTAAACTGGCTTTTAGTTATAAAAATAAAGCCACCATGTTTTTTAGGGACTCAAGATGGAAATGATCAATTTTAGTACTGTATCTATAGCATACAACTGGATAAATCTTCGACTGTATTTTCGACTGCTTTAGCAAAGTGCATATTTTGACTTTTTGACATGAGCTACTTTTGAATTGTTTTATTTCATAAAAATTCAAAAGTAGCACATGACATGGGTAAGGAAGGAAAAGCTATTCTCTGTATAAGTGAAGTGGAGTTATGGTATTTAACCACCACGCCCCCGCCCCAATCAAGATTATTTTACTTATTCTGTGGCGGTCAATCCTGGAATGGAGGAGGAAGCTGGAGTGCCTAGGGAAAACCACAGACCTTCTGCAAGCGATCTGACAAACTTTCTCACATTAGGATCTGCCCAAGTTGGATTTAAACCCAGGCGTTTAAAGGCACTGTTATCCATAAACGCGCACTTTATACCACTCAGGCACCGATAAAATTTGGTTTCCATGGTCTATGCTAAGGACGGGGATGGGGTTAGGGGTATTTGTCCCTTTCGAGACTGTTCTAGTTTATATATCGATCAATCGACCATGATAGAATATTCATGTGTACATCTGTTTTGTACGAAAGCGTGTTAGTGCCATTTTTTACACTAGAAAAAAATTTACTATCTCGTTTAAACGAGATACTAACTCGTTTAAACAAGATAACTATCTCGTTTAAACAAGATACTATCTCGTTTAAACAAGATACTATCTCGTTTAAACAAGATAATAAATATCTCGTTTAAACAAGATACTTTCTCGTTTAAACAGGATAATTATCTCGTTTAAACAAGATATTTTCTCGTTTAAACATGATACTTTCTCGTCTAAACAAGATAATTATCTCGTTTAAACAAGATAATTTTCTCGTTTAAACAAGATAATTTTCTCGTTTAAACAAGATAGTATCTCGTTTAAACAAGATACTTTCTCGTTTAAACAAGATAATTATCTCGTTTAAACAAGATATTTTCTCGTTTAAACAAGATAATTTTCTCGTTTAAACAAGATAACTTTCTCGTTTAGACAAGATAATTTTCTCGTTTAAACAAGATAATCATCTCGTTTAAACAAGATAATCATCTCATTTAAACAAGATATTTTCTCGTTTAAACAAGATAATTTTCTCGTTTAAACAAGATATTTTTCTCGTTTAAACAAGATAGTATCTCGTTTAAACAAGATAATTTTCTCGTTTAAACAAGATAATTTTCTCGTTTAAACCAGAAAGTATCTCGTTGAAACAAGATATTTTCTCTTTTAAACAAGATAATTATCTCGTTTAAACAAGATATTTTCTCGTTTAAACAAGATAGTATCTTGTTAAACAAGATAATTTTCTCGTTTTACAAGATACTTCATTGTTATTCTGGTATAATAACGAAAGCAGTGATAGATAAAAGCAGTAGTAGTAACTGGCTACTTATAGCTGTAGCTGGCTACGTGTAGAAGAAAAGTTAGCTACTATTAGCCAGTTACTTGTAGGAGAAAAGTTAGGTACTATTAGCCAGTTACTTAAACGATAATTAAAAATACAAAACTAGCAATTATTTCTAGTTAGCTTTTTTTGATTAAAAATAATATGTAATTGTTATTTATCTGATGTTTATCTGATCTGAAGTATCTGTGGCTATCTTGGATAATTGATGACCATGCTACAGCCAAGAGTATTCACCACAATTAAGTCTTACTTTCGCTTGGTGAAATTCGGGGTTTTTTAGATAAAAGACTTGAAATAGCAGACCTTCTTTGCATATGTTCAGAAAACCGAGACAACATAATATTTATTTTAGAAAAACAAAAGAGGCCCATGGACCTTAAGGTTCACCTGGGGATATGCCCAAAATTGTTTTCAAAGTGCAATAGGCAATATATTAATTATAAAACTTTCCAAGTTTTCTCAAGCTTAGAGCTGCAAAAAAACTTAATCAGAAATATCCAGCGAGATTTCAGTTAAAAGTAGCTAATGTGTCTCACAAAAAATGATTAGGGGTGTTTAAAATAAAAAATTAGTGTTTGAAGAATTGTTGTCAATCAACAATAGTTCACCAAATTCACAATAAGAAATGTATCAAGGTTTCAGGGTGGTGATTAATATAATAGAAAAAAACACTAAATTAACAGTTTTTTGAAAGATTTGAATCTTTGGTGTAATAAAATAATTTTAGAGAGTTAATTAAGAAATGGAAAAGGGTTGGGTAATGGACTGGTTCCCTGGATAATAGGACTCAAGGCATGTCTGCCTAGGTAAGTCGTGGGTTCAAACCTCGACCAGGCCATACATAAGACTTTAAATATTGATATATATATATATATATATATATATATATATATATATGTATTGCCTCCTCACATTGTGTTCGGTATTAGGCAGATAGAATATGGGCTGGTTCATAAGGTGCCAGGACAATGGACTGGGGGGTTTTATATCACCCCAGTCACGATATTTTTACTTATATTGATTCAGTCAGTTTTGGAACGCTGGTGGAAAATAGAGTTTCCAGAGAAAACCATAGACTGTTCTAAAGCAAACTTATAAGTTATAATACATTAGAATCTTCCCAAAAGAGAATTAGGAGGTACTATGATCAACAAGTGTACACACGCACTTTAGACCAATTAATAAAGGAATTTAGAAGTTAAACTAATAATTTGTGATACGGTTTAAAATATTTGTGTATTATGTCACTTTTTGAAAAAAACTGATTTTTTTTTCAAGTGAATAACCATTTTTATAATATGTTTATACTCGGAACATTTCTAGAATTGCATAAATATTCGAAGAAATGTCGTACTACAAGTGAATTTCCGCTAAATTGTGTCAATACGACGAAAAGTCCATTCGACGAAGTGTCTGCACCGGAATAAGACTACATATTCATTGATTGTTTTTACCATCTTGGGGGCTTAGTGGTAGAGGGTCTGCCTTAAGACTACATCAGTGGCTCATTGGTAGACTGTCTGCCTCAACAGTCATGGGCTCGAACCGTGGCTGGGTCATACATATGGCTTTGAAATTTGAAATATCGAACGGTTCACCTGTTGCCAGGATATTAAACTGGGGGAATGGTTTACTTGTCTGCGGCATACTAACACGGTGAGTTAGCACCTTACCAAAAAGACACTGCGAGTTTGTGCTAGTACATAACAGACCAGGCTACACAAATGCACACCACACACTTACATGCACTTGTACTTAGTTTAATTTTTACATGTACATTTTACATTAATAACACACAAACACACACTGTCATACGGATATTCTTAAGCACGTATAGCTAAAAAAAAAAAAAAAGATGTGACATTACACAACATTTTAACTAACCAATCCTATGGTGCAAACTAAATGGGGTCAAAATTTTGGATGGTGGAAGACTTTAGTAATTGTGCTTGCCACAGTTACAACTCTAGTTTGTTTTGCTTTTCTTTTCATAGTAATGTTGGTCAAATACAGGACAAATACAAGAATATAATTAATTAAATATATGTTGTAAAAGAAATTGAAGCCGAAAAATGTACCCATAGAAATCTATACCTAAATGTAACCCTCCCCTGTCGAATCGTGTAAGCGTATATGTGCGTTTTAAGGCTTTTATGGCTGATATTTGATATCAATGTTCACAAAATATTATTGATCATGATATAAATTAATACTGAATATTTTTTAAATAAATATTCAGCTACTCGTACTGAATTTTAAAAATCATAAAAATCTATACATAAATCATATTGCGTAAGCGTATATATGTACGTATACGTGCGTATGAAGACTTAAATATTAGAATATTTGGTATCGTTGGAGACAGAATTCAATAACGATTTTAATTATTACTAAAATGTGGGTGATTTATTAAAATGATGATGTACTACGTTCGTGGTACACGGAGACGAATGCGGAAGTGATATCCGCGAAAGCCGTGATTAAAACCACACTACACACGGTAAACATTTGTTTGTTTCTATAAGTAAATAAAAACTGCATTTAGTAACTAGAAGTAATTGCTAGTTTTGTATTTTTAATCATCAAGTAACTGGCTGTTAGTAGCTAACTTTTCTTCTACAAGTAGCCAGCTCCAGCTATAAGTAGCCAATTACTACTACTGCTTTTGACTATCACGGGGACCGCTTTCGTCAATGTACCAGAATAACAATGAAGTATTAACTCGTTTAAACGAGAAAGAATCTTGTTTAAACGAGGAAATATCTTGTTTAAACGAGATAATTATCTTGATTAAACGAGAAAGTATCTTGTTTAAACGAGGAAATATCTTGTTTAAACGAGAAAATATCTTGTTTAAACGAGAAAATTATCTTGATTAAACGAGAAAATATCTTGTTTAAACGAGAAAATTATCTTGATTAAACGAGGAAATATCTTGTTTAAACGAGAAAATTATCTTGATTAAACGAGAAAGTATCTTGTTTAAACGAGAAAATTATCTTGTTTAAACGAGAAAATATCTTGTTTAAACGAGAAAATATCTTGTTTAAACGAGATAGTTATCTTGTTTAAACGAGATAGTTATCTTGTTTAAACGAGATAATCATCTTGTTTAAACGAGAAAATCATCTTGTTTAAACGAGATGGTAATTTTTTTTCTACTATAAAATGGCACTAACACGCTTTCGTAGTTTTGTCTATTGCACTACGTTACTGAAATAACATAATGCCAGTTTCCGCATTATTTCACCGTGTTAGAACTGGCTTATTTGACATGCGTAATTGGGATGTTTATATATCCCTACCTAGGACAACACATTCATATAATGTAAATATTGTTCATTTGTTTTATTTAATTGCATCAAATTTCTTTATATTAGCTTTTTTGTTTATTTATATGTATTGGCGTGTAATGTCCAATGGTATGTTAATGCGAGCTATCGTTTTCATTATATTATGCTTGTGGTTCATAATGTCAAGGTATTGTTCAGTTTATTACTGCATGTATTTTTTTCACATTTCTGATTCGAGTACATTAATGTATGTGTGTATTAGGTATATATGTATTTGTATAGTTGATATTTATTTTTGCCATCTCATTTGTCTGTGTACAGGTGATCTATTGATACTGTCGGGTGACATTGAAACAAACCCCAGTCCTAGCTCTTCTTCTAGTGATGATTCTTTTATTGCTTCTTCATCCTCATCTACAAGATTAACTGACACCTTCTGTAAAAATTGTTTCAGTATTGTACATCTTAACGTACAAAGCTTACTACCCAAACTAGACTTGATTATTAGTGAACTTACCGACTATGATATTCTAGCATTCACTGAAAGCTGGTTACACCCAGACACTAAAAGTGACGACATTTTAATTACAGACTATCATATTCCATTGCGAAGTGAGCGATCAGACAGGCAAGGCGGTGGAGTAATAGTATATATAAAAGAATCCCTTTACTATAAACAGAGACATGACTTACAACTTGACGAACTTGAATGTATATGGGTAGAAATTTCAGTTAAAGGTAAAACGCTCTTACTTGGAACATTCTATAGACCTCCTGATTCAGGACAAAACACATGGGATAAAATAGAACATTCTCCTGACCTTGCAATAGACAGTAATTACGATAATATCATTATTACTGGTGATTTCAATGATGATCAACTTGACAACACGAAACGACATATTATTGACTTAATGCATACTTTCAATCTGAAACAATTAATTTCCGAACCCACTTATTACACTGAACATTCTGTCTCAATCTTAGATCTATTCTTAGTGGATGATGATTCTTTAGTTACATGCTCTGGTGTTGGCGAAACATTCCTGGATGTCAATGTTAGGTATCATTGTCCTATTTTTATGTTTCTTAACATCCCTAAATCTTCAAACAAAAGCTTTACTCGGATAGTCTGGGACTACAAAAATGGTAATTATGACACTTTCGGACAAGAACTACAATCAGTAAATTGGGAAATTATGCTTAACAATGACAATATAAACGATACTGCAATAACTATTTCTGAAACCATTCTTGAAAAAGCCAAAATATCTATACCAAATAAAACTGTTACTATCAGAAAGTCGGATCAACCATGGATGCGAAATCACATACGGCGTCTAATTCGAAAACGTAAACGGATACATAAAAAAGCAAAAAGGACTGATCTCCCAGAGCACTGGACTGCATTCAGACAAATTCGAAACAAATGTGTTACTCTTGTTCGTAATGCACGAAATCAATATTTCCGAATACTTGCTGAAAAACTACATTCCGACTCTCTATCTTCTATGGATTGGTGGCACACAGTTGGTTCCTTAATTATGTCAAAATCACAACGACGTAGCTTTCCACCTTTAGTCTATAATGATGTCATATACGACGATGACGAAGACAAATCTAACATTCTGAATGATTACTGACTCATTAAATCCTAGACTTTTAACTGTCGCAGCGAATGAATTAAGCACCCCGTTGTTTATCTTTTTTAATAAATTGCTTCATAATTCGGTATTCCCAGATTGTTGGAAAATGGCTAATGTAACGCCAATCTTTAAAAATGGTGACAAAAGTGATGTAAAAAACTACAGACCGATATCTCTTCTAAATGTCCTTGGTAAAATTATGGAAAGGTGTATTCTGAAATATCTCTCACAATACTTGTCAGACCATAACCTAATTACTTCTATACAGTCGGGCTTTAGAAGTGGTGATTCTACCATCAACCAGCTAGTATATATTTCGAATGAAATTGCTTTTGCTCTAGATTCCGGTAAGGAAGTCAAGGCTATATTTTGTGATATTAGTAAGGCATTCGATCGTGTTTGGCACAAGGGATTGATTCACAAACTTGAATCTGTTGGTATCAGAGGTAAACTTCTCTTTTGGTTCAAAGATTATCTTTCTAATCGGAAGCAGAGAGTTGCACTTCAGAATCATTTTTCTAACTGGAAATCCGTTACAGCAGGCGTTCCTCAAGGTTCTATACTAGGGCCAATCTTGTTTATTATATATATAAATGACATAGTACATGATGTTCAAAGCAATATGCGATTATTTGCAGATGATACGTTCTATATTTAGTTGTTGATGATCCTATTGATGCTTCTCGTGTTCTCAATTCTGACTTACAAACTATACATACATGGTCTGAGAAGTGATTGGTTTCTTTTAACCCCCAAAAAACTAAAACTATGATTATCTCAAGGAAACTAAACAAACCATTTCACCCAAGTCTATATATGAACGATACACTTTTGCAGGAGGTTGAATTCCATAAGCATCTCGGTATTACTCTTTCTGTAGATGGTTCATGGAAAACTCACATTGAAAATATTCTCTCTAAGGTAAATAATAGACTTTCTATAGTTAGGGGACTCAAATACAAACTTGACCGCTCTTCTCTTGAAAACATATATTTTACTTTCATACGACCACTTGTAGAATACGGCGACGTTATATGGGACAACATGACAGACGATTTACGACATAGACTTGAAAAAATAAACATTGAAGCGGCCCGTATAGTTACTGGTGCAACAAAATTAAGTAGTATATACCTTTTATTTCAAGAAACCGGTTGGGAATCATTAGAATATAGAAGAAAAAAACACAGACTTGTACTTTTTTATAAGAAGTTTCACGGGCTAACTCCTTCATTCTTATCAGACTTAGTTCCAAGAAGTAATCTTGAAATTCATTTACATAATACTAGATTTGGTCAAAACTTGGAAACTTTTCTGTGCAGAACAAATTTTCTTTACAATTCCTTTTTACCTTCTACAGTCAGAGAATGGAATAACTTGCCAACAGCTATACGAAACGCTTCTTTTTTCACATTTAAGAATTATCTAAATAAAAAAAATCAAAATTTCAAAATATTTCAACTGTGGATCTCGTAAATCTCAAATTCTTCATTGTCAATTACGTCTGGAATGTAGTCCTCTAAAACTACATCTCTTCAACAGAAATCTTTCTGAAACGCCTAACTGCAGCTGTGGAACAACAGAAACCACATATCATTTCCTACTAGAATGCCCCCTCTATAGCCATATACGACATACGACAATTGACAGACTTCCTTTCCAGATAAACAAAAACTTGCTTCTTTACGGTTCAAATGCACTCACATGTGACCAAAACAAAGATATATTTTTATGTGTTCAGGATTTTATTATAAAATCAAAACGATTTGTATGAAGTATTACAGTATAAGATATATTTACGCATAATCTAATTCAAACATCGACTGCTACATTGAATTATAATTGTTGTCCAATATCACAATCAACCCACATGGTTACAAAATAATATTATAATGTATCCTTTATTTTTTTCTTTCATTTATTTTCCTTTCCATTTTGTTTAAACATGATTAGTATTACTATTTTTAAATACTTATATTAGACTCCCACATCAAAGTTTGAATTAATGAACTTCATGGAAACTGGCTTGTATAAGAGTTGCAACTCTTGTTCCAGAATTCATCATGTATGCTGTTGTATGTATGTTTCATGTATGTGTTATATTTAATAAAATATTGTTTAAATTTATGTTGAGAAAATAAACAGATTTTTTATTTTACACGCGGTCATTAAAAAAGCAAACTTGCCTTAAAATATTATTTATTAAGCCATTGGTATACAATATACCAGATTATACATCGAAACAAATCTCCCGCATGGACGGTCATCACTAGGATAAATAATGTCCTACATCTGCTTATAGGAAAATGATATTCATTCTAGCGCGGTCCAAGTTTCTGTTTTTAGTATAATTAGTTTATTCTTGCTCTCTAGATGTCTAGTTCGTGAGACACTAGAAATTTCAATACATTGATCGTCATTTGTTGTGAAAGCGCGCGAAAAAGATTGAGCACGTCAACACATGACGTCATTTCCGTTTCATCGCGTTTTTGCATGCTAGTGACAAAATGGCTGTAGTCTGTAGAAGTCCAAAGAAAAGATTCACAAAGGAATTCAGGGAAGCCGTTTACAATATTAACCCGATCAATATAACGTGCACATACAAGGAAATATTTGAAGTTAACGCCCTAAGTAAACTGAAGAATTTAGAATACAATATAAATTTTTTGGGCGGCGATGACACTGACAGGAACCCAAACGGAAGTGGTCGAAACACGAACACCAGCAGCACATGGGCTTCTGTATTAAAACAAGGTCAGTCTTCGGTTAAAAATCTTAAAATAAAAAACGGATATTTAAGTGATAGTGAAACAGTTTTTAAAAACGTGAGGGGAAGCTCTAGTGTTTTTGATAATCCCAAAAGTGTAAAAATGTCAAGACGATCTGACCGACATACTGTGGTACCTGATGGATTCCAAGGATGGAGAGTTTGTTCTAGGCCTCACACAGCTGCATGTTCCGATTATCGTATATTGTCCAAATCAATTTTACACGAAAACAATCGTATCCGCAGTTGGTCCGCGTCAGCCAAAATAAATTATTCAAAACTAAGGAGGTCAAAAATTATGTCGGAAAAACGACTGCCAGGAAGATACAAAATTAAGAAGGAGAGCCCTCTTGTTGTTTGTTCCAACTTTGATTGTAACACTTTAATCGAAGATGAAAATCTTGCATGTCCCTCAGGAGCTTCCATAAACGATTCGAGAACCGGAAGCACATCAAACTTATCGACTTACTCCTCTGTATCGACCGATCAGTCTGTCCCGATCCCGTTTAGTTTCAAACACTATGACTATCCACGGGATTATATCGACCAGTACAGAAAACAGTATACATACCAAAAACTGGACGAAAACAGACCCACAACACCGCCAATGACGCCACCAACACCACATTCGATTGTACCTAGTTCGCCAAAAGTACATCTACTTATGCCCACTATGCCATTGTTTCATTGGATCGACCCGATTACTTCAGCTCGTCGCGTTTTCCCAGCTCACGACGTTAGCGAAACTTCACGACTGTTTGGATCCAGCCCGCCACCAACAAGAAAAAAGATTGCAAAAGCTGAATTTTCAGACGATGAATTGAAGTCGCCGCATTTTCTTCTTGCACAAAATGGTGTTTTGAAAATGGAATTTTTTACAAACCCCTTAAGCTGTTTGGAAAAAACATCCAAACTTAAATCTGATGTTCTTGAAAAATCTCCGGTTGTCTGTCGAAGTCGACCTACGATTCCAAGCAACGCCCACGGGAATATTTATCCAAGTGCAACAGACACTCGGGCACACATTGTGAACAGCGTCAAGATCAGACGATGATTTTGATTTGGTAACAAGAAGACTAGTCAGATTTTGTAATGTATTTCTAGTGATTTTAAACATATTTCTGTAATAGTTGACTAATCTTAAATTTGATTTATATAACGAAAAATAAAATAGCTTTAGAATTAATGAATAAAATAGTCATGCTTTTTCTGATTTATCCACGAGAAATGAATACTTATATAAGTCAAAAAGTACTTTTCAATACTCAATGTGAATGTATTTCTTTAAACAATAAGAAGGCATAAGGCAAAAAGTCTAATCAGTGCCAATCTATCTACTTCCGGTGGCGACCCAATTTTTTCCATCGGATACAGAATCGCATGAGTTTCACAAAAAAAAAAAAAAATAATAAAATAAATAAATAAATAAATCATGAAAAATATATATATATATATATATTCTGGGATTTTTAGCGTAAACATTTCACAAACATGCTTTATCTATTACATAAGAAGGGTTCGCTACCGTACCAAATTATTTACTTCGGATATAAAATCGCATCAGTTGACGTTATAACTGAAAAACATGACCATGAAGTTGGCAAAGTGCCAGCACGACAAAAAACAGGAAACAAGGAAAATAAACAAAACACATATTGAAGCACTCTATTGCACAATTTCCTACTAATGAGTGGTCTTAAGGGTATGTTTACGGAACACAACACCCTTTTCCGTCTTATTTGGAAAAAACCACTATTCAAGTTCGACTGTCAAAAGATCGGCGATTTTCTCCACCATCCTAGAACTGACCGACTCGATATAAGTGACATATTCTTGACAGAAGAATACACAACTTTGTTCATCATGAATCCTCCTACCACTACTGTAGCTCAGTTTAGTTTAAACATATTTATTGTTCTAAATGTACAATACAAGATTAGATTTATATATATGTATATAATTAGGATTCTGGAACAAGAGATAATCTCTTATATTAACCAGTCTCCTGCTTCATTAATTACTGATATTAATAAATATGGTCGATGATCAACTTAAATACAATAGAGAATAGAAGACGTAGTTTAAGATAAATAGATCAGAAAAAAAGAAAGATTAAGATGCAAACAGACAGAATAAGAAAACTAAATAACAAAATGTAATGGCATATAAGTACTACAGAATAATTTTTTTTCCATCATCACACACAAACTGACAAGAGTCGAAGACACTTGAACAACTACAAGTGATCGGGTCGCTCCCTACCTACAAGCGATGTACAAGTGTCTCCGCATCGGCCATCAATTTTTTATATTACAGCAACAATAATGTAGAAAGAAAATAAACAAAAAACAATGCAATATATTTAAGCTGAGTGCTAAAACGCTTACTTCTTAACAGAAATGTTTGAACCTGGCTGAATATTTGACAGTTTTGTTCGAATGATAATGTGTTATCTCCATATAGGAGTAAATTTGTATTTAAGTTAAATTGTAAACTATGAATTGTAGCTTGTCGCAGATCGGAAAAAAGGCGACATCGTAATAAAAAATGATCAGTGCTTTCAACTTGACCACATTGACATAAAGGGTTATCTACTAAATTTTTTTGAAAGAGATGCAATTTCAGTGAACTACATTTAAGTCTTAGCTTACAATGAAGAATTTGCCCTTTCCTTGATCCTACATAATACCATTTCGGAACTCTTGACTTGCATTCTAGATATTTACAAAAATTTGACATAGAACCATTTCTTATATCGATAGGAATTTGATTCCAAGCACGGACTACAGAAGGAAAAAATGAATAAAAATAGAGATTTGTTCTACAAAGAAAACTTTCTAAGTTCGCCTGTCGTCGAGTGTTATGGAAATGAATTTCAGAAATTGTATTTGGTAATATTTCATAAAGATAATTAGGTGTCAGTTTATGATAGATTTTATAAAAAAGTTTTAATTGGTGATTTTTACGTCTATTTTGCATAGTTTCCCACCCAGTTTCAGCATACAGTAAAGATATACTTGTCAGTTTTATACCGCCAGTTACTATCCTGGCCGCTTCAATGTTAATTTTTTCAATTTTGTCCACAAGATCATAGGTTAAATTATTCCACACAACATCAGCATATTCTAATAATGGCCTAATAAATGTTATATATATAATTTCTAGTGATTTCCGATCTAGTTGATACTTAAGTTTTCTTAATATAGCTAATCGCGATGTTGCCTTTTTAGTGATGTTATCAACATGATGTTTCCAATTACCATTTGAAGAGAATGTAATGCCTAAATGTTTGTGAAAGTCAACTTCAGTGATCAAAATATTATCCATATACAAACTAGGATGAAAGGGTTGCATATTTTTTCTAGATATAATAATGTTTTCAGTTTTGTTTGGGTTAAATGTTACCAACCAGTTATTTGCCCATGTATTAATTTTAGAGAGGTCACTATTTAGTTTATTTGAAGCTTGACTGGGATCATCAACCACTATGTACAGAGAGGTATCGTCAGCAAATAATTTTATTTGGCACTGTATATCCGTCACTATATCGTTTATGTATATAATAAATAATAATGGTCCGAGAATGGATCCCTGAGGAACACCGGCACGTATTACTTCCCAACGGGACATTTTGTCATGAAGAACTACTCTCTGTTTCCGACAACTTAAGTAATTTTTGAACCAATGTAATAAATTTCCAGAAATTCCAATAGAACGAAGTTTTGCTATTAACCCCTTATGCCAGACCCTATCAAAGGCTTTACTAATATCACAAAAAACCATTCGTATTTCTTTCCCATCATCTAATGCTTTAAAAATTTCATGTGATAAATGAAGTAGTTGGTTAACTGCAGAATCACCATGTCTGAATCCTGACTGGAGAGAGGTTGTTAAGTTATTTTCGATTAAAAAATTATTTAGATGTTTATAGACGCATTTTTCCATAACCTTGCCCAGTATATTAAGTAGAGATATAGGTCTATAGTTGGAGACATCAGATGGGTTACCTTTTTTGAAAACAGGGATAACATTTGCTTCTTTCCACGAAGTTGGAAAGGTCCGGAGTGTTATGAGGTTGTTAAAATATTTACTGAGCGGATGACAAAGAACTTCAGCGGCGTATTTAAGAAGTCGTGGATTTACTTTGTCAGGACCAGACGCTTTATTTATATTTAAAGTAAGAAGCGCATCTTTAACATCGTTAGAAGTTATATCGATAGAGCTAAGAGTTACATTTGGTATATGCAAAACAGGGGGAACGACATTAGTCTCATTTAGTCTACTTTGAGTAGTAAAATAGTTATTTAATATCTCGGCTTTATTTTGATCGTTATCGTATATAATATTGTTATGAATTAGAGGGGGTATGTCTGTAGATTTAGTAGAACCTATAAATGATCGTCCACCAATTTTGTGAATTCGGATTACCTTCTTTTAAATTTTTAGAAATACTGTCTAAATATTCTTTTTTGGATTTTCTAATTAATGTAACACATTCGTTTCTGGTTTTCTTAAATATCGCCCAGTGATTTGGTAAATTAGTGCGTTTTGCTCTTTTATGTAGACCTTTTCTTTTCCTAATTAAATTTTTGACATGAGTTTTGATCCAGGGTTTATCGTTTTGCCGAATTGTAACTTTTTTATTTGGAATCGAAATGTCTGCAATTTCTAAAATTTTATTACTTATTAACTTAGCAGATTCGTTGGTGTCGTCTAGGTTTATGATAAAGTCCCAATTTGTTTCTTGTAATTTTCTTCTAAAAAAGTCAAAATCCCCTTGTTTATAATCCCATATTTTACGCTTAAAGGTCTGGTGATTAGGTCTGTCTAGTTTTAATATAATAAAAATTGGACAGTGGTACCTAACATTTACCTCATAAAAAATTTCTCCCACTAGCTCAGTTTGTAGAGTGCTCGCTTCGTATGTGGGAGGTCGCGATTCGAACCCGGTCGGGTCTGACCGAGACTTGAAAATAGGTAGTGACTGTTCTTTCGCCAAGCACTCGACATATAGAAATGAAAGTCACGGGTCCTTCGGTGAGGACCCTAAAAACTGATGCCCCGTGTCACGGTAAGTGTGACACGCTTAAGATCCTCCCTGCACATTGCCCCAAGCGCACTGCAAAGATAAAAATTTCTGCCACTTCATCTACAGCTGGTGGCGTCTTGATACAAGGCCAGGGAAATATTCTTGACTGGGACGTTAAACTTCATTTAATCAATAATCATGATCTAATCCTACTATAAGTCATGACGACAGGGAATGACGGGTATGACAAGATGCGGCGAAGTTCTTTTGGAGGGCCCAAACCAACTAGTAGGCCCTAAACATGTACATTTAAAAATACATGTATAACCAATTATAGTGGCTTTTTCTTCCACATATTGTTCTGTCTTTTTTTTTTTATTGACAAACGAATCAATTGCACATAATAATCCCACATGATCAATAGGTTCTGTTTTGGTTTTTTTTTTTTTTTGGTTGAAAACTACACTACAGGAGTTACCGACCCACAACTGTCTGGTTTAACTCATTAACTTTTTTTAATTCACAAGACGACCATTGAGGCAAGTTTGACTGTTTAAGATATTGTTTAAAGCTACATCGGCACTATTGAAGCTATTCGTGGCTGAGAGGCAAGTTTCAATTGAACATTCATTTGGCTGTCAAAAAAAGAAAAAAAAATGAATGTGAAGTTGAATCTTTTTAAACTGGTTGTCTCTGAACAAATATTTCGCATCACAATTGGTTAGTAATTTTTAACAAGGTTTGGCAAATTTTGTGAGAAAACAAACGCTTACATCTATGTTAAAGAAAACGAATGATCCAGTATTACTTGTGATTGAAATTTCTATAACTTGTACCCATGAACATTTTTAAAGCAATTGTAAGAATTGAAAAAGAATAATTCTATTTTATTACATATAATAATAACACACCTACCCCGTTAACGAATTTTAGGAAGGCATATATAGACCCTCTCTGTTCTTTCAAATATCGTGCACTTCTATATATTTCACATTTATGGATGGATTTTGTTGACACTTGGAATATATGTAAACCAACATAGGATAATGTGAAGCAACCAAATTAAAAACTGCATGTCAAAGTTCAAGGTCACAAGGTCAAATCGTAAAGAAGGCCAGGTAATGTTGAGAACGATGATATTTGTTACTCAAGAAATTGTTCTAGTTAATTAAGAAATTATAAGTCAGGACTTTTTTCTATTTTTAATAAAATATAATTTTATACCCGTTTAATTTAAAATCATATAGAACACTTTTTGTTGCATATAAAATCACCGCCAAATTCTAATGCTGCTGATTTAATTTGCTGAAAATCGATAAGCTTAAACGACATCAGCCCTCGCTTATAAATATATATTTTTGCAACAGCGTCGTAACTTTCAACACTTGCTTTTCTGAATCCATTAACTTCGGGTCCCAGCAAACAATCACTAAAAGTTGGCATGGGAGCTGATATTGTCATGTGCAGCTTATGTGACAATCCGTTTGCAGTCACATTGACGTATCCTTGACAACCAAAATGATTCACGCTAACAATCCCGTTGTCTGGTCTGAAGTTCAAAACGATATCCTTGGCATAATTTCGATAGCCAATCAAATACGCAGATACAGTCACAGGTCCAATTGACACTGGTCCTCCCGACATTGCGTATAACACTTGCTCATTGGTGGAGAATCCTTGTGACCATATCCATGCTTTTGGAAAAGAATTTCCCCAGTTCATTTCTTGATGTGCAAATCCACAATTACCTTCAATTTTTTCACCAGTTTGATGATTTTTGATAACATAGTGAGATACCGATGAATTCAAACTATACACGAACCAATGAAGCGGAATAAATGGCAACTTATCTATCCAACCTTCCGGTCCCTCACCATGGTTACCCCATGGTTTTGGATCAAACAAGGTTCCCGTGAGACTTATATTGCCTACCATAATATCAAAATTAGTCTTGTTATTTCTCTGTTCAAACATAAAATAATTATCGCCCGAGTTGGCTTTCCATTGGAAATTTGGAGGCGTTCTGTCATCTGGGTTAACACTGACAGGTCGGCCATCTTTCACGGTGATATTTAGATCTGTCAATTTAAAAACTGCATCATGGGAACTTAAAACACAAATTCCTTGGGTACATTTAGATTTCAACAAGACCGACCCTAGCACCAATGGATTACTTATATTGAAGCTTGATGATGGAAGAACATTTCCAAACAAAAATCCGAAACTACTGTCTGATTTACAGGGTAAAATTCTAACGTACCATCCTTCAAAGAAAGGACCAGATTTAGGAATAAGATGTGGGTCATATTGGTTACCGTTAGATAGTCTAAAGAGTAAATTTAAAACAACAAACATGAAAATTAAAATGTAATCCAATTCCATTATCGAAAGAAAAATTGGCGCGTTTCTATTTCAAACTTGCTAACAACAGATAAATTTAAGCAAACCCTACGTTCGCCGAGTCTAATTTATAATTCCAGAGAGCTGCCAATTGGTTAAATGTGGTGTATATATTCTACAGATCACCAATCAAAAATTTCTGATTTGTTGAATTCCGTGACACTGCCCCCTGCATATCAAAAAAAAGTCCACAGTCAGATTGGTTCAATCTAAAATAAAATTAAAATGTTTTATCAGTAATTAACATATGAATACACTAACTAAATGAGAAGCTATAGTTTTTAAAAAAAACAAGAGGTCCAAAATGGCCCTAATTTGCTCACCTGGGTTTGGTATGTCTTGATAAGTCATAACAAGTTGCCTCAATAGAAGTGTTTTCAGAGAACATTATTTTTATTGTTTTGGTTTTTAGCTATGTAGGTCACTGTGACCTATTTTTGGTAGCCATTGCAACCAGAAACACAAATGTGAATGGCAATGGTCTATAGATGCTATTGACTAACATGAATCTAATGTGACCAGTAGTGTCTGAGAAGAAGTCTTTTGATGAATGGATGGATGGATGGGTGGATGGCAGAGTGCCTATCCATAACAAAAGCTCACATGAGCAACTTTCAGATCCAGATTTAAGGCTTTACAGATTTGACACATTAATTAAAATATGAAAATATTTTTTAAAAAATTGTAAAAGTCAACTGCAAATTATTTTTTAAAACTTGTTCAATTAGTTTAAATTATGTCACATAACAGTGATTTTGTAAAACAAAAAAAAAAAAAAAATAAATATTACACTAAAAAGTAAAAATTCATAAAATCTCTTCCATGCACCATTGTAAGTCATAAATTCAGGCTTATTGGGATTTGAACCCTCGACCCCAACACTTGGGTTGCTAGATTTGAAAATGAAAAAGATAGAAAAAAGCGACTTGTATTTTACAGAATTTCATGAAAATTGTCAAACATATCTTTCTTCACATAAATTGTCAAACATATGTTTCTTCACATAAGAAAATGATGTTTGGAAAAAGAATTCACCTAAATTTATTCATTATTGTTATTTTGGTTTATAAAAAAAAATAAGGTACTATTTACAATGTATAAAAAATAAACGCAAAAACGCGTAACTTATTTTTCACAAAAATAATTAAAATTCACAAACTTGGTATATAAAATGCTTTAGATGCCAAATATCATATCAGATTTTCTCTCAGTGAAGTGGCTTTGGAGAAGAAATTTTTTTTAGGTTTTCAACTATGTTTTATAGATGCTTTTGACCAAGTTTGAACAAAATGTGACCAGAAGTTTCTGAGAAAAAGTCGTTTGAAGCAATTGTTGACGGACAGACGGTGGAGGGTCTGTCTTTATTGATACTTTATTGTGCTCAGGTGTGCTAAAATATATCGATTTCAAATATAAAACAATATTCTAATTTGCTCATTATCGGTGTTTTTATAACTTCTTTTTAGCACACTCTGGGAAACTCTGGAAGTCTGTTGTATATATACTAGTATTAGTTGAAAGGGGGGTAACTCGTATTCATAGCTAAGTTCTTTTCTTTCTTCCTTCGAGCTTTTTTTCTCCTTTTCCTATTTTATTATTGTTTTGTTATATTCGAGTTTAAAATAACAACGGTCCTTTCTACCATTACAAGCTGTTGCATTTATCACAAATAAAGATTTACCAAGGTACTTGTAAATATTGTATACTTACGGTTTTTAACACAATGAAGATGAACTGGTATCAAGTTTGCTTTGTAATGTGAAAACTGTAACTAGAATGTATTTTACGCCGTTTGGCGTTTAATAATTCAGTTTGACTCATCCTAACTTTATCTGCAATCACATTATCTATTAATTCAGTCCCATTTTGATGTCTTCAACCAATCCACCGCCGTTTATTTTAAAGTGTTATGTTGGAAAACTTTAAAGGGAGATAACTCATATCACAATCTTATATAACATTACCAACACGTGATGCATGAGCACATGTTCGTACCGTCCGGCACGTACGCGGACGAGAGAGAGAGAGAGAGAGAGAGAGAGAGAGAGAGAGAGAGAGATTAAATTACAATATTCCCAGAACTTTTAGAAATTGCTTTTAAATTTGATACTGCTGAATTACCAAATGCAATTTATTGAGTTATAAAATAACATTAAAATATATTAAATATCATCTAAAACTTTTTCTTTTTTCAAGAAAAAGGGCTTCCTGATAAATTGTTTATCGACGTAGTTGTATATAGTTGTATACTCGGTTTCTTCCAATTGCGCGAATCTCCACTGGGCATTAAACATCATTCCACAATTCAAAAAATTCTAAAATGTGTACAATTTTGGATTTTTAAAGGACTATTCTAAATTCTGTACATAACCATCTGAAAATATCTATTTTGTTAAAAATTCAATAATCTGCTCACGACAATCTTCATAGAATTTTATTAGATAAACCATGATACCGGCGGTACAGATACACGTTTTAACATAAAGCAGCGACGACATTTAAAACGCCACATGAACGGCGTTTTAAATGTCGGTGTATGAATGGATTCCTTTTTAAAAACAAAATTTAGATCTTATATAAAACATTTTGAAATATAGAATAAATAAATAAATAAATAGTCTACGAGTTCTCTATCCCTAGTTCTAACAACTGTTTGATAAGTTGCGTGTTCTTTTTACTTGCCGGATAAAAATCTTACGAGTTAAGAATTTTCATATTCAAATAGATTTACAAAACCAAAAATTCATAGAAAAAAATTGACAAAGTGTGTGTGTGTGTGTGTGTGTTTTGTGTAACCTAAGCGTAAACCATCTAGGGTAACCGTAACTGTGACCAGTGCAGTAAGATTTAAAAAAAAGCGCGAAATCATCACATTTTGGATTGTCTCCCTTTAAAAGATCACGAACAGCACGGACTCTTATATCCCCGTGAGAGTGTTTAGTGTTGAACATTTCACTCCTGCTAATGCCAAAGAAATGTTAAAGTAGATGCATAAAGTATTGTCGCTTCAGACATAATTTGTTATGCCCATCGAAGGAAGTTTTTTTGAAAAAACCATGTGGTGAAACCTGGCGGTACATCCTATGCCCTGCGTAATGTGTAAAAGAGTCCTTCATGATGGTGGTGGAGGAAGCGGGTTGTTAGAAGAGAAGACGTGTACTCCGAGAGTCTTGCGAATTTCATAGTGGGGCACCAAGAAGTCAGCATTTCTGATGAGCGTGTTGGGGAGAGAAACTCAAGTGCCTCCAGCGCAAAGTCTGCATTTCTAAATGTGGCATCTGCAGAGTTTATCAACGTCATCTCTGGCAGCATGTGGTTTTTGCCACAGGAACTTATATTTGTTTCTATAAATGTTTTTAATTTTTTAACCATACATTCCACCAAAAAAAAAAATTAAAAACATTTATAGAAACAATAACAAGTTCCTGTGGTTTTTGCACATCTGGGGGAGGGTGTTTAAACCTCATTGTGAGGTGACTAAGACATGTTAGTTGTTCTTCGCAAAGGCCTTCGTGTCCTTGCTAAAGGGTTGGTGGGTCCAGGGCATTTTGTCCGGAATTGCTGTGCCATCAGGCTTTTTGGGTCATCTCATAGTGCTGCTTTTGGAAAGCATGGGGGTGAATGTGGTGAAACATATTGTTACATCTCGATGCCCTGTGGGCTACATCTTCAGTTTCTACCTCGAGAAAAGCCATACATGACATCCTGTCATCCCCCTGGTGGAGTTGACTGTGTGGTCTAGGTCGCCTCGGGTCATTGAGAAGGTTTGCAGGACTTCAACGTCTGCCTGTCAACAAGGTAAGATGTCTTAAGTCTTACATTATAAAGAAAACACACTTGTGCTTTGCACCAGGTGAGCTATATCAAGTGAGCAAACGTGGCATTTATTTAAAGACATTAATAATTATGATTTTTAACTATGATCCATATTTCATGTTATATAAGTATTCACAAATGCAATTTTTATTTATCAAATACTAATGGACTGAGGATCGTCCAGGCAAAAACCATAGATAAAACCAAATGGGCTAAAATTTGATTGCATGAAAATAAATACATTTACAGTATATCTTGTGCTTTTCTTTAGTTCTATATATATGACCACCTGTCCAAGGAGAGGATCATTACATCAAGTTTCAGCCAAAATGAACCTGTGTGTAATTTAAAGACCCATGGTTCATTGGGACAGTAGTTTTAAAACACCATGACTAGCTCAGTCCTGCTACACTTTAATACTTTTAGCTAAGTTTGATGCAGTGATATAACCTAACATTAAAACATAACTTGTAAATTATGTTTTATAATAAATATTCTCCTGGTAGGATGCAAGGGGGGTAAATCTTCAAGTCCTTAACTTTTTATCTTTCTTGATTGTCTTTCTTTACACTTTTTCACTTTTATGTTTTTGTGGAATATATACACAAGGGGTTCTTTTTCTTTGGCTACTTATGCAAGAAACGTTATTCTTCCATATCTGCTCTTGTGAGATAGGGTTTTCCCCTATATGAGAAATGTGTATCTCACATGGGCTTGACGTCACAGTTACATTAGAATCACATGATGTCATCCTTTGAGTAAATGACGTCATCTTGCAGGAAAATGACAGCTGGACCTCCAAAATTTAGAAATTTTAAATGTGTTTAAAATGTTAATACTCAGATTTTATAATAAATAACTTTTTCTTCAAGTTTATACATTTTGTATAAACCGAAATTAAGTAGAGTCTATCTGTTGGTCGTATTTATTTTTACATAGAATGTTGAATAACAGAGTTAGATTTTTCAAACATGGCGCCCATGGATATGTAAATCATATTTGAAGCCAAAAATTGACATTAAAATGGAAGAAAAAGAATCCATTATGAGTTTATCCATGTAGGATAGGGAAATCTCACCCGAGGGGTTGAATATTTATGTCAGAGACGAGGCTTGACTGAGTATTCAACCCCTCGGGTGAGATTTCCCTATCCTACATGGATACTCATAATGGATTCTTATATTCTCCAAGTCCTTAACTTTTTTGTCTTGATTGTTTTTTTTTTTTTTTCTTACACTTTTGCTTTTATTTTTTTATTTTTTTTTTTTGTGGAATATACAGTAGATTCCGCTTAATTGCATAGTCTGTGTGTCAGAAAATTTTATGCAATTAAGCGGAATATGCAAATAACCGAAAATGCCCCTTGGGCACAATTGATGGATACATCGGTTGGGGCCATTTTAGTACTTGTGTAGGCATCACAGTACACTGTAGAAACAACAGAAAATTAGTTATTACTTTGAAATTAAAAAATGAAATAAATAATTCAGAATAAAAAAATAAAAAAAAATTATTTTATTTAATTTGTATAATGTTTTAAAAATTCTAGCTGATCGATTGACGGATACACCCGGTATTTGTAATTCCTTTGACATAAAAAATAAATTATTAAAGATAATTGAAAAAAAAAAATTTAATTAATTAAAATCTCAAGACTTGTAGTATAATTTCTTTACTAAATAAAGATTTAAAATTCTAGCGTTTTAAACCTCGTATTTACATGGATTCCAAAATGTGGTATAGGTGGACTTTTCTTTCAGACCATCGATCTGTGTTTAATCCTAGAAAATGTATGTAACTAGAACATCTGTTGGTATTTAATTTACTGTTGCTTAACACTCGCGATATTCGTATTTCTTGTTTATTTACTTCTTTTTAAAAATCCACGTGTTCGCACATGGCACTGAGTAATATTGTTCGAGTTATCTCCCTTTCACGGTACGATAATCTATTTTTAAATGTGACATAGAAAAAATCCAGTTGTTTGACAACGTGCATGATGTCCGGTAAAATTAAATTAAATTAAATTAAATGAAATGAATTGAAAGATGTCTTATCTTGTTATCTTGTTTGTTATTTATACAAAGTTATATTTTAATTGTTTATTGACCAATTATTCAATCAGTCATAAATTGGAAATTCCCGTTGTTATGTGTAACTAGGTCTGATCCAATGAAATTAATGAATAAAACGTCACTTCCTTAAGTGAAAAAATGTCTTTGATGTTGAAACTGTATGCCGACAAAACTTGCTACATAAGGTTTTTCAGCCGTAAACGATGATTTCAACCAGTTTATCTTAAAGAGGAAATAATAAATAAAGAATAAAGCATTTGATTGAGGTATGATTTATTGAGTTTACGCTTAAAGAACTGTAAATACGCGTTATCAAACTTGCTCTGGGATAACAGTCAACATACATACACATTCCTTAACCATGTTAACAAAAACATTAATTGAAAAAAAATGTTTTTGGTTTTATTTAATCTTTGTTTTAAAAACCCGACACCGAAGTTCCAGTCAAACCATGTCTGGGTTTAGAAAATGTAATGGAAATAAAGTTTCAGTTTAAAAAAATCGTTATAAAACTTGTGTGACCCGGGTAAAATTTTTCACCTGTCATAGCCCTTTTTAATTGGTTTAACATAATTAATTACGTTTCCTGACAAACGCGTATTGACAGACCAATTGGAAGACTACTCTACAAAGTGAACACTAATTAACTGGCTTCATATCTCACCTGGTGTTAGCTGTACACATGTTTATATAATGTAAACACCTCTCGAGGTTACCTGGCATTGTCGGCAAATATATTTTGTAATCACAAAACTTCAGACCAAGATCGCATAATTTTCAGAATTTTTTATGCAATTAAGCGGAATTCAGACTTTTGTTTATGCAAATAAACGGAATTTTTTACATTGTTTAAATAGGAAATGGTTTGGTGCAGAGAAAAATTATGCAATTAACCGGAATATGCAATTAACCGGTATGCAATTAAGTGGAATCTACTGTATAAACAAAGGGGTTCTTTTTCTTTGGCTACTTATGCAAGGGAAATAACTCTTCAAGTCCTAAACTCTTTAAAATCTTTTTTACTTGTCTTTCCTTACACTTTTGCTCTTATTATTTTTTTTATTTATTTGTTTATTTTTTTTTTTGTGGAATATATACACAAAGGGGTTATTTTTCTTTGGCTATTTATGCAAGGGGGTAACTCTTCAAGTCCTAAATTCTTTATAATATTTTTCACTTGTCTTTCCTTGCACTTTTTTCGCTGTAATTTTTTTTTTGGAGTATATCCACAAAAGGAATTTATTTAACAACAAAATTCTACAAAATTTTCTCAAAAACTTTTTTTTTTTTTAGATTGCAAAACCACCAAATTTTATTGCAACAGATATTAATAATTTTAGAATATTTATTTTAAAAGTTTTCCATGTATGAAAATTGGTTGACCTTGAACACATGTCATAGCAATCTAATATCTTGTTTTAAAATGTGCAATATCTAGTATAATGATGAATATATACAATAAAAAAGAAAAATAGTTTAGTATTATGATATTTTTTCTAATTGCTTCCATAGTCATTGGTCAAATTCAATAATCAACACCATCTACACAAGATTTATTCATTTATTCATTTAATGGGGTTATCTCCTGGCCGGTACCAATTTTCAATTCTTGCTCAGACCTGGCCGGGGGTTCAAACCCTTGTCCTCCCACATTCGAAGCAAGGTCTACACAAATAAATGATATGTTTAATATGGACAGTGAAATTTGTTTTTCTATAGTAAAAAAAAAAGATTGATAATGAACAAAGTGTGCCTTACTGGTCTGTTTCCTTCCAGCATGAGCATGATGCAGCCATTAATATTTTAGGGCCCTTAATAACTCTATATATAATGTGGAAAACTGGTCCAGATGTAAAACTAAATTGTCCAGAATTTCATACAAATCAATACAGAAAAATGTTTTATTATGATGCCGGTGACATGGTAACCATTGTCATGGTAACCAGTGTCACTCCAAAGTCTGGAGTGTTATAATCAGTAGTCAAAATATGTCGGCATTTATAGGTCTTTTGTGAAAGTTGTACAGGGTCACTGCTTGAAAAAAATTGGGTGATTGGGGCCAGCTACAGCAGTTTTATAACCACACCATAAACACATTTCTTAATATTTAGTGCTCGTCTTAAATCAGAGTTTTGTAATCACTATACTCTTTGTGGTTTTTTCAGTAGTTCTTGGTAATAATAATTTTTGAGGGATCTAGCAGTAATTGACATTAGATTCCCAACTAAAAGCATTCTTCCAACTATAAATTCTGAATTAGATAATTTTTCAAATTTCCACCTGTTTTTGTTTTGTTCTTTCGTTTGTTTTTTTTTTTTTTAATTTTTTTCTTTAGTTGAGCCAAATTTAATTTAGATCTATGATGCAAGCCTGAATAATGTTAAACCGGTTGCCAGTTTCACGTAGTACTTGTGCTTGCTTTTGAAAACCGTGCATACCAACAAATGCTCTTGTCATTAATATTTTGGTTTTCTGAAGACACCTTGTTTTATTAATTTTCTACATTTATTACATATGTGGGAGGTAGGTACTTGAACCCTGGCTGAGTCTGACCAAGACTTGAAAATAGGTAGTGACTGTTCTTTGAGGTACTTAGCATTTAGAAATGAATTAGTCACAGGGCCCTTCGGATGACACCTTCTGTTGATGCCTATGTCACAGTAGACATAGCATACTAACAGCCCTCCTTGCACATTTCCCTGAGCACATTGCAAAGGTAAAAATTTCTTCAACTTTACCTATATAGCTGGTGATGTCTAAATATAGCTGAAATATTCTTTTATGGGATGTAAAACTCAATGAATGGATTAATGGTATATGTATTGGGTCACAACAATTTCTGCATGTACATCGTTAAATTTCTGACAAATATTGACCATTTTTGTGCAATTGGTATGTTTTAGACAAAACTGAGAAGTCAAAATGAAATGCAAATTACCTTTTTATTTCTCGAGTCTTTTTAGATTCGTTTAGATTGTAAATATTTGAATTTTTGTCTTCTGAATAAGCTTGAATGAAATTGCATATTTTCTTCCATTTTCAAAGCGGGTTTCAGTGGCCAATTGCAATTGGTCTAAAGCATGTGCTTACAAAATACAATGTCTCTCTGTCTAGCTAGGTTTGAATCCCAGTCAAGCAGATCAAAGTGTGAGAAAGTATTCAGTTTGCGTGCTGAAGGTCTATGGTTTTCCCTGGGTATTCCAGACTCCTCAATCATCCCTTAACTGACCAACTTGATATAAGCAAAAAAAAAAAAAATTGGCATAAAACACCAATAATCCAATTGTTTTTCAATGTCAGATACACAAAGAAGGGGTTTGATGACCTTTTATATTTTTTGCATTGTTCGAATCTTCAAGGTCTACTCTATGTATAATTCATCACAATGACATTTGGATTTTTTTCACTCTAGTCAACTTAACCCTTTAATTGGCAGATACGCCAAACTACGCCATTCTGATTTTTGGACGGTCTGTTGCACAATGTTTGGTGTAAAAGCGTTAAAACTTGACCGATTGGTGTAAATTTGGTACCATATGAAACTATAGAAAATTGCCAACAAATTATATTCTTCGAGTTTTTTGATGCAAAATATATTTTAATTCGATTTTTTAAGTTGAATATTGCGAAGCGATCCCGTTCCTGACGTAGTGAAAAATTAAGAGTGCCGAAAAAGTACGGAAAAAGTAATTCATTCAAACTTTGAAATTAAGTTTCAAACCCAAATAAAAACCACATATTTATGAAGAGCAGGAAAAGGTTGTTTGATTTATGTAAAGAAATAATAACTTGAGCCATAAATAACATCAAATTCATTACTTCGAACAGCTACCACTTTTGATTTTTATCATGTTTATTTTGACGTTTTTGCCCGCACCGGAAAAGCAAAAGGTTTCGTTCTTATTTTACATGGTGACACTGTTTGATGCATCTTTATAAGTGAATTTTGGAACTTTGATTGACAAATTTTATGCAATTAAAAAGGATTTTTTTCTATTTTATACACATATAAAAAATAGTATTTTAGAAATTATTTCATTGAACAATTTTAAATCTTTGGCAAATGAATCTGAGGTAAAACTTGCATTTATAAATAAAGAAATTAACGTGGCATTATTAGAACTTTATGTTTTAGTCAATGTAGAACTCTAAATTTATCCCGATTGAATAAATTTATCAGTTTTTTTTTCGCAATCAATTTGGAAATTCTATTTGATGCTTTTCTGAAATATTTTTTTTATACCAGGACAATCGAAATACAACTTTAATTAGAATGTAGACCTCGATTTGAATATATGTTTTCAAGAGAATAAATTTATCATTGCCGAGTATAAAATTGTATGTACCGCGTTCGTGTCGGGTAATCAGTCCGCGCAAGCAAATAAATAAATGATTAAATAATTATAATAAAATAAGAAATAAAAAACTACATTTACTTTATATCAGAATAATACATATATTTAAAAGCAACTGAATGCCTGGATTGATATCTGTATACCCATGCACCAGACACATGTTCACTGCATAAAATATGTGTCTTCTATGTCTGTACAGTGTTTCTAAAAATATAAAGGTTCGGCTTGGGTTCATAAATGATAACTATATATCATGACAAAGAATATATAAATACAAAGTCAAAGTTGTGAAATAAATAGAACTGATCGTGGGTATTGGTTTATCTCAGCCAATATGTCCCATGGTCAATGATTTGTTTTAAACAAAAGTCCAGGTAATGTCCGTGTGGTTTCTTGTTTGACAGAATTTCAAAATCCTGCATATATAATGATTAGAAAAGAGAACTAATTTAATTTGATTTTTTTATATTTTACACAAAAAGTTTTTAAACTATAAAATCAAATACAGAGATTTAGTAAAAAAAAATTATAAAAAATAAAAAAAATTAAAAAGAAAAAAGGGACTTTACTGATAAAGCCATCAATAATAAAAAAACGAACGTATGCTGCATGGTGGGAAATGAAATTAACTGTTGGTAAATTCAGAAAAAACATCTAGCTATACTGGTAAAATTACAAATACAATTTTAGTATTAATTTTAATAATTTTGAATCAAAATTTAGAGTTGAACACTATTTTTATGTATGTTTGTAAAAAGAATTCATATCTGGTCAATATAAGTATGAAAATATTTTTAACTTTTTTTTTTACTAACTTATGGAAAAATAAATAAAAATTCAAAATCCATAGGAAATAATAAATACAATATCTTCATGGAAGAGCATATTAAAAATTTGTAATTTTGAAATACTTGTAGTCGCGTCTATTGTCACTAAACATATAAAATAACTTAATACTTTCTTGAAAACCTATGATTAAAAGATACGCATCTGAATGTCGAGGTCCACTTCTCAATATGTGCAAATGTGAGAAAAATAATTTGTCTGCATGTCAAAAGTCGGTGTTCTTCACCAAATACCCCTGGTCCCAACATTTCTCCGGATTTTACAGCTTGAATGAAGGAATCTTGTCTGGGGCGCAAAATTTCATGTCTCCACTCTCTGAAATATGTGTCCGTTGAGAACTCTCGAATTTTCACGAGACTGACTATGACTTTTAATAACACACACACACACACACACACACACACACACACACACACAATCTCTCTCTCTATCTCTCTCTCTCTCTCTCTCTCTCTCTCTCTCGCTCGTCGAATTAACCATAAAACTGAAGACGAAAAAATAGTAAATAGAGATGACAATATAGTGTCATTATTTTGCAATGTGAAGAAAATTCCTGTATGACGTGTAAAACATTACCCAAACTCCGCGATAAGTAAATTATTTCAAGCATTCTAACAAGCCTAATATTATAAACAGTAAATTTAGGAATACTTGTCCTTGTAATCTAAGCAGTGCCCTTACTTTGTAAGTTAATGTGTTAATAATTCTTCTTAGATTTCGGTGGATAGTGTCATACACACACACACGCACGCGCGCGTTGATTCAGGGTGGCTTATATGACAATGTTGTGTTTCCATAAGTTGGAATAGGTTCGTTTACGATTTAAATACTAAAATACTATCTAACGGTAGCAATTAAAATTCTTCATGTAAAGTCAGATATAACTGGTATTGCGTCAATATAAGTTACATAATATTGAGTTAATGTCTGAAATAACTATTTCTATCCACTAATGTAGAAAATGTATTGACAAATTTGACAATCAGTTTTAAATATTGTAGTGTAATTGATGAAAACAACTTTTCCAACCCAAAATGCATATAATATGTGAAATATGCATTTTCAAACAGTTGCAAAAGCTATTTGTTGAAAATGTTTTATATGATTCTGTATATAAACACAATATATAGAAAGAAGGCAAGATAATCTGGTTCACAGATAATCAAAGTTACCCTTGTAACAGCAACAGGTATTAATCTTTGCCAAATCCTAAGTGGTTTTGTTGTTTGTCAAAATTATTATTCAATCCCTGTCGAAGCGATCGGTTTAAGAATGATAGAGGATACCCAGAGAAAAACACCAACCTTCAAAAGAAATATAAATTTTCTAACTCTTGGATCTGCTTGATTAGCTCGATTAGACTATTGGGGTTCGAAACTAGTGGTGAGAGGCACTGTAATCTGTAAGTCAATGATTTTTAGTGTTGCTTTTAACTATGTCACTTGTACGCCTTAAAATACCTTAAGTTTGTCAGACCGACTTTTTAGCATTCCTATGATGAAAAAACTGCATATTCTTCACCTGCTGTTGCCTACCTGACCTAGTCTGATCAAAAGGTTCTGAATTATTAACTTTATCAAGTATCTGGCATATATCTAAAAAGATATCATAACTTCGATCCAAACGGAAACTTTGGACGTCACAAGTTGTAGCAGTGTATGTTCATTGTACTTATCAGATACTTATGGCATGTGCTGATTTTGAGTTTCTATTATTCAAAATCAGCACATGACACTTGTTTCAAATATTAGTAAGTACATGCACTGCGAAAGCACATGGTTTTTCCCTCGATATAACCAAATTCGCTAGATTCTGTTATGGTAACGGATATTGACAAGTACAATGAAATTTTAAAAATTTTAGAATGACGTTTGGTATAATCATACAAATTTGATTCATTATTTTATTTTTATTTTTATTTTTTTTTTTTTTGGGGGGGGGGGAGGTAAAAGATTACTTGTTATCTCGAGTTTCTTCAAAATGCAAGATGGCTTCAAGTTTTGAAACTAAAAGTTAAGTATCATTATTTTAAGTGAAAGAATGAGAATTTTAAAACAATCTGTAACTTACAGTTCTACTAATTATACATTTTATGATAAACAAATAAAACTGTGTTGCACCTCTGTTTATTTTGCATGAAATATATAAATAGTAAAATACCATGCTCTTTCACGGTTTTGATCAGATTTAAGCAATTTGTGTTGCCAAGGAAATGGAAATTTGATTGAAATTCTGGCAAAAACAAAAAAATCATGTATGTTTTCTAAATAAAGATGTTTCTCTTCCATCATTCATTTTAACTGTTGAAGTATTGAGTCGAAAAAAATGTGTTCTTACGTGAACATGTCCATTGAAATAACAATATATGACTGTCTTGTTTTGATGCGATAAGCTGATAATTCTGTAATAATCGACATCTCATTTTATCTGAAAAATGCAAAATTTCGAAAGTTTACTTTGTGTAAGCTTTTATTAGGTGCTAAAATAAAAATATTATTTGTTCAAAATGCACGTTTTTCGACTGCTGATATCTAGAAATTGTCAAAAATTATGGATTTTTATACAAATTCTCGTTTATAGTACATTTTTGTTATATTCGTTGCCATGGCAACCTATATTTAGCTGAAAATAGTCTTGAATACTTTTCTATTAAACAAAAGTAAAATTCATATGTGGTTTCATAGTAATAAAATCTTTATAACATAATGAAATTTGCGTCGAAATAGTGGTCTTTTTTCTTCTTCAAATATAAATTTTGTATATAATGTTTGTTCACTTTTAAGAATTTAACCAGAAATACATGAAATTTGATGGTTTTATTTTTTGAGAAAACAAACAAATTTTGAAATGATATTACTACAGTATATTTGAATGATGCTTACTTCAATCTATAAGCAAGAAAATTTATTTTAAGTATGCAGGAATCAAGATAATAGCAATGATTTGGAAATCAAGCAAAAATGTGAAAATTTTCACACATTTGTGGTGTAAATGCTTTGTTTATGTTGCCATGGTAACAGATATTTTGATTTTTCCTACCTTAATGTAAAGTATGTAATATAGAGATACCAAATATATAGGGTTTGGTTATTAACATTTTCACTGCAAATGTCCGAAATTTTGAATTGGAAATATGGTACATTTTTTGTTAAATTTGCAAAATTCCTCTGCCAATTAAAGGGTTAAAATGTTTTACTTTACTCACTACAAAACCGATGACTACCATACTAAGCGAGAAAAATGCTACAGAAATATTGAATATTGTGCTAAAAGCTGAAAAACTAAATACATGTTAGCTTACTTCCTGCAGAAAGGAAACCTTTTAATCTTAAAGCAGAACTGTACATGAAATCAAAAGGTGCTAAGATTTTTTGTATCCTAGCAATCAACATGTTTTGCTCAGCCTTCTCGGAAAAGAAAAAAAAAACTTCTAAATCTATATGAACTTGAAAAAGGCTATAATGTCCATTTTTTGTTCATAACAAATCTTCTATAGAATATACATACTAAACATCAGAAATGGTGGGGCATCTTTTATTTATTCATTATCAATATAACCACACAATAGTTTTATTTTAGTGAACAAACTCCTTGAAAAACATTTGAGTGATTCCATTGGTGAAGGATGCTGGGAAATCTCAGAGGTCGTCTGCTTTGATTGGTAGAGGATGCTGGGATGTCTCAGAGGTCTTCTGCTTAACAGTAATTTGAATGCAGTTCATTGGACTTTTATATTAAGGTTTATTTTAGAAAGTTGTGATATGGAAGAATTGTTGAGTTATAAAACAGCTGGACATTGGCTGAAATCTTTGACAGGATTAAATGCTATATAAACTGGAATTTTTACAGATGATTAAGTTTGATTAAATAGTGGATTTTTATGGATGAAATAAAACCATGATTCTTCACACAGTTGTATTAGAGACCATTAATGTATCTACCCTGCAAGGTGCTCTTGACTTATAGATTCATTTATACATAAATTATATCCAGTTCAGTAACACCAAAACAATATCATTTATTGAATAACTAAAAACTTTCAAAAAAATGAATAAATAGATAAAATAATTTTAAAAAAGATAAAATAAAATAATAATAATAATAAAATACATAAATAAATGAAAAATTAAAAATAAAAATTTTAAAAACATGTAAGGTCAGAACAGTTTTGAAAAATGATTTAGGTACCAGTAAATTCAAATACTTTTTCATAACAGAAAACAAGATTTTATGATTGGATGGTGAAGAAAACCTGTATTGACTGCTTTAGACCACTTTGCCACCAAGGTCCTAAAATTAAGTTATATTTATAAATTATGTTTAAAAAATACACAAGGCACTCCAGTTTCCTCTATCAACCCAAAAATTGACTGTCTCATATCTTTCACTTATATCATTGCTGTCAGTTCTTGGATGGTGAAGAAAACCTGTATTGACTGCTGTAGACCACTTTGCCACCAAGGTCCTAAAATTAAGTTATATTTATAAATTATGTTTAAAAAATACACAAGGCACTCCAGTTTCCTCCATCAACCCAAAAATTGACTGTCTCGATATAAGTGAAAGAATCTTGACTGGGGCATTAAGTACCATAATCCTGTCCAATACATGTACATTCATCTTAGATAAGACCTCACTAGCTGTTGTCAGTTAGTTTATTGATAAATAAACAGGTTGTTTGTATGTTTGTTTGTATAGATGTAAAATTTCTCTCAGATTTCATGTTCTGTCACCATATAAATGGTCATGTTTGTCTACATCTGTGTTTGTCCATTTCAACTAATCTATCCATCTCTGTCTATCTATCCATCCAAATCTTGCTTTCTGGTTAACTACTCGTGTTGTCGACCAATTTTAATGGAACTGTAGATAAAATACAGGTCAAGTTCGAACTTGAGAATTTGAGGTCAGTTGTAGTTATTATCATATAGTGAACATTACCCATGAAAAGAAACTTTCAGCAGAGTATGTTTGACAAGTTTTAAAATCTGGCAATGTCAAACCTGCCTTTTTCTAAAATTAATCCAGTTTTAGAATTATTGTTGGTGCTAAAAACAGATTTAATTATTTGTAGATTTTTCTCATATTGGTGGCATTTTATCCTTTTACAGAGAAATCATAAGTACAACTCATTTGAAAAGAGTAATAGAACTATTTATTTCATAAATGTAGACCAAACTTGTTAACCGTGTCCAGATTTTTATTAAAAAAAACAAATAGACAAAATTTATGAAAATATAAGAATTATGCAAATAAATAATAATAATAATCATCATCATCATCATCATCTATATAATAATAATGCATTTTATAATAATAATAATAATAATAATAATTGTAATAACAATAATAATTAATTATTAAAATCAAATTGGTGTAAAATCAAATATTTTTATTTAACATAGAATAATGGTAAAAAAAATTCAAAACATGAAAGACTTTTGGCATCATACTGTAAAAAAAAATATGTGCAAATAAGTATGAAGACCAGTGTAATTTATGAATGGATTTAGATGTCAAGAGTAATCCTTTTAATGACCTACCTGGTAGATCGTGTACTTATAATACCTATAGTCTTATTGATTACATCAGGTACTATAATAAATTAATCTACCCTCATAAATAAATATACCTATGACATATATAATGACTCAATTGAATACTATAATGAAATATAATATACCAGTTGTAAAGATCAATGTGGTAGAGGTTACTTATGGGTGGGATAGGGTAGGTTGTTAGTTAAAGACTAATGAGGGATTAACCTGAAGTGGAGAGAAGTAGTGGTGTTTTACTTCCCAGTCTGAGTATATCACCTATATCAAGATGGTCAGTTTAAGGATAGTGAAGAAAACAGCAGTGTGTTGGCTAAATCACTTTTTAGCAAGAATGAAAATTGTTTTATCTGTAACAGGAGGGAGGAAACACCTGAAAAAAACACATCCTCATCGAGTGCCCTGGCTGAGGATCGAACCCAGCCCTGCTGGGTGATAAGCGAGTGCTCTACCACGAGGCTAAAAGATCCGGACCAGATAGTCTGGCAGTAAATCACTCTATTATACCTACTGTATACACCAACACCACGACTAGCTCAGTTCCCAGGGCTTGACATTAACTTTTATACCTACTTGCCCGGTCGGGCAAGTGCAAATGAAAATTCACTTGCCCACCTAAATTTTTTACTTGCCCTACTATTTTTTTGCTTTTTTGTTTTCTTTCAATTCAGGTCTTAAAATCGCTAAGAAAAGACCGAGTTAATCCTGTTAATCATTTACAGAAGACTGAATCAATCTTGTTTTATTAAACTGTTAATAAAATCTTCTTGATTGATGTTAACTTAATGTTTTTACTTTAGTCACTGTTGTTTTAATTCAGAGCGTGATAAAAAAGCTTATGGATAGTTATACCATCTTTAGTTTTATAAAGAGATGTTTCTTAAAAAATGACAACATTGACTTTTGTTTTAATTCGGCCATG
The DNA here is from genome assembly GCA_029721355.1 of Tegillarca granosa. Lineage (NCBI taxonomy): Eukaryota > Metazoa > Mollusca > Bivalvia > Arcoida > Arcidae > Tegillarca > Tegillarca granosa. The sequence continues at coordinate 35,173,591 of CM056605.1, forward strand.
TTTGCAGTTTCTTTTGTCAACAATAGACGAAAACCTATTCGGCGCTCTGATTGGATTAAATTGAGTGATATAAATAGAATAAACCAATAAAATCTCTTGTTTGATACATATCACGCTTATTTACGACAGGTTCCCGATTTAAACTCTAAGAGTCATAGAAAATATACAGAAGTATGGTGTGCACTTTAACATCGAAAATCGGAAAAAAAATCTCTCAGAATTTTATGTCAAAACAACAATTTTAATCATCTATGGCTAAAATTTTCACTTGTCACGTCGGACAAGTTTAATCTGAAGTTTACTTGCCCGATCGTCAGTTTTACTTGCCCCGGGCAAGCGGACAACCGTTAATGTCGAGCCCTGGTTCCGCTACATTCCTCCCCTGTTATCTTGAGATTTCCCACCCTGAAAATCTCACACAACCCCTCCATGGGTTATTTTTGGGTGTCAAATGTAACAGGAGGGAGGAAACACCTGAAAAAAAAACACATCCTAATTGAGTGCCCCGGCTGAGGATCGAACCCAGTCCTTCCGGGTGATAAGTGAGCGCTCTACCACAAGGCTAAAAGATCTGGACCAGATAGTCTGGCAGTAAATCACTCTATTATACCTACTGTATACACCAACACCACGACTAGCTCAGTTCCGCTACATATCTACCCTGAGTGGGATTTGAAGGTAGGCTATTGTCATAGGTAGTGAGAGGCCCTTAAGCAGGATTTAAACCTAGGCTACTGTACAAGGTGGTGAGAGCATAAGCAAATGCTTTAGAGCACAATATGAAATTAAAGTGGAGTAATGTTTTATGCCTTGTCATATATCAAGCAGGGTCAGTTTTTTGAATGGTGGAAAAAAACTGGAGCACCCAGAGAATTCACTGATGGCAAAGCCAGCCGGCATAGTATTTAGTTTGTAAGTGGGATTCAAACCTAGGTGTTGATTGGAACTATGATCTGCAAGTCTGTATTTTAGTCTTGCTTCTAACATGTGGGACAGTTGGGGGGGGTGGGGGGGGGTTTGAACCCTGGCAGAGTCTGACCAAAACTTGAATATTGGTTGAGACTTTTTTCACAAGCACTCTGCTTTCAGAAATATTTGATAAAGTAAAATTCAAAGAAATGTTAAAAATATATTATTTCCTTTATTTTTCGGCTTTTTCAGTCAAAATTTATAATTTATTGAAGTGTACAAGTAAAAATCCTTCCCATAAAAACATTCTTTTTGTCTGCAATGGCCATAAATTACCTGACAGAAAAATAGCAGATATAGCCCCAATTAGAAAGAACTCCAAATACAATTTCTGTATTGTCAGATCTTAACCTTTCTTGACCCCCCCTGTCTTGTTCTTGACTTCAGTATTTTCTTCCTTATAATTTACAAAGACCACCAATTAGATGTAGTACAATCAGAGAGTTTAAATTGAAATAGATATTCAAAAGGAAAATAATTGTTGTTAAATTTTCCTTTGTGTCGAAGTTGTAGGTTATACACATACTTGACAGGAGGTATTCATGCTAAAATTGATTCTAAATATTTTTATTTGTAATTTTATTCTAAAATTGTAACATATTACTGTTCAGTTTTGTATAATTGCTGGGTGTTTATTTCTTTTGGATATTTCACTTAATTTTTTTCCCAGATACAGGTGTAGAGGATTGAAGCGAAGTTTATAGTTTTCAACCTCAGTCAGGAATTTTTCACTGCGGTTGGATCCGAGTTGATGAAGTGTAACTTGAAAAAAAAATCAGTGACCTCAGCAAAAAAAAAAAAAAAAAAAAAGTTTTGCTCAAGTGGGGTTTGAACTAAATGGTGAGAAGAGTTGTGATTTGTTAGCCAGTGTTCCTACCACTTTGCTATTGAGGCCACTCCGAGATTTAAACTTGTGAGGTGTTGTTTAAAGCTGTATATGCATGGGTGTAGCCATTACCAGTTATACAAAAAACATAAAAGTCCAAATATGGAAGCATTTAGTTATTTTAGTTATTTCTGACTAATTGAAAGAATATGATAAAATATGAAATTTATGCATAGTCATCATCATAAGTATCTTTTTAAACCAAAGTTATTTGACCTTGACACTGACCTTGACACAAGGTCAAGGGGAATCATTTTGAAATTTGTTATCAATCGCAAAATGAATTTTTTATTCCAAAATTTACTCTTATTATCATTAATAGTATTGGGATTGATTGATTGATTTATGGGGTTTTATGTCTCGGTCAAGAATATTTCACTTATATCGAGACGTCACCAGATATAAGTGAAGTGTCAGAAATTTATTTTTACCTTTGCAGTGAACTAATGGTTATGTGCATGAGGGTTCTTTAGCGTGCCACACCTGCTGCGACTTGCGAAATTGGTTTTTAGGGCCTTCTTGGAAGGAGACTTTCATTTTCAATGCTGACTGCTTGGCAAAAAAACAGTCACTACTAATTTTCAAGTATTTGTCAGACGTGGCTGAGGTTCAAGTTGGACCTACCAAAAACGAAGTGAGCACTCTAGCAACTGAGCTACCGAAGTGATATTGTAATCTTGGGGAATAACTACCGATACATTAAAAAATTAACAATAATCAAGAAAGTTTAAAAAGGGCTATCTGTCTGTGTCTATTTTTCGATGCTTTTTCTTGGTCTTATATGATAAAGTATTGGACCATCTGTCTGAATGTACATGTATAGCTTGAAATAGTTATTTTAAAAATCCACCGGTGGATTTTTAGCTCTATCTCTCAATCTTTTTCCTATCTACTTCTTATTTGAAATGGTCAATTAATTCATATTGGTGCAAAATGTTTTATTTATTTATAAACAGGTAAACATTATATGGCTATTTTTTATTTCAGAAAAAATAAATAATAAAATTACTTTTAATAGATTTTATCAATTTTATTAGAAAATAAATATCAGGTGTTGTCGTATTTTTTTTTATCTGCCTCAATAGTATAGTGACTTTTATCTGATTGTACGAACTTTTTAGAGTCCACAGTAAATGTCCACGGACATTAAAATATTGCAAAAACAAGAAAATGTTGAAAACCTAACTCTTTAGATGAAATTTCTTATCTTTGAAATATATCTTATAATTAACATAAAATTTCCATTTTGCTTGCTTCTCTAAAAAAGGAGGTAGGTAACCTTGTCAACACATGGTTGTAAATCCTCGGTAATGTTTCCCAAATTTTGACAGTATTGCTGTTTATTGAACAATGCATCATAGGGTATAACATATAATTATAACTTTATAGGAGGATTTTATATGCTGTTATTATGTACTTTTTTATGAATGAAATGGTTTTATTTTTTGAATATTTAATTAACACCAGCAAGATTAAGTTTGACAAGTTAATTCTAACGTCTGCCAGTTATGAATTACAGTTGACTTCAGGAGGAGGGAACTGACTTGTTTCAAACATACCTCAAGTTATAAGATACTGTTTAAACAAAGGGTATCATATTAACTAACTTCTTTTTTGTCAAATTTTGCACCTCCTTTCTTTAAAAAAAAATTAAGACATTAACTCTACATTTATTTAATTCAAGATGCTACCGAATATACAATGGTTTGTATGAGCTGGAACATACTAATTCCTGAATCCCATATTAGAACTTCTCATAATGAGAGGTTAACTATGAGGGGCCACAAAAAAGGGGTTTGAAAATACAGTGTATTCTGTTAGCAGCAAAAAAAAAACTATTTAAAAATGCAAAATGTAAATTATTTGCAGAGGCAGAATAAAAATTGTGCCAGTTTTTGTTCCAGTCTTTAATAAGTGGCCATTTATGTTATAGTAAAAGCTCATGGCGAAGTATAGATCTAATATTTTGTCATGGATTGTGTTTCATCTGTAAGCCTTTTGTCTTACCAAATTTTCTGGTCTAAATGGGCCCCAGTGGCGGAGTGGTCTAAAGCGTGCGCTTGTGGATTACAGAGCCTCTCACTGCCTGGGTTTGGATCCCACTCAGGACAGATCCTAGTGTAAGAAACTTTGTCAGTTTGCTTGCCAAAGCTTGGTGGCTTTCTCTGGGCTGGCCAGTTTCTTCACCATCCCAGAACTGACCGTCTCGAAATAAGTGAAAGAATCTTGACTCGGGCAAAAAACACCATTACCGTACTTCACTCTCCACTCTTCTGGCTTAAACAACTTTTAACTTGACAGGAATTATTCTAGGATCTAGAATGCTTGCTAAATGACAATAATTATCTCAAAGCAAATTTTTATACTATGCAAGAAATTGGATCATGGAAAAAACAGAAGTACCTAGAGCAAATGCCTTATAGCAATTTTATACAAATAAAAAAAGTTTACATGAACTATTGGTCTTTTTTGGTTTAGAATGGTCGGGAAATCTAGATTACCTATCAGTTCATTCGCAGAAAGGCAGACATTTTTCTGGGCACTCCTTCTTGATATCAATGCAATAGTCTTGTCTTGGGCATGAAGAATCCTTTTTTCCTCTCAACTTCATTCTTACGGTCTCTAATTTATCAGCCTTGTGCAGCCACATGACATTCAAATATTAATTGTTTATTTACTATCAATTAACTTATAAATCAATAAATTTGACATGATTGGAACTAATTTCATATCAATTGTCATATTAATACATCATGTCACAGAAACATTATAAATGTAGTTTAATATAGTTCTATAATTTTTTTTTAGCAGAAGGGAAAATAAATAACCTGATAGAATCTACAAAGGAAGTTCTAGGACATATCTTATTATTTTCAAGGATTTGTGTTCAATCTATGTGTGTATAGCCACAATGGAAGATACTTGTTTTCCATGTCATCAAAAGAGTAAGGCTAAGTTATGGAAAAGTGTGCTTTGGATTTGGTGGTTCTGTCTTGATTTCCAGGGCTGTAGTTTTGAGAACATAGCATGGTGATAGAAAAGTATGATTTTGTTTTATTCCAGTGTTCCAATTTCGTAATTTTTAGGACTTTAGTCCAGAAGAAGAGACATATACATAAAAAAATGTGGTTGGAGTCAACATTCAAAAGTCAGGATTTCTGCAGTTCGGAAGAAGAGTCAAAAATAAAAAAAATAAATAAAAGTTCAGTTGGAATTCAGTGGTTAGTTGTGAGTTTTATACCTGCAAAACTAAAGATGAAGCAAAAATATGGAAAAGTTTGGATGGAATCCATGGTTCAGTCTTGATATAATTGCAAAGACTGTAATTCTGAATAAGTCAAATAAATAAAGAATAAGCATTGTTGGAATACAGCATTCCACAATCTTGATTTATAGGACTGTATTCCTGAAGAAGAGGCATAAATATTTAAGTGTGGTTGGATTGTAGCGTTTCAGTCTTGTGACTGTATTCCTGAAGAAGAGGCATAAATATTTAAGTGTGGTTGGATTGTAGCATTCAAGTCTTGTGACTGTATTCCTGAAGAAGAGGCATAAATATTTAAAAGTGTGGTTGGATTGTAGCATTCAAGTCTTGTGACTGTAATCCTGAAGAAGAGGCATAAATATTTAAAAGTGTGGTTGGATTGTAGCATTCCAGTCTTGTGACTGTATTCCTGAAGAAGAGGCATAAATATTTAAAAGTGTGGTTGGATTGTAGCATTCCAGTCTTGTGACTGTATTCCTGAAGAAGAGGCATTAATATTTAAAAGTGTGGTTGGATTGTAGCATTCCAGTCTTGTGACTGTATTCCTGAAGAAGAGGCATAAATATTTGAAAGTGTGGTTGGATTGTAGCATTCCATTCTTGTGACTGTATTCCTGAAGAAGAGGCATAAATATTTAAAAGTGTGGTTGGATTGTAGCATTCCAGTCTTGTGACTGTATTCCTGAAGAAGAAGCATAAATATTTAAAAGTGTGGTTGGATTGTAGCATTCCATTCTTGTGACTGTATTCCTGAAGAAGAGGCATAAATATTTGAAAGTGTGGTTGGATTGTAGCATTCCATTCTTGTGACTGTATTCCTGAAGAAGAGGCATAAATATTTAAAAGTGTGGTTGGATTGTAGCATTCCATTCTTGTGACTTTATTCCTGAAGAAGAGGCATAAATATTTAAAAGTGTGGTTGGATTGTAGCGTTCCATTCTTGTGATTGTATTCCTGAAGAAGAGGCATAAATATTTAAAATTGTGGTTGGATTGTAGGGTTCCAGTCTTGTGATTGAAGGACTGAAGAAGAGGCACAAATATTTGAAAGTGTGGTTGGAATTCAGTGGCTTGGTCTTGTTTTCTAGGGTACTGGATTCAGTCTTGATTTCTAGGGTAAGTTGAAGATAATTTTAATAGTTTTTTGGCTTATCAAACTGGCATCTGTGCCATTGATGTCTTTTTTCATAATTCAGAAGAAAACAGTTGAGTGTAGAATTTGTGTTTAATGCTGTAATCAAGTTTTTTTTTCCATATATACCGTAATTCTTCTACGTATTCTGACCCTCCATGTTTTCGGACACCCTAATTTTTAAATTTTAATAATTTATAAATTTCCTCTAATTTCAGACAGCAATATTTTACCTCTAAATCCGGACACGTTTTTGCTGAAAAGCAGTTGCAGCATGTGATGCAGAGCACTTGAAATAAAGATTTAATAAAATCAAAAAGAAACTTTGTTGTTTTCAATTATTTAAACTATAAATTGTTTTCACTAGTTTATTTCATTGTGTATTGGCGCCATGGCATCATAACGTGAAACAAGTATGTGCAATGTATTAATGTTTTTATGTAAACTCAATAAAATCATACCTTTAATAAGTGCTTTAATTTTCTATGAAAGTGAAAGTTGATTAAAATTAATGTTCACTGCCGAGAAAATCGCGCAAGACAGAATCTTGCCTGTACACTAATTCAACATCAAAGACATTTTTTCTGATGAAAACAGGAAGTGACGTTTTTCACTTATTCTCATTTTGTGTTTGTTATGGGAATTTCAAAAACGACCATGTGATTGTTCCAGCCGACAGACGCGTTAAAAAAACTGTTTTCCAAGATAAAAATTACATTAAAATATGTTTGAAATATGATTTAAAATAATTCAATTTTTAACCTTTTATTTGCAGGCAGGGATTTTTCTGGCCATTTTGGGAAAGGGACCTTGGGATGAAATTGGGAAAATCATTGACAAAATCGACATTTTGGGAAAATTTTTCATTAAACTTTAAAAATTGTCACATTGTCAGCACATCAAATATTTTGCCTGGAATATTTACTATTTTGATACATGCTGGTAGTCACTCATTTGTACCAAATCACTCAGACATTAACACAATATCTTCATAGACTGGCTTCAATACAAACACCTGAGAAAGTTGTTTAATGAGTTGCTCCCATTCTACCAGATCCTCATTGAGTATAAATCAAAATGTGCATAAATACAGGTTATTATAAAGATATACAAGCTACACCAAAAATATAGTTTTTCACTTTTTCTTAAGTTTCTCAAAGCAGGATCAATTAGGAATTTTTACCTACAAAATTGGGAAAAATGTATGCTTTTTGGCATTGGGAATGGGTCCCTTTACCGGACCCTGTGAGTGGCCAGAAAAATCCCTGGCGGGAGTCAGGAATTGTTCCATCTTTGCATTGCCATTTCTTAAAATGTAGGCCTACGCGTGGTAAAGTATTGAATGTTTGATTGAAACGAAATTCTCTGAACTTGATCCACAAATAATGCAACACACGATGAATAATAATAATTTGACTGCAGACAATTACAAATAGAAAGTGGCATGTTCGTGCACCTCAAACGTTGGGAGTTAATGAAAAAAGTCACGTTGTTTACTTGTAAACAATATGGCGACCTCGATGTGTATTACTCACAGAATCATGATTATTGATCAACAAACACTTCAAAAAATAATAATCAATGAAATAAACAACACAAAACGTAACTTTTACTTGTATTTTATTTAAATTTTTACTTTATCATTGATTTATGCGTGGATATCAATGTTGATAATGTCTTAAAATACCGAGAGGTAACTTGGACCCAAAATCGGCTCCAAAATGTCTCAAATTCTTGGACACTCTAAATATTCGGACACCCCCAATTTTCAAGATATTTAATTTTCAAATTTCCTCTAAATTCCTGGACACTTGAAAATGAAATTATTAAAATCTGACCGAATACATAGAAGAATTACGGTAGATATAGTCATTTTTTGGATAGTGAAAAAAAACTTTTGAGAAAAATGCAGAACTTTAGAGAGTAAAATGACAAACTTTTGCAAAAAAGGATCTTTCCATGGTGAAATTTCCAACATAGGAAGTGAGGGGTGCTATGATTTGTATTTGGTGTTTGAGATTTAACAACGCTTATGTCCCCTTATTGCAATGGAGGGTTAAGCACACAATTTGTTCAGTTTTATGTATAAAGTAACAAGCTGGGGGTTTTGATTGATTTTCAATTTCTATGAACACATTGAGTCAAAGTATTATGATGATTTGAGTTGAGTAATGGTGTTTGACGTCCCAGTCGAGAATATTTCACTTATATTGAGATGTCACCAGCTATAGGCGAAAGTGCAGAAATTTTGCCTGTGCTTTGCGCTGATGGAATAATATAGCAGTTCTTTATTGTGCCATGCCGTAACAGGGGACCTTGTTTATTTTAAGTTCCCACCCGAAAGAACCATGACTTTCATCTCGTAGTGCTGAGTACTTGGTGAAAGAACAGTCACTACCCACTTTCAAGTCTTCAGTCAGACCCTGCTGGGGTTCAAACCCACGACCTCCCACTTACGGAGTGAGCACTCTACCAACTGAGCTACCCCAGTGGTATATTATGTTGAGATGAGTAATGTTGTTTTATGCCATAGTAAAGTTTCTTTTACATATACTAAGGTGAACAGTTCTGAGTTGTTGGAAGAAACTTTGTTTCAGAGGAAATCACTAATTTTAATCAAAACTAACAAACTTTCTCACACTAGGATCTGCCTGAGCAGGATTTGAACCTAACCAGTGAGAAGCATTGTTACCTAATAAGGGTTTGCTTTAGACTAACCAGGCACCAAGGCCCTGTAAGTGACATATTTCCTGCAAATTTTGTTTGTTTTAAAACAAAGCTGGTAGGGGAGGGAAGGGTGCAAAAAAAATTAAATAAAAATACAGGTCTTTGTTGTAGGTACTACGATATTCCGAAAAATAATTGATAAACCATAAAAAAATTTCCTGTACAGAAATATTTTGCTTTACTGCATGGGAGGGTATCATTTAATGTCTAATTAGATGTTCTTATTTATTCTAATATTGAAAAATTAGATATTAGATGCCTCCCCCCCCTATCCCACTTCCTCTTAAACCTTTTAGTCAGATGCACTCAGAGCTGAGAGTCAAACAAGGCTTTGTTTAACTGTGACAGAAATTGATTACTTAAATTTCTTGTTTACAAAAGGTTGTAAAATTCATTTCCTGAAATTTAAGCCTTCTTTGTTCTTTACAATTACAAAACAGATTTATTTAATTGCTTATGATAAATCATTTTAAACTAGCTCGTTATCTAATTTTTATTTATTAATGATATTTTTATTGTATTTTTATTGTTAATGTCAATTTAGTAAGCAGCTTTTGATTTTCAGATATTTGTTACAAAAAATTGATTATTTACACTGGATCTTAAAGCAGTGATTTTGCTATGGTTTTTAAAAACTACCTTCCACCTTTCAGATTGGGAAAATTTGGACCCTTTTTTATGTCACACATTACTCTCAGAATTTTGATATTCATTGCAAAGATTATATATTGTGACAATATCTAACATTTTTGTCTGTCAGAACAGTTTTGGACAACTGGATTTAACTTAAACTATTTGATTGTGTGTCACTGTTGCCTTTTGCAGAATTTTAGTTGTCAAATTGGGAAATTTTAGTCATATTTCTCAAGGGGAAACTACCTTTATTCGGTAGTAATTTTAGGCAAACAAAACCACTGTAAAGACGGAATTTTGAAATTTACTGAATAGAGAATGTAGAATTCCTTAGTTATCACTGATTGGATGAATGGGATTAAATTACCAAGATGGTGTTTTACGTCCATTCAGAATGCAGTATGTTGTAGAAGAAATGCAATTACAATGGAACACAGCAGCATACCACTTGATATCACCTCTTAATGTTTGTGCAGAATGAATTGGATAACGTTTTTGTCAAATATTCCCAAAAAACATAGTTTTTACGAGAAAATATCACTTTTCATTGCCAATAGAAAAAAATGTCCCACCCGCACAAACGCTATGAGGTATCACATGGAGCTCTGGGGAATTACATTTGCTACCTATTTGAACACTTATTTTTCTTATTAATAAGGATGAAGTGGAGAATTTCACTCAAAGTGTGGTTTTATCTTTGCACTCCAGTTTCTTTCACCATCTCAAAATTCACCACCTCACTATAAATGAAATAATTTTGACTGGGTTGTAATATCATCACCCTACTGCACTAGGATGTGAGATCCCACAAGTTGATTGGTTGAATGATTTAATGAAGTTTTACATCCTAGTCAACGATATTTTACTTACATCAAGATGTCACCAGCTGTAGGTGAAGTGGCAGAAATTTGTGCCTTTGCAGTGCGCTTAGGGCAATGTGCAGGGAGGATTACCTTTAACGTGTCATGCCTGCCATGGCATGGGTGTTTTAAGGTGTTTTCTGAAGGACTACATGACTTTTATTTCTAAATGCTGAGTGCTTTGCAAAGGAAGTCACTACTAATTTTCAAGTCTTGGTCAGACCTGGCCAGGATTTGAACCCCGACCTCCCACATACGAAGTGAGAACTCTACCAACTTAGCTACTGTAGTTGTATACCTACAATATGAAATTTCCTGTAAAAAATGTTATTCCAGAAATTTGTGGCATATCAAGAAATGTTGAGATACTAACCAAATAGTATGCTGCTTAATTAATCCCATTGTAACTTTTTAATACAATTTTTTTGTGCTTGTGGGAACTTAACAACAAATTTGAACATGTTGCCAGATGAAATAACAAGCAATAGATGGACACTCTCTTTGTGTTTGCCACCCCTTGGGAAGTTTTGCATCAGAAGAATCCTTATTCACTACATTGTATGCTCATAAATGAGCAGCCATTGTATTTTGAGTATTATGACAAGAACCTAAATGGTTCTGTATTGCCATGTATCAAATTCAAAAAGCTTTTTGATGCAAGCCAAAAAAATATTGTTTTCAGTCCATAGGTTTTCAATAACAAGCCAGAAAATATCTTTTTTCAGTTATTTTTTTTTTGGTCCAAAGGTATTCAGTTTGGACAGGCTCTGCTATAGTTTCCTTATGATGTGACATGTATGCATTATGCATAATATAATTTGATACTGTGTGATTTGGTATCACTGCATCCTGTGTATTGCAATAATTTTGGTAAAGGTGTATTATTTAAATGTAAATTTCAAATTTTAGAAAAATTTATGGCTCCAAAAATAAATCTAATCTGGGTAACAGACGTAAATTTAATTTACATTTTCACAACTTTATTATAAAATTAACAACCTGGTTACGATGCAGTTTCATTCATAAAACTTGATATTTTTTGTGACATTGATACATTTTCATAGCGAAATAAAACTTTCTCACAAAATTTGTTGATGTTTCATATTCATGAGACTTGGTATGCAACATCACAGGGGGCCTGGTGGCCTGAGGCCGACAAATTTTCAACTGCATCATGAACTTTGTACACTCAAGAGTGATGTTGCCTGGTGATGCAGAAACGGAACAACTCAGCATTTATATTAATCACTTTTTAATTTTAAATCTTGATTACTAAAAACTTGTTTCAGCTATTTCGGTAGAAATGAGTTGAAATGTTGCAAATTTAGTGTAATTTAATTAAAAAAAACTTAATGCAGCTTTAATAATATGCTGATATCTTGATATTTTTATCAGAAATTAAAATCTCATTATCTCGATCCAGAAAAACTTGGTTTTAGATATTTGCAGTAAGAGCAAGTTTATTAATCCCGAAGCATTTATGTAAAAACAATTTTGTATATGTGTGAGTGATTATTATGGTCTGCCTTGTACATATACTAACCTGCAGTTGGGGCAACTTTTTATTTAGTTGTTAGCTCACCAAGGCAGTATGCCACAAAATAGCACATCGCTTTTCCCATCACATTTTCTTGGTACCAAGTGAATCAGTTGATATTTTCATTGTAATACTGATTGAGTGCCAGGAAAGAAAGCAGTATCTCAAATTTTAAAGTCATGTGTATGTATGATCTGGTTTGAGTTTGAACACCGGACATCCTGCTCTTGCATCAAGCCCTAGAGACATAAAGAGATAATTCAATTGATTCCTATATCTAAGGGGAAAATCTGTATAAGTACATAATTTTGCAGGGCCCAAAGTTAAAAAAAAATCATTTGTTCAAGCATAAAGAATTTGTCACAAAAAAAATCTTTTTAAGATGCGGAGACTGAAAGAAATCCATAATTGAAATTCTTGTGTGTCTTTGCAGGATTTTGAATATCATGGATTCAAACCAGTGGGGTTATACATAAGACTAAAATTCAAGATTTTGCTTTTATATCTGGGTTTCAGCATCAGCAAGACAGTATCTACTGTTTCACCTTGTGTCAAAATATAGTCACTGTGGCGAGTGGTATGTTGGTCTGTGACTGGCTCTGTGGGCTTGCATGTTAAGGCTGCTCTCACTGCACAATGGTGCATGGCAGAAGATTAACATGATACATTCTGATTTTAGATAAATCTGTAAAGATTAAAAAATGGCTCTATTGTTATAGAAAAGCTGGAAAATTTCAAATTTATTTTTAAACAACATTACAACCAACCAATCACAATGAATAGCAAAGAAAATGTTCTTTATTTCTTTGTTTAATGCACTATTTATGAATGAAAGAATTGTATAGGCTTTCCATTGCACTGACATTATTTTTTTTAAAAAAAAAAACCCTCTGTTAAACCCCAACTTTTTAAAATCAATTTTTCAAAGAAAAAATGTAGTTATGACAAATTTGATAATTGTCACCTTCATTTACAGGTGAAAATTGATTCTGTCATATGATATGTAACAGAATTGAAAGAAAAGAAATTGAGAGAAGGCAATTTGTAATAGAATGCCTACACAGTTAGAACGAGCTGCCTACTGTGTGTGTGTGGAGTGCATCATATCAAGATTCACAGATAATGTTTTTTAGCCAAGGCCAAGATGGATTTTCAAAATTTAAATAAATTTTTTTTTAAAGGTTTTTTTATGAAAAAAAGTAAGTGATTAATGAAGTATGGTTTATAAAAAAAATACTGTTGTATCAGTTACAGGAAATATCGTGGAGGGTAAATGAATTTTAAATTGACTACTAACTTGTAGATGTTTTATGCAGAAATTTGAATTGAAATTTTGAAATTCATCAATACTTTTTTTTTTAATTTTTACAAATATCAGCAGAAAAGAAGCATTCTTTTTTGTTAACAGGCATATTGGTTATTATTATTCTTTATATGGAACAATTCAATGTTGACTAGATAGCAAACATTTTAAGTTGCTTAAGAAATTTAAGAATTTTTCTTGCAACTTTCAGAACTATGGTGACTTAATTGGTCTTTCTGTTGCCAGCTTTCTGGATTATTGTACTGCTCACCACCTAGGGTTACCAAGTGGTCTTAGGTGCCAACTGCCTGGATTATTGCACCTTTCACCACCTAGGGTGACCAAGTGGTCTAAGGTGCCATCTTTCTGGATTACAGCACCTCTCCCCACCTAGGGTGACCAAGTGGTCTAAGGTGCCAGCTTTCTGGATTACAGCACCTCTCCCCACCTAGGGTGACCAAGTGGTCTAAGGTGCCATCTTTCTGGATTATTGTACTGTTCACCACCTAAGGTGACCAAGTGGTCTAAGGTGCCATCTTTCTGGATGACAGCACCTCTCCCAACCTAGGGTGACCAAGTGGTCTAAGGTGCCAGCTTTCTGGATTATTGTACTGCTCACCACCTAGGGTGACCAAGTAGTCTAAAGTGCCATCTTTCTGGATTATAGCTTCCTCACCACATAGGGTGAGCAAGTGGTCTAAGGTGCCAGCTTTCTGGATTATAGCACCTCTCCCCACCTAGGGTGACCAAGTGGTCTAAGGTGCCCGCTTTCTGGATTATTGTACTGCTCACCACCTAGGGTGACCAAGTGGTCTAAAGTGTCATCTTTCTGGATTATAGCTTCCTCACCACCTAGGGTGACCAAGTGGTCTAAGGTGCCAGCTTTCTGGATTATTGTACTGCTCACCACCTAGGGTGACCAAGTGGTCTAAGATGCCATCTTTCTGGATTATAGCACCTTTCAACAATTAGGGTGACAAAGTGGTCTAAGGTGCCATATTTCTGGATTATAGCAGTAATCTAAGATGCCAATCTTTTTGGATTATAGCACCTCTCACCACCTAGGGTGACCAAGTGGTCTAAGGTGCCAACTGTCTGGATTAATGCACCTCTCACCACCTAGATTTGAATTCCATTTGGATAAAATCCTAGTGTGAGAAAGTTTGCCGATTTGCTTGTGAAAAGTTGGTGGTTATTAAATAGGGGCACTCAAGTTTCCTCCACCATCCCAGAACTGACCCTTTTAAAATAAGTGGAAGAAGCTTATAAAAGAAATATATGAAGAAAAACATTTTAGAATAATTGTAAAAATCAATATATCCCATAAATAATTGTCTCCAAGGCTAAAGCAAAACAATAGAAATAAAAATTTAATAAAAATTAAATTTTTTGCTTCATTTTCAAAAGACATTTTATCAACCCTTCATAATAGTTGGTATTGCCCCCCCCCCAGTTAAAATAATGATAAATAATTAATTATAGTAATAATAATATAAAATTAAAAGAACAAACAAAAACAATAAATCAAAAATAAAATAAATTTAAAAAAAAACTCATAAAAACCAAACAAACAAAAACAATAACAAAAAAAAAAAAATGGGTAGAACCAAAAAATTACATCTAGATTTTTTTTTTTACAAAAACACATTTATTAGTAAACATTGACCATGGTACCAAGTAAATATTATTGAATTGAATCATTCTAGCACAAGTTAATACACGATTTTTAATTAAGACCCTAATTAAGCATTCTTGTCGTTTAAAACAATTCAAACAGTCATTGTTTTAAGTCGGCGAATTAATTCTACATATTTTACTATGTGTCGCATTTTTGTATTACAGAACTTATGTCCGTATATTTCATCGTTAAAAACATATTGAAATTTTTCTAGTGATTTGTTTCAAATTGAAATAATTCATGATCTTTTTGAAAACTTTGTCTTCATATTTGAAAACTGATCTCTATTGTCAAATTTAATTTTCAACCTAAGTTAATGACAAATGTGAATTTCAGGCCAGTATTTTGAATAATGCTTTTAATTTGAACTGTTATGTATAATTAGTTACTTTTTAACTAATTTAAGAACACTTAATTAATATTTTTGTCTTTAAATATCAACCTAACGGTGTCGTTAAATACAAGTCATTTATTGTGAATTTGTCTTTTGTGTTTTCTTGTGCTAATTTTGCATTAAAATTCATTTAATTAACCTAATTTTTTTCCAGTTATGGTAAAACAAGTCAGTTTTGGTGGAGAAAATAAATATTTCAATATTTTCATCTGAACTTGAGAGTTAGTGGTGCCGAAGTAATTTAGTTATAATGATTTCTGTGTCAATGGATTATTAACTATAATATAACTACAAATTACATATAAAACTTATCACGGTCACATTTTCGAACAATTTTGTTACAGTCTCGGTTCTTGTTATAAAAGCATTTTATCAGTCGGTCTAACGAAGCATGGACAATTTTTCCCGTTTTTCTTTCACCTACCTAGCCATGCTCTCTTAATCACATTTGGAATTATTGTCGAAGTCTGGGGTATTAATCTGTTTCCATGAATACTCATAGAAAATTAGGATAGGGTTGATTCTAAAATACAAATAGGAAATCGATAGCAATAAAGTCCCAGACATAACTTCCTCTTTGGTGTGCAATAAGTTTCACAGCTAATGTGTAAAATAAAATTGTCTAGGTTTTTTATTAGGTAATGGGCTTAACACATTGGAGGACAATATCCAGCAGTGGATTTCTGGACTGGAGAAAAATAACATAATGAATTGTATATACAAAAATTCTTTTAGAGAAATTGATTAGATTTGTATACATGAATCGTTATTTTATAACTAAAATTTCTCTGAGGACATCGGTTATTGGCGACACTTCACACTTCGTTGACAATTTTATATAGTATAAGGGAATTATTTCGGCTTTTTTACTTGTTTCAGACATGAATTTGAACACACTCCCAAAACTGATGTAGAGTTTGACATTGGACAATCTGTCTAATCAATATTCTTCACAGGTACTTGTTAGCTCACCTGAGCACAAAGTGCTCAAGTGAGCTATTGTGGTGGGTCATTGTCCGGCGTGCGTCGTGCGTCGTGTGTCGTGCGTCAACTTTTGATTGTTAACACTCCTGAAGCCACAATTTAAGTGCAATCTTAATCAAACTTTCTCAGAATGATCCTCTTGACAAAAGCTAGCTCAAGTTCGTATATGGGCCATGTTGGGTCAATAAGTAGGTCACTAGGTCAAATTGTAATAAAACCTTGTTAACACTCCTGAGGCCACAATCTAAGTGCAATCTTAATCAAACTTAGTCAGAATGATCCTCTTGACAAAAGCTAGTTCAAGTTCGTATATGGGCCATGTTGGGTCAGTAAGTAGGTCACTAGGTCAAATTGTAGAAAAACCTTGTTAACACTCCTGAGGACCAATTTCAGTCCAATCTTCATCAAACTTAGTCAGAATGATCATCTTGACAAAAGCTAGCTCAAGTTCGTATATGGGCCATGTTGGGTCAATAAGTAGGTCACTAGGTCAAATTGTAATAAAACCTTGTTAACACTCCTGAGGACCCAATTTTAGTCCAATCTTCATCAAACGTAGTCAGAATGATGCTCTTGACAAAAGCTAGCTGAAGTTGGTATATGGGCCATGTTGGGTCAGTAAGTAGGTCACTAGGTCAGATTGTAGAAAAACCTTGTTAACACTCCTTAGGACCCAATTTTAGTCCAATCTTCATCAAACTTAGTCAGAATGATGCTCTTGAAAAAAGCTAGCTGAAGTTGGTATATGGGCCATGTTGGGTCAATAAGTAGGTCACTAGGTCAGATTGTAGAAAAACCTTGTTAACACTCCTGAGGACCAATTTCAGTCCAATCTTCATCAAACTTAGTCAGAATGATGCTCTTGACAAAAGCTAGCTTGATTTTGTATATGGGCTATGTTTGGTCAATAAGTAGGTCACTAGGTTGAATTATATAAAAACCTTGTTAACACATATGAGGGGATCCATTTTAGACCAATCTTATCAAACTGTCTCAGAATGATGCTCTTGACAAAAGCTAGCTCAAGTTTATATATGGGTCATTTTGTGTCAATAAGTAGGTCACTAGCTTGAAATATAGGAAAAAATCTCTTTTAAGAATAGAAGCTCCAGTTTGCCAAAATCAAGCTGAGTGTACATCATTTTCAGGTGAGTGTCCAGGGCCTTCATGGCCCTCTTGTTTTTTTTGTTTTTTTTTTTGGGGGGGGGGGTCAATTTACTCATGTAGTAAGGCCCAGTCAGGTCAAACATAAGACTTTAAAATTTGGGATATTGCATCCTCATGTAGTGCTTGGCATTAGGACAGAGTATCTTCTGGTTGACTGTGACTTTCATTCAACTCCCAGTTTGGACTTGAAGACCTGTTGATGCTACAATTCTCATGTACCTTGGGGTCTTTTTAGCTTCTTGTAACCCTGCACAGTTTTAGAACTTTAAAAAGTTTTAAAATAAATGAGAAATTGAAGGACTTCCATTTGTACCCATCACTTATATTTAAATTTTGACTGAATGAAAACTTAAAAATGATGGAATAAATCCATTTTAATTATTTCTTTAAAATTTATTTTATTTTTTTTTTTTTAGAAAAATTTTACATAGGAATTTTTTGGTGTAAAAAAGGGAAAAAATCCTAGGAGAGATATTTTATTATTTGACCTTGAAAATTTTTTAATTCATCAGGTACCAGTAGTTAAAACTATGCATCTCTAATATCAGATACTGGAATCTTGGTTTTTTCTCAAATGAAGCCATATCTGGAGAGAAATTGTTGATATCACAAATATGGTACATGGTGATGTCATACTGATAAACGAAAGTCTATTTATAGATTTATAGATCATATGTGCTAAAAGTAACATTTGTTTGGGTTTTTTTCTTATTTGTAGATAAAAAAATTCTAATAAATGTACATTTTATTAAATTTGATGTTGTAATAATTATATAGTTTTTGAGATAATCTTTTTGCTCAATTTCTCGTTTAGTGCATCACTTTTTAGCATGTGCATGTTAAAACATGTTTTCATAAATAAAATTGATAGTATCATTTATGTAACTTTCTTTCAAGATATAAGTCGCATGCAAAAAAAATAAAAATATATAACACTTAATGGATAAAACACATCGCAGTTATCGTGGCAGTCTGACTTACAGACATAATTCAATACATTTGATTTTAACATTCTTACTTTTTTGTTACCCTTGATACATTAAATAATCTGTTTTCTTTCTGCTTGGTAAATTTTGATGAGATTTGACTAGTTAATGTTTATTTTCTTTCTTTTTTTTTTTTTAAATATTTATACATAAGTTGCATAAAAATGTTATTTTTATGATTTAAAGAAAACCTGTGAATATTTCTGCATATATCAGGAATATAGTCTCTTATGCAAATGATGTTGTATTACTTAGACACAACGAAAGTAATTACATATATATATATACACATGTATATATTTAGCAAATGTCTCTCCCAGCTTTAAACCACTGTGGTAGCTTAGTTGGTAGAGTGCTTGCTTCAAATAGGGGAGGTTGGGGGTTTGAATTGTGGTTTGAATTCTGACCAAGATATGAAAATAATAGGTAGTGACTGCAGGCATGGCACACTTCATGCACATTGCCCTAAGTGCACAGCAAAGATCATTATTTCTGCCACTTCACCTATAGCTAGAGACACCTCGATATAAGTGAAAAAATTCTTGACTGGAACGTAACACCCAATTAAATCAAATCAAATCAAAATATCCCAGCTTATACAGTGAATTGAGAAATGAATGTTTCGCATGCACCATGCAATCGAGGTCTTTTACTTATGTTGATGTGGACAGATCTCAGTCAGGAGCACATGTAGAAATCCTTCAGCAGGCGGAGCAACAAACTCTGTCTGCCCAAGTCGGATTGGAACCTAGGCCACAAAAGGTTTTTCTTTGGCAAGGGAACTGACAAAATTTCTTGCAAACTAGGATCTCTCCTCAGTGGGACTTGAACCCAGGCAGTGAGAGGCACTATGATCCATAAGCGATTTAGACCACTCGGCCATCAAGGCCCCAAACAGGGGCCTTAGTGGTCAAGCGTAAAAAAACATTTACCCAAACCCTAGCTCATACTGATATGTGAATCTACATGAAGTCAGTTACTGAATTCTTTAATACACTCTTAATTCATTTCAAAGCAAGTAACTAGATTCCCCAGCCTTGCAATAGTACCAGTATTGTAAGTGAAAAAAATAAAATATTTTTATTAAAACTTTTTGAAAACTACAGCTGTGACAATAAAAATCAAAACTTTTTGAAATGAAATAAAGTTAAAAAAAAAAAAAAAAAAGCTTTTTGTTTAAAGGGGTTGTATAGGGATATATAATATAATTCAATTTGATGAAAAGAAGCTATAGTCATAGATCTCTTCATTAAAATTCAATCTGATAAGGTTGGAGAAAACTCACTTGATTTCCCATAACTTGTCTTAAGGTAAATATTTTAACAGCATTTTAATAAATTGGTCAAACTGTAGATAATTTTGTAGGGAAAAAATATCAAAAAAATTATTAAAAAAATTCCCATAAAATCCCAATAAAAATATGAAAAGCATTGTGCAGTAATTTTTCTCTTGTTAGTTTTTTTGTCAGAATCGTAATTGTCTATCTCTGTATGCTGTTATTTGTGGTCGACGGACCATAAAAAATTGGTGTTAAAATTTGAGATTTTTATGTCCATCTGCTGATTTATGAATTAATTTTTTATATTTTTGTATAAAAAAATGTTCTTATCAGGCATATTTAATTATGAACAAATTCCATTAAAAAAAAAAATAAATAAAAAAAAAAAAAAAAAAAAAAAAAAAAAAAAAAAAAAAAAAATCATCATGCATGCTTCAAGTGTGTTTTTCGCTTGACTAATATAAATCACATTTTTGCATGAATAATTTAACACCTTCAAATTTTGTAAAAGTCTTGTCAATTTTCGTTTTAAAATTTTCTTTTAAAAAAAATAATGAATGAAGATTTGAATTTAGTAGATGTGATATTAATCTTAATTAATATTAATTAATTCTGTGCTTTTGTCAAACTTTTTACATACATTCAGTCACCTGTTTATTGAAGAAATTTTTACATGATATCAAGATCTCTGAAAATTGATGGCTGATTTTTTTGTTAATGCACCATATAGGCTTATTAACTTTTAAAAGGCATTTTGGTTATAACACAGCAGTGGCATATATTGTTTTTGAATTTATATCAAAATAAATTCTCAGTAGCTCTATGGAAAAGCATCTGCCTCAGGAGCAGGAGGTAGGGGGTTGAACCCTGGCTGGGTCAAACATATAGACTTTAAAATTTGAGAAAATTGCTTCTTTGATCACCTGGTGCTCAGCAGTAGGAAGATGATAGAGTATTGACTGGTTCACCCTGTGACTTCGGGGAGTGGTATTCTCATCAGCATCAAACTGGCTTGGTGAGCTAGCACCTTGCCAAAAATCACCCTGAGGATGCGCTAGTACACGACAGGCCATAATACACACTTGCGAAGCGCATGCTTACACAAACTTGTTCTTAATTTAATCCATAGAGATTAATAACCTTGCCCTGATGGACAGGAAACAACATTATAACAACAACAACAACAAAGTCCACCATATGGCAGCAGTAAACAGTGTCTGCAATCTTAAACAACTTGCAATGAGATTTATTATCATTTTTCTCAGTGTTGTAGGATTGTTGTAAAGGAGGATTCAAATCATGATTCTTCTCAATGCCCTAAGTTCAAATCCCCTTGTGCAGATCCTAGTGTGAGAAAGTTTATTAGTTTGTTTTGTTTTTGTTTTGTTTTGTTTTGTTTTGTTTTGTTTGTTTTGTTTTTGTTTTTTTTTTGTTTGTTTGTGTGTTTGTTTTTTTGTTTTTGTTTTTGTTTTTGTTTTGTTTTTGTTTTTAGGCACTCCTGTTTCCCCTGCCATTTCTGAACTGACTATTTCAATACACTTTAAGTGAAAGAATAAGAATTATGGCTGGGGCATAGAATTCCATTACTTTAAGAAATACTTCCTTTTGTGTCTTCAACTACAATTTTGATTTCAACTGAAATGGGCCTAAATTGATGAAATCTAGCCATTCTGAACATATCTGTAAAAAACAAAATTCAGAAGTATTACAAAGAACATGGCAGGCCATAACACACACTTGTGCATCACATGATACATGAATCTTTTCTAGGATTAATACATAGATTAATGACCTGGTTTTTGTGACAAATAGCTGAAAAATGGCTGATTGACGCCACCTCAAACAACATTACAAGTTACAACAATAAATACAACTAATTGAAGTTTAAATTTCAACAAAATTTTAACAGTTAATTCGTATACCTAATACATTTATCATTGAACAACAATTCACGGTCTGTTTAAAAATATAACTTCATATGTTCCTGTTTCAAATTTTAGATAATTTTGATAATTTTTTAAATTAAAATTCAGAATCATGAAATCAATCTTAATACATGTAAATTTAAAATGTTAAAAAAAGAAAGAAAAAAGCCTGAAATGCATCATTACATTTAAATACCTTTTATTTTCAAAATTATTCAAAAATGTCTTTTTAAACATTTTATCTTTTAAATCTTGTTAATAATAAATTTTTCGTTTTTTTAAAAACTCAAAAATTTTAAAATACATAAAAAATAAAAATTTTCAATTAAGATTGAAGTAAAAACAGCTTTTTTGAAGAATTATTATTAATTTTTTTTCAAACCTTTTGAATTTTTTTTTTTTTTTATAATATCATATTTAAATATCAAATATTATAATTCATATAGACTAGCTACATTTTTATACTGTATATCGTATGTTCAAAAGAGAAATTCTTCTATCAGACTTTATGAAGTGGGTATTTATAAGCCATCAAGTGTTACTTATCGAGGTTTAATTCTACTTTTCAAAAAAGCCGACAAAAGTTCTTGTTAAGGATTAGTCAATATAAGTGATTGATAATCACATTTCTTCACTCTCTAGTGGTCTTGGATCAAAGTGGATTATGTTAAACTGTAAAAGATTAGAAAACCTAACACATCGAACAAATCGCTGTTGTCGGTGCATGTGTTATGATAAAGTCTTTAACACTTTTGTTTTGTTGTGGTTGTTACTTCCTAAACAAGGCCAAATGCTTTAAAGTTTTGTTTCGTCTGATTTTCCTGTCTGGGAGGACTTTGTTATAATTATTATTATCTTTGTCAGTCTGATAGATCCATTACTAATACATAAAGGAGCTTTAAAGAGTGATATAATACTGTTTATACCTCAGGCAAGATTCCTCCACTGATTTTAAGGTGGTCAGTTTTAAGATTGGTGAAGCAATATGGACTACCTGGATAACCCCTTTAGCAAGCACACTGACAAACATTCTAAAGTGGTCAGTTTTAAGATTGGTGAAGCAATATGGACTACCTGGATAACCCCTTTAGCAAGCAAACTGACTAACATTCTAAGGTGGTCAGTTTTAAGATTGGTGAAGCAATATGGACTTCCTGGATAACCCCTTTAGCAAGCAAACTGACTAACATTCTAAGGTGGTCAGTTTTAAAATGGTTAAGCAATATGGACTACCTGGATAATACCTTTAGCAAGCACACTGACAAACATTCTAAGGTGGTCAGTTTTAAAATGGTTAAGCAATATGGACAACCTGGATAAGACCTTTAGCAAGTGAACTGACTAACATTCTAAGGTGGTCAGTTTTAAAATGGTAACCCAATATGGACTACCTGGATAACACCTTTAGCAAGCAAACTGACTAACATTCAAAGGTGGTCAGTTTCAAAATGGTAAAGCAAAATGGACTACCTGGATAACCCCTTTAGCAAGCAAACTGAAAAACATTCTAAGGTGGTCAGTTTTAAAATGGTTAAGCAATATGGACTACCTAGATTAGACCTTTAGCAAGGGAACTGACAAACATTCTAAGGTGGTCAGTTTTAAAATGGTTAAGCAATATTGACTACCTAGATAAGACCTTTAGCAAGGGAACTGATAAACATTCTAAGGTGGTCAGTTTTAGAAAGGTTAAGCAATATGGACAACCTGGATAAGACCTTTAGCAAGCCAACTGACAAACATTCTTGCACTTTGGCATATAAAACCTAGGTGGCAACAGGCACTGTCATACATCAGCACACGCTTTACATAACTCTGTCACTGATGTTCGAGAAGCTTTTAAGAGTTGGTTTTCAAAATTTAGTACCTGTTTCAACTCAGTATGGCTGTTATACATGTATTGCTGATGAAACTTGAAACAATTGCTCACCCTCTGGCTTTAAATTGCTTCTTGCTCTGGCCATTTTCTTAGTGCTGCTTTAATGTATGTGTGTTCAGGTGACTCTCACTGCTGTGACGTTAGTGGAAGGTCATGGGTTCGAACCCCAGCCGGGTCTGACCCAAGACTTGAAAGTGGGAAGTGACTGTTCTTTCGCCAGCACTCGGCATTACAAAATGAAAGTCACGGTTCTTTCGGATGGGAACTTAAAATAAACAAGTCCCGTGTCATGGCAGGCATGGCACGATAAAGAACCCTGCTGTATAATGCCATCAGCGCAATGCACAGGCAAATTTTTTGCACTTTCGCCTATAGCTGGTGACGTCTCGATATAAGTGAAATATTCTTGACTGGGACATTAAACAGCATTACTCAACTCAACTCAACTCTCACTGTTGTGAATGGGGTTGACTTGGTATTTTTTTTATCAAAGGTAATTGCTGCTGTTTGGAAAGGTGAGGTAAAAGAAGAGTTAGATAAAGTGATAATTTCCGGTAAGAATGATATTTGTTTGAGTAATGAAGATCTGTATTGAAACCTTTGGTATGGCATGAATTGAGGCTGTAAGTTCAGGGATGGCAGAGGGAACTCGAGTGCCCAATCAGGCAAGCAAAAGGAAAAACTTTCTCACACTAGATTTACCCTTAGTGGGATTTAAACCTTTGATTAATAAATTTGCTTTTTTTTTTTTTTGCATCATATTTGGAAAATACAAAAAAATGATACTGCAAACCAGTAATATTAAAATCCATGTGAGAACAATACTGGGCTGTTGCTTGAATTGAGATATTATTCAACGAGTTTGACATTTGTTCTTCTTGATGTTTGTGAAGTACAAGTACTGTATTACCATTGCTAATGGAATTACATGAAGTGAATTTTTTCTTGTAAAAACAACAATATTCGAGGAATTTTCAATGTAAATATTTTCCTTATCATTTTGCATGCACCAAGTTCATAGCTCAATAGTAGAGTGTCTGCCTCAAGAGCTTGAGGTAAGGGGCTTGATCCCTGGCCAGATCATACATGGAACTTTGAAATTTGAAATAATGCTTCCTAATGTCCAACACTCAGCAGTAAGGGGACAGAGTTTTGACTGGTTCACCGGGTGCCAAGATAATGTGACTTGGGGACTGGTATGCTTGTTGCATACTGACTTGGTAAGCTTACGGCTTAACAGAAAGTTGCCTCGGGTGTGCCTTAGTACAACATCTCATACATACACATTTCATACATACACATTTGTTCTTGGATTAATCCTTAAACCTTGCACTAAGTGCAAATAGCTGAAGAACTGCTGATAATGAACTTAAAAATCTTTAACAACCAACAAACCAACATTTTATAGTACTTTTAATAAGTATAGATTACACTGTTAGCTGATTAAATCCATTATCAATTTTTGAACATTTTTATCAAAAGTTTGCAACCTTGAAATCTTGAAAAATTACTTGGGAAAAACAAGGTGTTTGAAATCTAAATTCAAAATCCTGAAATCCTGCTTTTTGAAATTTTGATATATAATTATAATATTGAAAAGGTCAACTTGAAAAATAAAAGTGTTGCACTCGATGCCATCAAATCTTTAAAATGCCATTATTTGTTAAACTAGCCACTTAAGCTTGACGGTAAACACAAAAATAGTTTGTAATGAACTAAGGGTTATAGGGTCAACTGGTCAGCTTATAGAATGGTTAAAAGACTGTTTTCAAGATGATTAGGTTTTGCCACAGGGGTATATCCTTGCTGCTGAATAGCAGCTTAAAAACCGACCAATGGGGACTTTTATTTGAGTAATCCAATTAGCAGTCACTTAGAAAGTTGAAACCAATAACATTGTATGGAAAACTCATTAATCTGAGTTTTGGAGGAATAACAGTGACACAATATTTTGTGTAAGTCAGGAGGGGGTATCAAAACCCCTTGAGGGTTGGGGGAATATATACAATAGGGCTCATTTGAAGTTGAGTACCTCCCAAAAGGATATTTATATATCATTAAATACCTGATGACTTTGTTTATAAGAGGGTGTTTGGCAGTGTGATTGTGTTAGGATTAATCTTCAGTAAAACTGTGAGAATTCACATGTTTCTTACCTTCAGATAAAGGTATGCATTTTCACCTGTGTTTCTTGATTACAGGTATTGTTTTTGTCTGTATTAAGTATTTTCACAGGTATCGTTACACATTTGTTTTGATTTATTTTTTGACGTGTGATATCATGTTGTTTTTGTTTTTTATTTTTTCTCAGATTTTGATGATCTCTCGAGATAAAGAACAGAAAAGAGCAAAAATCAAGGATTTACCTTTCACAGTAAAAAGGAAAGTAATTGTCTTTTTGGTAAGTTTTTAAAAGTTTTTAACAAATTTCTAAAAACAAAAATTCGTTAAAGTATTTTCCAATTTTTTTTTATATAAATTTGCAGAAATTATAATTTAAAAAAAAATTGGAAGGACTTCCATTAAGATCTGCTAATAAAATTGTAATTTTGAAAAAAAAAGTCTAAAAATGACGGAATCAAATCATTTTGAACATTTCTGTAAAAAATTATTTTGTTCAAATATTTGTACATAATTTAGTTAATAAACTGATTCATCAGCGAGCTCGTCGGACCATTTCGCCAATGAGGTCCTGATTTAAAGTAAATAAGCTGCTGTAGTCGTCTTGCTGATAGTAGAAATGTTGTCATTTAATGCAAGTGTGTGTGTGTGTGTGTGTGTGTGTGTGTGTGTGTGTGTGTGTGTGTGTGTGTGTGTGTGGTGGGGGGGGGGGGGGTTATGCCTCTGTTACCTAGAATAAGCAATGGTTGGATCTGTCTTGATATAGACTCTGAACAAACCTTTACTAGATAGATATTGCAATTACATTGGTTTATTCAGTACAGCCAGACCAGACAGACTGAAAACGTACGGAACCATATAGACAACAGGATGTGAAAATGTCGATTTTATCAACCTTTTGGAACTGATACTTGTGAAAAGTAGGAACTTAACTTAAATGTGATAATATATATTAACACTTTTATAACAAAACTTATAAAAAATTTTTATTCAAAAACTAAATCACCACCATCCCACTAACCACAGATTTAATAAACAGATTTATTGAATTTTAAACTTAAATATCAAAAATGTCCCAATTCATATGTATGAATTTTAAAACAGAATATGTGCTAAAAAGATGGATGTATTAGGCCCCAGTGAAGATTCTTTCAGTTATATCAAGGTGGTCTATTTTGGGATGGTTGAGGAAACCAGAGTACCTGACAAACTTTCTCACACTAGAATCTGCCAGAGTGTGATTTGAACATTATTGGTGAGAGGCACTATGGCTCTAAAATGCCTACTTTAGACCACTTGGCCGCAAAGCCCCCCCCCCCCCCCCCCAAACAAGTAAGAGAGTATAGCTTACATTTTACTTCAATCTGATTGGTGCATTGTTAGAAATTTTAGTACATGTATGACTTCAGTCTGATTGCTGAATGGTTTGACATTTTTCTGAACTTTCATTGGTGAATTGTTAAACTTTTAACTCCAATCTGAGTGTTTCATTGATTACTGAACATTAAAAAAAACACATGGTGGATACCTGTCTTATAGTCTCAAGGAGATATCCCTTATATTCAATTTCATTTCTGAAAACTCTTGTTTGGATAAAAAAAACTACCAGTCTATAATTTGGTCACCTTATATATATATATATAATTTTGCCTAGTTGCAGTTTCTTTGTTCAGATGTAAGGAAGAGATAAATATTGTAAAAAAAAAAAAAAAACTAACTGCAATACTTCCAAAAATTTACATATCTTAAATGTCGATGATTTGCACATTTCCTTTTCTTTTCAAACAAGATGTTGCATTCAGACATCCTTTCATTGACTGGCAGTACATGATAAGATTTTAAATGGACTGGAAAAAAATATTTTCAAAAAAGGCATATTATGTTTATTTTCCATGCTTTATGAATAAGAAGAAAACTTCAAGATATTAAAATTCATATCATTTATTCTCTCAGCGATCTGATAATATTAATCATTCTTGCTAATTTTAACTGTTGACATTCAAGCTGAGAGATAGGTTGATTTGTATTTGAGGAACTTGTGAGATTGAAAGTGAGGGTATCACTTCATTTTTTATGTAATCCCATCATGCCTTTGTTAGCAGCATGCCATGAAGTGTTGCATGCTGGGTAGGGATTTGTGTGCCTAGACATGGGATAAGATGGATGAGCAGGGGTTGTAAAGGTTAAAATTTTATATGAATGATGAAGTGGAATTTTAAAAAGAAATTTTAGACATTAACATCCCAGCAGGATGATTTTGAGTACCAATGTGTATTAGGAAATTTGCTATAAATGTTAATATATACTTCAATATGAAATAATAAATTTAGCTGCCACATGAAAAATTTATCCTGATCTATGTTTAAAAACATTTTTTATCATTTTCTTTTCTTAAAAATTATTAAACACATAAAAATGTTAAATTTTAAACCATTTTTCTGTTATATCATGTTTATATTCTAATAAGTTCACTTTTGATTACAAAATATGATA
The DNA here is from genome assembly GCA_029721355.1 of Tegillarca granosa. Lineage (NCBI taxonomy): Eukaryota > Metazoa > Mollusca > Bivalvia > Arcoida > Arcidae > Tegillarca > Tegillarca granosa. Next base: position 35,201,807 of record CM056605.1, read on the forward strand.
TTTTTACATTATCATAATAATACTATATACATTTTTGATACAACAAAATTTGATATTTTTATATTACCATCATAATTCAACACTGTTGATGTTACAAAATTTGATATTTTCATGATATCATCGTAAATAATTAAACAAGAATTTTGAATTATAAAATTTAATATGGTTGTAATAATTTTTTGTTCAGACATGGTAAGTTTCAAATTTACATACAGATAGGCAACACCTTGCTGATTAACGATAAGAATAGAATGTATGTAACAACTTTGTTTGGGGCTCCAATTTCACTCTGTTAAGAAATATATATGTTTCTAAAATTATTTCTGAACTTTCAGGGGTTCAAAATTATATTTAACAATGATAGGTCCAGGACTTTATGCTTATAATTTTGTTAGGTCTCAAATTAAGATTGAGAAGTACAAATATCAACACTGGAAAGTCCATGTGCACGAAAATTGAATAAATTTTAGTTGATCAACTTCATTTATATTCTTGTTCAAACAAATATATCATATACAACTTACAAACACTCAAGCGATACTGTTGTCAAAGCAGCTGCATTTCTGGAAATGACAAGACTACAAAAACTTTGACTAATTGCAATAAATTAAGTGATTTTGAGTCTGTTCAATACACAAAGGAAAAGTATTCTAAAAATTGTTCTAATACACAAAGGAAGTGTATTCTAAAAAAAATTTACCAACAGAAAATGACAGGTCCATCAAACTTTTACAGTAAAAATTCCAAAGGTCCCAAAGTAAAGTCCCAGACCTTGAACCCAGGGATTTTTGAATCCATGATTTTCTTCGACATGTATGTTTATGAGATATTTCTGTTTATTTTTAATTTCTATTTTAATTTTTTTTTTATAATTCACTTTGATGGTGATACTTGAATTGTTAAAATTTCAGTTTGGAAAAAATATAGAATTTTGACAAAAAGAGAAATTTTGGTTACTCAAACTTCGGTAGGACTTCCTTTTGTACCCATTAAAACCAATGAAGATTTTTTAAAAAAATTTTCCTTCACAAAATGTAAAATATTGAATTATTATATCATTTTAACCATTAATTTAGCAAAAAAGTAAATTTGGGTTGGGGGTACAAATGGAAGTCCTTCCCAAACTTCTTTAGACTCTTAATTTTTGCCTCCTAGCTTGTGTAATGTTTTAGTATTTAAATTGGGAAGGGGAGAGATATATTGAAGGTTGTACACAGAAAAAAGGGGAAAACAAACAGTCATTCAAACCTTTGAATATGCAGTACTTAGATGACATTTTTCAAAATTAAACATATTGGTTACATGTAGAGTCTAGCCTTCCACAGGTTTGATTCAGCTACCATTGGGTTTTGTCCTTGAACCAACCTGTTGGTGAGCCATTTCCCAAACTTTTAAAAGACTTTGAAATGAGGCCAAAAAGGACTAAAAAACCAGGATCTTCTGACTGGTTGGTCTCTCTGCAGATCAATTTAAATGGCCCCACTTAGTCCTATACTTCTGGGGCTTGAGTGGCAGTGTGGTTCATGCATTAACCTTCAAAACTAAAGGTGACCCACCAATGTAGGTTCAACCAAGTAGCCACAAACGAGTAAGGATAGGACTGAGTGGTTTGCAGTGTTGCCATAAATGTGTCCAAGTACATTTAAACAGATCAGAATCACTCAAACAATCATTACAAACTATATGAATTTGTGTTCAGATTAATCCTCAAGATAAAAATTGTCGCAGCAAGAAATATTGCTCATGCATCTTAAAACAGCATTCAACCAACCATCTTTTTTTTCAAATGTCTGGCATAAGGATAGCTAAGTACTTGATTAATATAATTTAGACTTGATTACAATTGTTCTGTTTGTAAATAATTTATTTGACTTGTAACAGTATATTTGTATATTTGAGTACTTGTTGACACCTTGGATTAAAACATTAAAGTACTTGACAATATAGCACTTGAAGGTATTCAGGAATACTTTGTACAGTACTCAAGAGTACTTGATAGTATACTCTTCATTACTTGAATACTTATCAATTCTCATAGATATTAGTATGAAATCTCACCTTGATCGTTGTGGCTTTATATACCTGTGTACAAAGCAGTCATTATATCTTATCAGCATTCTTACATAGTTATATAGACACTCTGGTTTCCTCTGCCATATGTAAACTGATCTTCTTAATATATGTAGCAGCAAGTTTCTAGTTGTCTACATATTGCAGTGCCTCTTCCCTTCAATCAGGACATTGTGACATTTTGATGGTTTTTTTCAGGCACTCTGGTTTTCTCCACCACCCATAAACTGACCTCTTTAATATATGTAGCAGCAAGTTTCTAGTTGTCTATGGATTACAATGGCTTTCTGCCCAGGTTTTTAATTGGGACAATTTTTGCCAATTTTTGATGGTTTGCTTTTGGAAACTCTTGATGTATAATATAATGTGATGTTTGATTAAATCCCATTCATTTAATGACATACATATTTTACTACCATTAAAGTGGATCTCTTTTTCTTTAAAGGGGCCTTGGTGGCTAAGTGGTCTAAAGCGGATCACAGCACCTCTCACCGCCTGGGTTCAAATCCCACTAGGGACAGATCCCAGTATGAGAAAGTTTGTCAGTTCCCTTGCCGAAAGTCTGTGGTTTTCCCCGGGCACTCCGGTTTTCTCCACCATCCCAGAACTGACCGCTTCAAAATAAGTGAAAGAATCTTGATTGGGGCGTAAAACACCATTACTCTGCTCCACTCAATTCCTTTAAATGAGGGGACAACTTGTGTGGGTTTGAATCTCTCTCACTAGCTAAAGTGCATATGGCAACTTTTTTGCGGTTTTTGAATCCCTCTAACTAAAAATACCTCTCAACCAAGATTAAGATATTTCCTTACATAGTATTAGAAATAAATTTGTTAAGTAATAGCAAGATTATAATCTGGTGCTGTGGCTTACAGGCATAAAGTCATGGGTTTAATCCCCGATCTTATCCGACAAGAGACAGATTTAAAAACGCCAGAAAAAAGGAACAAAGTGTTGGGATTAAGTAAGAGGATTTAATACACATATCACTAACATCTAAAATACTCTTTATTTTAATGCATACCACATTAAAACCTCGGATATAAGATTTAGTGTCTGGGTAGATTGTACGTACAAAGTTTACTAATGTTTGTTTCACTGTGTTTGTGACTGTTAATTATGCAAAATTTTCATAGAAAATTAAATAAAGTTGAATTAAAGTTAGTATCTTTTGCTTACTTAAGTTTAGTCTTAACAGAATTTGCAATGTATTGGTATATGCAATTACCATAAAATATTTCTGTAGAATGGAAATTAATGCCATTTGACATGTTAAAAATGATGGTTTACATTGGAAATTATGTGTTTGTTGATGCTTTACATCATATGCCCAAAATAATCCACCATTTCCTTGTTTTGCAGCATGTCAAATCCCTGTATACAGCAGCAACAATTTTCTTTTTCAAGAAATATTTTTATTGTAATGTCCAGTGCTCATAGCATTTTTTCAGTTATGACTTGACTCAAGATACCAAACTTGATTCAAGTTTATTGGAATTCTTTGAAAATTTTGCATAATTCATCATCATAAACAGTAATTACAGTTGAATCTCGTTATCTCGAACACGGATATCTCGAACTTTCGGATAAGTCGAACTTTTAGAAAAAGTCCAGACAGAATTGTTCTTTATTTAACTAAAATAACTCCGGTTATCTCGAACTCGGATATCTCGAATTTCCAGATATGTCGAACAAATTTTTCGTCCCCATGAATGAAAATCCTAGAAAAATAACATTCGTTAACTCGAACAAAAATTTTAAGAAAATATTTTTTGGTAGATTTAATTAACTTTAAAAATCTAGTGACTGTCGGCACTGTTGATTTAAAACCAATACATTCATTATTATTAAACTGCACTGACCTTCTGATTTCTTTAATCCGTTAATTATTATCGTTGCATAAAAAAATAAACATCAAGAAAATTAACGGGTGTTTTAATTACTGCCAAGCTTAACATCGTGGTTGTGTGATGTGAACATCAATCAAAACAACTGGAAGCTTGGGGTGATTAAAGTACACAAAGCGAAACCGGAATACGGAACAAAACGGACTCGCTGTTTGTCGGTAAAATACAATAGTGTAATCAGTTATTGACAGATTTTGAGTAAAAAAGAAAATCTTATAAAACAAAATGCATAAATCTATCATTTACCAATGCGTTTAAACATGTCATTAAGTGAACCTGCTACAAATAAACTGGATGAAGGACCCAGTCCTAGTACTGGGGGGATAGTCAAGTTTAAAATTTTTAAAATTAGTGCTCTTGTTATTAACCTTATTGAAAGTATAGTGCTAATGCGTGAAAAGTTTACATGATGTTTACGAAATGAACATTGACATTCTTTTATTCTTTTCATAATTATTTATGGATTAAAGTGATGATTGTATGGTTGAATTGTTTTGATATTAATTTATTGATATTTTGTGTAATAAACAATATTTACTTTATTTTTTTTTTTAATTTTCATTCTTACAGCTGCAACATTGTAGCTGAAAACAAATGTACTTAACACACGTATTTCACTTTTATTAAAAAAACAGTAAACAATATTTTGTACCTGGAAAGCAACATAGTCCATGTACTTGTCAGCGGTATACAGATATACTTATGAATAAAATTGTACTTGAATACTATCTCACAATACTTGAAAATGACACTATTTTGTAACTGACTTGCTTATCACGTATTAAAAGAAATACAGAAGCATCGGTAAATACTGTGAATTTTGTCGACATAAGCATTACATAATACTGGAAGTGACTTCCGATAGATCTGTACGAGTTACTTCCCTTTTGCCGTTTTTTTTCACATTGTTTATCTCGAACTTCGGATAAGTCGAACTTTTTGCATTTCCCCGCGGAGTTCGAGATAACGAGATTCAACTGTATTATTATTATTATTATTATTATTATAATTTCTTCTCGTTTCTGACAGAATTTTTTCAGAGACATCTCCTAAGTTTCTTATCCGATCATGTTGAAATTTTGTCAACTGGTAGGGATTGACCATCGGCAGGTGGCTTGTTCACCGTTTTTGTGGAGTTCAGAAGGACTTCAGAGATTCCGGTTAAAACCATACAATTCCAGAGACTTCTTTCTAGAGAGTTCTTTCTTTCTTTTTTGAAATTTCCTTCGCTATTTGGAGCACCACTTAAGGGAGCTGATACGCAGACATATACTTGCTCGCAAGTATACATTCTAGTTGTATCTGTGATTGTGGTTTGCAAAATTGAACTAACTTATCATTGTGGTTTGAATCATTGTAGTTGAATCTCACTATTATGCCCTTGATAAATATGCTACCTTGCTTTTTGTCACTTTATTTTAACAATTCTTCTTTTTTGTAAACCTCAGTATTATGCCTGCAAGACATTTTCCACTAGTGACCATTAAAAAAACACTTAAAGATTTTTTCTGATAATATATAATACAATCTGCAAAAATAAAGAAAAAGTATTATTTCTTGCATAAGCAAAGTGGTTTACCAATGAGCCACCTAACACTTAACAATTATAATTTAATTCTACTTTATCTACTTATATATATATATATATATATATATATATATATATATATATATTGTAGACTTTTAATACCTGCTTTTGATATTCTCATAAAGTCTGAAAATGATATTAATTTTATTATTGTGATGTATCTTAAATTGATTGACAATAAATGTTGGGGTTTAAAACATTTGCAGTTGAAATTATTGTTTAGAATAGGTATGGAACGCCCGAGTCACATTAATTACTGAATCTAGGATTCAGTTACTGAATCTAGGATTTACGCTACTTAATCTAGGATTCAGTACTTAAACTCCAATGAACGCTACTAAATTGATTTTCTACTAAATGTGAATTTATTTATATTTTAGTTACTTAATTGAACTTAGTAGATTTAGTTCACCGAAACAGAATTTAAGTACTAAATCTAGAATGAAGTAACTTCATCTAGGATTTACGCTAATTAATTACTTAAGTGAAGTTGTTACTATTTTTAGAAAATACTATTCAGATTGAGATGTAACATACAATTTAATAAGTAAATCGCTGGAACTTGTTTAAAATAACTAAATCATATATATATATATATATATATATATATATATATATATATATATATATATATATATATAATTATTTCAATGATAAAGAGAGTTCATGAGTTTCAATGGCCAGGAATAATCATGTTAAAAATATTTCAGTTCAGCAGCAGCTTTATACCTATTCGGGATTATAAATGAATACTTGTGTATTAATCAAGATAACGGTACCCCGTGCTAAATGGACCAGATACAGTTTAACACGGGAACATGTATACACGTACGTGTAACTAACAAAATAATCATAAATCACAAATTTTAAACGTGGTTAATTACTAATATATGTAATTAAATAATTGGATTTTTTTTATTATTAGTCATAGTTCGGTTGACATTGTCTCTTTGGACTTCGTTTATTTATTTGCACTTTTTCAGGCAAATTATTTATAAAATATTCATAATTTTTGCTAACTTTTATTTTGGTTATTTATATTAACGATATTTTAATGCGGGCTTTATTTTTGTTTTTAAAAACGCATTCTTGTTCAGAGAGAGAGAGAGAGAGAGAGAGAGAGAGAGAGAGAGTCGACTTTATGAATAAGTCATATGTATATGAACAAATATTTTCTAAGTCCGTTTCACGAAACCATCATAGAACTGCGATTTATTGAACCGTGTTTGAGAGACAAACATTGCGCTCATTCTCTACTGGTGTCACTAAATATTTTGACCGCCCCGAGATTTTTAATTCTTTTAATCAATTTATCATGTGCTACTTTTGAATTTCTATGAAATAATATGTTAATTAACGTTTAACGAATGTTAGATCAGTACCTGGTAGAATAAACTTTAAGAATCGTCGTAAAAAGTTACAACAACAAAAAATATATATATATATATATCTGAATGGCATAATACAAATGCCGGGGTACCTAAAAGTCAAATACTTAGGCCATTATTATTATTATTTCAGAGCCAATGACATTAAAAACCTGTAACCCAACGACCTTGAAATTAAACGCAAAATTTGAATCGAGTATTAGTATTAACTAGCACAACATAAAAGATTTCCACTTGCGCACGAGGGACTTTTATGTGCGCTCGTGAAAGTTCCACGTGCACACGTGGTGTAAAATATATATATATAGTGTCGATATACTGGTTTTTGGCAGTATTGTCTGTCATAATATCACTCTTGACAAATATAGTTCTCAATTAAGGTAATTTTTTTCCAAATGAATAAATTTTTTTTTAAAAATAAAAGTAAATATACAGAGTAATAAATAAAAACACTCTAGATTTTTTGCAAGGTGTTTACCTTTTAGTTACTAGAAATAAATAATAAATAAATAAATAAATAAATAAATAAATAAATAAACATAATCAGTTAATCCATTACAATTTCAAAGGACCTTTGGATAATAAAACGGTAATTGGTGTTCAATTAATAATAAAAAGATGAATTAAAATGAAATAAAATAAAATAAAATAAAATAATAATTAACTTTAAATAAATAAATAAATAAATTACAATCCGAACTCGATAATTAAACGTCGAGTAGTTATCAATTAATACTAATAAGATAAAATAAATAGAATAAAAATGTATAACATAAAACAAAATAAAATTTAAAAAATAGTTTCATTAATTAATTAATTAATTAACTTTTAAATTTCAAAGTCTTATGATACTACACTTACTAATAATCACAAGATTTGAGTTTATGGCTCTCATTGACTGATTTTTTTTTATCCAATCAAACTACTTAATTACTTAATCCCGGATTTTCTCTACAAAATGTAATTACGGTATCTAACTCCACTTTAGTAACTAAATTCCACTTAACTGTAGTTAAATTTCTAATTATCATTTAGCAGAGAAAATGCAATTAATTGAACTTCAGTTGAATTAACTAGAGTTAAGTTGAATTACTTTCACATTAATGTACTGAATCCTAGATTCAGTAGCGTAAATCCTAGATTCAGTAACTGAATCCTAGATTTAGTAGTGTTAATCCTAGATTCAGTAACTGAATCCTAGATTTAGTAATTAATGTGACTCAGGCGTGCCATAAATAGGATTGGGGCCCAAGTTTCACAATCAGTCCCTAACTAAATTGTTCCTTAACCTAAATCTGGTCAAATTTGAGATCTGAATAATTTGAGTAATTGTTTAGATGGTGTCATTTTGAAGATCACTTGAAGATTGTTACATTTTCAGTTTTACCACAAATGTTTATTTGTAATTGAAAAAAAAAGAGAATGCCAAAATTTGTTACATTTAAGTTCAGGAAAATCTTAGTTTAGGGAATGAATGTGAAACTGGGGATAGTGTTTGACTTGAATCTATAACCATTTGCTTGAGGTATCATGCTGGCTTTCAAAAAATAAAAAGTTAGAAAACTATTTATCTGGCTTTTAAGAGCCCTTAAGGGCCAATTTTTCTGTTGTAAGGGGAAAATGTATAATTTAAGTGACATCCTTAATTCAAAGGACAGTCTTGCATAAGATGAGTTTTATAATTGTTAAAAAATGGATTTGTTTTTGTGAATTTTGGCAAAAATCTTGGGTAACATTTATTTATGTCAAGAGTTTGAGCTAAATGATGGGAAAGATTATTTATTTATTTATTGATTAATTGATTGATTGATTGATTAATTGATTGATTTATTTGTTTATTCAGTTAATTTGAGCAAGAGTTTGTATTTGTCTGAAAATTTTGAGTACCATTGTTTTCAACTGAAAATTTAAAAAAATTGTTTTAGTTTATTTAGACAAGAATTTGTGTATGTTTGTCTTAAAATTTAGTATAATTGTTGAACTATGGCTTGAAAATCAAACACTTGACATAAAAATTTAAGAATTACCTACATGCATAAGAATTAAATCTTTATATACTTAACTTGTATTTATTTGGAATTAAATTTCTCAAAACTTGTGTTGAAAATTGGAATGTTAAGTTGAAAACTGTATGAAAACAGTTTGTCAAGTCAAAATTAGTTTTTGTGTTAAAATTCCAAAAATTAGAAAAATATTTTTAGAATACACAAATACAGATATTTTTGTATCTTTATCAATAGGATTTTTTTTTATAAAAAACATGAGATTACCAAGCTGCATATGCAAAATTTTATAGGAGCTAAATCAAGGAATGTTAAAATGATGAAAAAAAGCTATTTAAAAAAAAAAAAAAAAAAAATAATAATAATAATAATAATAATAAAATAATACCGGGTATTAATAATAAAAAATTAAAAATAAAACACCTTTTGTACCCCACCCATTCAATTAACTTTATTTTTTTCGAAAACAAAATTATGAAAATGTTCAAAATAGCTCCATTCCTCTTTTTAGGGTTTTCCAGTAACAAATTCAAGTTTTACAAAAGGGTATAATTGAAATGGTATAATTGAAGGTTCTTTTGACCTCTTATAACCACCCCCCCCCCCCAAAAAAAAAAAAAAAAAATAAAAAAAAATAAATAATAATAAAAAAAAAAAATAAATAAATAAATAAAAAATAAAAATAATAAAAATAACAATAAGTTTCATTTCCTTTATTACTAATATTGTAATAAACATGGGTATAATCACAAAATGTTCCATTTCACAACACATGTGCAGTACAGAGGGGTGATAGTTAAAACATAAAGAAAATGTAAAATCTATATATACATGGTATATAGGAGGTGTCCATCTACATGTGTTTTAGCTTCCATAAACAATAAACTTTGTTCATTTATCATGCATTGTTTGACAACTCATACAAATCAATGTTAGAGAGTCACTGTAGCAACCCAAACATTAACTATACTGAAAGTGATAACTTAAGTAAAAGACAATGCAGTGTCTTGACAGTGGCACACTTCAGTCGTTAAGGGGTGGGGGGGTTAAATAGTGTTACTACTAATGGATTTACGACTCCCCCCTCGGGCAGTGGTTTATCTACCTACATTAGTTTTACTGTAAATCATAAGGGGGTATTATTTATGTAACCTGGGATGTAATTGTTATTTATATATACACATGTTTAGATTCATCTTCCAGATGGTCTTTTGATTTTTCTTTTTACACCTGATAACACCATTGACACAGAAAACATGTAAAATTTTATAGATCTGCTAGAAAAAAAAAAAACAAGATTTCGTAGGTAGATATCGCTTGCTACATATTAGAACAGATAAAGCATTACAGTTTTCTCCACGGAAATTATGAAAATTTAAACTTATTTGCTGAAAATAGATTTTATAGATAATAACTTGTAAAATACATGTACCTGTATTTATTAGTACTGGTATTACTTGAACTTTATTTTGTACCTTACCTGTGAAATATTATTTTATGTGAAATATTATTTTAATTTTTTTTAATATCACAAAAAAACTTTTAAAATGGCTAGATTCTGTCGTTTTTTTCATTCAAATTAATATTTTAATTAGAGAATCTCCATCCTAGATCTGACCGCCTCAATATAAGTAAAATTATCTTGACTAGGGCATAAACTCCCTTACTCTACCCAAACTTTATCCCTTCATGATCAGGTTTGATCATTGAAAATTGATATCTTAGGTCATCGTTATCATCACCTGGGCATAAGATCTTGCGTACCAATCACTTGTTATTCTATATTGAAGAAGTCCCATTGGTAATTAATTAGTATATAATACTTAATCTAGTTAATTAATTTGTAGAGTTCTTCATATTGTGCTGAGACCGGACCTTCCTCTGCAGCTTGTTGTCATAACTGTTAGCTCAATTCTATTGGTTCAGACTGACAGTGCATCAGTTGGACTTGATAAAGTCATTCAAAGACTTGGAGGGTAGCAACAAGATGAAAAATTCTGACATGTTTTTTTTTTTTTATGTTTTGATGACATCATTTATAGAATCAAAGTGTTAGAATTAGATGCTTGACCACACTTATCTAATGTCCAAAATGAGGTCAGAGAGGTTTTAGGGTTTTTCATCTGTCATCATTAAATCAAAAATGCCAAATACTCCCCCTTATGTCTCAAAATGGACTCTTCCTCATTGAAAATTGTTCATCTTTAAGAACAGATACTTGTTGAATGATTTGATGAAAAAAAAAATGTAAAGGTTGTTTTATATTAGGAATTTGTTAGAAAAAAAATTGGGATTTAAAAAAAAAATAATGAAATGTGTAAAATTACCTGTGATATGTAAAAAGGTAGGTCTAAATTAAAATGATTTATTTTGTAATTTTCATTTTTTTTAACTTGTGTAAGAAATTGAAACTAAATTAATAAGCATGTTTATTTAAACTGCACACTTATTTGTTTACAAAACAAACATTGTAAGTGTAACAGAATCAATTTATTGTGTATATTTTGATAAATTTTGTTTATTTATTCTGTGATAAGGTGATAACAAGCTTTACTTAAGGGGCTGACTATACTATTCAAGGCATCATAAAGATTACATACAGTGTCATCTAACACATTTATATCAGGCTAATAAAAATTTCATCTTCTTTAACTCTCAAACACACACAAAAAGAATTTATTTTTTATAAGAAAATAAATTTCATCCTCTCCAAAGAATAAAATGCACTCGAAGAATATAAACACATACCAGGCATGTCTGTTATATCTGAATTTACAAGTTGTTGAAAAATATTTAATATACTAGTATACGTTCACTAAAATCTCATTAAATGTAAAGCGTAGTAATGATGTTTTATGCTGCAGTTGAGATTCTTTCACTTATATTGAGGTGGGCAGTTTTTGGATCATGGAGGAAACAGGAACACCCAGAGAAAATCATTGACCTTCAGGAACTAAATTGACAAATATTCACACACAGCTATTTCCACATACAGAATTTAGACTTAGGAAATTAGAGAGACTGTAATACATAGACCACTTGGTCACTGAGGCCCCCCCCCCCCCACACACACACCCAGTTCCCTTAAGGAAATCTAAGTAGGAGGTCGTGGTTTGAACCCTGGCTGGGTCTAATCAAGAGTTGAAAATTGGTAGTGACTTTTTAAAAAAAAATTTTTTAAATTTTTTTAATTTTATTATTATTATTATTATTATTTTTTTTTTTTTTTGGCATTTAGAAAAGAAAGTCACAAGGTCTTTTGGACAAGACTTTAAAAACAAATGCCCCATGTCATTATAGTCATGGCAAGTTAAAGAACGCTCTCTGCACATTGCTCTTGGCATACTGCAAAGCCCAACATCTCTGTCGCTTCATGTAAAAATGGTGACGTCTCAATATAAGTGAAATATTCCTGATTGGGATGTAAAACAGTATTAAATCAAATCAAATCAGACCTTTATGAAACAAAGAGACAAAATATGCATCACCATAATGTAAAAGTTAGATTAATTTTTCAAGGCTATCGCTTTAATTCATTTTTTTTTCTTATCATAATTTTTCAGATATTATTTGTTCCAAGAAGTTGATTCAATTCATATTAATATGACTCCTTAAGTTTTCAGATATTAAAGTAGAAATTGACTTACACATGCATAATTGATACTGTTTTTTTTTTTCAAATATATTATTTGTTGTAATAGCATAAAAAAGGTAAGTCTAAATCTTATACAGTAAAACCCTGTTATAATAGTCCCTCCCTCATTAACTTTACCACAAAGCTTTTCACCACAGTATTTTCAAGCCCCAAAATATTTTTCCTCATAAGGAAGGCTCCATTGATTCTTTGCAAAACCCCTTTTTAATGTGAAAACTTGAATAAATGATAAAAAAAAGAATCTTTACTTTAAAATGTATATAAATTTATGTTTTTAGTGTGTCTAAATTGTTTAATTGTAAAAAAAAAATATTTTTTGTTGCTGAATTGTTCATATTAGTATGCCATGTGGTTTTTCAAAAAATTTCTTTGCAATAGAAAAGTTATGTGTCAGTGGCTTTATGTTTCACTTCTCATTTGTCATTGAGATAAGATAAAATCTGAAGATCATTTTATGAAAAATACAAAAAATTGCCAGAATTTGAAAATTGAATATGTTTAACTTTGTAAGTTAAGATTTAACCAGTCAAATGTTCACCAAATATTAGGGCTAAAAACATGAAATATGTGATATGAAATTCAAGAATTGAAAATCAAATTTTGAAAATAAAAAAAACAAATCTTTACAGTAAATAATAATAATAACAATAATAATAATAATGATAAATAATAATAAATAAATAATTTGTTTTCCAAGAAAATCCCAAAGTTCTTGTTTTTTCTGCATAAATTTTTAGGAAAATGAAGCTGTAATAAAAAAAAAAAAAAAGCCAGGTACAATTGATAAGACTTATTTATACTTTCCCTAATGGTATAGAAAATTGTGTATTGAATTGATGTATCAAATTATCCCTGATATACTATGTCTTTATGTCCAGTTAAAGTGGACACTAATTATTGTTTATATGTATTTGGACTCAGTTTTGTTTAAAAGCTTGTAATTTTTTCTTTTGGTTCTGATTACGATTTCTGACTTGGTCCTGACAGAATGATTATAATTTCCGACTGACTATCCTCTCTGCCTTGACAGTGTGTACTAAAACGCTGGACGTTAGCTGTAATGTTAAGTGTACATAATTGGTCTTGACATTTAACTAGGGATTGCAGTTGTTCTTAACCATTAATGACAAATAGTGACCACCTGGATTGATTCCGGAAACAACAGAATCTTTATCTTACTGACTCTCTTATCACAAATTGTAACTTCCCTGCATGTATTTGGTCATTAAAGTGGCTTCATATACCATAACCAAATGATAACATTTCTCTCTCTCTCTCTATCTCTCTCTCTCTCTCTCTCTCTCTCTCTCTCTCTCTCTCTCCTCTCCTCAATATTAAGACATTTGGTCATTTAAATTTTCATAAATGAAATGACTCATAAAACCATTTTGCCAAAGTGATAATTTATAAAGATCATCATTAGAAACAGCACCCCCCCCCCCCCACACACACACCCTCTCTCTCTCTGATGAAGATTTTGTTGTTTGTGTAACCATGGGATGCCTTACTCAGAATAAATTGACCATATTTACACATTAAGAAGACACACTGTTCTAATTATATTAGAAAAAACTTCTGACCACGCTGCACAAACTTCTGCATAGATAAATCCATGAAATCAGTAAATTCTTATAAATTCTCAAATCAGGAAAATCTCTCTACTACATATTTTTATAATACTCAAATATTTGCCTTTTTAACTCTCTAATAATATATTTCATCTAAATTTTTTGGCTTTTTATTTTTGCTTGGATGAAATTGATTTTTAGCAAGATTATTGACTTTTATTTCAAATTATTATATGATTAAAATATTTGTCAAATTGTATGTGGTAAAATTATTATCACACTTGGGGCCTCCACAGAGAAAGCAAGAATTTTTATTTTTTAAAGAAAAATATATTAATATTTTAAACAACCTATAATGATGTATAAAGATTGTGAGTGAATTGTGGGTAAATTAATAACGAAACTAGTTCTTATATTGTTAATGTATGTCAGCGATGATTAATGATTGAAAACATTCTCTATAATACATAGATATATATTATCACCTGTTTATATATATATTTAATTCTTTGAAGTTTGATTCTCTATTTGATAACATTTAACAGTTTAGCGAGATTTCAGTATATTTTTGTTTTGTGAAACATATATATGATTTACGATGTGAAAGTCTTAAGAATTTAAAAAAAAAAAAAGATTTAAGAAATCATATAAGCTAAATATGCAGAAAAAAAAATCTAAAAATGACTTCAAACAGCTAGTTCAATCGTTTTATTTTACCGTTATCAGACTTTTTTTTAAAGGGGCCTACTTTGCTATGCATATTACTCTTGATCTCATACATAAATTTTAGTTGATGGAATGTGATTTCCCAGTTAAGATTACTAGTATTTCATCTATATCAAGATGTTACCAGCTGTAGTAGAAGTCGAGAGAAATTTAAAACTTTACATTGCACTCATGGATTTACTTATTATGCCATTCCTACTATTAAATCAAGGGTATTTATTATTAAGGCCTTTTTGCCTATGGGTTTTAAGGGGCCACAGGGTTTTAAGGGGCCTTGGTGGCCAAGTGGTTTAAAGGGTGTTGCGTATGGATACAGAATGTCCATATCACCTAGGTTTGAATACCACTTAGGACATTGTGAGAAAGTTTGTCAGTTTGCTTGCAGAAGGTCAGGTAGTTTTTCTCCAGGCACTCTTGTTTCCTCCACCATCCCAGAACTGACTGTCTCAATATAAGTTAAAAAGAATCTTTACTGGGGCATAAAACAACATTACTCTGACCCACTCCACTCTATGGGTTTTAGAAATATGTGTAAAGGGGCTTTTTAGGAATTGGTTACTGACTGCCTGACCATCTAACTAAACTTAAAATTGGACACCAACACTTCCTCAGAAAAAAAAAAGAAAAGGTGGGGGGGGAACAGTTTTTATAACATATTTAGCATATTCAAACACTTAAAGATTTGTCAAACCTTCAATGTTTTATCTGTATCACACTTGTCAAGTCTGAAAGTGTTAAGTATGAAAAAAGCCATGGATGGACAAAACTGAACCATTTCTGACAATTTTAACACATTTGAAATAGAACACATAGGGGAATTCTGGATTAAAAAGGTGTTAAAATATCTTCTTTATTTTCCAGACTAATTAGGGAATATATAGTTTATTTCGAAATTTGTCATTTAGATAAGATAAGTTTGTCCACCCCCAATTTTTATGAGTAAAACAGAATTTGAAACAGACTTTGTTACAGATATATTTACATTGTAGATATAGTTTGTTTATTATATATTTTGACATATCTGTGAATGCTTGTTTTTACCATTATAGAATACATTACTAAAAGTTGTCTGAAAGGAACAGTAAAAAACAAACTTAGCTCTGTGTTATGGCCTGAAATGTATGCAGAATAAAACAAATCAATTTAAAACTTTTCATCAGTGTGTAGATGATAAAAATAATTCAGTGATCCCCCTTTATTCAGGGATAAAGATATGTGGCCAAGTGATGAAAGTTGGGGCTTCTTATTTAAAGGTCATAGGTTCAAACCCCATAAAAGTATCTATTATCGCCCTTTGTTACCTCAATTAGTATTCCTTCTTTATTCTTGCATGGCATCCAATTTATGTGCTATACATAGCTGAACTGAGATAAACACAGCTTGACCATTGCCCATTGACCCTGGACAGTCTTCAATTATCTGATTATCTCCCTTTGGTACATTCTATTATCTCCCTTTGGTACATTCTATTATCTCCTTTTGGTAACTCAATTAGCATTACTAATATACTTTTAATATTATCTCATTATTTTAAACATCTTTCACATTTTCTACAGTACATTGTGGTTATATTTCCATTTTGTTTGCCAATTTTTTTACTCCCATAAAAATGATCAAGATGTTTTTCATTGTGTATAAATTTCAGTATTATTTATGCAGGCAAGGGTGATATGTTCATTTTGAAAAAAATACACCGACACTCTACCATTTAATGTTGAGTTTATTTCTGTATAATTGTTATATACAATTACAAATCGTAAGTCAAGCCAAAGATCTGACACAGATTAAGATATATAAAAGTATTTGTTTCCAGTTTCTTCCCCTCTTACAATGCATTTTGGAAAGCTTTACTGCGGGAACTATTTTATCTCAATTACTGAAGGTCAAGGTCAATTTGTTATCTATACATGCAAACAGGTAGCATAAAACATAAAATAGAGTGCGAAAGAGTTAATAAAAAAAAATATAGAGAATTTTAAAGAGGTATTAATTGCTAATGCATTAGGGATTTTTTTGCAAATGTAATATTTTATTTCCTGATTCCAGAATTTTTTTAGAAAATAGAATTGCAATCGGACCATAAAACACATATAACAGGTGTTTGTTGATCAGAGTGAAGGGAAGTTGAGTGGAAGGGAGGGGAGCTTAGAATTTCGGTACACATCCCCGGCAAAATTCTTCCACTATTTTTAAGGTTGTTAGGTTGCAAATAGATGAGGAATCTGGACTGTCCAGAGAAAACTGTTGACCTTCATCAACAAGCCAACTAACATTTTTTCTCACAACGGTTTGCCTAAGTGGGATTCGAACCTGTGTGGTTAGAAGAACTGTATTTCATAAGCACAGTCTTTAAACTACTTTTTATATACTTTCAATGTTAATCCATTATTTTTTTCAAAATATTTACTCAAAAATTCACAAAATTTTACATTGAGAAATTACTGGCTGAAATAAGTTACTGAAACCAGTATTGTTGAACATTTTGAAAATACTTTTAATGTGGAGAGAGAGAGAGAGAGAGAGAGAGAGAGAGAGAGTTATTGTGTAGAAATGCATAAGCATTATTTCAGCTATTTTAATGCTAGCAGAGAGGGAGGGAGATGCTATTGAAAGTTCAAATGAAATTTGGCAAGAGGGAGAAATTTGATTAAACTTTGTAGAATTTTCTTTGACATTGATGAGTTTTCATAAGTTTTGATATATGTTATATATGATATATGTAATCAATTGTGAAATATATATATATATATATATATATATATATATATATATATATATTATATATATAGAAAGAACATTTTTGGAATTGGAATTTTTTCATTTATTTTTCTGTCAGTTTCTAATGCAATAGCTAGTAATTGAAGGAATGATCTTCCAGACACCTGTTATACTTTAGACAAATAAATCTCGATAGTTACATAACGTAGTTTCACTTTCATTTAAAACTTGTACCAATGTCTTGTAAAATTATATAACTGCATCACCTGCACCATTTATTATTACTTTTTCTAAAAGACATGTTTTTGATCATGAGTTGTCAGTAGAATTTATTGGGAAATGAATTAATGCTGTTTCACCTTAAGCCAAGAGTCTTGTGTCTAATTGGGGCATTTGATTCTGGGATGGTGGAGAAAATCAGAGTATCTGGAAAAACCCACAAAATTTTACACTAGGAAACTGAGGAATGAAGGGGCACTATGATTTAGAAGTGCATTGATTCTATAGTGTGCATTGGGGAAATTTCGAAGGCTGTTAAATGTTTCGTGTAAATTCCTAGGAGTAGCGATAAAATGAAAATAAAACTTTTACAAATCTTTTCTTTTTTATGTATTTAACCTGTTTTCCATTGCCAAGGGTAATAAACATAACATATCTGTAGTACAGTTAAAGCTGCATTAAGTTTTTCAATTTTCTTAATTTTTTTTTTGATTTTCTAAATATATATATATTTTTTATAATAGATACCTCTAACCATGATCCATGAGATTCATTTTCTAAAATTTCATTTCTTTTAACTGTAAATAAACAGAATCCTCTGACCGGTTGGTCATGTTTAACGATGGTAATTATGAGCTTGGAGCATGCGCATGGATGTACGGAAAAACCCATGAATCGAAGGTGAAACATGACAAATTGCATTAATTGTCAATTAATATCCTGATGTATTTGAAATGGTGTTATCATGTATCCCTTACTAAGTCACAAATGACAAATTCAACGAAGTTCTGTGTTTAATTTATCATATTTGACCGTTTTTAAAGTTGTGTTTAAATGACCCATGTTTTGATGACGTAACCATTTTCTAATATTAGATCCCAAATGCTGCATCTGCCTGGGTAATTACTGTAATTTCTGTAATTATTCGAGCTTTTATTGTTGAACCAAATGTAACATTGTTCATTAGGAACATCATTAATTAGATTAGTACCATTTTAATTTTTTCTTTGGAAAACTTAATGCAGCTTTACGCAAATTTCGCTGTTTTTTATAGGTATGTTTTAATATATACTAATGTCTTGATAACATTTGGATAATTAAATGTGAATCAAGATGTGTTATAAACATTCATTTTTACAACAACAAAAAAAAAAAAAAAAAAAAAAATTAGTGGCATTTCTGGCATTTATGTCAGAAAAATTAAAGGCCACAAAATCAAATACTGGTTTCAGGTTTCCATGGCAATAAAGCATTTGATTTGTTATGGTGAAGTTAGAACACCTCCATTTTAATGGTGATGGTTTAATGGCCATTTGGGAAAGCTGTCTTATCATTTAAAAAAACATTTTGGTTATTAAAGCATTAGGCAGTCATTTGGGTCCTAACGATCCAAACTGGTTTCCTGTACTGATGATGTAGAGCTTTTTTTTTCGCATTTATTTTACTCGGAAATTGTATTTGATACTGGGGTACACCTACCATTAATAAGTCATGTATTTGGGGGGTTCTATCAACATAAATGTTAATTTATTATAAAAAATTTATTAGATAAGTTAAATAAATTCATTTGTTTGACATTTATTGAGACACATTGATTGATATATATTGCATCAACAATTTAAGCCAAATTGTGTCTGGGTCCCAATACCACTTGGGCAGCTCCTAGTGTGAGAAAGTTGGCTTGCCAAAGATGGTTGTTGTTGTTGTTGGTCTCTCTCTCTCTCTCTCTCTCTCTCTCTCTCTCTCTCTCTCTTTTCTAGGCAAGGCTGGTTGGCTCTCTCATCCTAAATTGTCTCAAAATAAGTGAAAATTCTTGATTGGGGTATAAAACACTACTACTTCCTACATCTTTTTATATCATTAGATATCATTTCATATAGTTTTGTAATTAACAATTTTCATATAAATATTTAGAAATATTTTGGTTACATGTCACAAATTTTAACACTATTTTTTTCACTATTAATTGTAATTTTACATTGTATTTGTATCTTTCTAAAAAAAAAATAAAAATAAAATAAATTAATTATCAAAAATGTTTTCTTATAATAGGACCCAAAACCATGACCTTTACTTTTAGCGAGTAACTTCCTGTTTCAATTTTTTTTGGATCTTCACAATTTTAATATTATTTTAATGTTTCCATCATTATCATTAAATTGGCTGCAGCTTTGGATTTTGACAAACAGCTTCCTGGCTTTTTACAATGTTATAATTTAAAACAGAGAACTGCACTGGGATATCCCCCCTTTCCCAAACACATTATTATTTTTTAATTTGATATAAAATATACTTAAACCTATATATAGTTGTTATAATAATACATGTTTTGGTATCTGACAAAGAAAGAAACAGAAAAATTCCACAAATTATATTTATAATTTCTGATAGGCTTTGGTTTGAATCCAATATGAAAAGTTAGATCCTAGATTCTAGTGTTAAAAAGCTCAGCTGTTTGCTTACACATCCAGTTACACCCCCCCCCCCCCCCCCCCCCCCACCTTTTCAGAACTGGAATAATTGAAATCACTAGTTTAAGTAAAAGAATCTTGACTGGGGCATAAAATATCTTAATTCTACTCCACTCCCATAATAGGTAGTGACTGTTCTTTTACCAAAGCACTCGGCATTTAGAAATGAAAGTCACAGAGTCCTTCGGAAGAGACCTTAAAATCAGATGCTCCATGTAATTGCAAGTGTGGCATGTTAAAGAACCCTCCCTGCAAATTCCCCCTCAACACACTGCAAAGGTCAAAATTTCGACCACTTCACCTACAGCTGGTGAAATTTCGATATAAGTGAAATATTCTTGACTGGGACAAAAATCCATTAAATAAATAAATAAATGCTCCATTCCCAAAGATCATATTAAAGGGCACTATTTGGTGTCTTTGGTGAGATTTTTGGGGTTTCTAACCATTCAGGAAGTAGAAAAAAATCTTATAAATGGTTTGTAATATGCTATTTTAGAATTTTTGTCTTGGATGGTCACCTTTTGAAACCATTTCCTCTGGGTGTGCATCAGCTGCAATTGGTGAAGTTTAATTTACTATGTTTAATCATATTTGTGAAAATTGTCGGACCAAAAATGATCATTTGTAATGTTGGACATAACTTTCTTAATCTATATGGACAAAATTGGTCATGTCATATTCTTAATTAATCCTGACCACATTGGTAAACCATTCTGTACGAATGTTTGCTATTTTGAGCTCGGAAAGGCGTATCCATAATAATAAGAACTTAAGACTAGCAACTAAAAACTCCCTCTATGTTGAAGTAAAAGGGATTGTAAAACGGAGAAAATTTTAAATTTTTTTTAAAAAAGTTTCTAATGTCAAAAATCAAATTTAAACAATTTAATTAAAAATACAACTCTCTTATAGATTTAAATTGACCTTTAAAATCATATCCATGGGAACATACTTTGTCAACCAATGAATGGTAAGACAATGTATTTGCATTTGAAAGACTTTTCATAATATAATAGTAAAAATTTTGCCTTTACATCTACAGTATCTAAAGCTGGTTACCTGTTAATATAAGTAACTATTTAGTTTGAATTGGTTTAGATTGGATTATTTGTGTTTTAAGCCTCATTTAAGATTCTTTTACTTATATTGAGGCAGTCACTCCTGGGATGTCGGAGAAAACTGGAGTGCCTGAATAAAACCACCAACATTGAGCAAGTGAAGTGATAAACTTTCTTACACTAGGATCTGCCAAATCAGGAATTAAACCTAGATGTAAAGGCACTGTGATCTGAATGGGCATTTTGTGTTCATTTGTAAGTGGTTAACATTTCCTATGTTAAAGTTTCTGGTTGACTTAGATGTTCTGAAAAGATACACATTTTTCTTTTCTGACTGTTCTTGTTCTGAGGATGTTGAGATGAAATGAAAATATTTTTTGATATTCTTTTCAACATTGTTTATAATCTTTTTGTGTTAGGTTTCAGATAGGGCTCATCAGTGTGGCCATAAACCCTGGGGTCACTAGCCTCTACAAATCTTTAACTACACATAATTTCATGTACAAAGAATTACAATACAACTGTTACAATGTTTGTCATGACACTTAACATGATATCAGAAAAATTAACAAGATATTACTATAGTATAAGCTATGATTTTTAATGGCTGAAACATACTGATAAAATTTCTAGATAAAATTTCTCAATTTTGTATTTCTTATTTATAGGTACACATATGTACCTGAGTGTACTGTCTACAAGTTACCTATGAAATTATAATTACAAAAAATTGTAAGCAACTTTGAAGTATTATTATTTTTATTTAGCTCATTATAACTACTGGTATCTCAGGGGGATTTAAATGGCAATTTGTCCAAAGGGTATGTTCACAGCACCTCTAATCACCTAGATTCCAATCACCACTCAGGCAAGTACCGGTGTGAGAAAATTTGTCATTTTGCTTGTAGAAAGTCAATTTTCTGTAGACACTCTGGTTTCCTCCACCATCCTACGATTTTAATAAACCAAACACTTTTAAATGTCTGTAACAAAAAAGGGAAGAAAAATTAAGATTTGAAACCCAAACCTTCCTAATGTTAACAGAAAGCTTGCCAATTGAGGTAATCAGTTGAGTTCAGCCCACCACATCTCAGATACCCCAAATAACTCAAGTTATGATTCACATAGGTTTGAATGTCTTAAACACCTTAAACAGCAAAAAATTAAATTTGAATATGAAGTTCAAAGTATCCATGTTTTTGTGATATGCTGTATGTTAAGCTGGTAGTAATAATTACCAAATTGAAAACTGAGATAAAACGCCAGAAATGGATCTTTGGCACTTGTCATATTTGACACCTGCAAACTAATTAGCTCACCTGAGAAATGTCTCTGGTGTGTACTTAAACAACATTGTCTGATAGTTTATGTATATCAGCACAACATTGTCTGATAGTTTATGTGTATCAGACAGAAACAAGAACTGAGTTTTATGTGTACCAGACTAATCATGACAAATGTGTCCATAGTAACAGCTGGACAGGTACCCCGCCTCTATCCAGTGACTTCCTATCTTATCATTATAACTGACCCTTGTTAACAGTAATTGCTATATTGGTGTATGGGCCACCCACTAGATATGGTGAAGTGAATGTAATGGTCTTCAGAGATTGAGTTTTTTATGAGCTGTGTGCTGCATTTGCTATTAAAAGGAAGATGCATTTATATACAAAATTGATAAATATATATAAATAATATAAAAAACAGATCATAGATAATTTTAAGGCAGATTCCAGTTCTTCTGTAGATAATAATAATGTTCTACAAATACTTTTTACATAGTTTTGTGATAGCAGTGGATTTTTGTTCTAAATAACAAAAAAGTAATCATATTTTTTATGCTATTTTCTCATGCAGTATATTATGAGTTATTGTCTATATTTTGTGATGCAGTGAGCCAGAATCAATAGGTGGTCAAATAGCTTTTATCTGTAAAAAAATTAATAATAATAATAATAATAATAAAATAATAATAAAGGGGGGGGGGGGTGGCAGACAAAACTAAACATGTAGTGCCAGGCAGCTAGTATTTGAATGGTTGTAGGTTAAAGTCAGAGAATCTTGGCTGGGCAGTAAAATACAAATATGTCACTTCATTTTCAACTAAAATTAATTAAAACCAAATATTTGAAAAATAAGTCTAAAATTTCAGGATAATACAACCTTGATTTATCTCCTTCACTTGTTCATTCAGGTTTTGGCATTATAGGTGATAAATTGACTGAGACTTATGAAGACATATGTAAAGGAAAAGACTATCAGAATTTAAAATACTGTGATAGTAAGTGAGGTGGCTCACTAAAAAAATACTGTGACAGTAAACAAGGTGGCACACTGAAAAATACTGTGACAGTAGCAAGGTGGCACACTAAAAATACTCTGACAGTAAGCAAGGTGGCACACTAAAAAATACTGTGACAGCAAGGTGGCACACTAAAAATACTTTGACAGTAAGCAAGGTGGCACACTGAAAAAACTGTGACAGTAGCAAGGTGGCACACTGAAAAATACTGTGCCAGTAAGCAAGGTGGCACACTAAAAATACTGTGACAGTAAACAAGGTGGCACACTAAAAATTATTTGACAGTAAGCAAGGTGGCACACTGAAAAATACTTTGACAGTAAGCAAGGTGGCACACTGAAAAAACTGACAGTAGCAAGGTGGCACACTGAAAAATACTGTGCCAGTAGCAAGGTGGCACACTGAAAAATACTGTGACAGTAAGCAAGGTGGCACATTGAAAAAAATACTGACAGTAAGCAAGGTGGCACACTAAAAATACTGTGACAGTAAGCAAGGTGGCACATTGAAAAAATACTGTGACAGTAAGTAAGGTGGCACACTGAAAAATACTGTGACAGTTAGCAAGGTGGCACACTATTTGTGAGGCATTAAATTGAGATTTTATTTTATCAAAAATTCATGCTAAAACCATAATTTTGCATTAAGTTATATTCTAACCTATTTCAAAAGGTAACTCAAGTTTTAGCAAGATGCAGATTCAAATCATTTAAATTTTGTTGATGCTGTGGCATAAATTTTAAAAAAAATCTTTTAAAAATAAATACATTGTACTGACATTTATAACCAGGTATGAGGCAACTTACCTTGATGTTACTCGTTGGCCCCTGGGGGTCTCAACTACTAAGTATTTAAAGCAGTACCGGTACTCCACCCATTGGCCCATTTTTCTGTAGACATTTGGGGTATAAGGGTAGGAGAATGATAAGAGAATAAGAAGGAAAACCTTACCTGTTCAAGAAGGAGATACCAGATCTTATCAGGTTTGATGCTGGGAATAAAATTTGGGCTGAAAATAGATGAGAATACTTATCAAACATCGTGTCACTTGAATATGACTTGAATTCATTTTAGTTTTGTTAAATCATGAATTAGAGATATCAATGTTCTACAAAAAAAAAAGTGCTATACCCCATTTGAAATCCTAACTAAATATGACAAAAAAGTAATGAATGAAATTACTAATTTTCTGTTATTTCTACATTACATTGTCATGACTAGTACTAATCACGACGATGTATCCCATCAATCAATTTTGCCAGTGGTTTATTGATTTGATTGACTTAAAAGGGTTTTATATCCCAGTCAGTAATATTCCACTTATATCAAGATGTCAACAGCTGGCAGAAATTTTGACCTTTGCAGTGTACTTAAGGCACTGTGTCGGGAGAGTTCTTTAATGTGCCACGCCTGCTGTGAAGGGGCATTGATTTTTAAGTTTTCATCCCAAGGACCCAATTTTGCCCTTTGGGTATTTTGGTTACCATAATTGCGTAGTTCGGTTATAAGATTTACTGATAACCAGGCTTTGCAGTTAAGCCGAATCTACTGTATAAGATATAGTTTTATATATGTATATACATAAAGGAGTTCTTCTTTCACAAACAAAGCATCACAATTTGTTTTTGAAAATTTCACTTTATACTTTCAATTTTAATTGATTTAAACTAATACTAGGATATTCTTTTTTTTTATACAAAGATTGGATAATCTAAAACATATGTTGTATTGTGTAACACCTTTCAATTTCCTATTAATTCTATCAAAATCCTGTGTGAGATTCAGTACTTGATGATGAAGTAATCATGCACTCTTTATAGATACAATACTTTTATAAACATATCCCCTTTCAACTTGATGAAATTGAAAAATTACATTAATGGTAACCAGCCCACAAATATTGAGTCATTCTGGTTAGTCAGATTATCTGCCCTTTAATTTGTAACACCTACTTGTTAATTATTGTATAAAAGATTTTACATCTGTAGAGTCACTTAAACTTACATAGACACTGGTCACTTTAGGATGGGTACTGTCATTGGGCAAGAAATCTTATACTATAAAGGTATTTATTTATTTATTTATTTTAATTTACATTAAAAGCATGTTAATGATTAAAAGTTAATAATAATAATAATAATAGTGTAACTAAGCATTTAAATATGTACTATACTTGCTATTTCAATTTGTTATCAAAATTAAATAACTTTAGAATACATATAATTTCAAATAGCTCAAATAAAACCACTAAGGTCACTTAGTTGGTAGAATGCTCGCTTCATATGTTTGAACCCCAACTGAGCCAGACCAAAACTTGAAAATTAGTAGTGGCAGTTCTTTTGCCTAGCACTTGACATTTAGAAATGAAAGTCATTGGGTACTTCAGAGGGAGACCCTAAAAACCGAAGCCCCATGTGATAGCAGGTGTGGCACGCTAAAGAACCTCCCTGCTCATTGCCCTAAGCACACTGCAAAGGACAAAACCTTCGCCACTTCACCCATAGCTGATGAGGTCTCTATACTATTTAAATACTCTTGACTTGGACATTAAACCCCATTCATTCATTCATTCATTCATTCCATTCATTCATTCATTCATTCATTCATTCATTCATTTATTTATTTATTTATTTATTTATTTATTTATTTATTTATTTATTTATAAAATGATTTAATAAATAAATAAAAATTATTATAAAAGCTGACATTGAGTCCAATGGAGTAATAGTGTTTTATATTGAAGTCAAGGTTTTTTCACTTATATGGAGACTCACTGTAGGAGGAGACAATGGAGACTATCAGTGCAGGAGGAGAAAATGGAGACTATCAGTGCAGGAGGAGACAATGGAGACTATCAGTGCAGGAAGAGACAATGGAGACTATCATTAATGGAGGAGACAATACGGTCTAGAAAACCACAGATCTTCAGCAAGTGAATTTGCAAACTATCTGACAGTAGGATCTGCATTAGTGGGATTAAAGCCTAGGTGGTGAGAAGCTCTGTGATCTGTTACAGGGCTCCACAAACGCCAGTAAGGTCAATCGGGGGTCGGCGAAGTACGTCGTGACACGGTCCTGAGTACTTTTAATTGTTAACAAGCTAGCATTAAAGAACTTTTAATCAGATTTTGTCTTGCTATTATTGGAAAAAAAGCCGATTTGGATATTTTTCAATTGGCTTTTTTAAGTTTGAATCGGCGTTTTTCACCATAAGTCTGCGTTTGTAAGACCTGATCTGTCAGCACCTTCTTTAGACTGCTCCACCTGATGTTTGATAAAAGAACAAACCTATCAAAAACTAAACAACTTTATCATCAATTTTAACATCTCATATGACAATACCTACTGATTTCATTTTAAAATGTTAAGTGCTTCAAAGGGAAAAAAACAGAAAAATGTTTTGTATTGTCCACCCAAAGTACCTAAGAAACACTGATGTTATAGACAGGTGATTTTTATATAGAGGATAGAGGGCTTTTTGTTAGAATTTAAAACTTTGAAACCTTAAAACACTGGTCATCATGAACAGATGGTTTTTATGTAAAGGTTCTTTTTGGTTGAAATATTAATCAAAAGTACTCTAAAACAGTATAATAAGAGATTCCCAGTAGTCACTATAGCAGGTTTTATTGTATATACTGGTACATGATTACTTGCTCAGGTCCACACAAGACAACATACCACCCCCTCTATACCCTCAGATGTTGAGGGCTATCATTTTGATCAATATCTGTCATTAAATAATTAAGCTATCTATTATAACATTTTCCTGATAAAAATAACTTCATTTATGCTTTAAGAGATCGCACATAATATCATCACCTTCTTTGTAAAACTTCAGTAAGCTAATTCCTTCATGCACTTGGGGCTCTAGAGGAGAAATGCAGATTTTTGTATGATTTTGCCAAGGTTGATTCTGTTATGAGAGATTTTTGATAGTGGTATAAATTTAGGATGGTTTATCAGTCCCAACAGGTTTTATGTTTCAATTCTCTTACTTGCTGCGGGCCTCGATGGCCGAGTGGTCTAAAGCGCGCGCTTACGCATCACAGTGCCTCTCACCTTCTAGGTTCGAATCCAACTCGGGACAGATCCTAGTGTGAGAAAGTTTGCCAGTTCGCTTGCCGAAGGTCGGTGGTTTTCTCCAGGCACTCCGGCTTCCTCCACCATCCCCGAACTGACCGCCTCAAAATAAGTGAAAGAATCTTGACTGGGGCGTAAAACACCATTACTCCACTCCACTCTCTTACTTGTTCCTAGAGAAGTCCTAAACGTTGAATCTGGTTAGAATTTCAGAGGAATTTTTCTATAACTAGATTTTATTCAAGTATTAATAATTGATTGATTTAATGGGGTTTTACGTCCCAGTTAAGATTATTTTCACTGATATCGAGATGTAACCAGCTATAGGTGAAGTGACAGAAATTTTTACCTTTGCAGCGTACTTAGTGCAATATTCTGGTAGAATTCTTCAACGTGCAACACCTGCTGTGACACGAGGCATTGGTTTTTAAAGTCTCATCAGAAAGACTCTGTGACTTTCATTTCTAAATGTCAAGTGCTTGGTGAAAAACCAGTTGCTAGGAATTTTAAATTTCTTGGTCAGACCCGGTTGGGGAACAAACCCTTGACCTCCCACATAGAAAGCAAGCACTCTACCAGCCGAGCTACCCTAGTGGTAATCATGTATTAAGAATAGTTTTAAAAATATATGCACAGTGAACCTGGAAATAAAGTCTATCAAAGGTAGCCAAAACCTTTTTACCTCATAAGTAAAACCAAGGAAATCCAAATAGAAGACTTTCTAGGTATTTGGTACCACTTTATAAGAAGGTGGTTTCTATATGGAGAGTCCTCAAAAATTTGACTTTCTATCAGAAATACAGATGGTCTTTATATGGAGGGATCTAGATTACCTGACTTTATAATTGTGCTATCGTTTAAGCAGCAGGTGGTCTTTATATGGAGGAACCACAAACACCATACTTTGCACCAGGCATAAAATTTACCAAAGCAGGTTTTTTTGTTTTTTTTGGGGGGGAGGGGTACCAATTTTACAGACATAGTGATCATGATTTTAGCAGCAGGTGGTCTTTATAGGGAGGAATCTCAAACACCATACTTTAAAACATGCAAAAGAATCTACCTGATAAGCAGGTTGTTTGTAAAGGGAGGTTACCAACTTTACAGACATGTTGCTCTATTTTAGCAGCAGATGGTCTTTATATGGAGGAACCTCAAATACCATACTTCAAAACAGGCATAAAAATGTACCTGATAAGCAGGTGGCTTAAGGGGTATCTGAGCATTTGACTTACATGAATATATTCATTTCTCTACATATCAGGTTGGTGCCAGATTTTGTTTTTCATCATATTTACCACTAATGAGTCTTCATGTTTACTTTTCATAAAGGGATGATTTATAGAATTATTCCTTTGATATCGCTTTATCTCTCCGTAGCTGTTCCGTTCACACCTAATGCTGTTAAATGATTTTGTATTTTCTCATTTATGAGGAATTCTATTCATGTGACAGAATGTTGATCTGTACCAAATTTTGCACTTAAGACATTTCTCAACCCCTCCTCTTTAACATGTTAGTTTGATTTTTTAGTGGGATAATTTTTTGGCATTTTAAGTGGGAAACTATTTTTTGGCACTTTTTCGCAACTTCTTAATTTTTAATAGTGGAACTATTTTTTCTGTACTTTTCTTCACACCTTTAAGGTACTTAATTTTCAAATAAATGTTATGTACAATTACACGTGAAAGAAAATAATGATCATGTTTTATTTTGATTGTTTAGACAAAATGAAGTATTGAGGAGGGATGTTGGATATATAACCATCACAGTTAAAATGTTGATACATTCTGTTTCAGTTTGTTAAGATTCATACACATCAGATAATGTAACCAAAAAACACAAATTTCTGCACAATTTGTTACTTCATGCTTCCAACATTCTGTCAAAGTGATGTTTTTATTACTGTAGAAACAGAATAATGAGAAACTGAATGTTTTTATTTTGAGTTTCCTCCAGTCTGACAGCTGGGTGTTCTTGCGTTTTGTAGTTTTATAATGTTTTTAACGATTTTGTTTGTGAGTTATGTTTGATTTCCTGTTTCTAAATATCTTGATAGCTAGTCATACATATGACTTTAAAATTTGAAATTCTGCTTTTTCTCCTGTAAAATTTGAAATTCTGCTTTTTCACCTGGCACTTGGCATTGAGGACAGGGTATCAACTGGTTCACCCAGTGTCAGAAAAATGTGATTTGGAGGGGATACTTGTCTATGGTATATGTGCTAGGTGAGCTAGCACCTTAAAAAGTCCCAAGTGCCATTAGTGCAAAGCCAATCATAATACACACTCCTATACCATGAATACATGAAGTTGTTTCTAATATTAATCCTAAGAGAAAGAAACTTGCTGTCATCACAAATAGCCTAAAACTGCTGATGTAATGTTAAACAACAATACAACGGACCACTATTTAAGATTGTCAGCTCATACTATTTTGTATTATTGAAATTTATTGCTTCTTGTTTCTGAGTATAATAATCCCATAACTAAATTTAAGTATGGTTTTAAAAAATGGTGGTAATGGTGTTTTACACCGAATTAAGATTCTTTAACTCTTGATGGTGGAGGAAACTGGAGTGCTTTGGGAAATTGAAACTACTAACTTTCAGCATCCCAACTGACAAAATTTCTTACACTAAGATCTGCCAAAATTGGATTTAACTCTAGATAAACAGTGTGCTGGCATTTAAGTCCACTTGGCCATCAAGATTAACGAGGTTCTCAAAAGAAATTGGTTTTAACCAAATTTTAAGGCACTTATTTAACATTTCTACATTACTCATTTAATTCCATCCTCCCCCACTGATTATAAGTAGTGATTACTTAACTCGACAATTAGCTTCCCCCTTTCTGTTATAAAAGTTCAGTAATCATCCAGGTCTGAGGCTAAACCTATCTGACATTTATAGAAGACTGCGTAATAACCACCCTCAAACATCTGTCCATGTATATCAGTCTTACTTACCGTTTCTTCATTAATGATCTAATTGTTATTCCCCCGACATTTCTGGAAATTCCACATGTTTGCTGTAGATAGTCATATAAATTATTTAATACTTGTGTATGAGATTCTAACATAAATGTTTAATCTGGTCAAAGTTTTTGCCATAGGGAATCATTATTAACTGGTCAGTTTGACCATAGTTGAAATAGCAGATTTACTGGACAGTGCATTCTGTAATTATTTGGTAATGCACTTACAGTAAAACCTGCTATAGTGACCACCAATATATAAAGACCACCTGTCCAATATGACATTTACATATTTCATGTTTCATATTTCACCACCACCACCACCACCACAATGAAGGGGATGAAGTATAAAGAAAAGTGGAGTAATGGTGTTTCACACCCCTGTCTTAGGGTGCCATAAAAAACCGCCATCCTTCAACAAGCGAATTGACAAACTTGCTCACACTGATCTGTCCTGAGTGGAATTCTGGCGCTTTGATCTGTAAGCATGTTCTAGACCACTTGGCCATTGAGGCCCCCAAGTGTAAAGTGTAAAGTAGGGTAATAAAGTTTTACACCTGGGTTCAAATTCATTCACTTCTATCTTAGAGAGTCTGAGTTCAGAGATAGAACAGTGGAAGAAACCACAGACCTTCAGCAGCAAGTGAACAAACTTCCTCACACAAGGATCTGCCTGTCAGGATTTGATCCCAGCTGTTAAAGGCACTGTGATCTGTACATTAGTCATCTTAACCATAGAGATCTGTCCAGGTGAATTTGAGAAAGAGGCTTTTTGAAAATAAAACATTGTTGTGTTTTATCATATAAAAGTGTAGATATAGCCTTTAGCTTAATAGACCTAAATGTATTCATGATGCATACGAAGGGTGTAAATTAATTTGGGGTTTACTAAAAAAGCACCAGGTGAACCTGTGGCAGGTGCACTTTGGACATAATAATTTCTGTGTATTAATATTTCCAGATTTGAGATCTGTTATATTTTAATCTCCAGTTTTTAAGACATAAATCTTTATTTATTAAGGAGACCTTGTTTCTATATCAATGTAATTAGGTGTGTTTTGATGTTCAATATGATTCACATTTATTCATCGTTTTTATTTTATTTACTCTAAAAATAATGGAAAATCATGAAAATTGTTGTGTACTTTTTCTCTTTGACAAGAGGAAAGCCTGTAACCAGTTGCTGTATAAATTGGTTCAAGCTGTACTCATCAGATATAAAAGTTGTAATGATAGAAAGAAATAAAGCCTAATTGACCAGAACAAGAAAGTTAATGGTTTTAGAAATGGAAATTTTGGAGATGTCCATCTGATTTAAAGGGCCTCAGTGAGTTTTTGTTAAAGTAGGAATGACAGAGCCTTTTACTGCTTGTGTTTGAACCCCTTCTACTGCCTGTGTTTGAACCCCTTTTACTGCCTGTGTTTGAACCCCTTCTACTGCTTGTGTTTGAACCCCTTCTACTGCCTGTGTTTGAACCCCTTTTACTGCCTGTGTTTGAACCCCTTTTACTGCCTGTGTTTGAACCCCTTTTACTGCCTGTTTTTGAACCCCTTCTACTGCCTGTGTTTGAACCCCTTCTACTGCTTGTGTTTGAACCCCTTCTACTGCCTGTGTTTGAACCCCTTCTACTGTCTGTGTTTGAACCCCTTCTACTGCCTGTGTTTGAACCCCTTCTACTGCCTGTGTTTGAACCTCTTTTACTGCCTGTGTTTGAACCCCTAGTTGGAAAACGTTATGTCAGTATGCTTGTTTAAAGGTTAGTGGTTTTCTTTGGGCACTCTGGTTTTTTCCCACAATTCCAAAACTGTCAGGAATGTTTTTAGCGAAATATGACATTACTTATTCATTATTAAAAGTAAAAATAAAATGTATGAAAAAAAAGTTTATCAAACCTAGAATTAGTTCTATAAAAAGGAAATCATAAATTTAACAACATTTATAAGTGAAAAAAAAACTTGGCAGGTGGGACAAAAAAATCGGGGGAACCAGTAACAAATTTTTTTTAACCTTTAGCCTTAAATGGTCAATGGCAGTTTATTGAATTATGGATTGAAGGATATGATGACAGTTTCGTGTTGTGCAAATTCAGTGCAAAGTTTTTCAGGATTATTGTGGCTGACTATATGAGTGCCGCCAATAGCACAACCCCTAGGACATCACCTTTTTAGAGCTGACAATAGCGGTTTTACTCATTAATACTATTTCAGTTCCTGCTGGTATTTTTTATGCAACCATATTTAAAATTAATTCATATTTTTGACGACCACCAGATTTGGGTATTTTAATCTGTTATATGATCTAAGCACATAAGCGAATGTTTATAATTTACTCATAAAAAGATGCCGCAACCAAAATATGATTAATGTGAAAACCTCGATGCATATGGCTAGTCAAGTGGATAAAATATTCATATTTTCATTGCATGTTATAACATTAAAAATAAATCAACTATCATTAATTTTAACACCTTTTTGACTTTTCATTTTAAATCTCTTTAGAAAATAAAATGTTATGGTTTTATTTCTTAAGCATGTTTTTGTACTCAAAAAGGGGAAAATATCCGACTTTATAAAGGCTTGCTTTGTCGGAATTTTCCTGTGATCTTTTACAGGAAAGGTTACAGGTGATTAACTCGTGGTGAAGCCTATATTTATAGTTTATATATGTTGATAAGTATTTGACTTATATATTTAAACCTTTGATCTAACTTGGTACAAATATTACCTAACTCTGGTGCATAATTACATACAGTATTCACCAAGGTGTCTAATTAGGTACAAAGGTGTCTAATTAGGTACAGATATTCAAGTTGTGTCTAATTAGGTACAAATATTCAAGTCTGGTGTCTGATTTGGTACAAATATTCAAATCTGGTGTCTGATTTGGTACAAATATTCAAGTCTGGTGTCTGATTTGGTACAAATATTCAAATCTGGTGTCTGATTTGGTACAAATATTCAAATCTGGTGTCTGATTTGGTACAAATATTCAATCTGGTGTCTGATTTGGTACAAATATTCAAATCTGGTGTCTGATTTGGTACAAATATTCAAATCTGGTGTCTGATTTGGTACAAATATTCAATCTGGTGTCTGATTTGGTACAAATATTCAATCTGGTGTCTGATTTGGTACAAATATTCAAGTTTGGTGTCTCATTAGTACAAATATTTCAAAACTGGTGTCTAATAAGGTACATATATTCACAAAAACATGTCTCTCATCAGTACAAATATTTCAAAAAATGGTGTCTAATTAGGTACAAATATTCACCAAAAATAGTCTTTCATCAGTACAAATATTTCGCAAACTGATGTCTAAATAATCACCAACTTCGGTTTCTGTTTAATTACAAATATTCTTCAAATTTGATGTCTCATTGAGTAAAAATATTCATGGAATTAGTTGTGGGATCAAGGTACAAATATTCTTTGGGCAAGTACTCTGCCCTAATGCTGAGCCAGGAAGCATTAACCCTATACCACTTGGGTTAAAATCCCATTTTAGGGATATCCTTGTGCTATAAGGTTTGTCTGTTCACTTATTCAAGGTTGTGTTGTTTTTCAGCCATTCTAGTTTCCTCCATCATATCAGTGAATGAGTGAAATCAACTTAAGGGGGTATAAAAGACTATTCCCTACCCCTCCCCCCCCACCCCCACACCTGTCTCTGGGGAAAAAATTATGTTTTTTAGATGATTTTAGTAGTATTAAGTCTTTAACTATTTGTTTGTTCTGTAATTTCAGATATAAATGGAAAAATAACATGGGGAATTTTACAGTATAACTGATCCAGAAAGTTTTGACCACCATCAAATGAATATAGAACTATTTCCATAGACTTCATATTAAAATCTGTTCAGAAAAAGAGAAAGGACAGATAATCCAAGTAAGTTTTGTATGTTAAACATGTACAAATCAGATATTTGCTGTCATTCTGTTTCTGAAAAGAAAAATGCATATTGTCCATATTTTTAAAATATTTCTTGCAATAAAAAAGCACATTTAGTTTCCTTGCTTGAATGAAGTACTGAAAAACTTTCAATTTTTTACGAACAGAGAGGAATCTCTGTGATGTATTGTCACATACGTCGCAATCGGACAGGCTATGTCACCGCTATGTCAAATCCTTTCGCAATATATGTGGAATATAGTACGGTAGTTTGCGGGTGATAAGTACGTGCTGAGGGTAACCGCACAATGATGAATGTATGTGGTATTGAAAATAAAATTTATACATGGATTCTGTGGAGAAACTTTTGGTGGAAAGGATACAATGCGGCGCAGCGGAAGAATACATGAACAGTTTATGTAAACAAAGACCTATTTTCGCAACATTTTCGCAGATATCCCATAATTTAAACGGTCTCTTTTGATTGGATGAATTATATGACGTGTCATTTCTTGGTAGCATGCGTTTTGGCGAGAAGAGTGAACCACAGTAAATAAAGCAATATTTTTTTAACATTACCCGAAGTTTGAGCGTGTAAGTAAAAGTATAGGTTGCGGAAAGTGCTGTAAAGAAATCATGTCTTACATGCACGATAGCAAATGTCATGTTTATAGGAATGTATTTGTTTTCATTCGTTTCCCTTCCCATCCCCTCCTCGAAGCCCCAACAAAATTTGACATATCTGATGTAGACATGTTTACATTTTAATTTTGTCGACGTAGCGTAAAAATGATATACACGATTTTGAGAGCAGCATTGTGAAATCGACCGGAAAAAAGCTATAGCTGAGAGATTTCACGAGTTCCTGTCGATTGTGCAAGATGTACTATAGAAGTTTACATGGAAAGTTTTAGGGTAAATCCTCGGTAGGTGGCGTGTATTTTGTATATAAACAGTTTTTTGCAACCATCATTTGCGGTTGTTTTGTCGTTATTGAGAAATATAACGATCGATGACACCATAAAAACATCTTTCTGTTTGTGTAATTAATTAAAAATGTAACATATGAACGTTTTTGTCTTTTCTTGGAGAAATGCTTGGAATGTGAAAGAACCTTGCTTTAGCACAGACTCTTCTGAATGTGGTATTTTGCCAACACTAATACAAAAAAATATAATGGACACTTTTCCAGTCATGAATTCTTACTCCCCTTCCATATGGTGTTTTACAACCTTGATCGCATAGGAATGGAATGGGATAAGGCAGATTGTACTGCTACCTACACTCACTTTCAAACTGCCTCTTGCGTTTCCATGCTCTCTGTTCGTACGGCACCTCCGGTGCTTTGATTTTTTTTTACCACTGTTTGTTCAGTCATATTTTAGCATCACTATTTTCTCGTCTTGCCATTCTCATGAATTTCCATGAAAATTAAACTGGCGCGAAAAATTAATCGATTTACTGCACAAATGATGAATATAAGGGGGGAAAAATTATAACCATATTTAAGTTTTTTTTAGCTAGAGAATTAGGAGTTGTATTATTAGTTAGATATGAGTGCAGTGTCTAGATATTACCAGTGTTTTTTGACAGAAGTAAACCATCTGTGTGATCAGATTATAATATTTACAGTATTTTGTATTATTAGGAAAACTAATTCATGTCAAAATTTGTTGTTCTTATTTACTACTTATATAAGGATAAGTAGATTTTATTGTTTTGACATATATATATATTCCTAATCCTTTGAGTAAAAAAAACTTTGTCTGCAATGCTGAAGGTCAGGTTTTCTACAGATACTCCAGTCTCATGCACTATCCAAAAAATCTGACTTTCTCAAGGACAATGTGCAGGAGGGTTCTTGAGCATGCCACATCCGCCGTGACCAGGGCTCAACAAACGCCAGTAAGGTCAATCGTTGGTACATCAACCCCCACCCACCCCCGATAGGCAAAGGGTAAACTCTAACACACACACACACACACACACACACACACACACACACACACACAAAGAATCGTGGAATACTTTTAATTGTTTACAAACCGGCATTAAACATCAAAGAATTTTTAATCAGATTTTGTCTTACTATTATGGGAAAAAAAGCCGATTCATATATTTTTCAATTGGCTTTTTGAAGTTTGAATCGGCATTTTTTGCCAATAATCTGCGTTTGTAAAGGCCTGGCCGTGACACAGGGCATCAGTTTTTAAGATTATCTCTGAAGGACCTTATGACTTTTATTTCTAAATAAAGAGTGCTTGTGGAAAGAACAGTCACTAACTTTATCTAGTCTTGGACATACATGGTCAGGATTCGAACCTTGACCTTCCATATATAAGGCAAGCATTCTACCAACTGAGCTACCACAGTGATACACTTTTGGAGATAACTTCTATAAAATAAGGAATACCTAAAATATTTAACATAGAATGTTTGATATAACACATTACATAATTATGACTTTTTTTTTTTTTTTTTTTTTGGGGGGGGGGGGGGGTGGTGGTGGTTAATTTTTGAAAAACCAAATAAAGCTTGATGAAAGCTAGATTAAATGTGATATTAAACCTTTTCTTTTTTTGTTAATAAAATGTTTCTAATTATTTATGATACATTGTCACAGAAGAACTATTTGAATTTGCCACCCTCTGATTCTTTTTGAAAGCATGTGATAAATATTGTAAATTTATTATGGTCGTAACAAAAACTATGTTAAATATTTGTATTATGTAGTCTGTTTATTTACAAGTTATTGTTTTTCGAGAATAATTTTGAAATTGTTTTTTAAAAAAAATGGCATTGTCATCCCGCTTAAATATATGACACCAGCAATATATACATCATTATATCGGCAGGGGTTAAAACTGGAATTAACAATTCAAATATCATTTCATCAAAAAAAAATTTGTTTTTACACAAAAGTCATCTTAAAACACAATATAAGTATGATTAAGTTTGCGTTATCATCAAAATCTTGTCACGGACAAACAAAACATTTCTGATAACCCAACGCGTACACACAAAAAAATTTACATCAAAGTTGTTGTGGGGGTACAAAGTTGTTAAAAATGAACACAAAAATAGTTTATTAAATACATTGTTATAATTTGTTTAGTTAAAATACCTATATTTAGTTCAAAATAAGAGAAATGTGTATGCTATACAACTTTAAGGCCCCCTCTAAGTGCAGTCTGACGACTAGGAACACGGCCGGGTCGGGGGTTGTTTATTTTACATAAAGGTGTGGATTACATCCTCGAAATTCAAAAATTTAAATATTATGTAAATATAATTTACATGCTGATCTGTTGTTTTGTTTAGAAGGATAAGTGTTAAAGTTATCTTTATGATACCAGGGGTAATGTTAACAATATCTCAACGAGAAATTTGATAGAGGAAATTGAATACCCAACAAATTAAATGATGTTTTTTAAAGAAATTGGAATGTGAGTAAGTCATGTTTAAAAGAAATTTTGAATGTTAAAATTGTTAAACTTAATTATAATCTATGCCATTACGAAAATTTGTTTGGATTAAAAAGAAAAATTTTGATTTACTTATAATTTGTTAAATTACAAACGAGGAGAATTATCAGGGGAGGTAAGTAAGTATTACTTTTTGATTGTTCGTTTGATTATTATAAAGTTTTTCAGTCAAGTTCAAATATTTTAGTCTTTCTTATGAGACCACATGTGAGACTAAATTGGTTGCCATAGTAATGGTATAAACAAAGCAGTTTACATTTATCTATGACATTGTGAGTTATGGTACATAACACTTTTAAATCCACATTGCTACTGGCATACCCTGGACCTCGGTGGCTAAGTGGTCTAAACAGCAGTGCCTCTCATACCTAGGTTCCAGTCTTATCCAGGTAAGATTCTAGTATGTTAAAGTTATAGTCAGTTACCCATACATTGTACATGATTAAAAATATAGTGTTACAAACCTGAGGCTAATTACTAAATGTGTCATATATAGTGGAGAGAGGGGAGTTATGCCCAGCCTAAGATTGTTTCACTTATATCGCAGAGGTCAGTTCTGTGGTGATGGAGGAAACTGGAGTGCCTTGAGAAATCCATCAACCTTTGGTTTGATTTGATGTGATTTAATGGGGTTTTATTTCCCAGTCAAGAATATTTCAAGATTTCACCACTATATGTAAATTGGCAGAAATTTTTACCTTTGCAATGCATTTAGGATAATGTTCGCAAAGGGTTCTTGGTGGGCCATCGGGGCTTCAGTTTTTAATGTCATATCCAAAGGACCCAGTTACTTTCATTTCTTTATTGTTGAGTGCTCAGACCTAGCCCATGTTTGCACCCCGACCTCCCACATATGAAGCGAGCACTCTACCAACTCCATCAGCCTTTGGCAAGGGAAACTTACAAATCTTTCTGGCAAAGATTTGCCTGATTGAAATTTAAACATAGAAGGTGAGAGCGCTGTGATGAATAAGTAAGCTGAAGACCACTCGAACTCTGAGTTCCCATACATATTCACAATGCCTCTTATCGCCTTGGTTCAACAGATCCTAGTGTGAGAAAGTTTGTCAGTTTGCTTGCCGAAGGTTAGTGGTTTTCTCTTGGTACTTCAGTTTACTCCACCATCCCAGAACTGACTGCCT
Source organism: Tegillarca granosa (assembly GCA_029721355.1). NCBI lineage: Eukaryota > Metazoa > Mollusca > Bivalvia > Arcoida > Arcidae > Tegillarca > Tegillarca granosa. Next base: position 35,241,060 of record CM056605.1, read on the forward strand.
TGAAATAAGTGAAAGAATCTTGACTGGGGCGTAAAACACCATTACTCCACTACACTCCCCTCCCCTTATATATAATAATATTTATAAATATTAATAACCCAATTATAACAAAATTGTATGAAATTAAAAAAAAAAAAATTCTCAGTAAAATGTATTTTGTATTATATATATATATATATATATATATATATATATATATATACCATTGTTATGTGACCTATTTAAAAGGCAACAGAAATATTTTGCCCGTCTTTAATGATTTGTGTCAATGTTTGTCCTTTCTCATACAACACTTGTTTGGACAATTAATTGAATGTCTTTAATACTTCAACTCAACAGATACTCGAGAATTTTACAAGGAATTTAGATTTTGATCTTTCCGATATTTAAAAATTCACAAAAACCAATGTTTTTAGATGTTTGAGATAAATAAGGATAGTTTTGAAAGTAAGCGTTGATGTATTGTAGGTAATACTTATAATAATGTTTGTATATCATATAAGTGAGAAAAATAATAACATGTAGATGTTAGGGCGATAGTTTTGATAACACAGGGATCGTTTGGATAAAATGCTAAGTGTAAAAAATAACAAATACCAAAAAACATCCACCTTTTTTTTGACAGAGAGATTAAAATAGTTTTTTTTTAATATATTAGTATTATACCTTATTTTTTAAAAATAATTTCAGATTACTAATTTTTTTTTTTTTTTTTGACTATTACACCCCCCATCCCCACCCCACCCCCACTTCCAACCCCACCACCACCCACACCCCATTCAAGTCTATGTAAAATTTCAAAAATGTTTCACAGAATTTTTTTTTAAATGGCTTGATTGCATCATGTTTAGGCTAAAAAATTTATATAGTAATCTTGAAGACTATCAAATCAAAACCTTTTTTTTTTTCACTCTCTGGTCACATTCCATATCAACAACAAATTCACACATGTAAATGGTCATTATAATTATAAAGATGACCCATTATTTGTAATATATAGATTGACTTTGGTTAATGGGTGGGTTGTCCACTTTATCCTGAGTTTATTTATTAGCTCATCAGGTAGGATACAGGATGTTTGGTCAGTTTGTAAAGTGTACCCTGATGATAGGTTAAGATGGTCAGTAGGCCGTCCAGGGTTGGAGTTCTACTTGATAGAGATATACAGTAAAAACGATTGATGTGTGATAAGTATTTAATGATAAAGAGAGATTGGATTGGACTGAAGTGTTTTATGCCCCAGTCAAGATTCCTTCACTTATATCAAGGAAGTCGGTTTGGGGATGGTGGAGGAAACCAGAATACCTGGAGAAATCTATCTTCAGCATGCAAACTGTCCAACTTTCTTACACTAGGATCTGTGCCAGTGGGAATTTAATCATAGGTGGTGAGAGGCACTGTAATCTTTCCTAGTCATGTGCTTTAGACCAGCCAGCAAGTAAAAGAAAATGAAAGAAAAATAGAGAAAAAGAGAGGGAGAGTCTGTAGCTCAAAAACTTGCACAATATATTGTCATTTTGTTAATAAATTTAATGAAATTATAAGAATTTGTGAATACATGAATTACAGTATTACAGTTTCAATTTGTTTGACTTATCAGACAAAACAATAAAAATTGGATATTTTTCTTGAGAAACATTATAAAGGTGTATCAAATGTTAAGACTTGTAACCTAACTCTTCCCTTCTACAACATCCCCCTGGTCAACCCTATTCTATTGATTGTTGATTTTAATGCTTAAAGCTGCATTAAGTTTTCCAAAGAAAAAATAAAAATGGTGCTAATCTAATTAATGATGTTCCTAATGAACAATGTTACATTTGGTTCAACAATAAAAGCTCGATAAATACAGAAATTACAGTATTGACGCAGCGAGATGCAGCATTTGGGATTTAATATTAGAACATGGTTACGTCATCAAATTCGGGTCATTTAAACACAACATTTCAAAATGGTGAAATACGATAAATTAAACACACAAATTCGTTGAATTTGTCATTTGTGACCTAGTAAGGGATACACAACACCCATTTCAAATACATCTGGATATTAATGAAGGACAATTAATGCAATCTGTCATGTTTCACTTTCGATTCTAGGGTTTTCCGTACATCCATGCGCATGCTCCAAGCTCATAATTATCATTGTAAAACACTGACCAACCGGTCGGAGGATTCCGTTTATTTACAGCTAAAAGAAATGAAATTTTTGAAAATGAACGTCACAGATCGTGGTTAGAAGATATCTATTTTTAAAAAAATATATTTTTAGAAAATCACAAAAAATTTAGAAAATTGAAAAACTTAATGCAGCTTTAAAATTTTTTGGTAGGATGCCTTTTTGAAACAGCCACCCACCATTAAATTCTACTTATTGATTTTAAGAAATCATTTCTGCAGAATTTTCAAAATGGCTTATTCTATCATTTTTAGTCCGTTTTAGTTAAAATTGAAATATGAAAGCAGGGTACAAGTGAAAAGTTCTTCCAGTTAAAAAAAATACACATATGCTGATTTTTTTTTCTCATCAGAAATAATGAATACTAAAGTTTTCTTGGCTAACATTTGATGAAAATGACTAATTAAAATAAGAAGATAAATACTAAGTTCATCTTTTTATTAACTTATTGATTTAACACAATTCATATCGAGACATTAAAAATAAGTTCATCTTTTTAGATTAATCGATCGATTTAACACAAGTTCATATCAAGACATGAAAAATAAGTTCATCTTTTTATTAACTTAATGATTTAACACAATACGTATCAAAAAATTAAAATCAAAATGATCTTTTATGAGCGTAATGATTTAAAACAATTCGTATTGAGACGATTTACTATGATATATTTTAGTTTAATTTTAAGAGATTAAATATAATTAATGATTATTAGATTTAATAGATTTAAAATTAACGCACATCTCACGATCGATTAATGATTGATCGAGTAACCTCAATGACTTCATACGATAAGTAGCATTATATTGACAGGAAAATTTAAATTTGATAAAAAGGCGTCAAATTATTTCTGTTACGATGATTTGTTCCATGATAAATCGAAACGTTATGATTGTCTGATCTTAACTTGAAGACGAGGCGACAGTTAAACTGTATATAGTTAATAATTTGCCGATATTGACTGATAAGGTATTATGGGTAATGTGCGTGCATACAGGTAACAGATCGTTAAAACCATAAAAACATAAAATTACTGATACTTCTTCTAACTTTATCTGATAATAAGGGCACATCTGATTAGCAGACGACACGCGACTAAAACTTACTTGATTGAATTTTTTTGGAAAAAAAGATGATTAAAAATGATAATTTTTTAATGAAAAGAACAAAAATAATTTTAAAATTTGGTATGGACACGCGACATTAATAATATTGTTATTTAATTTGAGTAATTTTTTTTTTCGTGATACGGAATTGTCATTGTTTATTTCGTTGTTCTGCAAAACAAAATTTAAAACGGTCATTTATCTTTGCCAAATTTTTATCGCAGAAGTGCACATTAACCAGAATAATTCTGTTGAATTTTCTGTTTATAGAGTGCTAATTGAGTTGTGGATATTATCATCATGCATTTGAAAATAACAACGAAATTAACTTTGATCACATTTTTCGCGAAAATAGAATAGTCTTTTTAAAAAACACTTAAGTTATATGAGTGACATATGAAATTGAAAAAGAAAATGTTATCGCATATTTTAGAAACTAAACATAATTTACTTTTTAAAAAAACTCCAAATATTTCAATTATGAAAACAAAATTGACAATTTTATTGATAAATTGAATACAAGAATTAATTTAATCGCATTTTTGGTAATTTAATCCAAAAAAATTCTGATTTCGATAATGTTGTAATTGAAAATATATATGACGAAGGCACAAAATTGGTCAGATAAAATATGCAGTATTGTGAAGAAGTTAGTAGACCCCTGAATATCGGTAGAAATCATAGAAGGATAATTTGTGGCACTTTTTATTTAGTTGAACAGTTATTGAATAATTTACGAGGTAAAGGTTTGACAGGTAGTTACGCATTAAGAAAAAGCTTTCTGAAACACTATATAATAAGGTTGAGGGGTTTGTTTTGTGATTGTAAAATGACTTGTCAACAATGAGTGATAAATGGTCGAGATAGCCAACCCTGTTTAAGCAAAAGATCATTATTATTAGAAACAAGAAAAAATCTGTTAAAGTACATGGAATTCATAATCAAGTCATTCTTTTTCTCTCTCACTCTTATTTTCTTGTTCCTGATTACTGTAGATTAAATGATTTTTGCATGTGTTTTATTTTCTTGTAAATTTTTAGTTGCATTAACATGTACACCCTCATCTGTCATGGTGACGTCCTAATATAAGTTATTAATTTGTTCTTTGACATTCTAGTAAATCTCTCTCTAAACCTCTCACTGTCTATTTATAATGGGTCTCTCTCTCTCTCTCTCTCTCTCTCTCTCTCTCTCTCTCTCTCTCTCTCTCTCTCTCAGCCGTTTGTAATACAAATGTAATTACTCCAACAGACAGAATAATATAAAGATCTGGGGCTAAATCAATCTCTCTCTCTCTCTCTCTCTCTCTCTCTCTCTCTCTCTCTCTCTCTCTCAGCCATTAATAATACCAACAGACAGAATAATATAAAGATCTAGTGAATTACACAGACTATGAAGACTGACATACCTAAGCTTTCCTTCTTATCATTCGTAATTGTTAAATCGCATTCTTAACCTGGTATAAATCTGATATGTTTATTTTTTGCTTTCACATACATGCTTGTATTTTTATTATGTGTAAAGTGACTATAATAGCTGTATTAGGATCTCGGAATTACATAACGAGTCTGTAAATAGAACTTGGAAGGGTCTTTGATGTCGGATTGGTTCCGACACATTTACCTTTTTTTTATTACCAATTTAAAAGAACCATTGTATTTTACAATACAGATATATATATGTCTTATTAAAATTTTTATGATGACTTTTAAATTGTAATCCATTATTTTGATGGCATTAGAGTACCTTTTACAAGACGAGGGTCCTGTTGCTTCTTAAGTCATAGTGTAAGATGTGGTCTCTTGCAGTAAAATGGACTCTAATCTTTGTGGAGTGTCACAACATTCATATTTTGACATCTGAAGTACTCTTGATCTCTAAATAAAATAAACATGCGTTCAAGATATAAAAAGACATCAAGCTTTTGTCAGAGCAGCTGGTATTGTAATAAACATTGCACCACAGTCCTACATATTGTATGATGATAGATGTAAAAATGTTCATGCTGAATATAGGTTCGTTAAAGTTAATCTTTAATCTGCAATTTACAAGAGTACTCAGATGTAAACTTTTTAGAGTGCACCCACATTGACCTTTATTATTACAGAGTTATTTGGCTACCACAGACAACACAAGCACCTGTGAAAAAAGGAAATACCTTTCCTCAAATGCAACTCTAGTGACATGACATTAAGGTTAAAAGCTAATACTATAACTAACCATGGATCAAAGCATCTCTAACATTTTAGGTTCAAATCTCAATGGAGGAATTTTGTGTGAGAAAGTTTGTCAGACCCCTTTGCTGTAGGTCAGTTGATTTCTTTGGACACTCTGTTTTCCTCTACCATTCCAGAACTGACTACCTCAATAAAAGTGAAGGATTCTTGACTTAGGTTGTTTAAAACAGCATTAATTCAGTTCATTCCTTAACTACACAGCCATGATGATTATCCAACAGCTATTATCACAGGGATCATACAATATTTTACAATATGACATTTTGAAGTTTCAATGATGAATGAATGAAGGTGATTTTTTTTTCTTTTACTTCAATTCATGTAAAATTGGGTAAGTAATAGTTTGTTAAATCATTCTCATTTTATTACAAGTAAACAATAACACTTCAGTCAAACAGAGAGAGAAATCACTGAGACCTTTAAGTGTGTGAGGGTAATTCTAACCCTGGGAAGAATTTTATTCGGAATTATTAAGTGCGGAATTAACACATCAAAAACCCCTTTGAGTACTTCTATTATAACTATATTAACATGTTTCAAGGGAGAAAAAGCGCCATCTCAGTGCAGTATGAACATCTCAAGTGTGTTTATTGTTTTCTTATAAATATTTACTAATTTTCTTTTATTCTTGAAATACTTGTTGAAAGGTATATATGATTATTGCGACGCCATCCTGACGCTGTAATGAACTGCTGGGGTACAGGGTCTGGCTAATTTTTGACAAAAGTTTTTTTGCTGTTTAGAAATTTTTTCAAGTGTTCTCTCTATCATGGATAAAAGAGGTCTATTAATGTTGTTAGTGCAGTAATTATTATTAAGAGAATTTGTTGAAATTTAGCAAATAAAATATGTATTTTGACTTTAACCTAGTAGATGTAACCTAGTAGATGAAACCAAAATAATGATTTTACGGAACTATCTTGCCGTGGGTCAAGGATTCATGTTCATTTCTATGCTTTTTTATAAACGCCCAAGTCAAGATATTTTAACTTATATTGAGGCAGCCAGTTATGGTAATGGTGGAGGAAACAAGAGTGCCTAGAGAAAAGAATTGGCAAGCAAACTGATAGACTTTCTTGCGCTAGTGTTATGTATCTTTTTTTTTTTTGTAAATTTTATCTTTCAATACATTCAGAAAATGGTATATGACAATGTATATACCTTTTTTTTAAGGTATTGAATGGTAAAATCAAAAAATGGTATGACCTAGGTGCTGTAAGCATACTCGTATTTCAGAAATCAAGTTTGTTTCATTTATAAGTTTATTTATGATCTAAGTTTTTGTCGCTATTATTTCACTTATAATACCACTTTTAATAACCGTATGATTTGATACGCTAGTTGAAGTATTAACCATCGTTCGCTGACTTCTTCTTGTCTATAATATTTCGCTTATGCTTGATATTTTCTACACCTGTTTGATATTGTGGGGTGTTTGGTTCATGGCTGCGTTGAAGTAGGGTATTTTATGCCTGACCGTGTAAGGATTGAGTTGGAAGGTGTGTATATATTTTAGGTGGAAGATCATAATGTGTGCAAGTATCAATTTCACTGCTTCTTTATTCTGTGCACCTGTTTGAGGTAAAAAATTCTTCAGATTAAATGTCAAAATTTGCTTTTTAAAATTTAAAACACGTGTCATTGTTATGTACTTTTCTACTTTATATTTTGTTTTTAGCAAGTTATAAAAATATCTATTTTGTAGATTTTAGAAAAATATACTGTTTAGATTGGATTGGATAAACGGTGTTTTACACCCCAGACAAGATTCTTTCTCTTTTAATGAGGTGGTCAGTGTTGAAATAGTGGAGAAAGGCGGAAGCCAGGAGAAAACTGCCGACCTTCAATCAAACTGACTAATTTTCTCACACTAGGATCTGTCCCTAGCAAGATCAATGGTCCCTTCCCAGATTTGAACCTAGGTGGTTAGAGGCACTGTGATCCTTAAGTGTACCCTTTAGCTACTCTGCAAACTGAGGTCACCTAACTGTTCATAGAAAGAAGGAGAGTTATATTGACATATATATGCTCAAAATTCAATTAATTTATCCAAATCATTTGTGTAAATTTTAAATGTTATTTAAATTGAAAATATTTTTATAGAAATATATTTTATGACCTATATCACTTCTATTTGATAAAAATAAATATTATGCATTAATTTCTTAATAAAATTTTCAAAAAAAAAAGAAAAAAGAAAAAAAGCTTTATACATAAAATACAATACACATGTATTTCTAAACCAACTGTTTAACTTAAAGAAGTTATGAACAGCCAAACCCTGATATGGAAACATAAATTAAAAATTGCTGTTTCATTTTGTCCTAAAAGAATTAATCACAGGCCCACCCACGCCTTAGAAGATAGAGTTTTGATGTGTGTTTTTTTTTTTCTTTTCCCCTCAAGATAATTATTAATAAGCGAGTGCAGTAAAAATGTGGTTTTAAAAGGTTGTTACTTCAAAAACCAGATTCCATTTCATTGTTATTTTAAAGTTCCGTTCCAGAGATGCATACATTGTATGGGTCATTTATTACGAAAAGGAAACATCCCCATCATCATATTTCGGATAATTTCCCCAAAGATGATGAACTCAATGATATATAAATATACATGTATATATAATTTCTAAACATTCATTATTTTTGTTGGCAAAATTATCACCCTTAATAAAAATCAGTTATTTAGTCCATAGACGGTAAATATTGACGACTTTCAAACCAAAACAACCCTTGTATCGAATGATAGGTTTTTATCCGGATGGCTCCAAATTTCTAGTGGTGCGAAAATTTTTCTATAGAATTTTTCAAAAGGCGGTTTTCGGTTGAACAACTTTAGCATATACATATTTACCAAACAATTCACAAAAGTAAAGTAAGTTAAATAAGTTATATATATATTTATATGGCTGTCGTGATTCCGAGTTTTTACCAATATATATATATATATATATATATATATATATATATAGATATAGATATAAAGATGACCTTTAAGATGATGACTTGTTTGACTAACTGTGTATACTAGTTAATACTACAGCAGTGTGCCGTGGCGGCGGCAGACTTGTAACTTATGTATATAACTCACACCCGATCGCTATCTACAGCCAACTATTAGAGAGGTCTATCGTGGTTTTTTTTTATTCATGGATCAGGTGCTTACAGTTCCTACTATTTAAAAACTCATCTATTGGTTAAAAATATATATTTAAAAGTCAGTGTTAAATACCTTCTACAGGTATTCAGTATTTAGGTATCAGAGAGAACTAGTATTAAAGGTTTTAAATATTTATATATATCGAAAACTCTGCCATCTTTAATAGGAAATAGGAATATGTGTGATTATGATTAATTCAAGAACTGGATATAATTTTTAAAACTTGTGAAAAAAAAAAAATTAATTTTAATTTTTTAAACAATTTTTGACATTTTATACTACATATGCCCAATTTTGTTTCATTTAGGACAGTTTTACAGTTTATTTGGAAGTTTTAATATATAAAGGCAGATCCAAGTTGTGATATCGGAATAATCATTTACTTATATATATATATTTATAGAATAGAGGTGATTGATTACCATGTTATCAATTAGGACCAATATATACCGACAGAGATAATATATTTGTACATGCATTAACTTTTAACATAAAAAGGATCATTATTTTTTTTATTTTAATTTTTGAGGATTTTTTTCCATCTTATTTTATCAGGTTTGTAAATTTTATTTCATTTTATATTTTATATATTATATTGAATTTTGTTAAATTGGATCATGTATAAAATTGCCTCAGGTCTCTTGGAAAAGCTGAATGAATTTTTCATCATCATAATTAATTTTCCATAAATTTGTAATGAGTAGTTAAGAAATTTTCATCAATTTGCAATCAAAATTAGATGGGAGATTACTTAATTTATCATTTAATTTTAAATTGGAAAAAAAATTAAAACAAAATTAATGTAAAATAACTAAACTTTTACAAAATGTCTGTGAATCTTGACTTGATGATGATGATGATAATGATTCAAGTTAAATAGAGAAGCATGTGTTTTTCTTATTAAAAAAAATTAACAGGCATATGCATATTTTAAAAATCTAAACCATTGCTTAATGAATCATGTTGATGGGAGGTTGTTGTATTGATCCCTGGTTTGGCCTGATGACCTAGCTCCTACACTTGGTCATTGGGTTTACCAGATGCTCACTAATGGTGAACCTATTTTCACTATGTATCTGTTCTCAAAATCACGTTCTTTTTTTCTTAATTTTCATAAATTTTGAAAAAAAATATACATGTAAGAAATACTGGACTGCTTAAGTTACGAAATTTTAACATAATACAGCAGAGATCAGTTATAAAGGACAAGGTTAAGAAAAATAACAGTAGTTTTAGAAAAAGGAAGATTGGTGAATTTTTTGATTGAAATGCATATCGCTTCATTTTCATAAAAAAAGGCCTTTAATTACAATGAACTCTTATGATAGGTAACAGTGATGAAACATCACCTATATTAGTGTAGAAGTATAAATGAAATACTCTTGACTCTAAAGAGTCTTGGCTCTCTTCGAATTTTCCCACAAACAAATTAATCTTAACAAGAACATTTCCTCCCCTCCCCATCCTACTTGGATATTACACCCATTGTAAAGAGGTCGGTCTGAGTCATGCTTCATTAATTAGACGAATGTTATCGTAAATTTTTACAGCAATATTAAGTTAATTGAGTGTCAACTTCATACAAAAATATTACATCAATTTTCTTGTACGAAAAATCATGAAAAAATAGTTAAAATACCTTCAAAAGACGTAGGAACAAGGGTATCTTTAAATTATAACATTTTATTTAACTTGTAGTATTTAATGTTACATAAATTACAGCGATTGATTTGCATGTGCAGCATGGAATACGGAATATATATTAATGATTTGTGAAGTACTTGACAAGTGCTTTGTAGTACTTTAGCAGGCAGTAAATATTAACTTGTTATCACATGAGTGGTTCGACTCAAGTTTGCGGACTTTTTGTCAGATGTGAAGTGTATTGGCAGTGTTGACTCTCTATACAGTCTGGTATAGCTATATTTGATTAAGAAATCAAGTCATCGTGGTTTAATCCAATTTCCTTAAAAACAAAACAAACATCCGATATTAATAATACACCAGTTCTAGTGTTTCTTCCCAAATATTTATAGATTTGCGGATAAAATGTGATATCTTTGATGATATGCGAGGTAAATTTTTGGAATGCTGGAGTAATTTTTTTTTTTTTTTTTTTGGGACAATTCACAAAATGAAAGTTAAATAATATAATTTGTCTTTAATGATCTTAAAACGTATAGTTTTTTTTTCCCCCTTGATAATCATGAAAGATGGCAGTTACAGTGTTGATAAATTATAATTTAAGACTTTAACAGTTTTGTACCTAATATTTATATTGTTGTTGACAATGGTAACTAACGGTCATTTGTTAATCTTTGACCTGGTCAACAAGCATTTTAAGGACATATCTTGTCCTAAAAAATAATTTATGATAGAGGTTAAGATATTTGGTCACTTTGATAAATATTCTAAATTAACTTTCATACACACTTAATATTTTTATTTTTGGGCTTTATTTCATTTTTTTTAACCCATATAAGATTCATTTAATGGTTAGTTCAGGCCAATCCAATTTGTTTCCTATGTTTTTTGTCCACATTTTTTCAACTAAGGTAAAATCGGGCTTACAAAAATGAAATTTCACAGGAGGTGAATTTATGAACGGTTAGAAAAGCTATACTTTGAACTATTAAATGAATCATCTACTACACTTAAATGTTCAATCAATGAATGAATTAAATACTTGACTAAAATACTTACTTATTTCACTAAAAGCGTAATATCCAGAGTATGCAAAGTTAAACTTTTTTTCAAATCTTGACAAAATGCAGATGGTAATTTGCAAATCACAGCTTCTCTCACTGTCTGGGTTCAAAATTTACTTGGGACAAATTTCTTGTGTGATGAGGTTAGTCACTATGCAACTATGCTTGTGGAAGGTCGGTGGTTTTCTCTAAGGTACTCTGGTTTTCTCTTACCATTCTCAGAACTGGCCACCTTGTTTTAGATGAAAGATTTGTTTCTGGTGTATCAACACCATTACTTACTCCTTTCTGCTCTTACTTAGCTCTTCTTAGTTGTACTGTGGTGTGGGTGGTTCTAAATTTGGCACAATTATACCAGTATAATAATAAAACTCTAGTAAATACAGACTCTGAAAATGATCTTCAAGATTTTTTTTTCATATTTTTTTCTCTCCATTTTAGAAACATTAATGATTTAAACTGTGTATGTTTTTGTGATACTTGCCATATGATATCAGTTTATTTTAACTTAAAAAAAATACTAAAATTAAAATTAATGGATAAATTTTCTCATTAATAATGTATGTTCCTAATACTTTAGAATGATAAAACTTACATACATGCATGTTACAAGTCGGTACAAAGGTACAATGTTTGTCGTTAAATGCTTGATTATTAATTAATTTTTAAGAGTTCAACAAAAACTTCAGTATTCTCTACTTAATGATATTTTTATGTGACAGTTTACCTTTAACTATGGAAGTGTCATGTTTTAACCCCTCCCCCCACCATCACTACCACCCCCAGAAAAAATTACATCAACCCTGTTGTACAGTGTGTAATCATGATTACATAACTGATGACAATTTGATTACATTTACTGGTATTTTAATGACATAAAGATTACATTTTTTGTCGCCTATTTTGACACTAGTTTTTAACCGTGAAAGCAACAATTTTCACTGGGCGATTAAAATATATGATAGCATTTCATATTTATGTTCAGTTAATTATTTGAGAAAGGAGTTTAAAGAGGGTGAAGATTAATTATTTAAGTGTTACGTTAAAGAGGGGTAGGTGGGGTTGACTATGTTTTAATGGGCCAAAACATGTGATTTTTAATGCATCTTTTCTATATCTTGGCTTTTTGAGTTAAATCTATGGACATTTAATGTGGGTAACTTATCCGGGGGAGAACTTATCGTTACTGGTTTATCTTTTCTTTTAAGTTGACTTAATTCTGGGAGATTATGAGATTCAAAATAGATTCTTGAAGGGATTTAAAACGGCTTGATAAAGAAATTAAATTTAAAAGACTGTCTGGTCCGAAATATTGACATTGAAATTAATACACATTATAACATTTACAAATCTTCTTTATATTTTCAAAGTTTAAATAAAAATTTGAATCTTGTTAATTAATTGGATTTTAAACCGATTCTCGTATAAAGAAAGTACTTTGACTTGAAATTTTTAAAAGTAGAAGACATTACACATGTATAGACCACAGTACTTGGATTAGAAGTTGAATATTATTTTTACATCATTTTGGTTATATAGTCAAATTTCGAGATTAAAAATGAAGAGGGGGGAAAAGGGGGGAGGGAGCTTTTTAATCCTACTGGTATATTATGCCTTCCCATTGCATACAAGCAAACATTCTGAAATATGATAGTATGTGATTAACGGTAACTAATGTGAGTAAGACTTAACTTTTAAAAAAAACATAAATCTTAGAAAATTTATTTGGAGGTTTATTGATTAAAAATTTTTGGAAAAGTTTTATTTTTACCCTCCACTAAAAGTTCAAATTTTTGTTGAAAAAAAAAAATGTAAATGGCATAATAGATAAATTTTCATTATTTTGTATAAAAAATTACTTTTGAATATTTTTCATGGAATTTATTTCCAAGAGGGAGTACAAAAAGGAATTCTTTACCTGATTTTAAGACAGATTAATTTTCTTTGTTTTTTTTTTTTTTTTTTACAGGCCAGGTGATGTGATGTAATACACCATTCAACCAGTTAGAATAATATTTCTGTATATATTCAGAACATGTGTAATACATATAAAGTTTTTCACACCATTCCTCCAATCATTCATTATGCCCTACCTTGACATGGATATATAATTATTTATTTTTAGTAATTACATGTATATAATGGTTTTTATTTCAGATTTAGATTAATCACCAGGAAAAGACCATGAGGGAGAAAAGTCTGTGTTTGACCAGCTTTGTCCAGTTTTTTTTTTACTGTAGTTTATGTATTTTAGTCATTTTGGATGTATGTTCAGCAGGTAAGAATACACACACACACACACACACACACACACACACACACACACACACACACTAGAATAGAATTAAAAACACAGGAGAAATCTACACTTGTTTACAGATAATGCACATTACCACCATAAAGAGGAACACATGAATTTGTGTAAATAAACATGTATTTGTATACACATAGACAAACAATCCAGAAGCATGTGCATCTCTCTCTCTCTCTCTCTCTCTCTCTCTCTCTCTCTCTCTCTCTCTCTCTCTCTCTCTCACTGTAAAATGCTACAATAATGCAGCTCCAAAATCCAGACATTGTCTCTCTCTCTCACACACACACACACACACACACACACACACACACACACACACACACACACACACTAAATATTTTTCAAGGATAACAGTTTAGGTTGGAAGTCTTCATCTTACAACCAAGTTTTTCTTAGACACCTGCGATGATGGTGTCACTATTCAATTTTACTTCAAGCTTTCATGATAAATGTGAGAATTATTTTCTCAGATTGCAGTTTTAAAATTCTCGCTTCATTCATAAACTCTTTATACAATAACATCCACAAGATAGTGTTGTAGATCCAAGCTATGTTTCTGGTCCGTAAAAATTCATTTAAGATGTTGCATGTCGCTAAAACAGTTTATATGAGAGATTTCCGCAACGTTAGAATTATTTTCAACAAATTTGCGGTCAAATTGTGTAACTTGAGTAATAAGATGTCATATAAGCATGTGGTATTTTGATATTAAATTTTTTGAATATTAGCACTTAGTGGTTACAATAAATTGTGACAAATATTTTTTTTTTTTTTTTTACTTTTGAATGAACATGCAACCTAATTGATAAAGAAAAAAACATGATATATATGGTGTATACAATTGTTTTTTGTCAGTTTGGCCTCATATTTCTTGCTCTGTAAACGTCCTCTTATTTGAAAATGAAAGCTCGAGAAAGTTTATCGTAAAGTATATTTACTTAAATACATTTTATACATACATATCTTTTTACCTTTTCGAAGCAGGTGTGTTAAAAGAAAAACTTAGATAATTGTATATGTCAATTTTTTAAAATATATTCTTTACATGTATATATATTATTTGATAGTTTGATTAAGAATAGCAAGCACCTGTTGTGATTTTTAAAAAATTAAATAGTTATATTTTGTTTGAAAATTATTAGGTAGCGATTTTAATCTGGTTTTATAAATTACATAATCACAATCATTTAGAATTTCGAGGAGTCATGTTAAACAGTTTTCTGTATGTATAGTGACACATTGTGATATCAATATACTTTTATTGGTTTTTTTATGATTTTCGCAATTTTCAATTTGCTTTGTGGTAGAATAAATGAATGAATAAATAAATGATTCATTTTGTCAGGTATGCAGAATATCATTCTGTGGGAAAATTTGTTTTGTAAATAAATATTAATTTTTTGTAATTGTACTGGACTTTTAATCCATTACAGTTGAAAACACACACACCACGCACGCACGCACGCACGCACGCACACACACACGCACACACACACACACACACACACACACACACACACACACACACACTATGCCTATGTCTCTCATTGCCTTTAGACCAGGTGAGCTGAATTAAATGATTTTTTAAAACTTTCAATAGGGCCAGGATGTGCAGATGGTTCTAATAACTTATTATATGGACAAAACAGTATAGCCACATGTCCTGGTCAATGGCACGGCCATATTGAAAACAGCAGTAGCATATGTGGAGCAGGTTGGCGTGTGTGTTCATGGTTTGATCATAAACTTTTAAAATCCATACGCTGGGAGGAAGCCATTTCCGTTAAAGGATGTTATGCGTTTAACGCTGCACATGATGGAGGAAGATGTCGACAATGCAGGGATGATCTAGAACAGGTTGGTTATACCACCAGAAATCGGATATTAACACATGTGTAATGTTAATTATGCCAAACTGTGCACATTTATGACCTAATTTTCTGATTAAAATGCACACATTATGTAACCAATTTTTTTTTTTCGAGTCTGTTAGTTTAAACTACAACCTAATTAAACTATGCACTCTAAGAAGTTTATAAAATTTGGAAGAATTATAAATACAAGTATTATTTATTATTATCTAAATATTATGTGCCTTGTAAAATAATTTTTAGAGAGTTATGGCTCTTTTTATTCAAGCCTCTGCATCATTTTTCAGGGGTTTTAGAAAATGTAACAATCTATTCATCTGTCAACAATATAGTTTTTAAAAAAATGACCTTTTGTATCTCTAGAAAGTTTGAAGATGGTGTAACATTTACACCATTGTGTCATATATTGCAGGAATATTTAAATGTTAAGCAGCTTAATTTAGCTTCAAAACAAAATGTTAAGCAAACAAATTAATCGAAATTCGGATTATCTTAAATGCAATGTTTCCCTTTTAATGTTAAACTTGAAAATTCAAATTCCGCTGATGAAAAGGAACATGACATCTGATTACTAGCTAATTTATATTAAAACTTTGATTTGACAAATCTAGTATTAAGTTTGTTACTTTATTGAATATACTTTATGCAAACATTGCTCTGATCTTGTTGACAAATTAACTATGCCACTGCTATACAGAGTTACCTAACTTGGTTAAAACAATTTATTAGGGTGTTACCTATGTAATATAAAGAAGGTGTAAATAAAAAAAAATATATTAAACAAATATTCATATCCTGATGTTAAATATGGGTGGGTGCCCAGTGTTTATCACTAAGAAAAAAAACTCATTAAGACAATAAAAGGGTTTCCAATAAAAAAGAGTTTATTAAATCAAGTTAGATTATCTCCCTTTGTAATTTGATTTATTTTACTGAAAGTATCTCCCTTGGGAATATTTTTTTGAGCATAAATATAAGATTACTCTAGTTTGAATGGTATGACTTCCTTTTTGTTCTCCTACCTTCTCTGTGAAATATAGAAATAAATGTTATTGAATCCATTTTTAAAGACATTTTAGTCAAAATTATAAATTCAGTTAAAGATACAAATGCAAGTTTTTTATTTACCTATTGAAAGCACCTTTCTACTTGCATATTTTACTAAATGAAACAAGGGTATGTTAAATGCAGTGGGGGAAACTTTGGACTTTCCCATTATTAGTGGGTGATCAATCTGGCCACCATTAAAGCTTTTCTGAAACATGTGCTTCTTAAAGTATGATAAAGTTATGGAATGCCATAAATAAAATAGACAAACTAACAAAATAACAAAACAAATAAATTGATCTTTTGATCTGTTTTCTAAATGCTGTTCCCTTTACCCCTATTATTGTAGTTTTGGGTGTTGATTAAAAAAAAAAAACAGTCCTTTAGAAATTTTTGTCATGAACTTTAAAAAAAATTCAATACCATGTTAAAATATTTAAAAATTGCTTATGTCATAATGATTATGAGTTATTCCTGAAGAACAGAAACAAAATTCTATTTTATCACAGTTTTGTACTTAAAGAATTTGCATTCAAATCTTGCCTTAAAAGTGCTAATAACAGGCCAAAACTTCTGAATAGAAGTTTTTTTTTTCATGTGCAGTTTTTCG